>OY757916.1:102141482-102196482 GCA_963585895.1 Sepioteuthis lessoniana | reverse complement strand
GATCTGTTCTTGTCCTTCTCTGGGTCAAACAGAATTATTCAAGATTTATTTTTGGCAAATAGAATTAATAATTTATTTATTAATAATTTATCAATACTTGAAAATAAATTGTTCTAGTCAGCAATGCTTGAAATAATTTTATGATGCACAAAGTAATGAGTTCTTGCTTGTCTAAAAAACGTTACCTAAAAACTACTTGTTTAGAATTAATATATATATATATATATATATATATATATATATATATATATATATATATATATACATATATATATGATTTGTTATTAAATAACTTAAAAGAGTTGATATACTGTAAAACAACACAGCCGAACAAACATTATCCAGACATTTTTTCTGAAAAAAAATTCTGCAATTTTGGCCATATATATTTCTCCTTTTATCAGATAGAATCAAAATATATAAAATTTATATCCTTATATTTTAAATCAAATAAAATCTTGCAAACAAACAAAAATATCATACAGTATTGAACTTATGCCTTTACTTTTAATTTTATTTGGTTTGATTTTATGCCATAACAACCATTGTAAGTTATTTAATTCCAAATCCATTTTTATACATAATTACAGTTCTATTTCAAACGATTCAGATAAACTGTTTAAATGTCAAAATTTTTTATTTCAAACCATTCAATTTAGCCTAATATTGCTTGGTTGGTTGGTTGGTTGGTGGTTTGATTTATGACATATTAAACTTTGATGGTTATTTAATGCCAAATCCATTTTATACAAATAATCAGATCTATTTCAAACAATTCAGTTTAGCATGAGTACACATTTTAATTGTCAAAATATTTCTATCTTAAGCTATTCAGTTACTTCAAACAGTTCTAATTCAACGAATTCAGTTTAATATAAGTATTGGTTTTGATTACACACAGTTGAATATCAAAATATCTCTATATTAAACAATTCAGTTTAGCGTAAAAACAGTTTCAACGCCAAAAACATTTCCATTTCAAACAATTCAGTTTAGCATAAGTACACAGTTAAAACGTAAGTATACAGTTTAATTGTCAAAAAAATTTCTATTTCAAGCTATTCAGTTTAGCCAAACAGTTCTAATTTAAACAATTCAGTTTACCATATGTATGTAGTTTAGTTCTATTTAACCCATAAATATGGCGCTATCAGGTGCTACAACTCCAGGGCAGAGTAGACCTGGGAGCAATGGATTGGAAGAGGTACTCCACATTCCCAAAAGCCTCAGCATCACTGGAACCTCATCATTAGATTGTTTAGTGTCAAATCGAGGATACTCGTTGTGGGGACTTACTCCTCTGCAGAAAAGCAGTCGGTGTATTCTACAGCCACAGCCAACTTGGCAAAGGCTTGCCCGAGTACAGTTTTTTTTTTGTTTTCATACGTAAGAACAGTTCTATTTCAAACAATTCAGTTTCACGTAATAACCCAGTTTAGTACTATATGAACCATCGATAGGACCCAATCAGGTTCTACCACTCCAGGCCAGAGTTGATCTGGTAGTGATGGCAATAAAAAGGTGCTCTGCATTCCTCAAAGCTCTAGCATACTGGAGCCTCGCCATCAGATTGCTTCGTGTCATATCTAGGACACTCATTAGGAAGTCTTACATTCCTGCAAAGATGCAGTCGGTGTATTCTGCTGTCCAAGCCGACTGGGCCAGCCTTTAATTTTGATCATTGACGGAATACCGAAGGTGTTCAACCAATTACGTCCACCTAAATCTGAGTCTCCGTAAACACTGACTTATGGTTAGTACAGGTTGGGGAATGCTTTAGTAAAAACAAAAACATTTTTTCTACGCAGGAATTTGACTAAGAAAACTGAGTTGAATTCCTGGTGGAGGTTCTTTGGATAAACGCCCTTTCAAGGCATGAATCTTTCAAAGCATGAATCTTTCCCATCTCCTTCCGGAATTTAAAAAAAAAAGGTATCTCAACTAAGCTATAAAAGAAAGGAAAAAAAAACATTCCATTCAAAAACAGGGAAGATTTGATTCTGGCACATTTTTGCTCCATTCTTTTGTTGTCAGCTAATCCAAAAAAGTGTGGTTCGTTCTTCATCTGTCTTTACACTATTAGTGACATATTAGTATGTAGTCTAATAGTTCAAAACTGTAATTATACGGTTGGATCTTCATTCTTCGAAATCATCGGGTGAGTCCACTATATGTAAATACACGTTCTCCTTTTTCCGGTATTGAGCAATCGAGCGGGGTATTAGCAGTTGTAACTTACGCGCAAAGTCAAAGCCCATGACACTCCCGTAGCAGTTGGCATATACGTAAATACATTCGTAAAAATGTCTTTGCTTACGCTGAGGATGACGGTTTATCTGCGCTAAGATATCTGACTGGCGTAAAGTCAGCCGGGTTTTGATCCCAGCTTGAAGCATCTCGTGTGTCAAGCCACATTGAAGAGTTGTGATACAATGAAGAAGTCCCTCTGTGGATCAAATTATCTAAAACACACACACAGGCCCCACCTATATATATATATATATATATATATATATATATATATATATATATCAGTGCATTAGTTTAATGAATATATAGTGAGAAAATAAGAGTTACCAAACAATTTTGACTCAATGCTGACGCTATCCTAACTTAGATATATACGTTCTAGTAATAATATTGAGTACCCATTATTTACAAATCCATCAAACGACACAATCAATATATATATATATATATATATATATACGTGTGGGGAGGATGTTTTGGGGTGTGGGAGAGAGAGTGTGTTTCGGTGTATGTGTGTATTTTCCTATTGTGTTTAAGGATTGTGGGGGAATAGTTTTTGTGTCAGAGAGAACTCATGTAAATATAAAGGGTTAACACAGAAATCAACATTGCTAGCTCATTCGCTGATTCAAACTTCCTTTTGATATTTACGTGTGTTTGTGTATATATATATATATATACGGACACAGACAAACACACACATACACACACACACACACACACACACACACACATATATATATATATATATATATATATACATTTTAAACGAGTAGGTCCACAAAGAGATTTAGATTTCTTAAGGCTTTATGTACTTATTTCGTTCATATATACGTGTATCTCTCTAGCGTGATACTTAATATAAACATGTCTTATTTTCACCACTTTTTGGCTTCGGAAGGAAATACCTCAACAAGACTCGGCTGTATCGAAGTATTTCCGGCCCAATAACAAGGTGAACTGTTTATATTACTTAAGAGCAATTATGCAAGGTATGTTTGGAATGTATCGAAACGGGAGCAGTTTTTACTAAAAGATAAATGAACAATAAATGAAATATTTACCTTCTTCAAAATTGTCTACAAGGAATTCCATACAGCAACACACTTGCTTTGCAGAAATTCAGAACAGGAATGTCGCTTAAGTTGCTGTAATGAACTTAGCCCAACAAGTCCCATAAGTGGTTGTTTGGTTTGGTTTAATGGCATATCAACCATTGTAGATAATTCAATGCCACATCCTTTACATATATATATGTATATATATATTATTTTTAAACACATTTTTAGATAACATTTTTAAACCAGTCTGGGCTCATTTTTTAACATAGTTAAATAGTTTCATTTATTTCCACCGAATACGAATAATTCTATTTCCTATTAATGATTTGTTTGCATACAGTTAAATGGTTCCTTGTATTGCTATGTCTGATTCAATTAAACAGCAGTCATTTGTTTACACACCGATAAATGATTAAACACTTCAATTTCAAACAATTCAGTTTACCATAAATCAACAAAAAAATCTTTCCAAGTATTGCTATGTATTACTAGCCATTCGATTAAACATCAGTCATTTGTTTACACACAATTAAATAATTAGACATTTCTATTTCAAGCAATTCAATTTAGTCATTTGCATACTGTTTAAATGTCAAAATACACTGTTTTAATGTCGAACAGTTTTATTTGCCTCATAGGTAGGACCTTATCAGGTTTTACCACTCAGGGCCTGAGTGAATCAAGAAGCGATGGCAATGAGGAGGTACTTCGCTATCCCCAAATTTCCAGAATTACTGGAGCATCACTATCAGATTGTTTAGTGCCTTATCCAGCAGACTTTCGGTGGGCGTTTTACCCCTCTGGAGATATGTAATCCGTGTATTCAACAGACTAGGTGAGGAAGGAGAGTTCGAAAAGCAATGCTTAAAAAGTTGGGATTGTACACCAAGAGGAAGCTAACTTATTCCAAGACATTTCATTAAACAGAAAGATTCTTGATAAACGGATTGATAACAGGTGAGGTAATTTAAAACAACAATTAATAGAAGTATCATGAAGTTTTGAATATTTTTCTTTTGCTGTCGACGAGATAGTGAGACATCCCTTGAACAGCAAAGTTTGCTGTATATATCAGTGCCTATGGTAATAAAATCTAATAGCTATGAAGAACTGACTGGATAGTCGTACTAGTGTAACACCTAAAGTGGTGAACTGCAAGATCGTATTATATGGGTGCGATCTCAAATCGCGTAGTCACATTTCCTTTCATACTAATACCTTTGGGGCAATATATGCACCTACTTATCCCTTAACTAGGGGTTAAATATTACCACTATTGTTCCACAAGTATTGCTTTGACACTGAATAACCCATGAAGGTTGATGTCCCATTAAAAGCAAAGAAACTGAAGCCGAAGAACTGATTAAACTAGTTCCCCAGCATGATACTACAAGACAGGACATCTGTTAAGTAGATTATGCATGTCTGTAATTTTGATTTGAGAAAACTTTCATCCTGGTTTAAAGACCTTGCTGCGAATTTACTTGGTAAACATAATGGTTTTGCAACCACTTTACGAGCAAAAATAAAATTAAAATAAAATAAAACGAATTATTATTTTTATTTATTGCGGACTTTTTGTCCTCATCTTAGTAGGTTTTGTTTTTTTCTTCTTCACTACGTTTCGACCAATGGAACAAATAATTGGACATATAAATATCCAACCCTGATCGCCCTTCGGGGCCCGTGGCGCAGCGGATAGAGGTGTTGAGTCTCTATGGTTCCAAGTGAGCATTATCAGAAGATAGCGGTTTCAATTCCAATCCAAGCCGGCCAGAGGTTTACTTGATCAAAAACGTGGTGCGATAGACAACAACTATGGATGCAGTAATTCCTGGGGATACGGTTACAAGACTATCCGAGGTCGCGGTTAATCACCTGAAGAAGGCCAGAGGTGAAATTTGGCCGACACGTTGTGAAGAAAAAACAACAAAAAAATTACCAAGATGAGGACAAAAAGTCCGCAATAAATGAAAAAATTAATTCTCAGATAAAGAAGCCTCATCTCAAAAGGATTCCCAATAAAGACAAAATAAAACGAATTAAAATAAAATTCGCGTCCAAATTCATCATCGGTATATTTTCATTTCATTATTCATCTGCAAAATTTGTGTTGATCAGATGCTTAACTTGTTCACTAAGACAGTGAACCATATCAGAGGACATATTTTTAAGTACGCACAGTTCAGCCAGTTGTTAGAATGTATGGATTATCAGTTCACCGATGTTTTACATGACACAGAACTCAGCCAGCTGTCATGACACAAAATGTTGTAAAGATTCTATTTGTTGACATAAATTTTTTTTATATTTTTGGAGATGAAAAGTCAAAACACACATGCAATACAAGAAGATAGTTGGCTCAATGATCTGGTTTTTTATATAAATATTATAGCACAATCAACTGATCTTAATTTGAAATTAAAATGTAAAAACATACTCATCGCTTTGTTGAATGATGAAATCAAGTGGTTCATTACCAAACTAACTTGTAAATGTCACATTTATCACATGAAAATTTAGTCAATTTTCCTATGTTCAAAGACTTAAAAAAACACACCCAATACTGAGTCTTCACTCAACTTTGCTAAATATGAATGTCACCTTGAATTGGTATCTAAAGAATTTCCGGTAAAATCTCACGATTTCTCACCTTTTACATTATTTTCAGGACGATTCACCTTTTACATTATTTTCAGGACAATTCACCTTTTACATTATTTTCAGGACGATTCACCTTTTACATTATTTTCAGGACGATTCACCTTTTACATTTTTTTCAGGACGATTCACCTTTTACATTATTTTCAGGACAATTCACCTTTTATATTATTTTCAGGACAATTCACCTTTTACATTATTTTCAGGACGATTCACCTTTTACATTATTTTCAGGACGATTCACCTTTTACATTATTTTCAGGACAATTCACCTTTTACATTATTTTCAGGACAATTCACCTTTTACATTATTTTCCGGACGATTCACCCTTTACATTATTTTCAGGACGATTCACCTTTTACATTATTTTCAGGACAATTCACCTTTTACATTATTTTCAGGACAATTCACCTTTTACATTATTTTCAGGACGATTCACCTTTTACATTATTTTCAGGACGATTCACCTTTGATGCTACTATGGCGGAAGAAAGCCTTTAGATAAAACAATAGAAATGCTGTCGAAGAATTGGGAATATCTGGTTTCTTTTCATCCCTTCAGAAACATTAAAAAAATTAAGATCGTTAGCCACAAAGATTATAGCAGTTTTTGATTATTCCAATGACATATCAATTCGTCTACGGGTATTTATACCCGGAAATTGCGTTCATTGTACTTTATATTTTTATTCTTCATTCATTGAGAGGATTTTTGCATACAGTGCATCGAATTCACATAATTTTTGATCTGATCTATTTGACCCATAGATGAGACCATAACAGCACAGCTACTTCAAGATTGGACCTGGGAGTGATCTCATTAAAAGCTTGCTTCACACTCTTTACTTATCTGGAAATTTGGCCTCTTCGACATATGTAGATTAGTATCATACTCAGGACACCACAATTTTTAAAAAAATGGGGTTATTATCCCTCTACATGGTTAAAATCAGCGTCATCAACGCTTCACTAATAGGACGAGTTCTCCATTATGGTTCTCTCAGTAAAATGACAGCTTCTTCAGATTAATTGTCGTACTGAATTCATCGCAGACTATTATGTAGGGAATAATCAAATCGGTGTTTTTGGCTTATAGCTCCGACTAAGACTAAAATTATTTGATATTCCTATCTATTGAATAACATCGATGCACTATTTACTGATTAATCAGGGCATTTATTTATAGATTTAGAAAAACTAAGAAGATTCAAAAACTTTTCACGAAATTGCCGAATCTGATCGTTCCCTACAGTGGACCAAGCAAGAATACAGTTTTTATTTTGTCTTTGCAGTCATACTCATTACTTAGCAACCCTGTCGGCAGGACTTGGAAAATGTTAACGGTTACTCGAGTATAGGGGGTTTTAACCCTAACTGAAGTGGTCTAACCCCTCTCTCAAAATGTTTCTCATGTGTACAACATTAAACTGCATGTGTAGTATACGTATTCATTGGCGTTACTCCCAGTTCCACTTTGACCAGGAGTGGTAGTTCCGGTGCGGGTCCTATCTATTGGTCAAATAAATCAGTTTGAAAATTATTGGTATTAGATGCTAATCGTTGAAGCCAAATAACATTGCAAATCAACTTCATCATCCACTGTTCCAATTGAATGGTTATCATTGCTTACAAATAATCTTTTATTTATTTATTCATTTATTTTAGTTTTTCACCCCAGCGTTAGCTGAAGGTTTATTACTGGAGTGTGAGTGACAGCAAGTCTCCTCAAGTCTCCAGGACTCTTCTCAGTATTCTGGCCAATAATAATAATGCAGTAGTCAAGATGGCTTCCACTCGTCCTCTAATTTCGCAGACTTTTAATTCCAACACCAATCCTTTGATAACTGTACCAATGGTGCCAATTACAATTGGTATCGTTGTTATTTTATTAACATGGCGTATTTTTCTATCCTAATTTCCATCCTGACAGTAAATTCTCATTGCCTATTTGCTATTTTTAACCAACCCCTCCATACCAGGTTAATATTTAAGCAGAGATTAACAGGTTTGAACTCATAGTTTTCCTATTTCTTGACTGATTAAGTTGACTCTTTCTATCTCACAGTCCTATCGAAGTTTGCACTAATTTACATTATTATTATTATTATTATTATTATTATTATTATTATTCACTCATTAGAGCTTTTCACATCAGCAATAGCCGATGGTTTTTCACTGAAGTCTGAGTGACAGCAAGTCTCCTCAAGTCTCCAGGACTCTTCTTAGTATTCTGGCAGTTCTCAACAATGCTGTCGTTTGGATGGTCTCCACTCGTCCGCCAACCTGCAAGGCCTCTAGTCCCTTTAGTAATCCCTTAGTTACTGTTCCAAACGCACCTATTAGAATTGGTATAATTGTCACCTGCATGTTCCACAGTTTTTTCAGTTCCCTAGCAAGGTCGAGGTATTTATCCTTCTTTTCACATTCTTTCTGTTTTATTATTATTATTATTATTTACTCCTTTACAGTTTTTCACATCAGTGTTAGCTTATGGTTTTTCGCTAGAATTTGAGTGATAGCAAGTCTCCTCAAGTCTCCAGGACTCGTCTAAGATTTTGGCCGTTCTCAGCAATACTGTCATTTGGATAGTCTCTACCCGTCCGCCAACTTCCAAGTCCTCCAAGCCTTTTAATAACCCTTTACTTATTGTGCCAGAAGCACCAATCACACTTAGTACAATTGTCACTCTTTATGTTCCACAGCTTTTTCAATTCTCTAGTAAGGTCGAGGTACTTATCATTCTTTTCATATTTTTTTATTTTTATCATTCTTTTCACATTTTTTCAGTTTTATTCTGTGATCAGCTAGGACAGCAAAGTAAACAGTTTTGTAAATTCTCTTTTTTTGTTGATTATTATAAGGTCAGGATTAGGTGATCCGTGTGTCTGTCAAAGTCTCATAGGAGTTTATGAGTGTCATTTTCTAGGACAGGTGCTGGGTTGTGCATATACCATTTGTTAGTGTGGTCAAATTTTAATTTCCTGCACACTCACACCAGGGTTAGCTGGTGGTTTCTCACTGGAGATTGAGTGACAGCAAGTCTCCTCAAGTTTACCAACTCTTCTTAGTATTCTGGCCACTCTTAGTAATGCAGTTGTTTGGATGGTCTCTACTTGTCCTCTTATTTTCAAGTCTTCCTGGCCCTTTACAAATCCTTTGCCGATCGTCCCAAGTGCTCAAACCACCGTCACTTTCATGTTCTATATTTTCTTTTAGTTTTCTATCAAGGTCAAAATACTTTTATCTCTTTTCACTTTCTTTTATTTTCACTGTCTCGTCTGCTGATGAGGGACAAAGTCCAGTATTCGACAGGTTGTCGTTTTTTTCGCTGACTATCACTAAATCTGGTTGTCTGTCCGAGATTAGATGATCTGTTTTTTCATCGCAAATTTCAAGCGAAGTCTGTGCGTCTCATTCTCCCGGAGGGATTCTGTATTTTGCATAAGCAACTTGTTCGTAAGGTTATATTTAGATTTCTTGTACAATTCCCAGTGGATTACCTTCTCGTAATACGTAGTTACAACTTGACTTACAAATAAAATTATTTATGACTCAATATATATATATATATATATATATATATATATATATATATATATATATATGCAAAGCTCTTCGTATGAATTGAGCAGTCTGGTATCTGGTAAAACAAAATGTAAACCAGCGAAAGCTACTATTTTTTTTTTTTTTTTTTTTTTTTCATCATACAACGTGTGGAAGCACGTGCGATACCGTAGCCTCATCAGCCGCCATCCAGGGTGATAACACAGTTTCGGTAAAACAAAATGTAAACCAGCGAAAGCTACTATATAAGGCCTTATAATTCCCGAGTTGATGTATGTCGACCGATAGCTGAGCGGAATAATGCTAAATCGAACGTAAAAGTGGGCGGGTTTCAATCCCACCCTGAAACCTCTTATGCGTCAAGCTACTCTGAAGAGTTGTGATACCACGAGACTGTATGCCGGTGGATGACTATATATCGACGAATGGTTTAAAATTTTATTTAATGTTTGTACAGGTTTTATACTTATACAAATTAGATAAAGAAACGCCTATAATGATTGGAGGAAAGTTGTTTTGGTTGGTTCCATCCATGAAGTATGTCATTTGACAATTAGGCATGGTTCCTTGCTAATAAATTTTGGTCAGAAAAATATGCTTTTTTTTATTATATTCCAAATTCTTTCGTTAAATAAAGATAGTGATAACAATATTTTGCGTTGTGTTTTTTAGGGGAGATTTTATATATATGTATATATATATATATATATATATAGTGACAAAAATTATTTCTTGAGTCAGGAACTAACCTACTACAGTTTCGCCTAAGCGGCTTATCAGGATACCTTATTCCGACTCATATATACATATATATATATATATATATATATATATGTGTGTGTGTGTGTGTGTTTATTTCCATTGATGTATTTTATCTACGTCTTTGTGGTCACAAACGAATTTTCCTTTGTTTTCTCTTCTTTTTGTCTGAAAATGCAAATACTTGTCCCATCTACTTTTAATTAACACTAACGTATATAATCAACAACACTAAAAATTTGATGAATCTAGCTTTATTTCAGATTATAATCAATGATTTTTTTTCTAATAATACAACTATCAAAACAAAGACTTGAGATTTTTTCAACTTATCTCCTTATTTATTTGATTTAGTTCGAGATAGATGCAATATCTCTTAATTAAATTTGTTATTTTCCAAATAAACCGGGACATTGGCCCAGCGGTTAGAGTGTTTGCCAATGGCCCGGGAGACCTGGGTTCAATCCCAGGTCGAGTCATACCAAAGACTTTAAAAATGGTACTTGATACCACCTTGCTTAACACTCAGCATTATAAGGTACGGTTCAAGGGTAAAGTGGAGCAATCCTGGGAATGGAGTAGCGCCCTCCCATACACTTTGGTGTAGTAGCTATCGAAAAGGGAGCCTTCGGGTCACCCTCGACTATGGTCGCTAACTTTACTTTACTTACTTTTCCAAATAAGAATATATAAAATTTACAATAAATTGTTTCGTTACGATTTTTAATCAAAATATTCTTCAATGTGGGTTTTTGGTTGCAAACCTCAACAAATACATTATTTTATTTCAATTTTTTTAAAAGATATTTTTTCAAAAACGTTTAAGAACCGAAAATATTTTCGTTTGGTTTGGTTTCTTTGTTTAATGGCATATAAATCTTTGTGGGTCATTTAATGCCAAAGCCATTCTCCGAGAAGAACAGTAGTGGTACATAGCTGGGAGGATAAATTTCTTCATACCTTTCCCAAGGGTATTTGCCAGAAAGTGAACATAAAAACGCGGCTGGAGTACGAACTTTCTTACTACGATTCCGCAGTCCATCACTTTACCCATTACACCACGAGGACAACCTCATTCATAATTCTTATATATGTTTAAATCTATTAAAAAATAACGTTCTTCTTTAGCAAAAAAAAATCGAATACAACAATTGACGTCATTATTTGAAACGGAACACTATTAACAATCAGGGAAAGGTAAGAGTTTTTTTGTTATTATTCATTTGTTAAATTTTTTTCATTTGTAAACATTTTTCGAATTGAGCGTTTAAAATCTTCAATTATTGGCCGACAAGTTGGCTAAGCAAAAACCGATTGTTACATCAGCATATTATCATATATAAAAATACATTCACTGAATATTTTCTTTATTTCATATTCTTATATTTGCATACAAACAGTTAAATGGAAATGGAAATATGTGCTTGTATATTCAAGCATTCACGCGCACATACATTCATAAAACACACACGCACACACGTATATATATATATATGTGTGTGTGTGTGTGTGTGTGTGTGTGTGTGTGTTTAGGCAGCTGTCGTTCATTAAACTTGTTTCATGAGATAATAAAGAAAATTTTGTCTTTATTTAAGATCCTTTCAAGTTTTCTGATAAGTGTCTTAGTTTCATCAACCAATTCTAACCTGAAAGTCTCTTGATCGCGGTCCGATGAGCGTGATTCTGTGAGTTCATTTCTCAGTATCATATCACCTGGAAGAAAGTTTGAAAACAAGCTTCAGACTTCGATGTCAGCCATAACTAATACAATGTTACTAAACTATTTCCGTTGCGTTTTTGTAATTTCTAAACTTTCACAAAATTAAATGCCAAATATGCACTGCTATGTCTTCTATTTTAGAGACATGAGATCATAAATAAAATTTTGATACACACTCTTTATCTATTGACACAGGAATGCTCTATAAGGGCACTCTTTTATCAGGTAAATTCTAGTTGTGTGTTTTATTCCATCTGAATGATACATTTGAAATGCATAGTTAGAACTTTTTAAAAAGTAGAAAATATTCATGGCTCAATAATATATATATATATATCTATATATATATATATATATATAAGGATTTTTGTTATATATATATATATATATATATATATATATGAGGATTTTTGTTATATATACACACACACACACATATATATGTATATATATATATATATACATATATATAAGATAGAATGTGTGATAGGCAACGTAAAAATATAAGATTTTGTTTACTTAATTTTAAAAATACTATTTCCTATCTATATACATGAATAAAACTGTAATTAATTTATCGAGCAATTCTCATCATAGTCAATGCACTTAATTAATTACCGAATATGGTTGGCATAGATCAACAATTAAGCAATAGAAACTTTAGAACAAAATCTGTTCGTTATTTATTTCCGGGGACATGATTTATTCGGGATAATTTCTGATTAATTCACAAGCTAAAGGAGACTGCCTAATAACAAAGTAACATTGTCTTGTGAAACAGAGATGGTTTAATTCTCAGTAAATCAATTAGTCATGTATCGGTGCTTCATCCCAAGAGTTTTCTTTGATTGGTGTAATATCCTTCAGCAGGATAATCCGCTTTATCCCGATTCCCAAAGACAGTAGAAATGATGTCGGGATCATTGAGAATATTTTACTGAGCAAGCCTTGTCACTAAGTCCCGCTGACAGTACGTATTTCCCAGACTCTCTCTCTCACCATCCATTCCTATCATCCAAGCTCCCAGCAGTGGTTCCAAACTACATCCTGCGTTCACGCAAAAATAAGTTCTTCCTGGTCGGCCAACACTGACACGTCCATGTGTAGAATTCCATAGGAAAGTGTCACTAAAGAATTCTCCATCGGTGTCTTGCGGGTCTTGTTCATTTTATTTGAATAGTTTTAGAGATGGGAGGTTAGTGGACGTACAGCTGTTTTTTTCGTGTGGTGTTGCTTCCAGGATTTGTTCGAAATAATTCGAAGCATTCTTGTGTAGTTCCCCTCAAGCTTTTTAAACGGAGTTTAACAGGTTTGAATTCAGAGTTTTCCTTCTCCTAGACAAGTTTCCTCAGCCAGGCTAAAGAAACTAGTCTGTCCTACTATTTACCCATAGCTGGAGGGAGAATAATTGGATTCATACCTTTCCCAAGGGTATTAGTGCTATGTGAAATGTAATCAGCCTCGTCCAGGATTTGAACTCGTGTCCCCGTGTCCATTTCCTACGACGATAGCCATTACAGCAAGGGCACCTCCATTGAGACTTAATGGGTTGCCATAGACCAAAGAATTTGCTCTCTAGAAATTCCACTACTGAGTCTCAACTTAGAAGAACGTGTCATCAGTTGATTATAAACAGAGAGTACCTAAAATGTCAATGCCTGACTGATATAAACTGTTTTAATGAACTTTAAAGACCAGCAACTGATTTATATATATATTTAATATAGTGAATGAAAACAAAATTTCGAAATTGCAGTTAAATATTTATGGTTCTGATTTGTAATGTCGAGGACCATAAAAATCTTATACATAGACCACGACGCCCACACGTTTCAAAGATTAAAATTAAGAGTATACAAAGACAACACATATATTCAACCCAGGGATTAACTAACATCGTCTTTCAGAAGTTCCTGTGATGTTATATCTAATTTGCAGGATTGCAAGATCGTAGTGTGCGAGCTGAAAATCCTGCCGCAAATTACGTTCGATAATGATATGTACACTGATATCCGTAGCAGATTTAACATTACCACTACAGGAATGACAGTGGCATTTAATAACCCTGATATGCCATTAAAAACAAAGAACTGGAATTATTGAATTTCAGAATGTTGGAATACCAGACCATTGTGTAGAGTGTTCGCCAATGATCCAGTTTGGTTTCTTTGATTTCTTTGTTTAATGGCATATCAACTCTTTTTAGGTTATTTAATGCCAAATATTTTCATATTCGTTTGTTTTGGTTTCTTTGTTTAATAACATATCTACCTTTGTAGACTATTTAATGCCAAAGCCATTCTCCTAGAAGAACAGTAGTAGTAGTACTATTTAACCCATAGCTGGGAGGATGAGGAGGTTCATACCTTTCCCAAGGGTATTTGCCCGAAAGTGAACGTAATAGCGCGACTGGAGTACGTACTCGCGTACTACGATTCCGCAGTCCATCGTTTTAACCATTACACCACGAGGACATCGAGCCAATCATCCGGGAGAGCTGGGTTTACTCCCAGGTCGAGTCATATTAAAGACTCAAAAAAATGGTACTTGAATCCGCTTTGCTTAACACTCAGCTTTATAAGGTACATATCAAGGGTAAAGTGGAGCAATCCAGGGAAAGGAGTAGCGCCGTTCCCTACACCTCGGTGTAGTAGCTATCGAAAGGGGAGCCTTCGGGTTACCCTCGACTGCGGTCGCCAACAACAACAACAACAACGATATATGTACCATAGCCATGATATGGCTATGTGGGAAATACATCGAATGTCCATAAAGATAGAACATAGGAATCTCGAAACACGAAAAACATGTAACGACTTCTTTGTTCAGGTACGAAACTTTTTATTACTTTTGAGTTTAAAGGTTCTTCAGCATAAGGAGAGAGAGGCACAATCTTTCTATTCTTGCTTTTTCATCTGCACCCCACCATCTCGTGCGACACCAGCCCAAGGCCACCGCGAGCAAGCGAAAGCCAACCGTCTTCCCCGAGGCAGGTCTCATCTTTAACTAACTCTTTCAAAATCTCCCAAAATCATCCGCGCGCTTCCGGTGCGTGACATCATTTGCACTGTCTAACCCCGTTTCCCATCTTGGGCTATTGTGACATCTCTGAGTGACACGTCCGCTCTGCGTGCGTGCGCGTGAACCCCTGTGTAAATGTTGCACCTAACTAACCCATGTGCTGAGCCGAAAGGTTCTCAGCCAAACTAAATCCAAAGGCATAAACCGAAATCCCTCGGCTATTATGTTACATATATACGATGACACTGAACCTAATAGATAAATCAGTATATTTTAACGTTAATGCTTATTAATACTGTTCTTGACATCTCTTTTATTTTGGGCTAAACACTTCACAATATATATATATATATATATATATATATATATATATATATATATATATATGTATTATTCAGTCCAGTTAAACCGGAGTCGAGAATAATTCCGTCAGGACAATTAAATTATTCAACTCCGAACATTTAAATCCTGGTAAAGAGCTCAATGTAACTGACATCACAGAAGGGTGAAGAGTTTTCTCCCCATTTCGCCCACTTACGATTTTTCGTTATTTTTCCGGAAGTGGGCGAATTCCCCCCCACACTTTTCAACCCCCTCTCACTCTTCCCTCCTGTGTCCATTCTGGCGGTAATAATTATGTCCAATGGATCTGAAGAAGTCCTGTTAAATTTAGTGTTATTGATTCATGTCAATATCCATAACAGGATAGAAATAAATTTATAATCCTAATGTGACCGGATTTTGTTTTTCTTAAATGTATCTATATATATATATATATGTATATATATGTATATGTATTCCTCCACGTGGGTATATGCGTGTTATAGTTGGCT
Source organism: Sepioteuthis lessoniana (assembly GCA_963585895.1). NCBI lineage: Eukaryota > Metazoa > Mollusca > Cephalopoda > Myopsida > Loliginidae > Sepioteuthis > Sepioteuthis lessoniana. The sequence goes on along the minus strand of OY757916.1, from coordinate 102,180,612 downwards.
CGTGAGTTGGGTACATTTTTTAAGCAGATGACAGATTGGATGGAATAAGAAAATGGAATTAAGATATTAATCTCTGATCTACTTATTAGATTTATGCATATATTGGATCTTTTTCAAATATCGGTGACTTCAATAATACATTTCTTTTAACTATTACACAGACACACATACATACACACACACACACGCACACACACACACAAACACACACACACACACACACACACACACACACATATATATATATATATATATATATATATATAGTCATCCACAGGCAGATCTGTTTCGTTCTATCAGAACTCATCAGTGTGGCTAGACAGTATCTTATATATATATATATATATCTGCCTGTGGATGACTATATATATATATATATATATATATATATATATATATATATATATATATATATATTTATATATTCTTCGGATAACAGAAAATAATTATCTTTCAAAAGACTACATACTCTACGTCACCAGAGCATTTTTTTCTTGTTTCTCTCATAACATATCAACATTTTAAACCATTTGAATTTTTTAAAATTTCATTTAAAGAAGATCCCCGTTAAGAACAAGTAAAAAATAAACAACATAAAATAAATTGGCCTAGTCAGCTGGGGCTGTATAATGCACAGAATGCATCTCTACAGAGAGGTTAAACCCCAGCTATAACGAGTGTCCCGGAAATGACACTAACCAATTTGATTGTGTGGCTTCAATAATACTGGAGCTTTGGGGAATGTGGAGTACCCCTTTGTTTCTATCGCCCCATGCTCTATTCTAGCCCGTAGTTGTAGCACCAGATAGGGTCCTATCTATAGGTCAAATAGAACTAAACAGTGTACCTTTGTTAAACTGAATTGTTTGAAATATAACTGCTTTGACATTTAAACTACGTACTTATTTTAAACTAACTTGTTTAAAATAGAGCTGTTTTGATATTCAACCGTGTGTAAAAAACTGTACTTAAGCTGAAGTGAATTGTTTGAAATATAACTGTTTTTATGAATAAAAATGGATTTGGCATTAAATAATCTACAATGGTTGATATGCCATAAAACCAAGCCAAACCAAACCAAACAATATAATAAATATTTGTATTAGTCGTATCACTTTTGTTTATCATGAATAGATGTTTTTGATAGATAAAATAGAATATTCATTAAGTGATGTCAATATTCGCCAAGCGAAGGCTTGGACTGCTAATGATTGACAATCGATCATATGGAAGCATGATCTATCCACTAAAATAAAACGGGATTTCTTCCAAACAACCGTTGTATTAATACTACAATATGGATGCTTCTTATGGACGCTGATGATTCACACAGATAAAAAGCAAGACGGGAAGTGCACAAGAATATTACGAGTTATATTGAACGAATCTGTCGAAGCTAGAGCTTGCCTCCCATCGCTAGAACCATTGAAATGAGACGAACAAGACTTGCACCCTCCCTCTGCTTCTCCCTATCTATCTATCTATCTATCTATCTATCTTCAGTCGTTTATAACTAACCTGGAGTTTACCAAGGCTTTTCGTAAGAAAATTAAAGAACATTGAGAGAGTCTTGAATTGAACTTGCTTACAAACACTTCCTTTTACTGAATGAGCTCCCTCTTTATATATATATATATATATATATATATATATATATATATATTACTAAGATGTTATATAATTATTTTTGTTCCTAGGTACAGGACATGGGATAATGGTATCAAGTTTCAACTAATGCGAGATCTATCCACATTATGCTCTTATAACTTAAAAAGAAACTACGTAATATCTTTAACTTAGTAAATCTCAACGGCCCTCGTTGTCTTGTATTCACCTTACTCGATGCTCGATACTGCTGGCTTCATTCACTCCTAAGTCAATAAGAACAGGACCTTTTCATTAAGAAGTGATAAGAAAGTCTTTTTTCATTACATTTTCTATAATTAGCATTGAGGTTGCTCACTTCGGGCCAATGGACAAGGATTTTTTGGTACAAACTGTACAAGAGAATATCTGGTCGACTTCTGAAACTTAGAAATGTGTGACGAAAGTTTGCACTTGCAGTAGATCTGATCAAGGTTTGATTGTAAAAAAGATTGCCCGTGAAAACTATTGAAAACTACAACCCCTTCATCCTTTGATCTGTTGTCATGTTTGTTTGTTTGCTTGCTTGGGCTTAATGGCATATCAACTTTTGTTGGTTATTTAATGCCAAACTCATTTTATACAAAAAACAGTTCTATTTAAAATAATTCAGTTTACCATTAGGACACAGTTTAATTAAGAAAAACATTTCTATTCCAAGCTATTCAGTTTAGTCAAAACATTTTTATTTCAAAGAATTCAGTTTAGTATAAGTATAGTTTTTGTCCACACACGTTTAAATGTCAGAACAGTTTTTTTTCAAGCAATTGAGTCTAACGTAAATACACAGTTTAAATAATAAAACAGTTCTATTTCAAGTAATTCAATTTAGCATAAGTATGCATATCCAATTTACTCCTATATAAGATCATATAACATACTAAAACTCAAAATGGACCGAGGAGCGATGTCAATGAAAGGGTGCTCTGCCTTCCCCCAAACATCCAGCATTTCTGGAACCTCACCATCAGATCGTTTAATGTCGTATCCAGGACACTTTTTGCAGGAGACTTATCTCTCTACAGTGATGTAGACGGTGTATTCTACCGCCTCTACGCAAAGTTAAATGTAAAAACACTTTATTTAAGATAATTCAGTATAACATATGTACGTAGTTTAACTATCAAAACATTTCTATTTCAAGCAATTCAGTTTAGCATAAGAACGCAGTTTAAATGTCAAATGAGTTCTACTTTAAGGAATTCAGTTTAGCATAAATACTCTGTTTAAAGGCAATAACAGTAAACTCTCGAACCCACGGTTTTTCTTCTATTTAACCCATAGATGGGACGCTATCTACTGCTAAAACTTCTAACCAGAGTGGACCTGGTAGTGATGGAAATGAAGAGGCACTCTGCATTCCCCAATACTCCAGCATTACTGGAACCTCACTATCAGATTATTTATTGTCATATCAAAGACATTCATTGGGAGAAGTCTAACCCCTCTGCAGAGGTGCAGTCAATGTATTCCTCACCTCCAACCGACTGGGCAATTGTAGTCATATTACTATCTGCTATTACCAAAACTCAAAATCAAGCTGCATGTTTGCCATTGGATAGATAGATGGTTATTTGTTTTTTTCATGACATACCAACCTTTCTTGTTTATTTGATGCTAAATCCATTTTATACAAAAAACATTATTTTAAACAATTCAGTTTATCGTAAGTATACAGTTTAATTGTCAAAGACATTTCTATTTCAAGCAATTCAGTTTAGTCAAACAGTTCTAATTCAAAAAATTTAGTTTAGTATAATATAGTTTTCTTTACTCACACGTGAATGTCAAGAACAGTTCTATTTCAAGCAATTCAGTTTAGTATAAGTACGCAGTTTAGTACTATTTTACCCATATATATGGCCCTATCTGGTGCCAATAGGAAACTGTTGTCATGTTACTATTTGCTGTTACCAAAACGCATAAAACAAGCTGCAGGTTTGCTATTTGAGAACTGTGCAGTAGTAATCCATACTTTACCTATGTATATGCAACTATCGCGTTCAGTTGATGAAATATTACTACTGAGCCCTACAAACTGACCAATTAAATCAGGTGGCTTGCCATTTACTGAGGAAATGACTCATCCTTGCTTAAAACACATCAACTGTTAATTATAAGAGGTAATTTAGAGACTGCTGCCGCTTGTTACTTTTTTCAGACTGTGTTGTGGAGATTCGGCTTGAGCAGGTACATTTACGTGAAGCACTATGAAAATTTTAGCTCAAAAAACTCACACTGTAATATGTATCAAAAAGATCTGAAGAAAATGTCGTTTTAGACATCAACAGAAATATTACAAAGATGAGAATACTGATTTAAACGAGTGATAGAATTTGGAAAATATTGTATTTGGGGAAATTTTGACAATTCTATGAAAGCTGAAGACCTTGATTACCTAAACATTATATAATTAACGTGGTTTTGACGTAATTCTGAATAAACCCAAGCTATAATTTCTAATAAGATTTAAGTAATGTTTATAAGCATCTAATTGTAAAACAATGTCGTTGATCCTTATTTTTAAATAGGAGAACTGATCGATAAGTACCATACACAAATGCGAATACAGAAATATAAATTCCTCCTAGAAATTGTATTTTGTTTTATGTAAGCAGACAGTCACAGATATCTAGAAAGATTTAATTATTTTTAAGCAGTGATTTTTTAATAATCTGCTTTTATCGCAGAACAAACGTTCTGACTGAGAAACGACCTGAGAGTGGTCATGTAAGAATAAAATAGATTTCTCTCTCATCGATTGCTTGACAAGTGAAATCCTCTAATCTGTTGTCGGGCCATTGGGTAAACTGTTTCTTTGTCCTTTTGTTGTTTGGCTTTCTCGGAAATTGGCAGATGTGTTCAGGTATTTATTAGTTCAAAGGGATTAAAGGATTGCCGAGTGAACTAACAGACTCTGAAAACAGATTATACTGACAAGCTAAAAGAGATGAAAAAAAAAGGTAATGGATTAGCCTAATGAAATAAAGTGGTCTTGCGGGTTCCGTAATCTGCCTAATCTGCATAGAAATATGGGCTGGATTGTCGGATCGGAAACGTGGTTTTTTGTGTACTACGACGAAAAAGAATTACATATGTTGTTTTAATGTGGATTAACAGTATTCACTGTAAATTATCGACCTTTTTACCCTGAAAAAATCACTACAAAAAACTAGGGGTCGACTTATGTGGCAGGTCTCAAATCTAAATGTTTACCATAGTATAACCATTTTGAGGTAAAAATTTGGATTTTAGCCTTATCATATAGGTCAACCCCTTGTTTTGAAGAGATTTTTTCAGGTTTGTAAGATTGACTTATACGTTCCAATATATGATGTCGATAAAGATGAGGATATGTATATTTTTCCTATTTTTCTCAGATTCTACTGGCTGTTGTAAGCAGATCCTTGAACTAGTACCCTACACCATCAGCACGGCCACTTGTAACTTGATATGTTCTATTAAAGATACTGAGCACTTTTTATTTAAAAAAATACAGTTTATATATATATATATATATATATATATATATAGAGAGAGAGAGAGAGAGAGAGAGAAAGAGAAAGAGAAAGAGAGATATCGTAGAATATGGTATATACAAAGTCATCGGCGCTTGGTGATTTTCAATTACTCATTTCTGATGCTCTGTATGTTCTATTACCGATACAGAACACTCTTTATTAACACCAGTATTATACCCATTGACCGAGTGGGTAGAGTGCTCGCCAATGGCCCTTGAGACCGCGTTTCGATCACAAGTCATATACCAAAGACTCAAAAAAATGGTATTTCGTGCCTACTTGCTTAACACTCAGGATTACACGGTAGGGAACAAAGGTAAAGGCAGTGATCCAGGATAATGAGTAGCGCCCTAACCTAAACCTCGGTTTAATAGTTAATGAAAAAAGGGCCTTCAGGTCGCTCTCGACGACGGACACCAAATTCACTTTTACTTTATATATATATATATATATATATATATATATATATATATATAAAGATATATATAAAAATATATATAGACAGAAAGATAAAGAAAGAAAGGGAAGGAGGGTCGGAGTTCCCCTTTCATTGCCATCATTCCCATATCTATTCTGACCCGGAGTGGTGGTATTTAATAGGGTCCCAGCATAATGAGTAGAGTGTTTGCCATTGGCTAGGGAGACCTGGGTTTAATCCTAGGTCAAGTCATACTAAAGACTAAAAAAATGGTACTTGATGCCTTCTTATTTAACATTCAGCATTATAAGGTACGGATCAATGGTAAAGTGGGTCAATCCAGGTAAATGAGTAGCACCCTCCCCTACACTTTCATGTAGTAGCTATCGAAAAGGGAGCCTTCGAGTCACCCTCGACAACGGTCGCCAACTTTACTGTACTTACTTAGAACTGTTTTAACTATTTAAACAAAGAACAAAGAAATAGGATGTTTTCTTGAATTGTAGTAAAAAATAGCAATGCTTGAAAACATTTGGTTGGTTGGCTGGTTGGTTGGTTGGCTGTATTTATGGCATATCAACCTTTGTACGTTATCTAACGCCAAACCAATTTTTTTGCAAATACTTCTATTTCAAACAATGCAGTTTAGCATGAGTACACAGTTTGTCAAAAACATTTCTATTTCAAGCTATTCAGTTTAGTCAAACAGTTCTAATTCAATTAATTAAGTTTAGTATAATATAGTTTTCTTTACTCACACGTGAATGTCAAGAACAGTTCTATTTCAAGCAATTCAGTTTAGTATAAGTACGCAGTTTAGTACTATTTTACTAATTTTACTAACAGTTCTAATTCAATTATTTTACTAATTTTAGTTCTAATTCAATTATTTTACTAATTTTACTAACAGTTCTAATTCAATTAATTCAGTTTAGCGTAAGTACAGATTTTGTTTACACACATTTAAATGTCAAAATACTTCTATATTACACAATTAAGTTTAATGTAAGTACAGATTCCCTGTCAAAAACAGTTCCATTTCAAACAATTAAGTTTCGCATAAGCATGCAGTTTAAATTTATTCCCATTTTAATTGTCAAAAGCATTTCTATTTCAACCAATTCAGTTTAGTCAAACAGTTCTAATTCAAACAATCCAGTTTAGCATAAGTATGCAGTTAGTTCTATTTAATCCATAGATATGGCCCTATCAAGTGCTACCATCTTGGGCCATAGTGGACCTGGGAGCAATGGCAAAGAAGGGGTGCTCCACATTTCCCAAAGCTCCAGCATCCCTGGAATCTCACCATGATATTGTTTAGTGTCAAATCCAGGACACTCATTGTGGGATCATACCCCCTCTGCAGAGGCGCAATCGGTGTATTCTACAGCTATAGCCGACTGGACAAGAAAACATTTTACAAACAAATGTTTAGTTCACAAAGCCTCTAGACTCAATATATATGTATAAAGTGTATTTGGCATTGAATAATCTACAAGGGCTGATATTTCATAAAACCAAACCGAAATATTTTTGATCAAATTGATATATATATATATATATATGTTGAATAATTTATGATCTTTAAAAAATGTTTGTTGTAAAAATTGACTGAGTCATAATGAAATCCAAAAAATCCAACTATATTAGGAACAAAAATAAACAAGAAAAAAAAGAAATATGTTGATTGAACTAATATAATACTCAACATAAGCAAAAATAAGATAAGAGATGGACGCCATGCTTATTTTAAAAATATACAATGAATAAAACAGCCATACACTTGGGAACCGGTGTCTTAGATATACGTAATAACTAATATATATATATATATATATATATATATATATATATATATATATATATATATATATATACCCCACAATCAATACAACACCTCTGTCTTTCATTACATAAGTACATACATTAGTCATAATACAATGGACATTTGACAAACGAAGTTCATTTCCCAGTCGGCTGGAGCTGTAGAATACATCAACTGCTTTTCTGCAGAGGGGTAAAACTCCCCCAACGAGTGTCCTGATATGACACTAAACAATCTGATGGTGAGGTTCCAATGATGCTGGATTTTTGGATAATGCAGATAACTCCTTCATTTCTATTTCTCCCAGGTTCACTCTGGCCCGACGTGGTAGCACCTGATAAGTTCCTATCTGTGGATCAAATAGAACTAAATTGTGTACTTATGCTAAACTGAATTGTTTGAAATGGAAAAGTTTTTGACATTGAAACCGTACTTAGGCTAAACTGAATTGTTTAGATTAGAACTGTTTGACTAAACTTAATACCTTGGAATAAAAATATTTTTGATAATTATACTGTGTATTCATGATAAACTGAATTATTTGAAATAGAACTGGATTATTTGCATAAAAATGAATTTAGCATTAAATAATCGGGAAAGGTTGGTATACCAGAAAACTCAACCAACAATCATCTAAGTTCAATTGATCTAACGCAATGAAATTTTACCGAAAAGCTACAGATATTGAAAATGTTTCAATTTATATTAAAAACAAATGCTTTCCTGTATATAAAAAGAGCAAAATTTATTTGTACCCACTGGATTTCTGGAAAACTAAAAAAAAACACCGGAAAAATGTTTGTCAACAGCATCTCAATCACCATCGTCACGTGGTAGAGCTGATTTTGCAATAAATCACTATCATCATCATCATCATCATCATCTAGGCATGCCTAGATCTTGATTTCCTTTGAATCTCTCTTGCCATCCTCCTTAAGGCCATCGCTCTTGTAAATTACTCTTGACGTCACTTAGTATCCGTACAGAACTGATGATTATACGTTTTTGCAAGTCGAACACGACTTATCTGTATAAACTGGAGTCCGCCAGTTAACATCACTTATAAGTTCGTCTTTGTTTGACCAGCAGTGACCAACACCTGTAAGAGTGGAGGTAAGCGGACAAATGACTGACGTTTTACTGGTTGCTGCTTCCAAGATTTGTTTCAAACTGTTGACAGCATTTTTGTGTGGTTCCTATCTTGCTTTTTAATAAATTGTTAGGTTAGAGTACAACTGGTTCAACCATACATTAGTACTGAAACGTCTACAGCTTGACCTACTTCGAAATCATAATGAGTCAGAAACCTTCACACAAGATTATTCTGCTTAACTTCATCTTTCATTGGCAGGATTTACGAAAAGGATCTTATTATTGCGCTATTCATTTTAGGGGTTGATAGTTGTGTTGAACTCTCTTCATCGCTATGACCCTTGCAACAAAACTAGCTTCAAGTTCACTCATTAGTCACTGAAAAAATTCATCAATTTTCGATAGATTTGAATCGAAGCATTATACATGAGCATGGGTGGTTTGTTTTGGTTTTATGACATATCAACCATTTCCCGTTATTTAATGCTAAATCCTGTTTATACATTCATTTTAAATATATGATTTGTAAACACATTTTGTTGATCAATTTTTTAAACAAGACTGAGGTCATTTTTTGTACCCTTAAATGGTCTCCATTATTGCTAATTGAGTAAAAGTAAAGTTGGCGACCTTAGTCAAAGAGCGACCCGAAGGCTCCTTTTTGATAGTTACTTCACCAAGGTGTAGGAGAGGGCACTAATCCTTCCCCTGAATACCCTTGATCCTTATCTTATAATACTGAGTGTTAAGGCGGCATCAAGTACCATTTTTTGAGTCTTCGGTATGACTCGACCTGGGATTGGACATCGATCTCCTGGGCCATTGGCGAACACTCTACTTATTTGGCCGACTCAATTTAGCATCAGTCATTTGTTTGCACACAGTGAAGTGGTTACAAGTATTGCTATTTAGCACTGATTATTTTCAACATTACTCTTTCATTTGTACATAGTTTAATGGTTCCAAGGATTGTTATATATCACTAACAATTTGATTTAACATCAGTTATTTGTTTACTCACAGTTAAATGGTTCAACAGTTTTATTACAAATAATTCAACTTAATATAAGTATTTGTTCTTAATTTAAGTGTCAATCAGTTCTATTTGACCCACCGATAGGATCCTATCAGGTGCCACCACACTATGTCAGTGAACCTAGGAACGATGGTAGTGAATGGGTACTCACCATTTCCCAAGCTCCAGCATTACGGAAGCCTCACCATCACTTTTTTGTATCATATCCAGGACACTCGTTTGGTCGGGGGTCTTACCGTTGAGCTGAAATGCAGTCGGTGTATTCTACAGCCCCAGCCAACTGGGATATTAAACATAGAGAAATTCAATGACAATTCTCTGGTTTTAAATCAGATTCAATTCTTTTCCAGACTATCACTATGCTGTTATCTGCAAAAAGGAATTTAAAAAATGGATTATTAGCGTGAAGGTTCAACCTCTTTTGCTATAGCACAAACGTCGGCCTTTGAAACAGGAAAAAAACGAAAGAAATAATTGGTATTATTTTCGAAGTGACCATCGAATGAAATCAGTTTGAAGGTTCTTTTTAATCTTGGTAAAAATTCATAGCCAACTGTAAAGAAAAATATCGTTTTAGCAGAAAGCTTGTTCTCTCAAATGCTGTTATTGAGCTTCTTATCTAGTTGTTGAGGTGAGAGAAAATGGGAGGCTTTATTTTTAAGCGCTGCTTGTACATATATGTGGGTGGGTTCGTTTTGATGAATATATCCTGAATTTTACAAAGATTTGATGATGGATATAAGTCCGCGTAGTGAAGTGGCTAATGTACTGGTCTGCATTGTAGAAAGCGAATTCGAAATCCAGTCGCGCTTTTGCGTTCACTTTCGGACTAATGCCCTTAGGAAAGGTATTAATTTAATAATCCCCCAAGCTCTGTGTTAAATAGTACCATTACTGCTCTTCTGCATGGATGGATTTAGCATTAAAAACCCACAAAAGTTGATATGCCATTTAACCAGAAACCGAACCAAACCAAACCAAAGGTCAGGAAATGTTTAGATTCTAAAATATTCTGAATAGTTAGGAACTTCTAGTAATTATATAACAAACTTTAGTTTGGATGCGATCATGGTGTAAAGGTTATCATTTAAGAATATATATATATATATATATAAGGTGGTCGTGGTGTAATGGTTACAGAAGCTGAAAATGGACACTGCGCCCTTAGTTCAGCTCCTGAACGAGACTGAATTTCACATAGCTCTAATACCCTTGGTATAAGTGAAAAGTAAAACAGACTGAATTCTTTGATAGGGTAACCGCAGTAAGAGAATGAATTCTCTGAATTCAAACCTGTCAAACTCCGCTCAAAATACTGACCTTGTCTCACATACTTATTGTGCAGTGGGGTTGCGTAAATAAATATATCAAACCTGATTTGCCTCTAGGTAAACCACAGCTTTGGACTCACTTCTGAACTCCCATGTCACTTCTTACGCGGTACGTCTTCATCTGCAAAATTCTTATAAAATCTGATTTTCTCGAGGTTCCGAAATATTCGAGATAGATCTTAGCTTCTTGTAAAATCCATCATTCTAGATAAGTGAGAAATGGATCGTGTGGGTTTAGTAAAGAAGATACAATTGTTTACTTCTTATGTTTGAGATATCACATTTATATTGGTGGTTTACTGATAATAGATAAACCTCAGTCATTATTACTGTTTAGGGTTGAACTGAATGTGAATGGCTCGGGTGTTTGAGAGCTAAATTACAATCTCTATCAACCATTTTCTTTAAATTTACTTTATCTTCATTCTTTTTTTCTGTAGCGTTGTGAGTGACAATTACTACGTTTGAAATGTCTAATCACCAAATGAGAAAGAAGAAACACAACAATCTTAACTGTTACGACCTTTCTTACTTTATGAACTCCGACCAGTATCTAAGCCAGTTGAAGCAGGTGGAAATAGCTACAGGATACAACATGTTGGGAAGATTCTTCCTTATACATGAAACTGAGAATTCTCGCTTCATTGATTTGTTCCTCGTTAGTCGTTCAAAACAAGCGCTTGTCTCCTCCTACCCCAGCCACTATAAAGTAGAGCATCGTGAAATTAAATTTAGGTTAAAAAGCAATCATCTCCACTTATGCCTCCGGCGGCTGTTATCATCCGGCTAGCCTCCCTCAAACCTTAGATGGCTGATTGCTTGTGACCTTGCCAAGACTCAGTCTAGGGTGCTACATCAAGCATATCATTTTACACGTAGCTCACTGGATGAGATTTTGAACTTTGTCAATTTTTCTTTAAGATATAAACTCGCAACATTCGCTTACAGTAGTACACTGCACTTTTCTGGTTGATTCTTTTTTATTAATTTAAGTGTCCTGGATATGACATTAAACTATTTGATGGTGAGTCTCCAGGCTCATTGCTATTGCTCCCGGGTTCACTCTGTCCCGGAGTGGTAGCACCTGACAGGGTCCTATCAATGGATCAAATAGAACAAATTATGTATAAACAAATGTCCTGTGTTAAATTGTACCTCTTATTTAGCAATACTAAAAAAGAGATCAGGTTTGTTTAAGAATATTATCCACATAATGTGTTTACAAATCATGTATATATCTAATATACATGCATAAACAGGATTTGACATTAAATAACCTGCAATGGTTGAAAAGTCATTAAACCATACCAAACAAAACCAATTTATTTATGTGCAGTCACATTTGACATATTATCGGGTTCTAGTGGAAAATCTCTAGCCAATAAAGAGGTGTTCTTGTCGCAACGGTTATTGTTGCAAGAAATAGAGTCAGCAAATTGAGTTCAAATCCTGGGCGAGACTGTATACTTTTCACTTCACGCTAATGTTCACGGGAAAGGCATGTATTCCTCTCTTTTCTCTACACCCATTCATTATCTTCATCATCAAGTCACGCTAACAACACAGTGTTTCCTGTGTCTCCCACCCATCTGTCCTCATCACCTATCACTCCCCGTAGGTCTTCTAGACAGCATACAGTATCCAAGCTAATGTTGATAAGCATTTGCTGCTCAGCCAGCACTAGGGTGTCCATATATAAGAGTCCATAGAAGAATATCACTGATAAGTTTGTCCTTACATCTTCATCACTGTTTCTCATGTCTAGTTTGTCTTACTTGGACAGCTTGTGAGATAGGTGGTAGGTGGCCGTATATCAGCTGTATTGGGAGAGGTTGCTTCCAGGATTTTTTTAAAACAGCATGAAGAATTCTTGTTCTTATCTGATTTTTTCCCTTTACGATTATTAACATCCATCAGGTGCATCCATACTGTAGTAGTGAAACAGTCACAGCTTGGGAGAAATCCCGTTTATCGGTAAATAGAAGTACATCAGGTTCTTTAGCCTTGGTTCGGCAACTAGTCAAAAAGGAAAACTCTGAATTGAAACCAAGCAAAAAATTGGCCATGAAGTGGTGGAGACGTACGGTAACCGTATATTAGCTTATAAGTACCCCTATGACTTCTCCAAAGGATAACTTTATCAGAAAAATGCCATTGAAGTCAGTGATTCAAAAATAGTCGTAAAAGATCTGGACATCTTGTGGGAGCAATGACTTCAGACAAGATGATATTTGCAAAATGTTTCGTCTGGCCTTAGAAAAGAAGAGAATGCATGATAGGAATGTCAGTAACAGCAAATAAGATGTGCCAGTATGACATTGTAGAAGGAAGAAAGCGTATTCATTCAGAGAAAAGGAGGGGAGTACTGATAAAGACGGTGATGGAAGCACGAACAGTACTATTAATACTAAAGCAGATGTCAGAAACAAAAGAACGACGATGCTGATCATAATGTCGATAACAGTGCTTGCAGCGATGGATTTGGTGTTTGGTTCTAATAATAAAAATACGAAAAAAAAAAACCTTAACAAAGATGCTGCTGATAGTAATAGTCGGAAACGATAGTAGCGGTCGTGGTGGCTAAAGAGGCGACGTCGGGCGCTGGTAGTGATATGGATGTTACTGGTGAACACGATGTGGGTATAATTACTAGCAGTACGCATGCATGAAAATAAAATTATCACTTGCAATTTTCTGGAACAGAAACCGCTAATTTGCATTCCTTTCTTTAACAGAACGTTGCTCTCAGGTAAACTCCGTTCAAGATTTAATTTTAGTGCGCTTCACCATCGGAGTTTGTTCAAAGATGGAAGAAATTAGCGCTATGGAAGTAAAACAAAACAAATTTAGATAATAAAAAGAAAAGAAAAGAAAAAAAAGCAGTCATACGCTTTTAGTACACTGCCTGTTTTCCGTTCATTCATTCATTTCTTTGTTTTTTTTTTTAAATTACTTTATTTATTGAATGAATTAATTTTTAAGATTTTATATTTTTATTTTGGTTAATTCTATTTGCTTTTTTTCTGATAAAATTACTTGTAGATTAGAATTATTGTTTTCTAAATCACAGATATTAATGAAAAGGTTATAGGAAGGAAAAGTATAATAAAAAAAAAGTTTTCCGTAATAATATATACGCTGATTCATCGAAAGGCTAAAGAAAGCAAAAACGAAAAATAGTATCAATCGACTGCTGTAACATTAAGTCAGTCAAGAGCTTTATGTTAAAAGTTAGTTTTATGGCATAGTGGTTACAAATCCCAAACAAATAAAAGAATAGTCAGAATTATTTCGTGCAAATATGCTAAAGAAAGGCATGAACTACATAATATCCATTAATACTGTCATTCGTACTAATTACATATCATGGATTGGTATGTTTAATATTGCACTGGCAAAAACCCTTTAGATACAATTGGTTGAATATTAAGTAGATCATAGAATTGTCTTTCAGGTTTATTAAGCTCTTATTATTGAAATATTTGATATATACGTAAATGTGCATTTATAACAGGAGAATTTTCGGATTCTCCCAACTATGTTTGATTGTGTATGTATAAAAAATGTTTTTTTCAAATATGGTATAATATTTGGGAGATCTTAAAACAGTCTTTCAAACCCTTTAAGCATTTTATCGCAAATTTATTTACATAAGTATGCATTACATATATAAACACCGGGCCATTGGCCAAATGAGAAGAGTGTTTGCCAATGGTCCGGGAGACCGAAGTTCAATCCCAGGTCAAGTCATACCAAAGACTCAAAAAATGGTACTTGATGCCAACTTACTTAACACTCAGCATTCTAAGGTGACGATCAAGGGTAAAGTGGAGCAATCCAAGGAAAGGAGTAACACCATCCCCAACACCTCGGTGTGGTAGCTATTGAAAAGGAAGCCTTCGAGTCACCCTCGATTTAGGTCACCATCTTACATATATATGTATTGATGGTTGGAGAGTTATCAGTTGCTAATAGGTATTATATTTATTATTGCTTAATAAGAAATCGGTTCAATATTAGAGAAATCTTAGAATTGTTCTTGAAGTTTATTAAGCTATTTATTGCTTGTGCAGTTACTGAAATATCAATTTACCACACCCATCCTCTAAGAGCAGGATGTGACAAAAGAACGCTTTTTTAGTGGGATAAAATCGAATTGAATTTTGGTTAGTCAAAGAAAAATCTCTTTGTAAACAAAAAAATCCCTGGAAATAAAACCGAATTTCTTAAAAGAAATCAAATACTAAGAAGATTTGAGCTATATCACGATCTCAATCAGAATTTTATTGGGAAAATCTTTGAGTTTACGCCAATTCAAATGAACATCTTTTTAAAAAATTACGAATTCCTACAACAAGGACAGGTTGTTTCCGTCCTACGCTGTTGTCAGGAATTGGCTTGTTGAATGCCTCATTGGATAAGTGAATATCTTTTCAGATCTAGGGTATCAATCGATAATTCTAATAATGCTAGTACAACACAAGATATGACGATGAAGGTTGATCAAGGCATTTTTATAAGTAGCGCCTCCTTGTTATTTTAGGAATACCATTATTTTCCTCCATATAATACTTCTTGGTGGCTCTACCTTTCCGAAAACTTGAAGGTCGAAAGATTTCTCAAGAAATCCATCGATTATAAGCACCGTACTTTTATCAATGAATAATGAATTTAGGGTATAAAATGCTTCATTGGTAGATAACATATAGAAAAAAATCATTGCTGACGGTATTAACCAACCAACTGTCACAAAAGGTTATTTGAGCTTTGGGTGCACCTCAAGAAACAAGTCTCCCACGAAATAGCTGCAAAGATTGCTCAATTTCATCAGGATTTATTTTTAGCGGAGCCTCAGTCACCCAGCAGTCAACCCAGCCTTTGCCTCTTTTAGGCCGGTGCCGCTGAGAGGAAGGCTCTCTGCAACTGCGCTCAGGAATGTTATTACTTCTCGTCTCTGATAACTGATTAATGTTAAATATTATCATCATTAGTCAACAAAATATTTGTAACACACATACTAACCACTGCTATCTATTTAATGAACTGATTTCAAATATAAAGGAGTCGTTTCCCTGAATGCCCTTATTTTTTTTACAATCGGTTACTTCAAAATATTAAACGGTTTCAAGATAACAAAAGAAAGAAGCAGAAGATACCCCGCGAAAACAATTACTGACGCCGTCTATGCCGATGACATAGCGCTTCTGGTAAATACATCCGCCGAAACCGAAACCCTGCTACATAGTCTGGAACGAGCCGACGAAGGCATCGGCCTCCAAGTCAATGCACACAAAACGGAATATATGTGCTTTAAGCAAACAGGCGACATCTCCATCTCCACACTAAATGGTAGCCCTCTGAAACTAGTTGACTAGTTCACCTGCGTAGGAAGCAGTATCTCATCAACCGAGACAGACATCAATATGCGACTAGCAACCGCATGGACAGCTATCGATAGGCTATCGGTCATATGGAAGTCAGACCTGACCGATTAATTGAAATGCAGTTTCTTCCAAACAGCAGTCGTGTCGATATATGGATGCACTACATGGACGCTAACTAAACGGAGAAAAAGCTTGACGGCAACTACACAATAATGCTGCGAGCAATATTGAAAAGTCCTGGAAGCAACACCCCACAAAGCAGCAGCCATATGGCCACTTACCACACATCACGAAAACTATTAAAATTAGACGAAGCAGAAGTGTGGGGCACTGCTGGAGAAGTAGAGACGAGCTCATAAGTGATGTACTCCTGTAGACCCCTTCAAATGGACGAGCAAAAGCAGGACGACCAGCCAGAACCTACATTCAGTAGCTCTGTGCCGATACGGGATGTAGCCCTGAAGACCTGCCGGAAGCGATGGACGATTGAGAGGGGTGGTGAGAGTGGTTCAGGGATATCCATACTGATGGCATGACATGATGATGATGATGATATTCGTCTCTCTGTCATCATCTTCTATCAGAAGAAGCATGTGATTGAACTTTCATTATATTACGTAGTGCATAAAAAAGAAATGTTACATAGTTTAACTTTATTTACAACACAATTTAAACATTTTTATCCATAAAAAGCATGGAATTTATATGAAACTCATTGTTAGGTAAGAAATTAGTTGCTATGAAGATACAAATCTCAGTTACATTTTAGTCAGGCAGCAATTAGTGCGTGAAACTCTTTATTTTGTGGATTGTCTCAGGGCAATCTCGTTTAATATTCAAGCAGTAGTCTGTCATCATATGTTGGTCCCATCTCCCTTGGTAGCGCTCCTCTATGGTCTTGAGGTCCGGTTGGAACCGCTTGCTTTGGTTGGCACTTACTTACTGCCCCTAAATTTTCCGGAAATCTATCAAGATGACTGTATAAAAAAGGGAGTTTGACACTCTTGTTGCATTCTAGGATATGAAAAGCTGACAATAAATTTGTTACTTAGGTTTCATAGTTGTTGGCCTTTTTATTTCGGAAAAAAATTTCCATTACCGCTACGAATGAAACCCACGCTCCCCTTACCATGTGATATGGTGCACATTTAAGATGCTTAATGCCATTTTGGGCATAGAACTAAGAAAATAGCTAGCTATTATGGCCCTCGAAGGGGTCACAAAGAGAACAGAACACCATGGTTATAGTATATGTACATATTTACCAGAACAAAGAATGGTTGCAAGAACATAGGACGGTAAGCTAGTTCGCTTCCGGATCTAGACTGACTTCGTATTGCTGCGTCTCCTGGTATTATGGATAGTGGTTGAGTACATTGGTTGGTGATTCCGCCATGACACTAATCAAATACGATTACATGTGGACTCCCATGTGTAGTAAATGTGCGTTACAAAATCCTTTCTCTATCTGAAGGAGATTGTGATGATACGACATGTGCATCTATATATTTACAGTGGGCATTCACAATCACCAGAATCCACTTTCCTTGATCAGACCTTTATAGTCCATGTGCACTTGGAACCAAGACCTATCTTGCCATTCCCATGTATGTAATCATCATCATCATCATATCGTGCTGGCAGCACGGATATCCCTGACCCTCTCTCGCCACTCCTCCCTATCGTTCATCGCCCTAGGTAGGTCTTCAGGACAGCAACCTGTATCCTCGCATAGCTGCTGAATGTACGTTCGTGCTGGTCGTCCTGCTTTTGCGCGGCCATGTGTGTGGATCCATAAGAGTACATCTCTTATGAGTTCATCTCTGCTTCTCCAGCAATGTCCTGCATGTCTGGTTCGCCTAACTTGAATAGTTTTCGTGATTGGGGGCAGGTGGCCGTACAGTTGGTGTCTTGTGGGGTGTTGCTGCCAGGACTTGTTCAGGATGTACTATCCTGAATCATATTAGCGCTATCTTGGTTCATGCCACAACTCCTCACGCATAATTCTATATCTGCATCAAGCTTAGGCCGCCAAATGTGACATTGAGTAAGCGACTTCATCCGTGAAATTCCCGGATAATCCATATGAAATTCGACTGGACACTTTGCCGGGATAACCAAACGTGATCCCCTTGTGGTTCCGATAGCTCATTTTTCCTTGTTGTATATGGTTAAACGCCAAGAGGTCCCTTGCCAGGACATCTTTGTAAGATCCACTTACGCTCTTGTGATAACACGGGATCTATTTCTGTGTAAAAAGCAACAGCTTTAAACATGACTGGGGTTAAGTCTAAAGCTGACATGGAAAGCAGTACTTCATCCGGATAGGGTAATAGCGTAACATAGTCCTCTAAAGGCAACCGAGCCAGTCCACTTGCATTGGGAATTTTATAGCCAGGTACACAAGCTGATAATGGTAACTCACTAGAACTAATGCCAAATGTTGCGCCCGAGAACTTCCTGCTGTTGATATTGCACGGTCCTCTTCAAAAAGTCCAAGCAGCAGTTTGTAATCTGTGATGATTGTAAAATTCCGACCATAAATATATTTATGGAATTTGGAAACTCCCGTTCTACCTGTGCGTAATTTTGTTTTGCTCTTTCAAATGTGCTGGGGGAAAAATAGATAGGTTTTTCACTTCTGTCTGTCATTATATGTGATAAAACTGCACCCAAACTAACTGGAGATGCATCTACAATCATGATAAGTTTAAGTTTAGCATTGTAATGAACCAAAATATTAACTGACGTTAGCAACCACTTTGTTTGCTCAAAAGTAAAGGCTTTGCCAGCTCCTAATTTCGAGGGGGTTCTTTCTTGAATAATCTGTACAATGGAACCGGAAAGTGCAGATATTTTTTAGATAACGAGTATTGTAATTCACAAAAGCTAAAAAAAATTATGCAGTCCCGATACATTCTTTGCGGTGGGAACTTTGCGAATTGCATCGACCTTCTCTTAAGTTTGGTGGATCCCTTCTGCATTGATCTTAGACTCAGGTATGAAATCGACGACTTTTTGAGTTTAGATTTATTGCCTCTAAGGTGGAGCCCAGCACCTTGTAATTTGTCCTTTATGTGAGCTACATTGACAGTCGCCAATTCCATGGTCTAAGCCATTTTAAAAACTTCTTCAAGTGACATGTCCTTGGACAACAATCATTGTTGCATTTTCACATCATTTAACCAACACGTAAGTTTGTCTCGTAATCCACTTTTTAAAAATCTCCAAACTTCACATGTAGAAAATAAATGTTTAAGGCGAGCAAAGAAATTAAAATCGGACTCACGTTCCTCTTATTTAGTATCATAAAACCGGTTATTTTCAGCAATTACGAAGTGTTTTGGCTTGACATGCTCTAATAACAAATGCTTTATTTCTTTAAAATACTTCTCGCTTGGTATTTAAGGTGCGCATTGTCCAAGTGGGTAGAGTGTTCCCCAATGGTCCGGAAGACCTGGGTTCAGTCCCATGTTGCGTCATACCAAAGACTTTTAAAATGGTACTTGATACCTCCTTGCTTAACTCTTAGCAATATAAGGTACCTATCAAGGGTTAAGTAGAGCAATCCAGGGAAAGGAGTAGCAACCTCTCCTACACCTCGGTGTAGTAGCTATTGAAAAGGGAGCCTTTTGGTAACCCTCGAATACGGTCACCAACTACTTTTACACATTCTAAGACTGTACATCTTTTCTCCGATAGTGTTGAGCAAAATTGCTTTGTATTTTGTGTCTGTTTGAGTGCTATGTGCGATAGCATTTGCTATGAAAAACTGTTCCATGCAGTCCAGATAAGTCGAAATGCTTCCCGACTAAACGCAGAATTCATCCACACGTCCGATTGTTGGCATATTTGAGTGTGAAAAAAGATATCATCGTTGCCAAAATGTTTCAGTTTGTTTTAGCAAATACTAGTGAATAACAACAACAGTAACGTAATAGCCGAGGGATTTCGGTTGATGCCTTTGAGTTTAGTTAGGCTGAGAACCTTTCGGCTCAGCACATGGGTTAGTTAGGTGCAAACATTGATGCAGGTGTTAACGCGGGCACACGCGGGCGGACGAAGGTGTCACTCAGAGATATCACAATAGTACGAGACGAAATGGGTGACGGAGTGCGAGTGACGCAGAGGTTTGTGGAGAATTGAAAGAAAGTTAGGGGAGTTGAATACTAGACGCCAAACGAGGAGGATCGACTTTTGGAGCTCGCAGACGCCAGGCGAACTTGCGCCCTATGGGGCCCGCTCAAGATGGGAGCCAAATGAATAAGACAGCATAGAAGATTGTGTCTCTCTTCCTTATGTCGAAACCTTTACCTCAAAAGTAATAAAAAGGTTTCGTACCTGAACAAGAAGTCGTTACGTGTTTTCGAATTTCGAGATTCCTATGTTCTTTATATGTTCTATCGTTATGAACATTAAATGTCTATTTCGCACATGGCTGTATCTAGCGTTAATTGTGAATATGGAACACAACAACGTAATCCACTTGTACGTAAAGGTGGAATGACCACTTCCGCCTTTTTATTACAACCAGTTAACCATGGCCGAAACTGTACATCTGTTTCAAAAATAATATACGACACTTCTTAAGTGACAAATCAGGGAGAACTGTGACTGTATTGGAAGCATTCACGATCAGTATTTACTGCTCTGACAAATGGTTTCATCAGGTCCAGCTTGATGTGCAGAGGAGTTGGTATGATCTTTTCTCGACTGACAATTGGATCATTGATAATATTTGACATACCAACGACCCGAGTCTCACGTAAGGGTTTCTCTCTCTCTCTCTCTCTCTCTCTCTCTCTGGTTCCAATGTTTGACTCTTGCTCGGCTGTCCTACATGCCATAAAAGCAGAGATACTTTGTAAATCCACTTTGTTGAACAAAGAGGAAGTTCCCCATTTTTGGGTCCGCACAAGTTGTCCCCTTGTGCTCGTGGTATTTTTGTAAGTCTATTGCACATAAAACACCGAATGACCTGCTGAAGCAGTTGCATAGACATTGGCATTATGAACATACTTCAGGCGGAGCTTAAAACTATCTAGAAAGAATCTCCTATCATTTAATTAATAGAAAAGGCCTGAAATTTTATAACAAACACACTTATTCTGTAAATTGATTTACCATGAAAATCCGGCAAACACCTGCGTGCGACGTACGGAAACACTGAACAGCTGTTTCTACCTTATAAGTTCTCATCAGCAGTGTATACCATGCTCTCCACCAAAGGAGATCGAACCAGTGACCATTGGATCCACACCACTGGAGATCGAACCAGCAGTGTTTCCGTATGTCACGCTCAATTGTTTGCCGGATTTTCGCGGTAATTCAATTTACAATATAATTCCTCTAATTTCTTTAAAAAGAAAATGTAAAACTTGTCCTCTATAAAAAAAATCCTCAGAATCTTGGTCCCGATTTTAGAAGCATAAAACTTTTGAGGTTTTGCTCAGGGAAGCGTTTTTTTTTTTTTGTCAACCCAGAAGCTAAAATTCCTACTGGGTATTTTGAGAGACCCAAATAACGTCAAAGTCAATCAGCTCTGGCTGACTAAACTGCAGTGAAGTTGATGAGTTCGATGTAGCATAAGAAGTATCATCGGAATCTGTCAGTATTTCTTGAGTCACATCGACAGTCTCTTCATTTTTGTTGATAATCTTCTTCAGATCGAGAAAACTCAGTAAAAACTGGAACTGGTAGCTCATCAGAGTGCAGAGAAGGTCGAATTGCTGATGGGTTACTAGGATAGGTGATTTTATGCCTGCTTTTCTTACCAACGCCTTTTATATTGACCAGATAAAAATAGCAGGCAGTTGTGCGGTCCTTCGGTTCCCGTTAGGTCGTGGGAATTCCGAAAGGTTACCCTTTTACGTTTTCCTATCGTCCTGTCACGCAGCATTTCTTCGCAGTTACAACGCACAGTGTGTGGGGCTTATTTCTTGTCTTGGTTACCAAGAGTAAGATCGAAGTACGCTTTTTAGCCCGCTTCACAAAAGGTTGTGCCTTTGGCAAATAAGCGGAAAATATCCTCAAATATTGCAGAAAGCGCCAGGGTTTGTTCAAAAATTGATGTCTCCCGGTAGCCATGATCAAATCTGACAAAAAAGAAAAAGAAAATTAGATCTCTCTATTGGTTCTTGGACGCTAACTAAACGGCTGGAGAAGAAGCTAGACGGTAATAACACAAGAATGTTGCGTGCAATATTGAACAAGTCCTAGCGGCAACACCCCACAAGGCACCAGCTATACGGCCACCTGCCTCCAATCACGAAAACTGTACAAGTTAGACGAACCAGACATGCAGGTCACTGTTGGAGAAGCAGGGACGAGCTCATAAGTGATGTACTCCTATGGACCCCCATATATAGCCGGGCAAAAGCAGGACGACCAGCTCGAACATACATTAAGCAGCAATGTGAGGATACGGGATGTGGCCCTGAAGACCTACCAGAAGCGATAAACGATAGGGAGAAGTGGCGAGAGAGGGTCAGGGATATCTGTGCCTGCGGCACGACATGATGATGATGATGATTGGTACTATAAACGTATTAGTAATTTATTTAGCCGCAAAAGGATAAAATGTGATACCTAAAGTTGCATGAAGACTAGAGCATTCAGAATAAAATCGTTTCTATATTAGAAATCAGCAAATCAAAAAGAGTTAAAAACGGTAAAAAAAATTCATACCACAGAGATTTTCAAAAAATGCGTTGTCCTGAGCCATCTATAATATCATTATGTTTATAAACTTCACGAGTTGTTTTTACCCGCATTTTACGCTTTATCATCCACCAGAGAATCCCTTCTCTGTTCTAATTAGGAATCCCTATGTATTGTTTGGGGTTAGCAATGGGACCTTATATTACCCTAATGCTAACAACAGTCGTAACACGGCTTGCTGGCGGGGCTTATAAAACTCTGACTGTATCCCCTGAAGAAAGGTAAGACGCCACCAAAAAGGGATATTCTTGGTAAGACACTTAACTATATGCAATGATGTGACTTCAATTCTTGAAATCTGAAGAGGGTAAAGTAGTCCTTCATTTCCATCATTCCTAAGCCTATTTTATCTCGCAGTGGTTGTATCAGCCATGGTCCCATCTATGGGTCAAATAAAACTGATTCAAACATTTTCGTATTCGATAAGACAGCAAGCAAAAAAAAAAAAAAATCCCAAGAAACGCTTAAGAAAAATATAAATATGAATGCACGAGGGACGCAATTTCTAAACCATGAAACATAAAATAATTCTTGACAAGGTTGCATGCTGTTAAAATCTGTCTATTAGTCAATCAACCAATCATAATATTGCCCAGTCGGCTGGAGCTGTAGAATACACTGACTGCACCTCTGTAGAGGGGCAAGACCCCGCCCCCAACGAGTGTCCTAGATATGACACTAAACAATCTGATGGTGAAGTTCCAGCAGTGCTGGAGATTTGGGGAATGCGGAGTACCCCTTCATTGCCATCGCTTCCAGGTCCACTCTGGCCTGGAGTGGTAGCACCTGATAGCGTCCTATCTATGGGTTAAATAGAACTAACAGCATACTTATTCTAAACTGAATTGTTTGAAATAAATGTTTTTGGCAATTAAACCGTTCTTACATCTAAACTGCGTGCTTTTGCTTAACTGAATTATTTGAAATAAAACTGTTTTTCGACATTAAAACTGTATTTACACTTAACTGAATTGTTACATATAACTGCTGAATAGTTTTAAATAAAAATGTTTTTGAAAATTAAACTGTGTACTAATGCTAAACTGAATTGTTTGAAAAAGAACAGATCATTTACATAAAAATGGATTTGGTGTTAAATAACCTACAAAGGTTGATATGCCATAAACCCTACAACCAACCAACCAACCAACCAACCAACCAATCATAATAGCATTTTTATTCTACTTGAATGTATTATAGCAACATAAGTTCATTTGCAAATATGCAAATATTTTTTTGGAATTGTATCTTTGAAAATGAGTTTTAGAAAATAATGTGATATCATACATTTTTTGAATTTAGAATCATGTTTCTGTCGCCCAAATCCACGATATCACATCCCATTAGGAACAAATGTTTCTAAGAAATAATTGATGGATTGATTGATTGATTTTCTGCTATTGTTTATCTTACTTAATCTGAAAAATAGGAGGCGCTCCTGATGTAATAGTTATTCGGTAGGAAATGCACAAGATGACTCGATTTCAAATCGAAAAAGCAATAAGTCTGTTGTCTATGGAGGATACGGTCGAGTTGTCCACCCACATGTGGTGATTGTCTCCTTTGTTTGTTTGTTTTTTGTTTGGGTTTAATGGCATAGCAGCCTTTGTAGGTTATTTAATGCCAAATCCATTTTTATACAAATAAACACTTCTATTTCAAACTATTCAGTTTAGCATAAGTACAGAGATTAATTGTTGAATCATTTCTATTTCAAACTATTACATTTAGTCAAACAGTTCTTGCTCAAACAATTCAGTTTAGTATAAGTATAGTTTTTGTTTACACACAGATGTCAAAACAGTCTTATTTCTAATAATTTAGTTCAGCATAATTACAGATTCAATTTCAAACAGTTCAATTTCAAACGATTCCCTTTAGCATAAAAAACAGCACCATTTCAAATAATTCAGTTGAGCATAAGTACACAGTTTAAATGTCAAAACAGTCCTACTTCAAATAATTCAGTTTAACGTAGGTACACAGTTTAGTTCGATTTGACACATAGGACCCTATCAGGTGCTACCAATCCGGGCCAGAGTAGACCTAGGAGCGATGGCAATGAAGCAATTCTTCATGACTACAAAATTTCTGGAACTTCACTATTAGATTGTTTAGTGTCACATCCGGGACACTCGTTAGAGGGGTCTTACTCCTCTGCGCAGAAGTAGTCGTTATATTCTTCAGCCTCAGCTAACTGGAAAAGATTGTCTCCTTTGTCCAGATGCTTGTGTGAGGTCGAGCATTGTCATGCAGAGGAGGACATTATTGATTGACAAGATTTAGCGTCTTCAGGCGATCTTCGCCTCTGTCCTATGAAGAAGAAAACATGTCACTGACAAAGAAATGAAAACAGCAGTGAAAAAGTGACTGAAAGAACAGTCAACAGAATTTTACTTGGCAGGAATATATGCTGTCATTTAAAGGCGGATCATTACTATTGAAGGAAACGGTGACTATGTTTAGCAGTAGGGATGTGATCCACGGAGGACCAGCTTCATTTTTATGTATGATACATGTTCCTGTCTCGGAAATTATTTATGTACTAAAGAAAAAAACATTTTTCTACGTATTGCACACACACACACACACACACACACACATACACACACACACACATGTATATATATATATATATATATATATATATATATATATATATATATATATATAAGTAAATTTGGTGACCTTAGTCGGAGCTGACCCGAAGCCTCCCATTTCAATAGCTACTACACTGAGGTGTAGGAGAGGGCGCTACTCCATTCCTTGGTTTGCTCCACTATACCCATGATCCATTCCTTATAGTGCTGAGTGTTAAACACGGTGGCATCAAGTACCATTTTTGAGTCTTTGGTATGACTCGACCTAGTATTGAACCCTAGTCTCCCTGATCATTTACATAATAGTTAGAGTTTTTACCAATGGCACGGGAGACCACGGTTCAATCCCAGGTTCAGTTATACCAAAGACTTTAAAAATGTTACTAGATGCCTCCTTGCTTAACACTCATCATTATAAGGTAAGGATCAAAGGTAAAGTGAGTAAATCCCGGGAAAGGAGTAGCGCCCTCCCCTACTCCTTAGAGTAGTTGCTATCGAAAAGGGAGCCTTCAGGTCACCCTCGACTACAGTCGCCAACTTTACTTTATATATATATATTTACTGCTGGAGAAACAAGGACGAACACATAAGAGACATTCTTCTATGGAACCCTACACATGGACATGCCAGTCCTGGTTGAGCAGCAAGCAGTTTTTTTTTTACGTTAGCTCTGTGTCGATACAGCTTATAATTTAAAAGAACTGTCGGAGGCGATGGATGCCGTGAATGGATGGGGAAAGAGAGTCCGGAAGATCAATGTGATCAACGCAACTTGACGATGATATATATATATATATATATATATATATATATATATATATATATATATATATTCAAAATGCTTTAATTTGAATCAAATATACGAAATTCCTACAGGAGTTGTAGAATGTAGCACAAGTATCCAGTCACTATTGAACTGAGGTCTGTATTGTTCGGTGAGTTGATCTTAGAAACTGTTCCTTTAAAGCAGGTACTTGATACTTGATAAAAGTTTTACTGTGGTTTGTTGAATGTTAAAGAAGTCTGAGTGTTGTCTTTTAGCTTTTGATAGTTCTTTACTGTGGGTACAGTCGTTCAACTACAGTTTACCTTATACAGGCCAAAGGAAAAATTCAATATGATAACCAATTTTTGTATATCATTTCCGAAACTAAAAAGTCTTGAAAAGTTTCTCCATATACATCTCTCTCTCTCTCTCTCTCTCTCTCTCTCTCTCTCTCTCTCTCTCTTATACACACACATGCACGTGCTTATAGTAAAATAATTCATTATTTATCATTTCCTCTATGGCTGAGATATAATGAATACCAACGTAGATAAATATATATACATATATATATATATATATATATATATATATATATATATATATATATATATATATATAAAGAACTGGGTAGATAGCACAATATATTGAGTAAAAAGAACATAAAAGGAATATATAGGAGTATTTGTGTATGTTTATCAAACTCTGCCACACGGAGAGGATGCAACACCAGGCCCATTTTTTAACGGAGTTTAATAGATTTGAATTCAAAGTTTTCTTTCTAGATTGGTAGCCATTACAAGGTCAAAGTGGCAATTCTACCCAACTATTTACTGATATCTGGAGGAAGAATTGTTGGATTCATAGCTTTATCGAGTGTATTACTGCTAAGAGGCATACAAACAGCCTCCTGTAGGAATTGAATGAGATTTGCCATGTCCATTTCCAGCGACGATAATCATAACATCATGAGCACCTCTGAAGGTATAGCCTTAAAAAATGGTTATCGTTGTAGGAAATGGACACAGTGACACGAGTTCAAATCCTGGACATGGCTGATTGCATTTCACATAGCACTAATACCCTTGGGAAAGGTATGAATCCAATTCTTCTCCCCCCAGCTAGGGCAGACTAGATTCTTCAGCCTTGGTTAGGCAACTAGTCTAGAAGAAAAACTCTGAATTCAAACCTGTTAAACTCCGCTTAAAAATTGACCTTGTGTCATATTCAGCCCTAGTTGAGGGGTTGATATATATATATATATATATATATATATATATATATATATATATATATATATATATATATATAGCCTTAAAAATATATTATATATAATCATATATAATAGCACTATGATAAGATATATGATATATAAAGTAAAAGTAATGTTGGTGACCTTAGACGAGGGTGACCCGAAGCCTCCCTTTTTAATAGCTACCAAATCAAGGTTTAGAGGAGCGCGCTACTCCCTTCCCAGGATTTTTCCACTTTACCCTTGATCCTCATCTTGTAGTGCTGAGTGTTTAGCAAGGCGGCATTAAGTACCATTTTTTGGGTCTTTAGAATGACTCGACCTGGGATAGAACCGCTGTCTCCCGGACCATTGAAGAACACTCTACTCATTAGGCCAATGGTCCAGTTTAAAATATGATTCATAAATGTACATAATAGAACTAAAATAAGATATGAAATAAATAAAAATTATAGTATATCCCTCCCCAACTATAAAATATATGTATAATAAAGATTCATTGATGTGAATAGATAGATAGATAGATAGATAGATATGAATTCAAGGGAACAGGATAGATAGATAGATAGATAGATAGATAGATAGATAGATAGATAAGGTACGTGTAAAAATTTCCTGCGAAGAACGTTTATATCTGCATGATTTAGTCATCACAAAGCGTGCTGAAGACTTTTGCATGCACACGTGGTTATGAACTCACTACAATGCCAAATTAAATCTATCGACCAAAGAAAAAGCAACGGCGTTATATTAATGTCCCACAACTCAATAAAATAGAAGTAAAACTTCTTTTTTTTCAGCGGATGAAATCTAAATACAATACAAAAAATTACCTGAAAGTATTCAATGAAAGTTTACTGCTGTAACCAAGCACCAAGTCAACTGAGCTATGACATTTACATTCTGCACGCGATAACCATATATTGCTCATAATCTCCGGAGTTCAGCGAATTCCCAGGCCTTGAACAATCCTTCTCTATTTCAACAATAAGCCACAAAAAGCAATCAGAAAAAAATTGAATTTGACTATGTCGGAAGCTAGCGTATTGTCGAGCGCATTGTCGTGCAGTTTGACTCAGCGTCGGGTGTAGTGTTTGTACCAATTCCCTATAAAGAGAATTACAGTTGGTTTTTAACATTGCTGCATATGGATTTGAAATATTCAGTTGTGGCATTTCTCTGGTGTTGTCATTTAAATTTGTGGTTTAAAAAAACAACGGGAGAATTTGTTTTTTTAATGTTATTCTGTGCTAAACAAATAACTAAAAAAGAAAAAAACCAAATATGTTGAACTTTACAGTCAGGAATAATAAGGAAATCAATGGGTTATCTGCCAGATTATAAGGGCAGGTATACTTCTCTTGCATAACTATTTTATTTCACTATAAATGAGAATCTTGCTGACATATATATATATATATGTGTGTGTGTGTGTGTGTGTGTGTGTGTGTGTGAAGAGAGAGAGAGAGAAAGGGGGGGGAGAGAGAGTCAGTGAGTTAGTGATAGAGAAGGAGAGGGAGAAAGGGTGATCTGCGTGTAATTAAATAAGGCCAATGTTAAAATGATGAAACCGCAATTTATTTTTAAAAAGAACATGTATTATTCACCATCATCTTATTCTCTCGATCACTTTTTTGATTTATGAAAAAAAAAATATAACGAAAGTTTATATATACGCGCACACTATCACACAAATACACACGCATATATATATATATATATATATATATATATATATATATATATATTTATATATATCTGTGTGTGTGTGTGTGTGTGTGTGTTTCACGCTTAACATCTTCTATATAATGTCAATTTGGTACTAAACTAATAATCAATAAGACATTAAGATTTTATTTCTATAGGAATTTTACGCCATATTTTTGGATATTTATAACCAAAATTCGTTAAATGATGTAATTATGGAAAAAAATCAAGGTCGGTTTGACTAAACAGTTAGTAAAGAGCATTTTGTAATGGTGTTTATTTTTTGTAATGCAAAATATTTGTATTTCTGCTAATAGAGTTTAACAGCGGCAAAATTTGGTAAAATAATACCTACAAGAGTTGACGTGCCGCAAGAAAAAAAAAAAAAAAAGCAAAACCTGGTATCTTTTTTTTTTTTGAAGAAAATTAACTTTTTCCTAAAAATAGGTAACGGAGTCCTTATTTATTGGTAACAGAGAATAATCAAAATTATTTCACAGAAATTAGATATAACATCTGCTGAGTGTAATTCTCGCTTTGTCCTTTATACTTTTGTCTTATCAAATCTTTATTATTGTATTACATGGGATATGTTTGTCGTATACTTTGATCTTATGCTCTTAGTAAAAGTTTGAATCCGTTTCTTTTTCCTCCGGCTATAGGTAAATAGTAAGACAAGATCGATTCATTAGATTTGGTTAGGCAACGAGTCTACGACGAAGAAAATTAAATTAAAACCAAACGTTTTAATTTGACTTGGATTAAATTTTTAAAATTATCTTTTTGTCATATACTTCCTATGCGGGAGGGGTTGGGTAAATATATTCATAAGATCTCCCTAAAAACTAAATGATATATTTATATTTTTATGTGTTAACAATCTTTAATAGTGATTGCTGAGACCTGACAAAAATATTGATTTCATATATATACTAAGGTAAGGCGTCTAGAAAGGATTTTTTTCAGGAGGAATATATTGTAATCTTTCTTGTAAAATGAGCAAATAAAGTTAGACAGGACTTCATCATTTAAACAAACAGTAAAAATGAAAATAGATTAAAAGATGATTTACATAGAGAATTGACAAAATCCAACGTTGCAATAAAATTAACTGAGATAAACTTATAATTCAAAGACTTCTCACGATATGAGGTAGGGCTAAAAATTTCATTGGCTGAAAAGTTCATATGATGAATCAAATCTATTGTTGAATAAATTTTTGCCAAAAGGATTAAAGCACAGTAATACCTTTGGAAAAAGTGTGTAGTTTTGGTTTGGTTTGGTTTTATAGCATATCAAACATTGAAGGTTATTTAATGCCAAAATCTGACCTATAGATAGGACCCTATCAGATGCCACCGCTCCGGGTCAGAGTGGACCAGGAAGTGATAGCAATAAAGGAGTACTTCATATTTCCCAAAGCTCTAGCATTACTGGAGTCTCACAAATCTTTAGTGTCATATCAAAGACACTGTTTAAGGAAATCTTACCCCTCTGCAGAGATGCAGTCGGTGTATTCTACAGTCCCAATCAACTCGACCAGAGAAAGTATGTCGACCACAAGGGAGATTATGATGAAAGATAAACCTCATTTGGTTACATCCCATGAGAGTGTCTTGGTCAGCCTATGAACTTTGCTGTCGATCCTCGTATATCCTTTGCCTTTGTTATAAAAGATATCTGCTTTCTAGTAAAGGGTCGTCTAGGCGTCCACACTGGTGAGTTTACGGTCACGAGTTTAAAATAATGTGGCCTTTGGAAAGAATCACAGATCTGTAAACAGCTTACCCGCTTCTTTGAATATTAAAACCAAATCTACAACGACTAATAATTGGGTGTTGTAAAAAAGAAAAAGAAAGAAAAATGGAACGTCATTTGCGCACGCAATGTCTTTGATTCGTTCTTAATTTAACAATTAGATGATCAAAGACCAATACTAATCCTCTAAATGTTGAGTCGGTGAAGATAATAATAAGTTTAGTGACAAAATCTTTATATACTTACTATCAACTTAGAAGGTACTGGTCGGTGAAATTTTGGGTAGAAGGCCGGAAGGGAAAAGATAAGTGATGATAAAAAAAGGAAAAAAAAATAGAGATAAAATAAAAATAAAACGTATAACTAAAAATAAAAGAAATGTATTTGATCCATTTGTTACAATTTAATTATAAAAAGGCAATGAAACGAATTTAAATAGAAGTGCAAAAAACACTATAGAGAATGTTGGGAAGCCAATTTAATTAAAGTAATTTTTTTTGAATTACGGGAATCCCAACGAGATCATTTTCATTTGAACATAAATTGCCAGTGAACTATTTAGGAAAGACTACACAGGATGAATCTTTTTTTTTCTCTCTTTTTCAAAAAAGCTCAAGACATCCAATCAAATGTCTTTGTTCTAATATCAACACATGATGGGCTAGTCGAAAAAAGTGATGTTCAACTACTCCTAAAAGTAGTACCCTATAAAACAGCGGCCATACGGTCATTATTCTCCCATCTTTCAGACAATTCTAGTAAAATGAACTATACATTCCGGACAGGAGGTGCCAGGCGAACACATAACCGATATTTTTCTATGGACTTCAAAGCATGAACTCACCACTTCCGTCCAAACATCAAAAAACTTTCATTATCTCTGCAGATACTGAATGTCATCTTGAGGACTTACCAAGATCACTAGCCGATCATGGTTGATTGAGAGATCGAGAGATAGTCAAGATAATCTGTGAGATGATGATAAAACCTCATCAACTTCAGAAGTCGTGATTTAAGTAATTGTATTTTACTTGCATGGAAAGATAAATCAGTTAAGAGGAACCAGTTTAGCATCAAAAGTTTCCGAAATTTGCAAGAAAGAACACCAAATATTGCAAATCTGCGAGCATTCTACCCTATAAAAGGAAACATCCAAATTTCATGAAGCATTACCTATAGATATCTGAAAATAAATTTTAATACTAAAATTTGCGATTTGAACAACAGAATCCAGGAATCTGGTCAGAAAGAATCAGTTTATATGCCAACATTCTCTAACATGAGAAACCAGTATGCATTCTCAAAACTGAAAACGTCGGTTCTGCGAATAAACAATGAGAAAGCTATGAATCCAATTATTATTAAGTCAGTCATACAAAACAAACTATTTTCTCAAATGAATTATGAATAAATTTAAATTACAACGGAAACTGGCGTATTTTTATTATTCAATACAGCAAAGAGAAATGTGCATAAAAAATGATCTGCTCAGCTTCAATAAATTTTATGGTAAGTAAAAATCATTTTTACTAAATGGAACATATAGTCATTAGTGTATAAAATTTATTTTCACTTTTCTTTAAAAAATCATGTTTTGTAAGCATGTATATATCACTGTTCTGAAGGTTTTTAAGTGTTCTTTGTCGTGCTTTCATCAACTTAGATCATGTCATGGGTATGACACTTAACTGCATATGGTAGTGAGGCTCCAGTTCTGGAGACACAGCAAGTGTGCAGTACCTTTTAATTGCCTTTATTTCCAAGTCCACTCTGAACAGGAGTGGTTGTAAATGTTACGTTTTTTATCTAGGGTCAAATAGAGCTGTTTAAAAGTTATTCGTATTCAATAGAAATGAGAGCCAAAAAATTGTGTATTAAGAAAGAAAACTACACATGAGATGTAAAATATGTAATTAAAATTAAGGCAATTCTCAATCTCTGGGTATAAAATAATCGTAGACGGGTTAACATACCGTTAAAAGCAACCCATCAATCAGTCAATTTACTTTGATCGGCATCGTCATTAACTTATGTTTTACAGTATCTCAAGCGACAGCAGATTATCATCGATTCCTTGACTTTGTTTAGAGTGACAAATCACAACTTTTAAAATGCTTTGATCTGTTTTTGGTTCTCTAATCAAACATTGTGTCATTCTCTAACAATAACCGACTAAACAGCTATGAAGCCAAGTTTTAAATTTCAAAACTGCTTGTATCTTAATAGATGCGTCTATCATCTTAACATCTAAATATCACTAATTCGATACCTCATCATTTACGATTAAAATTGACTATCTTATCACAAAAGAAATATGCTTTATTTAGTATTTTTATTGGAAATCTGGTATACTCTGTAGAATTGTTTTTTTCATATCAAGCTACGCTTCAGGCGAAATGGTATTCCTCGTAAGAATGGAATTCGGCAACCCAAGATCAAATCCCAGATGACACTGTTTGCATTTCACATAGCGTTAATGACCTTGGTTAAAGTATGGATCTTACAAATATATTTTTATTATTATATGAATACAAGAGATGGATGAATTTTATGTACACCCTAAAAATAAAAAAATTATATTATTATTATTATTATTATTATTATTATTATTATTATTATTATTATTATTATTATTTACTCCTTTAGAGTTTCTCACATCAGCTAGCTGATGGTCTTCCACTGGAGTTTGAGTGACAGCAAATCTCCTCAAGTCTCCAGGACTCTTCTCAGTATTCTGGCCGTTCTCAATAATGCTGTCGTTTGGATGGTCTCCACACGTCCGCGAACTTCCAAGTCCTCCAGGCCCTTTAACAATCCTTTACTTACAGTACCAAAAGCACCAATTACAATTGGTATAATTGTCACCTGGATGTTCCAAAGTTTTTTTCAATCCCCTAGCAAGGTCGAGGTACTTATCTTTCTTTTCACATTCTTTCAAAAAAGTCAGCAATTATGCAATTTCTCTTTTTTTGTTGATTATTATTAGGTCTGGTCTTCTGGTCGAGATTCGGTGATCCGTGTGTATGTCAAAGTCCCATAGGAGTTTATGTGTGTTATTTTTTAGGATAGGTGCTGGGTTATGCATATACCATTTGCTGGTATGGTCATCATCATCATTATTATTATTATTATTATTATTATTATTATTATTATTATTATTATTATTTCTCATTAGAGTTTTTCACATCAGCGTAAGCTGATGGTCTTTCACTGGAGATTGAGTGACAGCAAATCTCCTCAAGTCTCCAGAACTCTTCTCAGTATTCTGGCCGTTTTCAATAATGCTGTTGTTTGGATGGTCTCCACTCGGCCGCCAACTTCCAAATCTTCCAGGCCCTTTAATAATCCTTTAGTTACCGTGCCAAAAGCACCAATCACAACTGTTATATTTGTCACCTTCATGTTCCGTGGTCTTTTCAATTCTCTAGCAAGGTCGAGGTACTTATTCCTGTTTTCACATTCTTTCAGTTTTATTTTGCGTTCAGCCAGGACAGCAAAGTCGACAATTTTGCAGATTATTATTATTATTATTATTTGTTTTTAATGCTTCATTTGTTATCCCCCCCCTTTTTTACAATCTTATCCCATCAACATTTTTTAAGATATCTTCGCTCATACAGATGAAATTCTGTTAAGTAAGTCATCCGATGCTTTTTAAAAATGCCCGCTTAGATTCCTTTCTTACCATTATTTATAAAATCACCTAACTTTACATTTTCTCCAGTATTGCAGTTTATTAACTAATTAAGCAAATATATTATTCTGTTAGCAAAAATATTTAATAGGTTGCTTGACGTGGTTTTTGAAGTGTCTAGGAAGTAAATTTCCTGTTCCAGGAGAAATATTAATAAAGTGTCTACCATAATTAGAAATTTCAATTTTCTCTTTAAAGTTTCAATTAGATTACCTCTCATTCTTCTCTCTAATAAAGTAGTTAATCCTAACTTCTTTAATCTCTCATGATTACTTTAATCTTAAACTGACAGCGATCATCAGTCTTAGATTGTGATTATCGCAATATTCTAGAAATGATTCGTTAGGCGTTTATCCTGCACGGCTATAGAAATTCTCGAGCAAAAATTCAGTTTAATTTTTCTACGATTATTATGCGATAGAAGTATAATAGATGTAGAGTACATGCTAGTAAAGATACAAAATTCATTCGTGAATAAATGTGATCATAATATCAGTATTGACCGATCATTTTAAAACTATAAGTCCAGGTCATTCTTGCGAAAGCTGTTTACTTTTTATTATATTAGACTTAATGTTAACTTAAATGAATTTATTGGGTTTGTTGGGAATTCATTTGTATCAAGTTGTTTAAAATATTCTATTTACAAAAATATATGGACGATTGCAATTTATCAACAATAATCCATCGGCAGATACACTTAAAATATAATCATTTATCTCAAGAAATTATTGATATATAATTGTCCTCAAAGACTAACAAGTATCATTAATATGAATTCTAAACAAGACATTCAAAATAAGGAATTAAAAAGTTAATGAGGATATTTAAAAAGGATGCTTCTAGGCTGCTCCACAAATGTACTACATAACATTACTGAAACTGAAATATTAGACGATATTTTTGATTTAGCGGAGTCACATAATTAAGAAAATATGTATTTATTTTGTGAAAAGATACTTTTAAATTTGTTTATTTGGTTTTGTTTTGCTTTATGGCATTGTAAATTATTTAAAGCTAAATCCTGTTTATATATATATCCTGAATATATGATTGGTAAACACATTTTGAAGGTGCAAACAATTGAATGATCAAACAATTCAATTTAGCTTAAGTCATTTGTTTGCTCTCAGTTTAAATGTCAAACAATGTTGTTTTACCCATGGATAGGACCCTATCAGGTGCTACCACTCCGGGTCAGAGTGGACCTGGGAGCGATAGCAATAAAGGGACACTCCGCTTTTCCCAAAGTCATAGCATTACTGGAGCCTCACCATGAGATTGGTAAGTGTCACATCGAAGACATGCATTGGAGATGTCTCACCCCTTTCCATAGAAGCATCAGTGTATTCTACAGCCCCAGCACACTTGGATAGTTTTCAATTTGAATTTCGTTATAATTCTATTTTCTTTAAACAACTTCAAAATCTCTATGACAACCTTCAACTACATTAGTTATTTATTGCATGCTGTGTAGAAGTTCGTAAAGTTGGCGACCGTTGCCGAGGGCGATCCGAAGGCTCTCTTTGCAATAACTACTTCACCAAGCTGTAGTAGAGGGCGCTAAACCTTTCCCTGAATTACTCCACTTACCCTTGATCCATACCTTATAATGAGTGTTTAGCAAGGCGGCATAAAATATCATTATAAGAATTTTGGGTTTGACTCGACCTGGGATTTAAACCCGGTTTCTGGGGCCATTGGTGAACACTCTACCACCTAGGTTAGTGGGCTGTTATAATGTAGAAGTAAGTAAGGTTGTCTCCCTTTAGTCGAGGGCGACCAGAAGGCTCCCTTTTCAATAGCTACAACACGACTGTGTAGGGGAGGGTGCTACTCCTTTCCCTAGATTACTCCACTGTACCCTTGATACGTACCTTATAATGCTGAGTGTTAAGCAAGGAGGTATCAAGTACCATTTTAAAAGTCTTTGGAATGACGCGACATAGGATTGAACTGCAGGTCTCCCGGACCATTGGCGAACTCTTTACCAATTAGGTCAATGATTCCGGATATTTTAAGCAATTAATCGTAAGGACATCATCGTTCTTGATTAAAGCTTTCTTTCTCAACTTAAACTATAAAATATGTGAGGTTTACGTGGTGTGACATTTAAGTTCATTGAAAATGAAATCAATAACCCGAGCTCAAATCCAAGACAACGCTGTGTGCATTTCCCAAAGCGCTAAAATATTTGTGAAAGGTTCGAATTTAATTATTTTCCCATCTGCAATGGTTTAATAGTAGGAAACACTATGCGATTTAACTGGTCTAGAAAAAGGAAATTCTGAATTCAAGGCTGTGCTATTCCACTTAAATATTTAACTTGTGCCATTTACTGGCGGAGGGGCTGGGAGAATACATAAAATATAGTCTGACCAAAAAGTAGTTTGGTATATAAATCATTATGGACGAACTGTATTTGTTTTAAATGAATTGTTATTCTATACTATTTATTGTAATTATTAATTAGAGATATTTACCGAGAATAATTTCTGTGTTTGTTTATTTGGTTTCTCTATTACTTTGTTTAGAAATCCTTAACGTGCTCACATTGAAGAACAGGATGATACTATTACTATTTGAATATATACAATGGTAGATAATCATTATTAAACACTGATGTACGTGAAATATTTTCATCATCCTGTTTATTATGTACAAGACATTCCGGTTGTGTTACCTTCTAGCCATCTTCCGTTGTCTGAGAATTTCGAATCGAACCATTTATTCAAATTACACGGCCTGACTGTTCTCATTTTGCTGTCTTTCTTAAGAGGATATTTCGAATCAGCTAATTATTCCTAATTAATTTGTTTTTGTTGACTCTTTGTTTTTTTGTTTTTTTCCTTTGAATATTTGTGTTGGACTTTTTTGTATTATCTGACCGCCAAATAACAAGAAACATTTTTTAACTAACGCTGATGAAGGAAGTAGAGAACATTTGAAACTTTCTGGCAGCAACAACAAGATGAGGAAACTAACACTGTTGTGTATTATGTTTAAAAATTATATTTCAATAAATATATAATGCTTGAAACAGCTGTAGAGATACTATTCGTGATTTGATGGAATTTATAAATTCTGCCCAGTTAATGAGGTTATTCAATGGCCCAACATTCCGATATTTTCTTTTAAATAAATTTATATATAAAAAAAAGTTTGTAAAATTAAAGTTAAATAAATATTGTAGCCTATCGATTACTAATTAAAACAGACGATTGGTATATTTTTTTTATTTTAAAATAAATAATCAGTTGATATATTTTAGAGCAAACCGAATTCTTTAAATCATGGCTACAGTTCAACTTACAACGTTCTCTGACATTCCTGTCGAGGGGATTTTGAATATATTGACAGTATCCCATACAAAGGAGGAAGAATCCCCTCAAAAAGAGATATACTTGTAATGGCATTATGCATTTGATGGTGAGGCTCCGGTTCTGGAAATATGGGAAGTCAGGTGTACCTCTTCATTGCCACGACTGACGAGTCTACTTTGACACAGAATAGTTGTAATTTTTAGTGTCTCGTCAATGGGTGAAATAGGTCTTTTTAAAAATTATTCTTAATTGATAGAAATACCTGATATATAACAGTGGGCAAATAACTTAGGAAACTAAACAAAAAACAAAAGGTAAATATAAACTTGCAATGTACACAATTCCCTAATTTCTAGATAATTTCAAATGGGTTGGTTTGCCGTTCAAAATCAATCAATCAATCATCTCTCTTGAGAGAAAATCATAAAGTAAAACGAGACTTGGATTTTATTGAAATAAGTGGTTTTTATTTTGTAATAAAGTTCCTAAAATTCAAGAACTTTTCAAAAATTTACGTTATCTTGAAGATAACCTTATTCTGTGCAACTTTTGTAATAAAGCAAATCTTCCCTATTACGGTAAAACTGCTAGATACAAACTTTTATCAAATTATTCGAATCATTTTTTAAACTCTAACGAGGGTGCTACCTTAAGGCGTCTGGGTATTTTTAAGTAAATCGGGATTTGTAGCGGAAGTGTGCCCCCAAATTGTATGAAATATGATTTTATCGTCATGATCTTTATTAAGAAAAATGTATAGAGGGAATCTTGATATAAAAATTATTTTTGTCTACTCTAAAAGAGTCTCAGAAAAAATCATATCCATTCGTAATCAAATAACGAGACCGATTCTCATTAAAATGTTCCCAACTTTTAAAAGTATGTGTAGAAATAACTGAAAATATCTTATTTAATGTTTTATTTTTTATAAGTTATTTTTCGATATTGAAATGTCATTCACTGCTTAAGAAATGCTTTTAAATTTTTATCATAGAATTTTGAGTTATTTTTCACATGCTGTTAAAATTTCAGATCATCTCAAAGAGAATTGGTCCGTTA
>OY757916.1:102128982-102131482 GCA_963585895.1 Sepioteuthis lessoniana | reverse complement strand
CGATCCCTTTCTTTACCGACTAAGCTGCAGGAGATGTAGTTGTCTAGATTATTTATATCATATTGAGGAAAATTGCAGAAATATGTAGAAACAATATTTCGAATTTATTATCAATAAATCCCGCAATAGCCATTAAAATCCAAGATTTTTTGTCGAAAAAAAATAAATGATCATATATATATATATATATATATATATATATATATATATATATATATATTCAGAAAGAGTATCACAACTGTTCAGTGTGGCTAGACACGTGAGATTCTCGAGGCTGGGCTCGAAACTCGGCGACTTATACGACAAACGTAGATTTAATCGCACAGATATATATATATATATATATATATATATATATATATATATATATATATATATTACAACAGTTTATGGTTTTCCCAATCTCACTTGATGGGTGTGTGGCAAGCCAAATAAAATATAATTCATGTGTGTCATTCTCTAGAAGAGATGCTTAGTTGTGCACATACCATTTGTTCGTATATTCAAATTTCAATTTTTTGCACATCTCCCTTGCCCACCCAGTCGTGTCTAGTGTTATACTCTTTCTGTGTTAATTTGCTGCATTCGCATATTATATGATTGATCGTTTCATTTCAATTATTATTAGTATTACTCATTAGAGTTTTTCACATCAGCGTAAGCCGATGTTCTTTCACTGGAGATTGAGAGACAGCAAGTCTCCTCAAGTCTTCAGGACTCTCCTAAAAATTCTGGCTCTTTTCAATGATGCTGTTGTTTGGATAGTCTCCACTCGGCCGCCAACTTCCAAATCTTCCAGGCCCTTTAATAATCCTTTGCTAACCGTGCCAAAAGCATCAATCACAATTGTTATAATTGTCACCTTCATATTCCACAGTTTTTGTCAATTCTCTAGCAAGGTCGAGGTACTTATCGCTCTTTTCACATTCTTTCAGTTTTATTCTGCGTTCAGCCGGGAGAGCAAAGTCGACAATTCTGCAGATTTTCTTTTTTTTTGTTGATTATTATAAGGTCTGGTCTTCTGGCCGAGATTAGTTGAATCGTGTGTATGTGAAAGTCCCATATTATTATTATTATTATTATAATTATTTTTACATGCGATCTTTTTCTGGAGAATTTGTTTTAATATTCAGTTTTATTATTGGTTTCAAACACTCCTTTAGTAGATTTTATTGTTCGATCTGACCACAGACTGAAAATGAAAAAAAGTGGAATTATAAGCAAAAGCTTAGACCTTTACAGAGAGCTGGAAAGCTATGAAATATGATGATTGTGGAGATACGAATTGTAGTCGGTGCCGTTGGAAAGGTCCCCAAGGGAGGGCATCGAAGGAATCAGCGGTCAGATGAAGAGTTGAAAATATAAAGACCATTGCACTATTAAAGTCAGCTAGAATACTTAAAATAGCCCTGAAGACCGGAAAATAACTTTCTCACACAAAAAAACACCAGTTCAATCTGGTGTGAAAAACTCACAATATATTGATTATTAATGAAACTTGTGATTGTGATATCAATTTACCTAAGAATATTATTTAAGCAATTTCCTCTTTTATGGAGTGTCTCCGATTACATTTGGATAGCGCGCACACACATCCACACACTCACACACTCACACGCGAGCGTGTGCCAGTGTTGGCTGATCAACAAGGAGTTACATACTTC
The DNA here is from genome assembly GCA_963585895.1 of Sepioteuthis lessoniana. Classification (NCBI taxonomy): domain Eukaryota; kingdom Metazoa; phylum Mollusca; class Cephalopoda; order Myopsida; family Loliginidae; genus Sepioteuthis; species Sepioteuthis lessoniana. Next base: position 102,129,818 of record OY757916.1, on the reverse strand, counting down.
AGCACTGTACAGTATAGATGGGTAGAGATGAATAATATTAACATATGGCGAGAGAGAGAGAGAGAGAGAGAGAGAGAGAGAGAGAGAGAGAGAGAGAGAGAGAGAGAGAGCTCAGTACAATCAACATGACTTAATGTTTATGAAGATTGTTACACACACACACACACACACAGCTAGCACACACACACACACACACACACACACACACACATATATATATATATATATAGATAGATAGATAGATATTAAATAAATATAATTTCTTAACACATTTTGTTGATAACATTTTTAAACGAACTTGAGCTCACATAGTTAAATGTTTTCAAGTATTGCTATGCAACATTAGCAATTTACCGCCAGTCATTTGTTTGCACATATCTACATGGATATACATATATGATCTGTGAGTGAATATTTAGATGGCAAGTTCATCTTTAAACGGGTTAGAAATAATTAGTTTGCATACTAGTATAGCAAATTTTTTCTTCACATTTAAACGGTTTCAACTATTGCTATCTCATATTAATAATTCAATTTAATATTAATCATTAGTTTGCAAACTGTCAAGTGGTTCTAACTATTACTATTTAATACTAATTATTCTATTCAACACTGCTGATTCATTTGCATAGAATCAAATAGTTACAAGTATTGCAATGCATCACAAACTTTTCAATTAGACATTCATTTGATAAACACAATTAATTGATCAAACAATTCTATGTCTAACAATAATATACATCATTTGATTGCTGACAGTTCTATTTGACCCATAGTTAGGCGCTTATCAGGTGCTATCAATCCGAGTAAGATTGGACTTGTGAGTAATAGAAATG
>OY757916.1:102100543-102128782 GCA_963585895.1 Sepioteuthis lessoniana | reverse complement strand
ATATATAAGCACATATACATATATATAGATATATATGTGGCCTGTATCTATCTATCTATCTATCTATCTGTCTACCTAAATATATATATATATATATATCTATATATATATATGTATATATAAATATAAAGGGAGCAGTTTGATATTGTCTCCATTTATTTGTTCAACTGCTCTTTTGGTGATAATGGAGTATTTACTAATGATCAATGAATCCTCGGCCTTTCTGCCTAAAATTCAAAATGTTTTGTGTACGAATGAAAATATAATTCGATACATTTTAATAAAAAATCAAAACTGAAATGTTAAGAATATATAAAATCATCTTATTAATTCTATGGATTTTTTCGTAGTTGTTTCAGTTTTTTTTTCTTTATAATTGTTAACATTAACAAATTTCATACTCTTAAAAACAACCTTTTATCTTCATATTTCATATATCATGCTTTGATTTTAAATTACTGTTGCATCTCTTTAAAACTAATATTAGACTAAGAAAATAATAATAATGAATCCGTTTGATATTCTCTGGTTAAATAGAGATATATTTATAATTTTTCGTAAACCAACAGTTTATGCTAAAGTTCATGTACTTCAGACATATTATGTTGCTTTATTTACCGTGAAAAATAAGCACCAACCACTCCCAAAATTATTTCAATAATTATCGAGTGCAGTATCAGAAAATTCATTGTTTATGTCTCGCCGTGAGCTTATACATAATTATAAAGAGTAATCGGTGCAAAATTATTGATTGATTTCTTGAGTAAGGTTGTACCTGAGGAGTTGAATCTGGTTGGTTTTGGTCTGGTTTGCATTGCTTGGTCGTCAATAAATGTTAACAATGTACTTGATGAACCCGTGAGAATTCCACAGTTTAAGTAGATACAAACACCAAGGATTAAAGATCAATATGACATCATTAATACTTAAATATATCAAATTATATATATATATATATATATATATATATATATATATATGTATATATATATGGGAAATTTATTTACATAACAAATATTTGGAATATCTTTATTTTTAATTTATGACTATACCAAAAATGATATTTTACTCAATTAGATGGTTTAGTTTGGTTTCTTTGTTTAATGACATATCAACCTTTGTAGGTTATTTAATGCCAATGCCATTCTCCAAGAAGAACAGTTATGGTACTATTTAACCCATAGCTGGGAGGATAAGGGGGTTCATACCTTTCCCAAGGGTATTTGTCCGAAAGTGAACGTAATAGCGCGACTGGAGTACGAACTCGCGTACTACGATTCCGCAGTCCATCCCTTTAGCCATTACACCACGAGGACACCCCACTTACTCAATTAGAAAAATTGGCATTGTGGCTAGCGTTCTAGACAGTGATATTGTAATCACGTTCGAACTCGAGTCAGGTTTTTGTTGTTTAGATTTTCAACTTCCTTATCTCTCAGCTATGGCTTTAATCATACTGTTACTGTTCTTCCATATATGTCTTTGGCATTACAAAAAACTACAAGTAGATGTTTTTATATGCTTTTAAAAACAAATAAATCAAAACAAACTCATCAATATAATTCTTTTTAAAATTAATCCCATCTTTAATGTCCAAACTTTTTTCATTAAATTAACTCCACTTTAACATTATGAGTATGATCTCCAGAATGGTGTAGACCGAAATGCATTCAGGGTCTTTCTTTTTTTTTTTTTTTTTCTACTTTCTATTTCGTGCAAATATAAATACCATTCTGTCTTTGCTGTGAAATATACCAAACACCCCTTGGTAAGTATTTAAGTATTGAATGAGAAGCTAAAACATTACAAGAAGTGGAGAAAGGAATGGATTGGCAGTATTCTTGTTGACTACGTACAAACAAGTGTATTATCAATCTTTTATTATTTTCTTTGTGAATCGATGAAAATATTGACTTTCACTTAGTTCGCAAAATAAAATCTTGAAGAATTATTGGTTATTCGCTAGTTTTTTAAAATTATTTGGATTTTTATATGGTTCTTACTTTAAAAAAGAATTGTTAACTCTCTGTCAGTAAAAGTATGTGAAATATGGTTTAGTCGGGAGAAAAATGATAAAATGAAAATCGTTTATTTCAAGAAACAAATGTTTATGTTCAACGCCATCACTTTCTATATAACTGCACTTGATTAATTTGGGAATATTAATCACGGAAAACAAAGATAATACAAATAGAATTTCATATCTAAATTCAACAATAAGTACGTATCATATATTTGTTACTTTACATGGCACACAGCTGTTAATAATTTCTACTCATTTCCTTACTGAGCTACTTTGTCGCTGGTACACTTTGGTGCTTTGGCAAAAAAAAGTACATTCAGTATGACTTGATTGAAAACCCAAAAAACTAAAACAGTTTAGATAATTTGAACAAAATGGATTGTGGTGCCTGAAATTCGTATATGCTCTCCGAATTCCATCTATCTATCTATCTATCTATCTGATGGGTCACCATGAGGTAGTCACTAATATGGTAGACTGCGATATTATCAAATTTGTCAATCCCTCCGCTCGGGCAGAATATGACACCAGGTCAATTTTTAAGCGGAGTTTAACAGGTTTCAATTCAGAGTTTTCCTTCTCCAAGACTAGTTGCCTCACCGAGGCTGAAGAACACAGTCTGCCCTACTATTTATCCATAGCTGGAGGGAGAGTAATTGGATTCATACCTTTCTCAAGTGTATTAGTACTATGTGAAATGCCATCAGTCTTGTCCAGGATTTGAACTCGTGTCGCCGAGTCCATTTCCTACAAGGATAACCATTACACCACAGGCACCTCGTAAAGACTGCGATATTATAGAAAGCGAATTCGAACCACACGTGCACGATGAGGCCTATTTTTGGACTTACACCCTTTTAAAGAGAGGGGTTGTCCTCATGTTGTAATGGTTAAAGCGATGGACTGCAGAATCGTAGTAAGCGAGTTCGTACTCCAGTCGCGCTATTACGTTCACTTTCGGGCAAATACCCTTGAGAAAGGTATCAACCCCCTTATCCTCCCAGGTAAGAGTTAAATAGTACGACTACTGTTCTTCAAGGAGAATGGCTTTGGCATTAAATAACCTACAAAGGTTGATACGCCATTAAACAAAGAAACATCTTAAAGAGAGAAAACTCTAATGTCTATTCAGCCAGCCCCGCAGAATACCATGACAGCATCTCTGCAGAGGGGTAAGACTCCTCCAACGAGTGTCCTGGATATGTCGCTAAACAAGCTGATGATGAGGCTCCAGTAATGATGGAGCTTTGGAGAATGGGAAGTACTCATTTACTGCAATCACTTCCAGTTCCACTATGACCCGGGGTGGTAGCACCTGACAAGGTCCTATCAATGGGTCAAATAGAACTAAACTGTATACTTATGCTAAACTAAACTGTAAGAAATAGAAATATTTCTGACATTTAAAGTGTGTACTTATGCTAGACAGAATAGTTTGAAATAGGACTGCTTTTACATTTCAACTGTGTACTTTTACTAAAACGAAGTGTTTGAAGTAGAACTGCTTTTGACATTTTAAACTATGTACTTATAGGAAACTGAATTTCTTGAAATACAATTGTTTATATGTATAAAAATATTTTTGGCATTAATAACCTACAATGGTTGATGTGCCATAAAACAAAAGCAAACTAAACTCCCGACCCCCATGTAGGTAAATGTTATATACTACTATTATTGTTCTTCTACACCGATGGCTTTGGTGTTAAATTACCCAAGAACGTTCATATGCCATTCCGAAAACTAAATTATATATATATATATATATATATATATATATATATATATAATAGGTGTTTGTTTAAAAAGCACAGGTAATGTACATATGAATGTTTAAGATATGTTAATTTGTATTTCGGTTCCTGTTTCTGCCTTAAGATGATAAGAATTCTCAGAATATGTTTAGAGTGAATCCCTTTTCGTTTTGTTCTTCAGTTTGTGTATTCTCATCGAGAGCCTTTTCCGAATCGATTGGTCTACAGCAACATCATTATTTTTTTTCTATCGACCATCAAGGTTTCTCCGTGGGAAATCGCGCCTCCTAAATCGATTTCCGAAGCAGTTTCAGCCCATAAACACAGACACACATACATACAGAAACAGGTATATATATATATATATATATATATATATATATAATCAAGGCATTATAGGATGGTTTTATATATAGTTGAATTATTTGAAAATGTAAAACGTTTCGATTATTATATTAAACAATCGTAAATAGAAATGCTTTTTGACAATTAAACTGTTTACTCATGCTAGACTGAATGGTTTGAAATAGAACTGACTATTTGCATAAAAATGGTTTTGACGTTAAATAACCTACCAAGTTTGATATGCCATAAAACCTTAACAACCAACCAACCAACATATTAAATTCTCTCTTGGTAAATACAATTTCAAAATCGATTCTTTTTTGACATTTCTCGTATATATATATATATATATATATATAGTACCAGTGAAATGTATTTTGTTCCCATCAAAAATGTTTATTTCTTATCTAAAAAATGTTATTTTCAATGAAACATGTTAAGCACCACATATGTTTTTGTACTAAATAAAAATCTTTCTGAGCCACATTAAATTCTAAGTAAACAAAAAAAAAAAAAAATTCTTAAAGGTTTGATTTATCAAAATGACCCCCTTTGGTTGCTTTCACTGCTTCACAGATTCTAGGTAGACTGATGATAGTTCTACCCATTACTCCTGCAAGATTTCCAAGAGGGTAACCGCACTTTTGGCTTGTGTTGCTCTGACTTTTCGGTCAAGTTCATCCCTCTCCAGTTTAATGGGATTTATGAAATTAGAATATATCTATTGCATCGAAATCTTCAGATAATGTATAGAATTTTTTTTTGTGATATTAAAATTTTGGTATAACAAGTACCACTGTCATTCAGCTATCAAAAAGGATTGAGTAACTTTGTATTTCAAAGCGAAATGTATGGACTTAGGATCCTTCACCTTTGCTGTATCCGAAACATTTTAGCATATTGAAATCCCTCTCGTTATACATTTATTTAATTTTTTACTCTTATCATAAATTCATCCATTGAAACTGCAGAATTAATTAACTCTCATTATGCTAAACTCTTTCAATTACTGATATTCTCATTTTTTTTCTTTCAACATTCTGTTACTTTTTGTTAAAAAAATGTATTTAAGCCTGTAGCACAAAATGTTATGATTGCTTTAAAACAAATAGATTGGTAGTTTTTGTGTTGTTTCTTCTTCACTGCGTTTCGGCCAAATTTCACCTCTAGCCTTCTTCAGGTGATTAATCGCAACCTCGGATAGGAATGCTGAGTCTTGTAATCGTGGCTCAGCGGATAGAGGCGTTGAGTCTCTACGGTTCCAGGTGAGCATTGTCAGAAGATAGCAGTTTCAATTCCTACCCAAGCCGGCCAGAGGTTTACTTGGTCAAAAACGTGGTGCGATAGACAACAACTATGGAAGGCAGTAATTACTGGGGATACGGTTACAAGATTCAGCATTCCTATCCGAGGTCGCAGTTAATCACTGAAGAAGGCCAGAGGTGAAATTTGGCCGAAACGTAGTGAAGAAGAAACAATACAAAAACTACCAAGATGTGGACAAAAAGTCCGCAATAAATAAAAAATAATAATTCTCAGATTAAGAAGCCTCATCTCAAAATGATTCCAATTAAAGACAATTTGATTCGTCAGTTCAAAGTACTTTATTACACTGCTCCATTGTCCATTCTTTGTATTCCTTGGCCGATTTGTACCTTTGACATTGTTTTGCTTCTTCGACAGTGGTTTCTTGCAAGCAATTCTGCCATATAGACCTGCTTCACAGTGTCTCCTCACAGTGGATATTGTCATTTTTTTCACAACATTGATTCAGTTGTGCAGTGACGTTTGGAGCCGTCAGTCTTCTGTCACACAAGCAAGCGATTGATGAACTCGTCCTCTGCATAGATAAAACAGATGGAATCTATTTAAGATAATCTAATCTAATGTGAGTTCAAGTGGTGGTATAACGTAACTTTTGGAAAACATTTTATTCATGCTCAGTACTAGAAAAGAAAAACACCTTCAAATCAATTTTTCAAAAGATATCTGGTTATAGAAGCTCAACGTTACTGATGAAGATATGTATTAAGCATGATAAATAAAAGCATTGAGTTGCTTAACTTGTTTCGTTAAAAATAATATTTTTAGGATGAGAAATAACAATTTTTAAGGGGGCCAAATAATTATAACTGGTACTATATATATATATATATATATATAATGAGGGGCTGATTATTTTTTCTTCTCGTCCGTCTCTCATGTACTTGCTCTTGGAAGATCCCTATACTTCATACAGGGTCTGCTCAGAGCTGACATATGTAGTTTTTTTTATCGTCCCTGGGAGAACGTTGCTAATCAATTCGCTTTTTCTTTTCTAGCAATGCCCAGCGGTTCTTGTACACCCAACTTGGATTGATTTTTATATGCAAAGCTTTTCATTCGCTGTTTTTGGGGGTGCTGCTAATAGGATTTGTTCAAAACAACATTTAACATTCTTGAGTTGTACCATCTAATTTTTTATCTGAGTATTTATTAAGAGCCTTGGTGTTGCAAACATAGAGTAGTACAGAATGGTTTCGCGTAGTGGATATCTATCTATCTATCTATCTATCTATCACTGAGTATATATATATATATATATATATATATATATATATATATATATATATATGGTATGACGAAGTTGGCCTTTTCTTTTTTTTTTTTTTGTCCTATGATATTTTTTCTTTTTTCCCCGGGTGGTGATTCCAGATATTGTTACCTCTTGTTCCTGGCGTTTTTTTTTCTTTTTTCTTGGAAACCGTGAATGCTGGTAAATAGTGGGTTAGTAAGTATATATATATATATATATATATATATATATATATATATGTATGTATGTATATATCCCACATCCTTGTGAGTAGAGTGTTCGCCAATGACCCGGGAGACCGGTGTTTTATCCCAGGTCAAGTCATACCAAAGACACAAAAATATTGTAATTGTTGAAACCTTGCTTACCACTCAGCATTATGAGACACGGATCAAGGGTAAAGTGGAGCAATCCAGGGAAAAGTTAAGCTCCCTCCACTACACTTTGGTGTAGTAGCTATTGAAAAAGGAGCTTTCGGGTAACCCATGACTCCGGTCGCCAATTTTACTTTATATATATCCAGTTGGTGAACTGACTTGATTATAATCAGTTATCAAGTCATGTTGATGATTCTTTCTCAATCTATCGCCATCGTTCAATAAAATAATTCTTTTGAATGCCAGAGACTATTTTTAAGTAAAGTATCGTTTAATCTAATTTTTAGTAAATACAGTTTCAATCTCGATACGTTTTTAACACATATCTCATATATATATGTATATGTGTGTGTGTGTATTTGTGTGTGTTTTTGTGTGTGTGTGTGTTTTAATTCTATCTTCTGAAGTTTGCTTGAGTATCATTAATTTTGTTAAATGTGTAAGTTTTGAAAAAATTGTTCAGTGTATGCTTTTCTGTATTGGCCCTATCATGAATTAACTATGCCGTTTTTATCAGCGACAAGCCAAGAGTAGCCTCTAACTTTCGGAGCGTTCCAATGAAACGTGGACATTGATGGATGGTGAGGTACAGCGACCCCGTGTTCGGCATACGATTAGCAACAACAATGATTTATTTGTCTATAATTCGCTTCCTTTCTTCCTTCTTTCCTTCACTCTGTTTTCTTAGCATTCCTTCCACATTTTTTGCAACGTTGTTTTTTTTTTTTTTTTTTGCAAAATTCATTTTTTTTTTTTGCTTTTTCAATCTTTTCTTTTCTCTCTATTATTATTCTATTTATTTTATTATATTCTAATTTCTTTTCATGTATATATTTTTTTAGAATTTTTGCCATTTCTATTCAAAGCCATTGATTCATTTTTTCTTATTTGTACTTTATATCTTTTAAATTCTTTGTTTTTTTTTCCTTACATTCTCTTTTCGTCTATTTACGTTTTTTTCCCTTTTCTACGATCTTCTTTTTCGTCCTGGTGACATTTTTATTTTCTTATTATTGTTTTCTTTCTTTCTTTCATTCTTTCTTTCTTAATTCAATTTTGTTCTTTCTTTCTTTCCTTCCAAATTCAATTTCTTTCTTTCTTTCTTTCTTTCTTTCTTTCTTTCTTTCTTTCTTTCTTTCTTAATTCAATTTCTTCCTTTCTTTCTTTCTGTCCTCAATTTTACTTTTTATTTGTCTTTTTCAAGCATTCACTTTTCTTTTCATGTTTATAATGTATATTTAATGCTTATATTTCAGTCGTTCCTTCTTTAATTTATTTCGTTCTTTTTTTTTTTTGTATCTTTCTCAGCTTTTTTTTTCTAACATTGTTTTGGTAAATATATTTTTTAAATATCTTAAATAATTTCTTTCTTTCTTTCTGTTTTTCTTTTTCCTTTCTTAATTCAATTTCTTTCTTTCTTTCTTTCTTTCTTTCTTTCTTTCTTTCTTTCTTTCTTTCTTTCCCAATTCAATTTCTTTCTTTCTTTCTCCATTAAAAATCCCCTTTACTTTCTCTATTACTGTTATCAATCATTCATTTTTGAGCACATTTTTCTTTGTTTTAATTTTTCTTTTCTTTTTTTTTTTCCTTCGTTTCTTTCGTTGCAACTTTTATTGAATCAATCCTATTCGGGTTTTTTTTCTTAATTTTTGCTCTTAATTTCCTCCTTTCTTACCTCTTTTCACTTTTCATTTCATCATCTCAGTGTTACTTGCATTTTATTCATTCGCACTTCTTTCTTTCTTTCTTTTTTTCTTTCTTTCTTTCTTGTTTATTTATTTATTTATTTTATACTTTTTTTTTATCTTGATTGATTTAAATTTCATTTTCCTTGTGGTAGTATTATCAATCATTCATATCTATAAATCCATTCCCTTCTTTCTTTCTTTCTTTCTTTCTTTCTTTCTTTCTTTCTTTCTTTCCCAATTCAATTACTTTGTTCGTTTGTTTGTTTGTTTCTTTCTTTGTTTAGATTTAATTTTCTTTCTATTATAGTATTATCAATCATTTATATTTGTTAGCACATTTGTCTTTCTTTCTTTCTTTCTTTCTTTCTTTCTTTCTTTCTTTCTTTCAAGCATCTATTTATTTTCATTTTTTTTATGGTCAATTGTCCTTTAAAGTATTTATATATTCGTGAATATCAACAGATTTTTTTTGGTCGTCTTTGATTTCATTTTCCAATTCATTTTAATCTTACTGTCTTTTTATTACATTTATATCTGCAGTTCTTTTTTTCACTCTTGATCATTCGTTTTTCGAATATACAATATACTTCCACTTCAGCCGAGGTATATTATACCCTGTCACGTGATTAATATTTTTTTTTACTAATTATCCAAGAAATGAAAATTACTTTTCTTTTTTTATTTTCCACATTTAGATAGATCCTTTCTTGATAAATATTCCTCTGTCATTTGCTTTTCTTCTTATATGCTAAAATATTTTAATGTGTGTGTATGTGTTTTTGTTTGTACATTTGTGTGTGTGTGTGTGTGTGTGTGTGTGCGCGCGTGTGTGTGTGCGTGTGTGTGTGTGTGTGTGAGTGCGCGCACGCGCGTGCGCGTATGAGCGCTAACTACTTGTGGTACGTCGGACAGATGACAAATGGAGTGTCACATATCTGGAAAGAAAGAAGACAGAATAATGAATGGATTCTTTTTAGAAAGCCTTTTCTTTGGTGAAAATTCGTCTCATTTGTAATATTCACCCCCGGTATCTCTCACACTAAATTTTCTTACAAATATCTGGGTTTTAAATTTATCTATGCAGTATATAAACTCGGTCACCGCTTATAACTTTTCAGGTATATTGTCTATAAAAAATAGCCACATAACTATGGGTAAAGAAGAGTATGTGCGCAGTGCGTAAAACCGGAAATACACACACATACACACACACATACGCAAAAACGCACATAAAAATTGAATGGATGATGTAACAGTCAAATGGCAACAAAAAATCCTCTATTGTTTAAAAAGAAAAAAAAAGGGCAACAATAAATCATATACGATCAGTGAGTGGGACCATTAACTGTCTGTTGAATTGAATAATTTAATATTTAGCTCTTATCTTTTGTATCAATGAGAGCTAAATTACACAATAATAATAATAATAATAATAAAACATCGGAGGGATGAAAAAAGTTGGTACAAATTGAATAACTATAAAAACCTATTTGAATATTGGGTTGGTTGGTTGGTTGGTTGGTCGTATTTTATGACATATCAACTCTTGTAGGTTATTCAATGCTAAATCCAGTTTATATTGGTTGGTAGGGTTGGGTTAGGTTTTATTGCATATTAAACATTGTAGGTTATTTAATTCCAAATCCTGTTTATTCGTATATAAAATATATTTGTATACACATTTCATTGATGACATTTTTAAATATCAGTGATTTTTTGAATATATAGTTTGTTGGTAATTTGATTTTTGTGTGAGTTTGAACTAATTTGTTTGCCCAATAGTAAAGCTATTTTTCTAAAGAGTTAAATGGTTTTATTTATTACTAACACTAATGTTGATTGGTTGGTTGGGTTTTATGGCATATCAACCCTTGTAGGTCATTTAACGCCAAATTCTGTCTATATATACAAACATATTCAACCAAAGATTTCAAAACGAATACTTAGGTAGGTTAACATTTTTATTAGCAGGATTTCATTTGTTTGCACAAGATTAACCAGTTTTAAGTTGTCATATTTTTTATACAACTCTGTCTCTCTCAAGAAGGACACTAGTGATTCTATTGAATATTAATCTTTTTCTTTTCTTTTTTTTTTTTTTTGCAAACAGTGAAAGGATTAAAAGCAATGCTATCTAATACTAATTATTCTATTGATTACTCTTCATTTGTTTGCACACTGTCAAACGGTTCCAAGTATTGCTGTTATACCAATGTTTTAATTTAGACACGCTGTTTAATTATTCAAAGTATTACAATGTATCACAAACAATTCATTTAGACATCAGTCATTTGTTTACAGAGGGTTAAAAGTCAAAGAGTTCAATTTAACCCATTGATAGGACACTTTCTGGTGCTACCACTCTGGGTCAGAGTGGACCAGGGAGCAAGGACTATGAAAGGATTTTTAGTATTCCTCAAAGCTCTAGGACTGTAGCCTCACTATCAGATGATTTTGTGGTATGTAGGGGACACTCGTTTGGGGTGATTTACCTCTCTGCAGAGATACAGTCGATGTATTTTTTAGCCCCAATCGACTGGGCTTACCAGTTTATAGATGTATATAGTATATAAAGAAAAATTGATAACAAGGTTATCCAAGTAGAAGGAGAGATTGATTAAGAAGCAAAGTCGACACTCTAGCGTTTCGGTTCTAATGATCCATTATCAGGACTATGGGGGATGATATTAGTGATGTTAAATCAACGATGGATAAAAGTGCAAAATACAAAAACTTATGGAAAATTGGTATAACAAGAAAAATTTGGAGTTTTAATTAGTAAATCAGCTGATTTTTCTTGTTATACAAATTTTCCCTAGGTTTTTGTATTTTGCACTTTTAAACATCCATCGTTGATTTAACATCACTTATATCATCCCTCATAGTCCTGATGATGGTTCAATGAACCATCAACAGAACTATGAGGGATGATTCATTGGAACCGAAACGCTATAGAGTCGACTTTGCTTCTCAATCAATCTCTCCTTTTTCTTGGATTACCTTGTCATCAATTTTTATTTATATATTAGATATATATGATTTGTAAAAGATTAGATTGCGGGTAAAGATTATTTTAAAACTAGCAAGAAGTTATTTGTTTGTACACCGTTAAATGGTTTAAAGTACTGTCATCTAACTCTAATAGTTAAATGATTTGAAGTATTGCAATTTAAAACTAATAATTTTTTCAACATTATTCATTCATTTGCCCACTGTTAAGTGGTTCCAAGTATCACCATGTTATACTATTTAGGTAATTTAACATTAGGGATTTTTTTATACAGTTGAATGCTTTGAATTATAGAAAATGATTAAATATTTCTACTTAAATCAGAGATGGGACCTTAACAGGTATTACTACTGCGGGTCAGAGTAGATCTGGGAGTAATGGCAGTGAATGGACAATCCATATTTCCCAAAGGTCTAGAGCTGAAGCCTCACCATCAATTACAGTTTAGTTTCGTATAGAGAGCACTTGCTAGAGAAAGACATCAGTCATTTGTTTACAGAGGGTTAAATGTGAAAGAGTTTAATTTAACCCATTGATAGGACCCTTTCTGGTGCTACACACTGTAGAGATGCAGTCGGTGAATTCTATAGCCCCAGTCGATTGAGCTTTTAGATATGAGAGGTTAATAGATTAATGCACACATGGATATCTATGTTACAAATGAAAGAAAGGAATTAAAGTCTGAGCATAATACATGCACAAGTAGTTATCTATTAAACATTGGTTATTTATGACACAAGGCCAGGGGCGCGTTTAACCAGTGAGAATGGAACTCGTTAAAAAAGGTTTGCTTATCTAGCTTAATATCAATTACAACAAAGATATTTACACATATATGAGAGAAAATATATATTTGTACGAGGTGATTACGATAAGTTTCCAGACTTTTTTCGTATGGGCACTTTTATTGATAGTACAAACATGAAACCCAAGTCCCTTTCGAAGTATTCTCCTCTGGCTGCAATGCACTTGTGGCACCGTTCCAACAACTTTTGGAATACCCAATAGAAGTCCTCTTGAGTGAGCGTGTCAATGATCTTCGTCACAGCTTCTTTCATCTCCTCAATTGTCTCATAACGTCAGCCTCTGAGCTTAGGGAATAACCAAAAGTCACTGGGAGAAATGTCTGGACTATAGGGAGGCTGAGGAACATTCTTGATACCCATCTTAGTCAAATAGTCTGTGACAAGGATAGAGTTGTGGACTGGTGCATTGTCCAGGTGGAAATGCCAGTGACCCGATTTGAAGAGTGCTGGCCCCTTCCGATGGAATCTCTTCCTGAACTCCCTTAAAACCCCAACATAGTAACCCTAACCCTGAACCCTAACCCTATCGCCAACCAACTCGGGTGTATTGACTTCCTCACTCCTCCCACACCTCTCATTATCCCTAAAGTGTCAGATTGCATTTTTGGAAATTCACCAGCTGTGACAATCAGGTTTTAGTAGGGTGTATTCCAATTCCTGCTGGAGCTGTTCATTTGAACCTGAAATCATAAAAACTGACCAGATATCTCATAAAATGTATAGCAATAACATACTGAATTTTTTAGAGTCTTCGACAGTTTTAAATTCCCATACGAAAAATGTCTGGAAACTTATCGTATGCCCCTCGTACATATCGACATGAAATAGATTGATAGATAGATAGATAGTTTATGTTTCTGATGGGAAATATTATTATTATTATCTACACATTCCGGATAGCTATACTCATCCTGGTTGCAATACTCACAAGGTTTCAGCTGCTGTACTCTATGACCTTCTTCAGGTGACTTTTGACGAACTAATCCAGTAATTCAGAACATAACCGTTTATTTGAATCATGGTATAGCACATCCGCAATGTGTAGTGAATAATAATGATGACGTTGACCGACTATATGAATCCAGTGGACTTACCTGCACTGAGGACTTGTCAGCCCTAAGGATAACATTGATGCATCGATGCAACGATTCGAAGACTACATAAAAAAAGCGCGGAAGAAGATTGATTTCTGCCACCTGAAACAATACTGACAACCTGGGGATGAACAGATCGAAAATAACTAGAAAACAAAAATGGGGAGAAAAACAACAGTATGTAGCATAACTACAAACAAGCAAAATCTCCTATGAGAAAACGTGGACATGGCTAAAAGAGAAAAAAGGAAACCTTAAGAGTGAAACTGAATCTCTTTTAATAATAGTTCATAAACAATGCCCTTAAGACCAATTTTATCAAAGCAAGAATAGATAATCCTATTTACCTAACCCCTCCGCTCGGGCAGGATATGACACAAGGTCAATTTTTAAGCGGAGTTTAACAGGTTTGAATTCAGAGTTTTCCTTCTCCTAGACTAGCTGCCTCACCAAGGCTGAAGAACCTAGTCTGCCCTAAGCAAGAATAGATAATAGGCTGCCGAATAACAAATGTAGGTTATGTGGTGATTGAGAAGAAACAATCAATCATATAATAAGCAAATGCCGCAAATTAGCACAAAAGAGTATAAGACTAGAGTCGATTGGGTGGGCAAGGTGACCTACTGATTATTGTGCAAGAAACTGATATTTGACCATATGAACAAATGTTATATGGACAACCCAGAATCTGTCCAGGAGAATGAGACGCACACACTTCAATGGGATTTTGATATACAAACGGATCACCTAATCTCGGCCAGACGTGGTAGACTAGTGATAGTCTACAAAAAAAGATAACTTGCAGAATTGTGTATTTTGCAGGCCCGGAAGTCCACTGAGTAAAACTGAAAGAAAGAGAAAAGAATGATCAGAACCTGAAACTTTCTAGGAATTGAAAAAATTGCGGAACATGAAAGTGACGGTTATAGCAATTGTAATTGGTGCTCTTGGTTCAGTCATCAAATAATATGTACAGGAAGAGGAGGACTTGGAAATAAGAGGACGAATGGAGACTATTCAAACTGCTGTATTAATAAGATCGGACAGATTATTGAGAAGCGTCCTGGAGACCTGAGGAGACATGTTGTCACTCACACTCAGGGTAAAGACGATTAGCTAACGCTGGTGAAAAAAACTACCAAGGAGAAATATTATATAATACACATACACACACACACACACACACGCATACATATATATATTTAGAGAGAGAGAGAGAGAGAGAGAGAGAGAGAGAGAGAGAGAAAGAGACAGACTTAGATAGATTGATAGACGTAAAAGTCAAGATGCATAGGTTGGAAATATATATATATATATATATATACATATATATGCATGATCGTGGGTGTACAGTCATATATAATCTAAAAGAAAGTTATTCTCTCTCTCTCTCTCACACACACACACACACACATACACACAGTGTGTGTATGTTCTATATGCATATGAATTCGTGTATATATTGTTTATTCAATAAAGGAAGATTTGCAAAGGAACGTAAATCAAAATTTTAAAAAATCATAGAAAATTTGGCGACTTTAGTCGAAGGTGACCCGAAGACTCCCTTTTCAATAGCTACCACACCAAAAAAAAAAAAAAAAAAAAAAATGGAGGTGCCCGTGGTGTAGTCGTTATCGTCGTAGGAAATGAACACGGCGACTCGAGTTCAAATCCTGGACGAGACTGATTGCATTTCACATAGCACTAATACCCTTGGGGAAGGTATGAATCCAATTATTCTCCCTCCAGCTATGGGTGAATAGTAGGACAGACTAAGTTCTTCAGCCTTGGTTAGGCAACTAGGAGAAGGAAAACCCTGAATTCAAACCTGTTAAACTCCGCTTAAAAATTGATCTTGTGTCATATCCTGCCCGAGCGGAGGGGTTGGTAAATAGTACCACACCAAGATGTAGGGAAGGGCGCTTCTATATTACCTTGATTGCTCCACTTTACCCTTGATCCTTACCTTATAATGCTGAGGGTTAAGCAAGGCGACATCAAGTACCATTTTTGAATTTTTGGTATGACTCGACCAGGGATTGAACTCCGATCTCCCGGCTAATACTCTACTCTGCACACACACAATGATATATACATCGGGGCGCTCACCGGGAGAAAATGGATAGAATCAATCATATGTTTAGCGTAACGTTTTTCATCTTGGAAAATGGAATTTGGTACCCGAGTTCAAGCCCTAGACAAGGCTGTTTGCTTTTTATTTCGTGCGAATATTTTCGGGAAAATCTCGAATCCATCTATGCCAATTGTTGAACAAATGAGTTCTTTAGCCTTAGTTGACAACAAGTCTCATGTAAAATATACTAATATACGTGAAATATACTGATACGTAGAAGGTTCACATGCATAGGAATCCCGAAATACGCGAAACACTGACGACTTCCTTTGTTCAGGTACGAAACTTTTATTACCTTCTTTACTTTTAGGTTTTCCACACGAGGAGAGAGAGACACAATATTCACTATTCCGACTATTCCATCTGATCACACCACGCGCGGTGCATCTCGTAGACCCACCTGGCTCAAAAATCAACTCGCTTCGCCCTGGTCCTAATCTCAACTAACTGCTTTTTTTCAAAAATCACCGAAAATCCTCCGCCCATCGCTTCCGGGCATGACGTCATTCACATCTCCCATTTCCTGTCCGGGGTTTTTTATTATGACATCTGTGATTGTCACATCCTCCCCACATGAGCGTGAATCCCTGCGCTCAATGTGTGTCCCTACCCGTGCACTAAGCCGAATAGTTCTAAGCCTAACTAAACCGAGAGATAAGATAAGGAAAATGATAATATAAAAAAAATGCTTCTGCAATTATATAACACTCAGAGATGGATAACTCTCAAGACATCTGAGCTTTATTATGCTAAAAAAATGACCTGGGTTACGTTAAGACCGTTGCAGAGGTTCAGGTAAATGCAACTATTCATTAATACATACATACATGCACACATATATGTGTGTGTATACACACACACACACACACACACGCATATATATATATATATATATATATATATATACTCCCCCTACCCCCGTGGGGTTGAGTTCTCTGACGAAGAAGTAATCGTGTTGCCATTAGCGTCTATTGCAAGCCTCTTCGTAGATGAATTGAGGTCTCCGCAACCGTTGAACGGATGTATGTAAACAATAGTAATTGTGATTCATAACCGTTTAAAATTTACTTCGCAGCTAATATCTCCTCGCGGCTGAATGGTTAGAAGCTTTGGCTTGGCATTTGAGTCAACCGGGTTTCGATCCCAGCTACGGGGAGATACTGTCTAGCCATAATGATAAGTTCTGATAGAACGAAACAGATCTGTCTGTGGATGACTATATATATATGTGTGTGTGAAGGAATGAACGGAATCAGACAGAGTATAAGTAGAAAAAGGAAACGAACCAAGCACATATATCGGTATTGTTTGATGATTTATTCATTCTTTGTTTTATTTCTTTTTATGCCAACGCATTTCGACTTCAAAAATTTTGAAAACAAAAACATTCTATAAGAATTATTTAAGTGTGAGAAATAAAATTCTCCTGACAGATAAATGTTCATATTAATCAGTAGCAAATGAATCTGGGCAAACGAATGTTTCTTTTGAAAACGAGATAACACTGGGTAATACGTTTAAAATTGATTACGTCATGAAGTGGAATTTTTTGAAAGAGGGTAACAGCGTTTTACAGCTTGAGAAAAAATACTGGTTTACCATTTTCTATGTCTAGAAAAAAACAGAATTCCAATCAATTTCGAATATACTACCCTAATGGTATCTTCGAACATATTACCCAATGGTATTAATTTTCAAGGAAGTCGGACGTGACCGATAAATGAAACGCAGTTTTTTCCTAAGCAGCGGTCGTATCGATCCTCTGTATGGATGAACAACAAGGACACTAACTGAACCGATGGAGAAAAGGCTTGACGGCAATTACACAAAAATGCTGCGACCAATATTAAACGAGTCCTGGAGGCAGCACCCTACAAATCAGCTGCTGTACAGTCACTTACCACCCATCACGAAAACCATCCCATGCGGGACACTGCTGGAGGAGTAAGGACTAACTCTATAAATGATATACTCCTGTGGACCCCTTCATATGGACGAGCAAAGGCAGTACGACCAGCAAGAATCTACATACAACAGCTCTGTGCCGATACATAATGTAGCCATGAGGACCTACGGGGAGCGATGGACAATAGAGAAGGGTGACAGGAGAGGGTTATGGCGCGACATGATGATGATAATGATGATTAGATTTCCTAAGAAAGATTCTTTCGCCCTGATCATGACTTTCAAATGATAAAAAGATTTATCTTTTATGATTATTTTATTTCTCACATGTGTAATAATTTTACTAGAATGTTTTAGTATTAAAATTTTTTAAAATCGAAACGCGTTGGCATAAAATAAATAAAACAAAGAATAGATAAATAATAAAACTACACCAATATATATCTTTTCTTCGTTTTCTTTTTCCACACACACACACACACACACATATATATATATATGTGTGTGTGTATATATATATATATATATATTTAACTCAAGTCAAAACATTTTGCTGTAATTAACTGATAACTCTCTCTCTCTCTCTCTCCCAATATCTATCTATCTATCTATCTATCTCTAACACTTGCACTCTCTTAAGTTCACATATTATCTTTCATTCCCTCTCTCTCACGCACATATGTACGATCATGCTTGAATACACGTATATTGGATTCATATTTAAGTTTATTTTTAATGTAACATTTACAAATAAAACTAACATACATTAACCTCAGACACTCGAGGGTCTAGCATCGGTATACAGTTATGCATACATGACTAAATAGGTTTATGATGTAATTATAACTTTGGTGTCGAATAAAGACATACTTATATCAACATTCTCAAATAACAATATAAATTACGTGTAAATAAACGAAGCATATATAATTATAAGGATTTATATATATGATTGGTTTAGTTTGGTTGGATTTTATGGCATATCAACTATTTTGGGTTATTCAATGCCAATTCCTATTCATACATACGTATTAGATATATGTATATATGGTTTGTAAAAACATTTTGTTGATAACCACTTTAAACAAGCCTGAGCACATTATTTTTCACCCAGTTAAATGGTTTCAAATGATATTTTCATGAGTGTAAATAACACATTCAATGCTTATGAATATATACGTTCAAACCAATATATATATATATATATATATATATATATATATATATATATCATTAAGAAAAAACACAAACCGGTCACATTATAATTTAAAATTTATTTCCATCCTGTTATATGTTTTGGATAATATCAAAAATCACGAAGAAAATTTAACGGGACTTCTTCAGATTTTATCCATAAGTCATGTTAAATTTTTTTCTTGGTTTTTTATTTTATAAAAACACATAACAGGATGTAAATAGATTTATAATCCTAATGTGACCGGTTTGTGTTTTTCTAAATAAAAATTATTGCTCTGTGATGTCTGTTACATTGAGCGCTTTACCAGAAAAATTTAAATGTTCACTTTTGAATAGTTTTCTTGTCCTGATGGAATTACTCCCAACTCCGGTTTAACTGGACCAAATAATACTTATATGCATATATCTATATATCTACCTATCTATCTATATATATATATATATATATATGCTGTTGAGAATGTGAAAAGAATGCGTTCAGACAGAGCGCGATTGTAATTTTTTGTTATCGTGATATAAAGAAAAATCAAACAATACTTCTATATTTGAATATAGGAACCGATACATATATCCAGAAATTTTCATCTTTATGTATTTATATACTTCTTGATGAGTCGTTCACATCTAAATTTTCTTCAGTGTGAATTTTTTTCGTTTAGGTGGTGCATCCACACAGAGGTACCGTTACTGCCATAGCCTGGAAAAGATCTCGTTTTATTTCTCAATAAAGACAAATTTCCTTAAGATTGATAACCGTACGATAGCAGCCCACACCTTTGCTAATATATATATATATATATATATATATATATATATATGTGTGTATGTGTGCAAGAAGTTTATATTTTTTCTAGCCCACTTGGTGAGCTAATGGAGGACCAAATTTTACAATATTGTAAAATAGCACTCAATATCAATGATAGAGCTTTTACACGCCCCCATATATATATATATATATATATATGTAATGCATGGTAGTCTTTGTGACCCTAGGTATCATGCTTTCTGTATACGTCAGATCGAGTGAAGGCATTCAAAAAAGACCGATTAATATGGTAAATTTTATTTGAAAAGTAGGGATTTTATATGCTTAGATATGAGCCTAATTGTCGCAATCCAAATTGCTTCTTTTTCTTTAAATCCTACCTAACTTTATAATAGGTAAAGATCCATTTGATGTGAATAAAAATGTCTGCTTTGATGATGATGATTAAAATCAAAATTCACCTTATATATATATATATATATATATATATGATTGTGCTGTTCACGGTCATGTGGTATTGTATTTATGGGTGGGTAATATAAATGATATTAAGATTTGTTTAGCTTTTGCAATAATAATAATAATGTAACAATTATGATTATAATGGCCTTTGATAATACTGATGGGTTCTTATAATGAAATGAAATTTTTAAAATAGTTCTTAAAATTATTGAAAATAAAAAAAAGATATTTCTTACATTTACTGGCAATACTTGTGGACGTTCATAATGTGATATTGTTGGGAAAATGATACTTACTGGAGGTGGTCCTGTTGTATAATTAGTATGGTGTCGGTATTGGTGATGGATGGTGTGGCAATAAGAAAGATGTTGGTGAAACTGGTGGAATATGGTGAAAGGACAAAGAAGGAAGATTCAGAGTTTAATGTGAACATGCTGGCAGAAATATGAATAAATATGAACGTAATAGTAGTGCTTAAAATGAGAAGGGGAATGGAGTTTAGTTCATGTTTTGGTTATGTGCTTGGGTCGAATTGGGTTAGAGATATTTGTTTTTATGTCGACATTTTGAGATTATCTCGGATTTGTGGTTTAAAAGTTTATATTGTAATTGGTGGATGATTATCGCAACCTTTTCATGTAGTCAAAATAGACATCTTCTTGACATTTAGTAGTTGGTGAGGGCTAATTTCATGACTTCTCAAGTTATTCTTGGTGTGATATTCCTGTCTCATATATATATATATAATATTCAAATGGAGGAATTATTGTTATATTAGAATTATCATGACTAGAAAATCCGGCAAACACCTACATGCGATATACGGAACACGGAACAGCTGTTTCGACTTTATTGGGTCTCATCAGCAGTGCACACCGTAATATCCACCACTGGGAATCGAACCAACAACCACAGTTTGCAGAAGCCGAAACTCTGCCACCGGTTCATGTCACATATAAGCGATGCCGATTTAACTAGTCATGGTGATAATGCGCGACCACTTGATCTAATGTATCTTTAAGGTACGTATTCCCTACAGAGGACACGACCACCTCCGCGGCCACGTCTTTACAAGTCGGTGTTATGAATCCACATAACGTCAACATCATGGGCAGGAAATAGAATTAAATTATATTTAATATGACTAGTTAATTCAGCATCGCTTATATGTGACTTGGCACATGATATCCCAAGTTACCTTAAGTCATCAAAAATCGATAAAACAATGATCAAATTCCCACTTCTTGTGGTCAGGATTCTACAGCATATATGTATTCAGACACTCATAGACATGGATATCTACAAACATGGATGATACGCCTATCCGAAAAGAATAAGAGAGATTTCAAGTCTTACATGTATCCAAATTCATGCTGTTTGTTGGCATCTGTCACACGAAGAACAAATCTCAGACATTCTCGTTCTTCCTCACAGATGCCCAAACATTCGCGAGAAGTTTACCTGTTGCATCAGATTATTGGTTCTTTCTTTCTTTCTTTCTTTCTTTCTTTCTTTCTTTCTTTTATTGATGTATCCTTCTTATTTTATGGACCTTGTCTTTCAGTATATATATATATATATATATACACACACTTTTAGTATATATACAAGGCTCATTAAATAAGTTTCCAGACTTTTTCTCGTATGGGCACTTTTATCGATAGTACACACATGAAACTCTAGTCCCTTTGAAGTAATCTCCGGCTACCATGCACTTGTACCATTCCAAAAACTTCTGGAGGCCCAATGGAAGTCCTTTTGCGTAAGCGTGTCAATGACCTTCGTCACAGCCTCTTTCATCTTCTCAATTATCTCATAACGACAGCCTCTAAGTTTTTCCTTGAGCTTAGGGAATAATCAAAATCACAGGGAGCAAGGTCTGGACTATAGGGAGGCTGAGGAACTGTCTTGATGCCCATCTTGGTCAAATAGTCTGTGACAAGGATGTAGTAGTGGACTGGTGCATTGTCCAGCTGGAAATGCCACTCACCCGATTTGAAGAGCGCTGGCCTCTTCTGACGGAATTTCTTTCTGAACTCTCTAAAAACCACAACATAGTATCCCTTGTTGACTGTCTGTCCAGTAGGAACCCAGTGTATGTAGATCATGCCAGTGTTGTCAAGAAAGGGATCATCAAAAGTTTGTGGGTTGCCTTCTTGGGTCTGGGAGAGCGAGTATGCTTCCACTGGGAACTCTGTCTCTTGGTCCATTTTGTTGATCATTGCAGGTCACCAGAGCATCAAGAACTGCGGGATCTGAATTGATCAGCACGACCATCTCTCTGCGATCATGACAACGTCTTTCTTTCTGATCTTCTCTGAGCACATTTGGGACAAACTTCGCCCAAATCTTCAGCATCTTCAGTTCCTCGCGAATAATTTTGTACGATTCCCACACTGACATCAAACTGTGTACTTATTGTCTCTATAGACACATGACGGTCCTTATCCATGAAATTCTTTATTTGGCCAATCAACTCTGGTGTTCTGACTTCCTTACTCCTCCCACACCTCTCATCATCCCTCAGAAACTCCCTACCTCTTATGCCATTCAAAAACTGATGTTTGATTCATGCAAGATGGTCCAAAAGCAATTTGAAGCATTCCATACGTTTCTGTGGCTTTTTTTTACAAGTTTACAACAGAATTTTATTGCATATCGTTCTTCTAAAGTGTCCTCACGTCCAGATTGCATTTTTGAAATTCACCAGCTGTGATAATCAGGCTTTAATAGGGTGTATTCCAATTGCTGCTGTAGCTGTTTATTTGAACCTTTGTTTATTTGTATAGCAATAACATAGTGAATTGTCAAGAGTCTACGACAATTTTAAATGCCTATACAAAAAAGTTGAGAAAGGCACTTCTTTTATATATATATATATATATATATATATATATATATATATAATCCAACGCCATGTCATCTAATTGTGAGAACTGTTTTTTTTCTACAATATCCATATAATTAAAAATCCAAAAGAGTGCTCAATGTAATATGATAATAGATTAAAATACAGGGCAAATGGTTTCATATCAAAGAAAAACCTTTAAAAATTATCGATATTTTTTTGTAATGATATTAAATTTTTGCTGACCCTATTTAGAAAAAAACAAACTTACATCTGAATCGTCCTTATTTTTTTGTCTGAAAATGCAGATCTAACATTTTTTTAAAATATAGGGTCTGCTGAAATAACTATTTTTATTAAAAAATATGAGTAATTTTTGAAGGTTTTTTTTATATGGTATATATATATATATATATATATATATATATATATATATATATATATATTGGGAGAGAGAGATTTTCGGTTTCGTTTTCAGCTTCTCTTTTTTTTACCCCGAAGCTGTAATTGTAGAAGGACAGTAGAAGTAATATCTAAGCCACAATTTGTTGATAAGTTTGTTGATACCTTTTCTAAGGTTATCAGTCCAAAAATGAACGCAATTAGACTACTGGAGTTAAAACTTTCTACGATGTCACAGTCCCCCACCTTAGCCAATAGATCATGTGAACTCTCACCAAAGTTTTTCTCTTTCTTTGATTTCATTTTCCACTTAATTTTAGTGAAGCTACTTTTCATTTTATTCTTTTTAATATTTGTTCAAGTTATCCCTTCATATACAGTTGTCTGAGGCATGATGGGAAGAGTGATCTACTTTTTAGTGTCTGCCTATTTATATGGTTATATTATATTGATTTTTTGATTTCTTAGTTTATTAACATTATAATGTTTAATTTATTATGTTCTATTGTTTTTATTTATTATAATTATAATTAATATTATAACTAATATTATTTCCTATCTTCTTTTTTTTTTGCAATTTTAAAAATTAGTTTTGGGAGTCATTAGTTTTGGAGAAATTTATTTTCACACACACACACACACACACATATATATATATATATATATAAAGTTGACCGACTGTAGTCGAGGGCGTCCCGAAGACTCCCTTTTTAGTAGCTACTACACCGAGGTGTAGGGGAGGGTGCTATTGCTTTCCCTGAATTGCTCCACTTACCCTTGATCCGTACCATATAATGTTGATCGTAAAGCAAGGAGGGTTCAATCCTTGATCGAGTCATACCAAACACTCAAAAAATGGTACTTTATCTATCTATCTACCTATCTATCTATCATCATCAAGTCGTGCTGACAGCACAGACTTCGCTGGTTCTCTTACTCACCATTCGTCCCTATCCTCCTTCTTTAGTGTTAGGTTGTACAACTCTGTAGGATACATGACTTGAGCACAAACGAAATTCATGAAGGAAAAGCTAAATGGGAACTACGCAAAAATTCTACGTGCTGTTTTGAACAAATATAGAAAATAATTCCTTGCAAAAGAGCAGCTGTACGGCCATTTGCCTCCCATCTCATAAATAGTCCAAGTAAAATGAACAATACGTTCTCTTATGAAGGCATGGACAGCTATCGATAGGCTATCGATCATATGGAAATCAGACCTGACCGATAAAATGAAACGCAGTTTCTTCCAGGCAGTGGTCCTATCGATACTGCTGTATGGATGCACTACTTGGACGCTAACTAAACGGCTGGAGAAAAAGCTAGACGGCAATTACAGAAGAATGTTGCGAGCAATATTGAACAAGTCATGGCGGTAACACCCCATAAGGCACCAACTATACGGCCACCTGAATCCCATCACGAAAACTATCCAACTTAGACGAACCAGACATACAGGACACTGCATTAAATTAGAAAAAAAATGGACTGCGTTTTATTTATCGAAGATGTCATCGATAAGAACATTATTTCAAATCGTTTACAAAAAATAGCCGCAAATGATCTGAGAAATTTCCACGATAGTATCTCATATTATTTGAAAAGATGAAAATAATCTTTATGTTTATACTAATTAGAATAGTCTGTGGAATTTTAGAGATACATTCTGTAAAAGCAACATAAAATATGCAGAATTACGCATTATACATATATCATTAAAAAGAAAAAAAAAACGCAGATTGCGAAATAGTCAGAAATGTCGAAAATGGATTTGGCCGGGCAAGTTTATTTGTTCACACAGAGGTAATGTTTATACGTTGTTGTTTATCGGCTAACCCCCGCGTGTTTATGCAAATACGTTCATCATCATCATGCCGTGCCGCTAGCACGGATATCCCTGACCCTCTCTCGCCGCTTCTGCCTATCGTTCAACGCCTCTGGCAGGTCTTCAGGGCCATGTCCTGTATCCTCACATAGCTGCTGTATGTATGTTTGAGCTGGTCGTCCAGCTTTTTCCCGGCCATATGTGGGGGTCCATAGGAGTACATCACTTATGAGCTCGTCCTTGTTTCTCCAACTGTGTCCTGAATATCTGGTTCGTCTAACTTTGATTGTTTTCATGATGGGAGGCAGGTGGCCGTATAGTTGGTGCCTTGTGGGGTGCCAGGACTTGTTCAATATTGCTAACAACATTCTTGTGTAATTGCCGTCTAGCTTCTTTTCCAGCTGTATAGTTAGCGTCCAAGTAGTGCATCCATACAGCAGTATCGATAGGACCACTGCCTGGAAGAAACTGCGTTTCATTTTATCGGTCAGGTCTGATTTCCATATGATCGATAGCCTATCGATGGCTGTCCATGCCTTTGTTAGCCGTGAGGCGATGTCTTTTTAGGTTGATGAGACGCTGCTTCCTAGGTAGGTGAATTTGTGTTAATACCATTATGAAATGTTTGCATCCAACAATTCGCCCTCTTGCAATGGATAAATAGTAGGACAGACAAGGTTCTTTGACTGTGGTATGGCAACTGGTCTTGAAGGATGACTCAAAATTCAGTTCGGTTAAACTCCGGTTAAGATGTGTCGCATCCTGCTCGTGCGGAGGGATCTGATTATATATATATATATATATATATTATATATATATATGACGTGGGGTAGAGGTTAATTTTGTTAAAATTTTATTCATATAAGAACTGCTTTTGGGTGAAAAATGTATTTGAATTATTATTTCTTCCATTTTTGCTGACCAGACGGTCAACTCGGGGTAATTCTTCAGTATTCTCTCAATCGGGAACAAAAATAACATTTTGCGTAGTTGTCAATTTCAACAAACAAACAAAAAAGCAAACCCACTTTTAACAGTGTCACTGAAACTTTTTGAGGGTGTTAGGTGGGGTACTTAAGAAGTAACGATTTTAGCTCAACTATAATAGCGTGAAAAATAACATTAACCGTAATTTACCTTTAATCTTTTCGTTTAATCTTTACCTCTTCCTGTGTCCATAAATACTATTTAATCAGATGTTACATTTGTTGTTAATAAGATATTCTGTTGCTTCCAAGGCGATACAGTGACGCGTAGCAGGAGGAAATTTGTCTCATATATATGCAAATTTGTGTAATTCTGAGATTACGAAAGCACAGGACCAAATACTTACAAGGGTGATCGAACTCTCTCTCTCATAATAATGATCTGTAAGACAACCTTGCGATGATTACTCATTGAATAACGTACATATACACATACACATACACGAACACTTACAAAAACACACAGACGTACGTTCACACATACACACACACACACGCACACACACACACATATTTATATGGAAAAAAAACTGAATCAGTTAAATCAGGAAAATTACACGGTTTGATTGTTAAGCACAAATAAAATTATCCTATGTTTACACAGACAAATACAAATAGACACACGAACAAACAAACAAACACACACACACACACACACACACACATTCATGCATATATATATATAAAAATTTATAAACACGTATGCTAAATAACAACTTGTTAAATCAGGAGATATTACATGGTTCAATTATTATGCTCAAATAACTTAGTATATTATTCACGCAAGCAAACGTACATCTCCCCTCACACACAAACGCACACACGAATATCATCATCATCATCATGTCGTGCCACCAGCACGGATATCCCTGACCCTCTCTCACCACTCCTCCCTATCGTTCATCGCTTTTGGCAGGTCTTCAGGGCTACATCCCGTATCCTCACAGAGCTGCTGTATGTACGTTCGAGCTGGCCGTCCTGCTTTTGTTCGGCCATATGAGGGGGTCCATAGGAGTACATCACTTATGAGCTCGTCCCTGTTTCTCCAGCAGTGTCCTGTAATGTCTGATCTGTCTAACTAGGATAGTTTTCGTGATGGGAGGCAAGGGGCCGTATAGTTGGTTCTTTGTGGGGTGTTGCCTCCATGACTTGTTCAATATCAATCGCAGCATTTTTGTGTGATTGCCGTCTATCTTTTTCTCCAGCTGTTTAGTTAGCGTCCAAATAGTATATATATATATATATATATTCGACTCATGGAATTTAGACTGAGACCCCTGGGTTTCATGGAGTTTTTTTGCAAAACAACAATCATCGGACAGTTAAGAAGATGAAATGAATAAAAAATCGAAAAAATATGGTCAAAAAACCGTTGGGATTTCGTATGATTCTTTACGTGTGGTCGTAGGTGTGTGAGAGGTGAGTATGTGTGGGTGTGTGCGTATGTTTGTGTGGGTTATAGTTGCGTATTAATGTGTTTGTATATGGGTTTGAGTGAAGTTATGATTGTTGTTTTGTAAAAAACTCCACGAAACCCAGGTGTCTCTGTCTACATTTCATGAATTAAATATATATATATATATATATATATATATATATATATATATATATTATTATTATTATTATTGTTATTATTGTTATATAATTGGTCATTCCTAGATATTGGGCACTCTCCATATTTTATTGCACTTGGTCTGATACAGACCCACAAAGTGATTTAGTGACAACCAACACTGTTATAATATATATGTATATATATATATATATATATATATATATATATATATAACGAAATGAATTGAATTCGTCAAGCGTAAACTGAAAGTATAATAATTACTTTCGTCAACTATTATCTAAATTATTTTTTGTTTAATTCATTTACGCATTTTAATAAGAGAATATAAAAATATAAAAATAATTTGAATTGAAACAAAAGAAAATCTTAATTATTCGCTTCTAAGTTTTCATAGCCATGCATTCCAAATTCTTTAAATGCATTACAATAAAATCTAATTGCTAGTTGGCTTTTTAAACATCATCAG
>OY757916.1:102060543-102093043 GCA_963585895.1 Sepioteuthis lessoniana | reverse complement strand
TATCTGCAATCTTTGGTAAAATATTCCTAGAAGAAAATCTACTGCCCAAGCAAACGCATACACATACACACACCCATATTCACACATATAGATATACAATATATATATATATATATATATATATATATATATATATATATATATATATATGTTTATAATGAACGGGAACTTTTTTTCCCAATGAAGTATAATCATCGTTTTACACATTCTCACAAAATATTCGTCACTCTATATTTCCGCAATTCTAAGGTACCTCATATGGTTTAATATTTAGCAAGACTAACAAAACAAACATTACAAAAGAAATTGCTTCTCACTGGGCGTCCAATGTCGTCCAGGTGTCGAACCATAGATTGACCGAGTTTTGTAATCCATGATATTTGGGCCTTTTACTCACAATGTTTGTTAGCGAGCTGATTATTTCTACATAGTTCTATCCCAGCAGATTTCCCTCTAATTTTGGTCTAGTCCCACAAGTAAACTTACTCAATGACTAGACTATGTGTTTAATTTTTTTTGCATCATATGGTTTAATATTTAGGAAGACTGACTTGCCGAATTAGACTATTTGTTTATTTTTGGGGCATTATCTGTTTTTTTTTTTTATCGTAACATTTCGACTTGTGTTCTTCCAGCTTTCTTCAGATTTCTGTCTCTTCCTCTAAAATCCAAGTATCTTTCAACAGAAGTCTTCATTTTGTACAGCTATTGAATATTCACTTGCTATTTGTTACTTTTATGCCGGAATCAATTTTACAGTCACTTGACCTTGTGGCTTGACAGGAAAACGACCGATGGATTAAAAATAGATACGGAAAAAAATATTACAAATTTATTTTAAAAGGATACCTGGGAGAAACATCAGGAGTGAAAAAAAACAATACATGAGAATTATACATCTGAAGCAGCAAACATATAAGGCCTAAAGGTAACTCAACCGAAAGATTATAATAAAAATAAAAATAGTATAAAGTATGGCAGAAATAGCTACTATACTGTCACATGTAGGGCACCTCTGGTGGTGTAATGGTTAGCATGTTAGACTAGCAAACCTACACGAGTGAGTTCGAGTCTCATTGGGTGCCCCATTCATTTGGCCTTGTGCTAAATCGAAGTAAAGACCTTCGTAAATTACTACTATACTGTCACATGTATAGTAGATGTAAACTTAGGCCAGTGGCAATTATAGCTATAATTACCGAATGTCTTACCATATTTTTTCCAATACAGTTGATTACAATCATGGCTTGGACCGTTTCACACTGTGTGTTTGCTCATGAAACATTTTTTTAAGACAAGCAAATTAGTAATTACAAGGAGAGTGTTCGTGCTCACTTCATGCTAATTCAGAGTGATCCTGTTCCAGATAGAAATTTCAACCCATAGCAGTATCGATCTTCTATCCAGAACAACATCATTTTAAAAAAAGGCTTTCAACAGCAAATGCACAATATGCACTGGCTTAAGTCATGATCATAAGTGATCCTATCAAAAGAAAAAAATGATATTATCAGCTTATTGGAGCTACCATTATCACTTGTCTAAATTCATTTGCACTACATATATAAGTTTAAAAATGTGGAAGGCATATCTGTTGCACCTTGATACAGTTTAAAAAGTGATTATTATTGATAAGATTTTTAGTATAATCCTTCATTTCCTTGATTCTTGCTGCTTTTTATCGCAATGATCGACTGTATTCATCGACAATTATTAAAACATACAATTCAGAAAAATTGGTCGTATATATAATAACCAATTAGAGGGAGCAAGAATAATACATTGCTGAGTTGTAAAATAGTTTTTAGCTTAACCTTTTAAAATTGTGGACCCTTATTCATTGTCAGTAAAACTGCCAAACCTGTATTTTTGATAATAACAAAAAATAAGGGTTAGTAGCTGAAACCATTTTATTTTATTTCCTGTGTTAATTATTTCCTGAAAGATTTAATTTCAAAGCTTTCCTTCTGTTATATCATTAAAATTTTAATTGTTTGTACACACACACGCATGAGTGTTTTTCTCTATCTTTGTGTCGGTCTGTAGTTTTTCACCAAACCCTTTCGGCACAGAGAGGATTTGAGACAAGGCCAAGTATAAGGAATACAGTAAGTAAGTTGGCAACTGTAGTTGAGGGCGACCCGAAGGCTCCCTTTTCAATAGCTACTACACCAACGAGTTGGGGAGGGCGCTACTCCTTTCCCTGGATTGCTCCACTTTACCCTTGATACGTACCTTATAATGCTGAGTGTTAAGCAAGGAGGTATCAAGTACCATTTTTTAAAAAGTCTTTGTTATGACTCGACCTGGGATTGAACCCCGGTCTCCCGGAACATTGGCGAACACTCTATCCACTGTGTCAATGAACCGGTGTATAAGGAATACAGTAAGTGAGTCTACCCTGGCAAAAACCGTCACTTCATGCCGAGAATCTATCAGAGCAGCTGCGACTTTATTTTTTTGTCGTCGCCTCCGACCAGACACGACTTGACACATGGTCAAAAGCCCGGGCATGTATGCCGGGTTATGGCTTGAACTAGACACCAAGGTCTAGTGCCATTCAGAGGTTTCGAGAAAGTCCTGCGGGGACTTCTGTTTATTTGTCTTTGCCTCCCACCAGACACGACTTGACACATGGTCAAAAGCCCGAAGGCCGATTAAGTGGGGATAAAGGGGAGGGGAAGGTTCGGAACGAGCCGAGACTCGAGCCTTGCTGGTCTATGCTGCTCATCGGTTTACTTAGTGCAACGTGAGCCTGATGAGGCAAGCAGTTTCACGAACCCAAATGTGGTTCCGGCCACGTATGCCGGGTTATGGCTTGAACTAGACACCAAAGTCTAGAGCTATATATAGGTTTCGAGAAAGACCGCGTGGACCTCTCGAGCAGCTGCGACTTTAGAAGTTTTTATTAGAGCAGTACACTTAAAATATACAGATATTTTCTTTTTTTCAATTTACATATTTATCTTGTAAAATCATTTATAAAAACTGGTTATTAGAAAAATAAGATTAAGAATTAATGATATCTTTACCATATATTTCCAATTTCACTGTATACAGAGAAAATCAACTTGTGTTGTTTATATATCTATTTGCTTATTACCTGAACTCAAAATTCGACTTTTACCTCCGGTATGAAATATATAAATATTTCACACATGAGTTAGAATATACCCAACTTTATTTGGTAGAAATTGGTGACCAAAAATATGTGATAATCTGCATAATTTTCTATAATTATTTCATAGATATCTAGATAAAAATATATAGAGATATATTACTTTTCGTAGCGTATAGAAGAAAATATATTCATGTGATATATTAGTTTATTTCAAAATGCACAGTTTGAGAATTAAAAAAATACAACCTATATTCTTCTTAATAATCATTATATTTTCACGTCAATGGAGGTATGCTTAGCGAAATATTTATCGTCATACCCAAAGGAATCAGTGACGCGAATTCAAATCCTGGATGTGGCTGATAGCGTTTCACTTCGCAATTATTCCCTTTAGAGAATCATTGATTGATCTGTTACCCTAACAGTTATGAGAAAATAGTTCAACAGATTGAGTTCTCCAGCCTTTTTTCCTCAATCAGTCTATATGTAAGAAAAATCAAAGCTCAAACCCTTTTTACTCCTCTTAAAAACTGAACTTAGATCAAATTCTGCTTGTGGTTCAGTGATTTGGCAAATACATTAAATTACCCGTAAATTACATATTCTAGATGCAACAAATATTTCAAAATAGAAGGAATATATCAGACTAAAATAGAATAATACTGTGATATTCTAAAAACAATGCTTATATTGACTGGGAACCACAGATCTAAGAAATGTTGATGCAACCTAACGGGAGAGCCTGTGCACGTAATTATTGGTATATGCGTTCATTTTGTGTTATCTAGCATTATTAAATACATATCAAATCTTTAATATCTTGAAATACGTATTCAGTTAAACTGACCGTAAATTAATGAAATTGAAGTGTTGTCAAAGAAATCTAAAATACTTTCGAGTAGAATATTGATCAATTACATTTTACGTAAGTAAAGTTGGCGACTATAATCAAGGGCGACCCAAAAGCTCCCTTTTCAAAAGCTTCTTCATCAAGGTGTTGGGAAGGGCGTTACTCCTTTCCTTGGATTGCTCCACTTTACCCTTGATACGTACCTTATAATGTTAGATATTAAGTAAGGAGGTACCAAGTACCATTTTTTGGATCTTTGGTATAACTCAACTTGGGTTTGAACCCCGGTCTCCAAGGCCATTGGCGAACACCCCATTGGCCAATGGTCAGGGAGACCCGTGTTCAGTCCCAGGTTGAGTCATACTAAAGACTCAAAAAATAGTACTTGATGCCGCGTTGCTTAACACTCGGCATTATCCTATTTATCCTATTATAAGGTTAGGATCATGGGTAAAGTATAGCAATTCAGAGAAAGGAGTTGTGCCCTCCCCTACACCTTTGTGTTGTAGCTATTGAAAAGGGAACTTTTGGGTCTCTCTCGACTAAGGTTGCCAATTTATTTTTGCATTTTAAGTGCACCCCGCTGTTAATTAATTTTTAGAAAACGTGCACCTTGTTGCATTCTTTAATTTAAAAAATGTTCAACCTGTTGCACGATTGTAATTAGAAAAATGTGAACCCTGATGCATATTTCTAATTTAAAGATGAGCATATTGGTGCATATATTTAATAAAAAATGAGAAGCAGGTGCCTATCTTAGTGTAGAATAATGAGCACCCTTGAGCATATTTTTAGTTGTAAAAATGAGCCCCACCCTTGTATATTTTAAGTAAGAAAAATGGGAACCCTGGTGCATATGTTTGTTAGAAAAATGAGAATCTTGGTGCATATTTTTAGTTAGGAAAATGAGCACCCTGGTGAATATTTCTTTTTGAAAAATGAGGACCTAGTGCACACTTTTTGTTAAAAAAATTAGCATATAGTTTGTTGGAAAAAATAAGCACGCAGTGCTTCTTTTTAATGAAAACTGAGCACCTTGGTGCATGGTTTTAGTTCGATAATTGAGGACCTAATACATGTTTTTAGTCAGAAAAATAAGCACTCTAGTGCATATGTTTTGTCAGAAAGATGAGCATCTTGGTGCATATTTTTACTAAGAAAATTGAGTATCCTGGTGCATATTTTTCGGTAGAAAAATGAACACCTTGATGCTTACTTTTAATTAAAAATGAGCATTCTGGTACATGTTTTTAATTAATATAGAACTCTCAATTTGGAATGTTTTTCCTCTTTACCAGAATTAAAACTATAACGAATTTCTCATTTCTTGAGAAATCATATTTGGTTTGTCTTTTTTGTTTAATGGAATATTAACGTTTGTAGGTAATTAAATGCTAAAGACAACCTCATGGAAGGATAGTTGTGGTACTATTTAACCTATAGAAGCGTGAAGAAAGGAGATCATATTTTTCCTATGGGTATTTTTCTGAAAGGGAACATATTAGCGCTGATAGAGTTCTAACTTGCTTACTACAGCGCTATAGTCCATCACATTCTGAGTCGGAAACGATGTTGAATTTAAAATCAATGAACAAAAAAAGGAAAAGAATGAAAATGGGCATATTAGAAGTTCTGAATTTTGAAAAAGGAAGCGATCTCTATTTTACTTACGATGTCTCTTCTCTGTTATTAAATAAGCCCATCTCTCTCTCTCTCTCTCTCTCTCTCTCTCTCTCTCTCTCTCTCTCTTTCTCTCTTTAGAGGAAAAAAGAAAGAAATTGAGATTGTGCATTCTTACGCCCATCGAATTATTGGTTGGTTTAATCTAGCACCGGATAATATATATCAGACATTGTACTCAGGTCATTGCCATTGTAGGATAGGTTAGGTCTTTTGGTTTAATGGCATATAAACCTTTGATGCTTATTTAATGTAAAATCCTATTTACATATGATTTTCTTGGGAATAGTTTTTGACAACATTTTTAAACGCGCCAAAGCTCATTTGTTTGCACACAATTAACTGGTTTTAAGTATTTTTATCAAACAATAATAGTTCGTTTTTGCACACACTTGAATGGTTTCAGTTATTGCTATCAAATTCTAATCATTCACTTTAGTTTAGTTTTCTTTGATTTTATGGCATTGTTGGTTATTTCATGCCAGTGTGTGTTTTTCATATGTATCAAATATATGATTTGTAAACACATTTTATTGATAACAATTTTAAACGAGCCTGAGCTCAGTTAAATGGTTTCAAGTATTGCTATCAAATACAAATAACTATATTCACTATTAATCATTTGTTTGCGTACAGTTAAATGGTTTCAAGTATTGCTATGTAACAGTAACAATTTAACATCAGTCATTTTTGCTCACATTTAAATAGATATACATGATATTTAAGAGATTAGTTTATCGGTAATTTCATTTTTAATTGAGTTTGAAGTCATTTGTTTGCGCACTGGTATTGTTATTGTTTCTACACAATTAAATAGTTTCAATTATTGCAATCTAATATTCATAATTCTATTCAATATTAATCATTATTTCGCACAGAGTGAAGTGGTTACATGTATTGCTATTTAACACAAAGTATCCAATTCAACATTCCTCATTCGTTTGCACACAGTTAAATGATTCCAAGTATTGTTATGCATAGCTAACAATTTAATTAAACATCTGTTATTTGTTTACACACTGTTAAATGACCAAACAGTTCTATTTCAAACATTCAATTTAGCCTAAGTCATTTGTTTGGACTCTGAGTAAATCTCTATTTGACCCATAGATAGGACCTGATAAGATGCTACCACTCTGAACCATAGTTGACCTGTTAGTGGTATTCGGATTCTCCAAAGCTCCAGTATTACTGGAGCCTCACCATCAGATTGTTGAATGCTAGATTCAATTCAATATCAAACATTTCCGTGTGACCTATAAATAGTGCCCTAACAGGTACTACCGTTATTGATTAAAGTAAACCTGAAAGTAATAGCATTGAAAGAGTACTTTACATAACCCTAAAACTCTGGGACGGTAGTCTTACCATCAGATGCTGTTTAGCGTTATATCGAGGATACTTGTTGGTGTAGGGGTCCTAACCCTCTGCAGAGAAGCAGTCGTCGAATTTACATTTCTAGATGTCTGGACTTTATTACCATTGTTGTAATTTTCACTTGCACTTACTGGTTGTTTTTACCTAAAGCATGGGTGATAGTAAGTCTCTTTAGATTTCCTCATGTGGGCAGCACTAGGTATTTCCAAGCAGTCGTCCACCTAACTACTGACAAGTCTAGACATTGCTTAATTTCGGTGATCCTATTTACCAACCCCTCCGCTCGGGCAGGATATGACACAAGGTCAATTTTTAAGCGAAGTTTAATAGGTTTCAATTCAGAGTTTTTCTTCTTCTAGACTAGTTGCCTCACCAAGGCTGAAGAACCCAGTCTGTCCTACTATTTACCCATAGCTGGAGGGAGCATAATTGGATTCATACCTTACCCAAGAGTATTAGTGCTATGTGGAATGTGATCAGCCTCATTCAGGATTTGAACTCGTGTCGTCGTGTCCATTTCCTACGACGATAACCATTACACCATCAGCACCTCCTTAATTTCGGTGATAGGATGAGAACCGGTGTTTTCACCGTGATATAGCTGTTTTTTTTTCTTTTTCTTTTACTCTTTACGACATTTTCACAAGTTTTAGCTGATAGTTGATGACTGAAGTCATTGTGATTGCAAGTTTTCTCTGGTTTCCAGGACTGATTTTAACATTGCCGAGGTTTAGATAGTCTTCATTCTTCCTCTGAACTCCAGTTCCCCTGGTCTTTTTTCAGACCTTTAGGTGCCTATTCCAAGTGCACTAACAACAACTAGTATCACCGTCACCTATATATTTTGCGGCTTCATCAGCTCTCTAGCAAGATACAGGTATTGGTATATCTTTTCGATTTCTTTACAATCTGTCTAGTGCTGGTACTGGAAGTATCTTCCTAAAGGAATGCACTTCTAAGAATTTTAACTTCTACTTGCGTTTTTCTTCTTGCTACTTATTCCAATTCTCTGTTTTCCCTGGCTTCGTGATGAAGTCAATGACTTCATCAGATATTTTGAACATTTTAAGACATTCAATTATACACATTTCTGGGATAATATCATGATTGTTTAACTAGTTATTTTCTTCTTAAAACTCCGTCTACCGTCCACGTTTGGCTGGTCCATATGTATTCTCAAGACCCATTTCATGCTGAAATTAGTCTTTCTTTGCTCTTTTTTGTATAGTACGCAAGTCACGAAATTGTTTTATCTACACAATCCTCAATGCTGATGACTTCTTTTCTTACTTTTTGTAACACAATTTTTCAATGTCATTTCGGACGTGTAAGGCCTTGGGCTTCGTCGTCAATTTTCTTCTTCATTTTAAGAATGGTCCAGAGTATCTTACGAAGGGGACTGACTTGGTAATTATCCCATTGATAAGATTTCGTAGCAGGGTTTTAAGAGAAGTTTTTTCTATCTTCTGAGGTACTCCTTTTGTCCTTTTTCATCTCTGTTTTTACTTATTTATTTATTTATTTATGTTTGATGGTGCCCGCTTCTAATATTCCCAGGTATTTGTAGTTTTATTTCTCTCCAAGTATTTTCATTCATTCTTGATTGGGCTGTTCGATTCCTTTCGTTGTTTTTCTTTTAATTTTTTCATTATAAATATGGTATATTTCTCAATCCCAAATTCCATTCTTATAACCTTGCTGTATATTCTAATAGTTTGTAGAAGGGCTTCTTGTTCTTTTTCATTATTGGCAAATATCTTAATATCATTCATATACGAAAAAGGGTTAATCTTTTTCTGAGACTTTGAATGTTTGTAGCCTCCTATGTATTTTCTTAGTATATAATTAAATGGTATCTTACTTAAAGCAAGTAGTACTGGTAAGAGTGATCTTAAAGGAAGGTACCTCTTAGAATCTTAACTTCTACTTGGGTTTTTTTCTTGCTACTTACACCAAATTTAAGTTTTCTATGGCTTCGTGATGAATTCAATGACTTCATCAGATATTTTGAACATTTTAAGTCATTCAATAATACAAATTTCTGGGATAATATCATTTACATTTTTTGCAATGTTTGTAGAACCATATATGCACTCTTACGATCATCCTCGATATAATAGAGTTTTTCATGTCACCGTTAGCTAAATGTCTTTCTATGGAGTCTGAATGACAGTAAGTTTCCTCACGTCTCGGGGAGTCTTCTGGGTATGCTAACCCATCTAAACAATGTAGTTATCTGGATGGTATCGATTCTTCCTCTGATATCCAATTCCACCCTGCGTTTTAAAAAAACTTTGGGCACTTTCCTAAGTAAACCAATTACAACTGGTATCACCGCCATCCTCACCTCCACACACAGCCTTTTCAGCTCTTTTGCAAGATCGAAGTATTTATTAATTATTCCGCTTTCTTTTATTTTTATTTTGTAATCGGTCAGAACGGCAAATCTACAAAATTATACGTTTTTTTTTCTTTTAATAACTCTAGCTCTGGTCTTCCAACCTGGATTGAGTGATTAATTTGTATCCCAAAACCCCAGTGGAATTATCATTACTATCTTTATTACTTCTTGAGAGTTTTTCACACCAGGCTTAGCTAATGGTCTTTCATTGGAGTCTGGGTGACAGCAAGTTTCTTCAGGTCTCCATGACTCTTCTTTGGATAGGCTCTGCTCGTCCTCCGTTTTCCAACTCTTCCAGCCTCCTTATCAAGCCTTTGTAAATCGTTTCAAATGCACCAGTAACAATTGGTATCACCGTCACTCATATTCCTTAGCTTTTTTTAGTTCTCTGACAAAGGCCTAGTACTTGTTTTGATTTTTGCTTTCTTGTAATTTCACACTGTATTCCGCAGGAATATCAAAATCCACTACTCGTCAGTTTCCCTCTCTCTCTCTCTCTCTCTCTCTCTCTCTCACACACACACTTTGTATTTATATATATATATATATATATATATATATATCGTCAGCTCTCTCTAGGTCATGTCTTCTGGTAGAAATTAAGTGATCTGTTTATTTTTAAAAGTCCCAGAGAATTTTGTGCGTCTCATTGTCCGGGACCATTTGGAAGAATAGTCAAATCTTGATTTTTTGCACAATTCCCTGAAGATCTTCTTCTTCCCCCACCTTGTCTCATCTTATATTCTTCTTACGCTCGTGATCATGTGATTAGTCCTCTCGACTCAGTCACCACATAATCTACACATACTACTCTGTTGCGTCTTATTTATTTTGGCTTAATTATTTTTTTGTTTCTTTAGATATTGGGAACTTAAAATGAGAAAAGAAGTAACAAAGATGTATACGCGTGTGTGTGTGATAGAGAGAGAGAGAGAGAAAGAGAGAGAGAGAGAAAGAGAGAGATAGAGAGAGACGAGAGACGTGAGATAAATAGTTAATTGAATTTTACATAGTAAATGCGGCCAGTGTTATTTAATACCAAGAATTTAGAGAATCGTTTTCGTTATACATTCATATTTACATTTTTTGCATAGATATTTCTTAACAAGTGTTTTTTTATTTGCACACGGTCCTACTGAATACGAAAATTTTTTTTAAAAGACTTACTAGTCATATAAGATGGAACCCTAACTGGCACTACCAGTCTGGATCAGAGTGGGCCTGGGAGTAATGCCAATGAAGAGCAATTCCACGATCACCAGAGCTACAGAACATGAGTCTCATAATCAGGTGCAGTTTAATATCATACCAAAGATACTACTTTTTGAGACAGTAAGTCTAACCCCTTTGGAAGGGATGTAGACAACGTATTTTATTCCTCAATGACTGGAGGATGCGTGTCTGTGTGTGTGCGTGCGTTTCTTTAGAATCACTACGCTCCCAAAATTGGTGGCATGGACACACGCGCAGATGTATTTTATTCATTAATTTTGTGGGTTGATTGAAACTTCGATTCTTTCATTCACCTGCGCCTCTGTATAATTAATCAGTTTGCAGGTTCAGCGATCGTTTAACTTCATCATTTCTTTTCTTTCTTTTTTTTTTTTTTTTTTGCTAATTTCATTTTGCATGCAACGTTCATCTCTCCCACAATCTCCCTCTCGCTCACCTTCTGTATGTCTTCATCTCTCTCTCTCTCTCTCTCTCTCTCTCTCTCTCTCTCTGTATATGTGTGCCCATACACACACACAAACACTAATTTGCAGTGTCACTTTAATATGAAAGAAAAGCCTCTTTCAAACGGATTAAATAAAGATATTTTCCCATCCAATCTTTCCCCAACCTTAAGGTTTCTTTAACATTCTTTTTTTATTATTTTAAATGCTGACCTTAGTCCGTTTATATATATATATATATATATATATATATATATATATATATATATATATATATATAACTAGCAAAGCATGTCAAGATTTCCTCCGGAAAACTATCGAAAAATTGTTGTGAAGTTTAGTTTGCAAATTGTCCCACTAGCTCGACTCGTTATCGCCTATTTTGACAACGTGCAGATTAATTGGCATTCAATCCAAACAGGGAATAAATGGAATAAAAATGAGTTTCCGTGACAAATGGCGAGTAGTCATTCTGGGTGTAATCTGAGACTGGTTGGGGGGGAGGGACAGGCTTCAAACTGATGACAGTGTCACACTGTGTTTACGTTTTACGCGCCTACAAACACACTCTGTCGCCAGTTGCTTTATGCACGGCTTGCCATTGGCGAAACCCGAAACACCCATTGTTGAAATTTCAACACTTGAAATATACAAGACACTTTCGAAAAATGCTGTCTTCTAGAAAGCAAATATCAACAAAGACTTGCTAGTATATCTTAGGTGTTTTACAGTTTGGTTTGGTTTCTTTGTTTAATGGCATATCAACATTTGTAGGTTATTTGATGCCTAAATCTATTCTCCTAGAAGAACAGTAGTGGTACGATTTAACCCATAGCTGGGAGGATAAAGGGGTTCATACCTCTCCCAAGGGTATTTGTCCGTAATGGCGCGACTGAAGTTCGAACTCGCTTATTACGATTCCGCTGTCCATCACTTTTACCACGAGGCCACTCCCAAGGTTTTACAGTGGTTATACATTGACGAATCACGAGGTTCTACCCAAGATGAAAGTTTAGTTGGTTGGGTTTTATGGCATATCAACCTTTGTGGTTTATTTAACGCCAAATCTATTTTTTATAGTAATAGTCAGTTATATTTCAAATAATTCAGTCTAGCTTGGGTACACAGTTTAATCGTCAAAAGCATTTCTATTTCAAACTATTCAGTTTATTTAAACAGTTCTAATTCAGCTAATTTTGTTTACATACAGTTAACTGTCAGAACAGTTCTATATATAAAAATTCAGCTTAGTGTAAGTACAGTTTTAATTTCAAAAACAGTTCCATTTCAAGCAATTCATTTTAGCATAAGCACGCAGTTTAAATGTAAGTACGGTTAAATTATCAAAAGCATTTCTATTTCAAGCTTAGTTTTGTCAAATATTTCTAATTTAAAGAATTCAGTTTCGCATAAGTATGCAGGCAGTAATGAAAGTTTAGACGATATTACATAACTAATTTCAGAATTTAAACTTATCGAAATTATTAAATTTCTTTTTCATTCATTGCATCAGAAGGAAGGATATTGTTTCACTGTTTGCTATCAAACGCCATTTATATCAGATTATCTGAAAGACTAGTGATTGAAATTAGATAATCCAGAGGACCATTGTGAAAATACAGTATTTTACATGTTCAGCTTAGTTTGTACTTATCAGACCCTATTCTGTGCACTATTTGTTTATTTCATGGAATAAAAAATTCATCTTACCCGAAAGATTTGAGGACATGGAGGGCACTGACCCAAATACAGTGGCTTGGTTTCACGTAAAATTGACCTTACGTTACCTCCAATTCATGAGTAAGAGGTTGCCTAAATGAATACTTAACGAACAATATTTGGTTAGCCACAATATTTCTACAGGCATACACGTAATTTTTCCAGGCCATTGAGAGAATAAAGCTGAAGCAACACCACGTCTGTGATAGAGTTGCGGTTTTTATTGCTTGTACATTTTTGGTGGAGTGGAGTAGCCGGCTCTATGTCTCCTGTTTTTGAATCTAGAAAATGCCCTGTGTGTTTACCAAACTATATAGCTTAATCTGCCCTACCATTTATACATATCTAGAAGCGAGAAGAGATGTATCTATGCCTTTCCTAAGGGCATTAGAGTGGTTTTGTTTGTTTTGGTTTTATGGCATATCAAACATTGTACGTTGTTTAATGCCGAATCTTTTTTATACATATATATTAAAGGTACGATGTACATACGATAAGTTTCCAGACTTTCGTATGGGCACGTTTATTCATAGTACACACATGAAACTCTAGTTCCCTTCGAAGTATTCTCCTCTGGTTTCTATGCACTTGTTGTACCGTTCCAACAACTTCTGGAAGGCCCCATGAAAGTCCTCTTGTGTGAGCCTGTCAATGACCTTCGTCACAGCCTCTTTCATCTCAATTGTTTCATAACGACAGCCTCTGAGCTTAAGGAATGACCAAAAGTCACAGGGAGCAAGGTCTGGACTATAGGGAGGGTGACGAACTGTCTTGATGCCCATCATGGTCAAATAGTCTGTGACAAGGATGGAGTTGTGGACTGGTGCATTGTCCTGTTAGAAAGGCCACTGACCCGATTTGAAGAGTGCTTGCCTTTTCCGACGGAATCTCTTCCTGAACTCCCTTAAAACCTCAACATAGTAACCCTAACCCTAACCATTTAGACAATCAACTCTGGTGTATTGACTTCTTTACTCCTCCAACACCTCACATCATCCCTCACATACTCCCTGCCTTCCTTGAATCGCTTATGCCACTCAAAAACTGATGCTCGATTCAGGCAAGACGGTCCAAAACAGTCTGAAGCATTCCATACGTTTCTAGGGCATTTTTCTAAGTTTAAAACAGAATTTTATTGCATATCGTTCTTCAAAATGTCAGATTGCCTTTTTGAAATTCACCAGCAGTGAAAATAAGGCTTTAGTAGGGTGTATTTCAATTCCTGCTGTAGCTGTTCATTTGAACCTGAAATCATAAGAATTGGTCAGTAATCTCATAAGATGTATAGCAATAACATACTGAATTTTCAAGTTTATACGTTAATTTTAAAAGCCCATACAAAAAAAGTCTGGAAACTTATCGTATGCATCTCGTATTTGTAAACACATTTAATGAAATTTTAATAGATTGTTCTTCAATTTTGAAAGTAAAATAATTACTAGCATTATAGGTTAATGTGAATCAATGAACTGGTCGATTAGCAAAAATTTTGAATCACTAACTCATTTGAGTAAGAATTCATATAATTTTAAAGATTTACCAACAAATTTAAATGGAAAGATTACTTGAATTATTTTCTAACAAAGAGTTCATAAGTCTATTTTAAATGTGAATTTATATTGTATTTATTCTGTATTTTTCGTAAGATTGCAGCATCAATTTGGAATTGAAAAAGATTGCAAATAATCATCAGTAATGAAAGTCGTCAATTCGAATCTTTTTTTACCGAGAAATTCATAATTTTTCTTAATTAATTTCTCGATTTAATCAATTTCAAATTCTGTCGTTTTGCCTATAGAGTATTGCTTAACATCAACTCGGAAAACCGTTTTAACAGTACGATTATTCACATTAACTTCTTCATAAACTGAATTTTGATTTTTGGACGTGAGTCGCTAGATTACATTACAATAAAAAAAAGCACTTTTATTGCACCAAGCGTTTTAGAATCAATAAACAATAATCACGTGTGCTATTTTGACCAAATGATTGAAGCATGACTGAGAAGATATACTGAGCACTGCTGGGTAAGGACGAACTCATAAATGATATTCTCCTATGGACATCTACGCAAGGATACACCTTTATTGGTCAGCAATTAAAACTTATATTCATCAGATTTGTGCAGACACCAGATAGCCTCAAGAGAACTTAGAAAGTTTGATGCGTGAGAGAGAGAAAGATCATATGAATAAGAGAGAAAGAAAGAGAGTGAGATAGAGAGTTAAGGAATTTTGAAGCTTTGAGGCTTATTACTATAGTTGCTAAGTTAGTCACAGGAATAAATACTACTATAGTGAATTCGATAATCGCAAGGCACCATTTTCATACCCTGATATATATATATATATATATATATATATATATATATATATATATATACTCCCCTACCCCCGTAGGGTTGAGTTCTCTAAGCGAATGAAGTAATCGCGTTACCATTAGCGTTTGTTGCAAGGCTCTTCATATATGAATTGAGCTCTCGGTAGCCCTTAAGCGGATGTATGTAAACAATAGTAATTGTGATTCATAACCGTTTAAAATTTACTTCGCTGGAACTGGTTCCACGTGGCTGAGGAGTAGAGGCTTGGATTAGCGTTTGCGTCAACCGGGTTTCGATCCCAGTTACGGGAAGCTAGTATGTCTAGCCACACTAATCAGTTCTGATAGAACGAAACAGGTCTCTCTGTGGATGACTTTATATATACATATATTAAACGTCGAATCATGACAAGAGCAGTTTAATGAATATTAAAAAAAAACAAGGTGTCTAATTTTTTTATTTTCAAAAACATTTTGAATATTTTTATCAAATATTTATCTTTTTTC
Organism: Sepioteuthis lessoniana; assembly: GCA_963585895.1. Classification (NCBI taxonomy): domain Eukaryota; kingdom Metazoa; phylum Mollusca; class Cephalopoda; order Myopsida; family Loliginidae; genus Sepioteuthis; species Sepioteuthis lessoniana. The sequence goes on along the minus strand of OY757916.1, from coordinate 102,077,393 downwards.
TCTTTGGCAAGTAATTCCAACCAATTTATTCTCCAGCCTTCTTCGGTTGTCTGTCATATTTGTTCCTCTAAATCGAATGTGGAACAGATGATTTTAGTTAATTTACGGCAGCAGAAGCTTCTCATTTTTACAATTGTTCGTAGTTCTTCCGGTCTAATTTTTACGACATCCAGCCTTTCAATAAAACTATAGTATATTTAAATAATACCTATCCCATAAATTCCACACACGATTTCAAGGAATCAGATTGGCCTTAGCGACGAGAGTTTTTAATATTATCCTCTCACGTTCAATCATAAAACTATGTCATCATACGATGTAGATGGCAGGTTTTTGTATAGTTCACAGGTTAATTAGATTTTTTCAGAACAAACACTGTACTTTCTGTCAAGTGTTTATTGCTACCAGATTTTCGTTTAAAACAAAGCCTTCGTGGCATGTCCTGTTAAACAGATTTTTTTTAACCTTTAGAGATTTTTGTCAGTTTAATTATCAATGTGAGAAAAAATAATAAAGCAAGGAGTAACCAGCGCCCCTATTTAGAATCTCAACATTTTATATTCACTCACACCCCATATATATATATATATATATATGTATATATATATATTCGTATTTGACTCAGATATCAGCGGGTGATCAAGGAGTTTATGACGATTTTTAAGAAAGGTACACTTGTTCTCCTGGAATATTCTATATCAGTAAAATAGACCGTGCATAAATACATGCGGATTCGGTGCATCTCACAGATAAATCTATCAATCTATCTAGAACGGCGTACGGGCGAGGTGACTGTAGTATAATGGTTAATGCCGTAGGAAATAGACTCACCGACATGAGTTCAAACTTTGGACAAAGCAGCTTGCGTTCTACATTGTGCTAATACACTTGAGAAAAGTATGAATCCAATTATTCTCCCTCTAGCTGTAGGTAAATAGTAGGGTAGACTTAGTTCTTTAGCCTTGGTTGGGCAACTTGTTTAGGAGAAGGAAAACTCTGAATTCAAACCTGTTAAACTCCACTTATACAGTGACCTTTTCCCACACCATGCCTATGCAGAGGGGTTGTTACACATATATTATTTAGTTGCCCGACAGTAATTTAGTTTCGTTTTGTCTGGTTATATGGAGTATCAACAATTGTGAGTCATTTAATGCCAAATCCTTTTTTTTTCATTGGTGATTTCTTTTATAAATATATGATTTCTTAACATATTTTGTAGTTAACATTTTTTAACGAACCTGGGATAATTTTTTTCTTGCATTTAAATGGTTTCACTTATTTCTATCTAATAAGAATAATTCTATTTACTACTAAACATTTGTTTGCACACAGTTAAGTGGTTTCCAGTATTGCTATGTATCACAATGAATTCAATTAAATATCAGTCATTGGTTTACACAGTTAAATGATCAAACAGATCTATTTCAAGCAATTCAGTTTAGCAGTAATACACAGTCTAAATGTCTAACTTCTATTTGTTCAATTGATAGGACCCAATCAGGTGCAACCACTCCGGGCCATTGTTAACCCGGGAGCGATGGCAATGAAGGGGTACCTCACATTCCCCAAAGTTCCAATATAACTGAAGCTTCACCATCAGAGTGCTTTGTCTTATATCCTGGACACGCCCTCCCCCAGACCTAGCTATATATATATATATATATATATATATATATATATATATATATATATATATATATATATATATATAATAAATTATATCTATACAATTCAACAAAGAGAAAAAAGTGAATATTTAGCAGTATTTCCCCTCGAGAAAATTCTGGTATACTAAAACACTAAATAAATATTATATATATTTACAAGGTACTATCTCTTATAAGTAACAAACAATTTTTACGTCTGAATGTTTTTCTTTATATTAATAATATGTAGTACAAATCTGCTTACTATTTATTTTTTGATAACTTAGTTGAAAGATTTATTTCCCAATCATGCGATTCTCTATGTCCAGTTCAGTTTCACTAAAGTTTAATTGGAAAAATGTGATTTCCCTGAACAACTCTTAGCTTGAGGACGCCTCCTGTGGTGTCATGCTTCATGTGCTTGTTAATTAGGTCATTCTCTGTAGGTGCTCCAATCTTCTGACATTGTGCGAAATTAAGTTAATATCAGCAAATGACTACTTTTGATAATAGCAGCGGTTCCCGCTAGACCACAGAGGTTAAGCAGCGGTGAACCAGTTCATTTCTTAAATGGGTAACCACATTATAATAACACCTCCTGTAATCAAACAAAGACCTGGTGGCCAGACTGATGAAAGTTTAGGAATTAAGAGCTATTACTCTGAAAATGACGTTCATCACACAGACGATTTACTCTGTTACAGAGACTTTGAATACGCTATCTCCATTGAAGAGGCAAAAGATATACATCGAAAAAATATGTCCTTAAAATCACATTAAATTGCATCAGATGGTGAGGATCCAGTTCTGGAGATCTTGGGAGTATCCCTTTATTGCCATTACTCTCTGGTCTCCGGCGCGAGTACCTTTTAGGATCTTATCTAAGAATTGAACACGTCTTTTTAAAAAAAATTTGCATTCAATAGAACCGTATGGAATTTTCTTTAAATTCTAAAAAACAATATTTTGAGTAACAACTGCAGAAAAACGTCAATAGTAATATACAAGGAAAGCGATTCTCTAAATTCTTGGCATAGAATGATCAAAGGAAGGATGACACACCGGCTGGTTTGTTGGTTTTACGGCGTATCAACCCTTTTCAGATCATTTAACACCGAATTAAATTTCAAGCATAGAATAGGTACACAGTTTAGTTCTATTTAAAACTGTTCTATTTCAAACAATTCAGTTTAGCTTAAGTACGCAGTTATATGTAAAAACAGCCCCAACTAAGCAATTCAGTTTAACAAAACTACGCCATTTAGTTCTATTTGATCCATTGATAGGACCCACTAAGATGCTACCACACCAGACCTGAGTGGACATGGGAGTGATGGCAATAAAGAGATAACTGGATCCCCGAAGCTCTAGCATTACTGGAACCTCAATATCAGATTGTTTAGTGTCATATCCATTAAACTCGTTGGAGGAGTCTTACCTCACTGCAGAGATGGAGTCGGGTTTATTTTCTGCAGCCCCAGAATAAATGCCATTAAAATCAATCAATCAATCAATCAATCAGACAGAAAGACAGTCAAATAACAATGTTACGTCTGGTGTTTTGAAATAGGTGCGATCACACTGGACGGATCTCCGCTTAAATGAGTTGAATAATAGAATCAGCCGGACAAGCAATCTGTCGCAGAGCATTGGCAGCGGTGTGCTCTCTCTGTGCAATGGATCCTCTATCCAGTATGGCGCCGGGCTTATTGGTAAGCTCAGTTAACAATTTAAATTCATTGGATTAAATGCAATTTTCAACTGTAAACCTACAACGATTATCTGAAGAACCCCAACGAGTCCCCGGATCACAATTTCGAGACCATAGACTTCATTTGACTTATACTAAAAAACAAAAGAAAAAACAAGACAAAATAAAGTTAAAAGGCAAAAAATGAAATTGTGGCATGTTTATTTCTATATTTTATCACGATACACTGATCGAAGTACATTCATCAAGATAGAGACACACACGTACACTCATCAGCATTCACTCACACAGATACACTCATAAAAATACAGTCAAGATAGACGCACCTCTATACACTCATCAGCATTCACTCACACAGATACACTCATAAAAATACAGTCAAGATAGACGACACCTCTATACACTCATCAGCATTCACTCACACAGATACACTCATCAAAATACAGTCAAGGTAGACGCACCTCTATACACTCATCAGCATACAATCATAAAAATACACTCATAAAAATACAGTCAAGATAGACGCACCTCTATACACTCATCAGCATACAATCATAAATATACACTCATCAAGACTCACCAATGTATGCTCATCAGCATACACTCCCGCAGATACTCACCAAGACACTCATCAAGATAGTCCCACCAACATGCACTCATCAGCATACACTCATGTAGATACACTCAACAAGATAAACTCACCAATATACACTCTTATGCAATCACTTACGATGGCATACTCATAATTATAGTCATCAAGATAGATGCATTAACGTACACTCAAGCAGACGCACTCATAAAAATACTCTCATCAAGATAGACTCACCAACGTACGCTCATTAGCATACACTCATGTAGATACCCTCATCAAGTCACACTCACCAATATACACTCATAAGCATACACTCATGTAGATACCCTCATCAAGTCACACTCACCAATATACACTCATAAGCATACACTCATGTAGATACACTCATCAAGTCACACTCACCAATATACACTCATAAGCATACACTCATGTAGATACACTCATCAAGTCACACTCACCAATATACACTCATAAGCATACACTCATGTAGATACACTCATCAAGTCACACTCACCAATATACACTCATAAGCATACACTCATGTAGATACACTCATCAAGTCACACTCACCAATATACACTCATAAGCATACACTCATGTAGATACTCTCATCAAGTCACACTCACCAATATACACTCATAAGCATATACTCACGATGGCATACCCATAATTATAGTCCTTAAGATAGATTCACCAACGTACACTCAAGTAAAGGCACTCATAAAAATACTCTCATCAAGATAGACTTAACAACAAATTCCAGTCAGACATTAACACTCATCCACATCTTTCATGAATATCAATTTAAGAGGAGAACTTGATGTAGATAATATAATTTCAAGCGTTTTTGAAAGATAATACAGTTTTGTGGAGTGGTTGGATAAATACATACGTTGCATTAAAGTGCATCCTACATGACAAGTCATAGATTTTAATTTCGGGAAATAATTTCAATGCACAAGTACTATACATAAAAAAATTTAACCGGTTTTATACTAGACGATTTTAAAAGTATTGGTAATAGTATAATATATAATATTAACACTAAGCTTGTTTTCTCTCTTTTATGGCATATAAACCTTGGAGGGCTCTTTAATGCCAAGGTCATCCTTGTAGAACAACAATCGGGGATATATTTAACCAATTGCTGACGGGATAAGGGGGTTTATTCCTTTCCCTAGGATATTAATAAGAAAAATGAGCATAATAGCTAGACTGGAGTTCGAACTCGTTTACGATGATATCACAGTCCAGCATGTTAGACACTTTTCAACAGGTACTCTCCTTATAATAACTAGGTGAATCACAAGGTTTGCAGTAATGTAAGACATAGCTACATGATTTACACGTCGCCTACTAATATATTTCAAAACCTTTGATATATTCACGTAATATAGCAGATTTATTAATAATATTTAAATGTGTACCAGAAAAAATCTTTGGATAAATGTTTGTAAAAGATGAAAGCATTTGTGGTATACTACGATAAATTACATAATTATAGAATAGTGTGACTATAAACAAACATCCTGAGATTAACATTAAGCGAATAATTGGATTTACTTGTAAAAGCGTATCCAATTTGTTGTTATAATTATGAAGGTTTAGTATTAAACTAAATATATGGGTGTTTTAATCGTTATCGTCAAAGGAAAAAGACTCGATGGAACAATGGTCTAATCGGCTGGGGCTGTAGAATACATCGATTGCATCTCTGCAGAGGGGTAAGACTCCTCCGACGAGTATCCTGGATATGACACTAAACAATCTGATGGGAAACTTCGGTAATGCTGTATCGTTAGGGAATATGGAGTACTTCTTCATTACCATCGCTCCTCGGTGCACTCTGGCTTAGTTGACAGGCTGAACTGAATTGTATGAAATAGAAATGTTTTTTTACATTTTAACTGTGTGAGAACAAAAACTATATTTAGACGAATTACAGTGTGTTAACAAAATATACTTTCGCTAAACTGAATAGTTTGAAATTAAGTGGAACTATACAATAGCGTGTAAAAAATGAGCTCCGTCTTGTTTAAAAATCTTATCTAAAAACGTATTTAGAAATCATATTTTGTATTGCCCAGACGGCTGGGGCTGTAGAATACACCGGCTTCTTCTCTGCAGAGGAGTAAGACCCCCCCCCACCGCGAGTGTCCTGTTATATGACACTAAACAGTCTGATGGTGAGGTTCCAGCAATGCCGGAGCTTTGTGGAATACGGAGTACCCCTTCAATGCCATCGCTCTCTGGTCCACTCGGTCCCGGAGTGGTAGCACCTGATAAGTGCCCTATCTATGGGTTAAATAGAACTAACGGCATACTTATGCTAAACAGAATTGTTTGATTAAACTGAATAGCTTGAAATAGAAATGTTTTTGACAATTAAACCGTACTTAATTCAAACTGGGTGCTTATGCTAAACTGAATTATTTGAAATAGAACTATTTTTTGACATTGAAACTGTATTTACACTAAACTGAATTGTTTAACTTAAAACTTTTTTGACATTTAACTGTGTGTAAACAAAATCTCTACTTATACTAAACTGAATTAAAACTGCTTGACTAAAATGAATAGCTAGAAATAGAAATGTTTTTAACAGTTAAACTGTACTTACATTTAAACTGCGTGCTTATGCTAAGCTGAATTGTTTAAAATTGAACTTTTTTTTACAGTGAAATTGTACTAAACTGAATTGTTATATATAACTGCTTGAATAAACTGAATAGTTCGAAATAGAAGTGTTTTTGACAATTAAACTGTGTACTTAAGCTAAACTGAATTGTTTTAGATAGAACTGATTATTGACATAAAAATGGATTTGGCGTTAAATAACCTACAAAGGTTCATATGCCATAAAACCAAACAAAAACAAACATCGAAGGAACAAGTGAAAATCGGCGAAGGATATATATTTTATTTTTGCATTTTACTGAGTGATGCCTGTAGAAAATATATGAATCAATATCTTTCTCACACTTCCAAATATGGGTAAATAGAAGGGCAGAATGTTGTCTTAACCTCGGATACAATCATCCGTTATGGTAGGACGTAATACAAGGTCAGTTTTATGCTAATATATGCTAGTTTAAATTCATTGTTTTCCTTCCCCTAGAGTGGGTCCTTTACCAAGACTAAATAACTCAGTCTGTTTTACAGTTTACTCATACTTGGAGTGATAACAAATGCATTTATGCCTTTCTAACCGAATGAACAGGAGTAGCTTTGTCCCGGACTTGAACTTGTTTCGTTCAATACTAAGAAGATAACGTTTGCACCATGTGCCCTCGTGTATCTCGGAGGGCGGACAAAGAGAAGCGAAAAATCTGAATTCAAAATCCGATGAAAGCAAGTCTGTCTCTTAAAAACCTTTTTGAATCTTTCATTGCAGAACTATCACGAATGAACCGTGACTGAAGCTATATATTTTGAAGAAAGAAAGACGGGGGTGGATATTGAACAATTATTACACGATACCTTTTAGTGATATGATAAAAAATGCCCATAGAAAAGATATGAATCAAAATATTTCGCACGCTTTTAGATCTGAGTAAACGAAAGGGTAGAATATGGTCTTCGGGCGCAATTATCCAACTCCCCTGTTACAGTCGAACGTGATACAAGGTCAGTTTTATGGAGGTTTTAGCTAGTATGAATTACTGTTTTCCTTCTTGAACTTAAAAACAATTTTTGAACCTGTCATTGCAAAACTATCACGAATGTGCCGAGACTACAGTTACATTTTCACTAAGGTTCTAATGAAAGAATGACAGGAGAATACATCGAACAATAATTACATGATACCTTTTCGTGATATGATCAAAAACTAATTCACTGTTATAAAAACACAATGTGTCATATTTACCATTCAAAGAAGTTTTTTTTTTTTTGTTAGTTTGATTTTTTTTGTAGAAAAACCGTTAGAAAAATATAATCATCAGACAAAAACTGTATCTCTTTTGTTGAAATAGGGATAATGATGTTGCTCGACAATATGTATCGATTGAGAAACAGTGCCAAAGGCTGAATTTTCCCGAGAATCGATGTATTTACATGATGTTTTAGAAACGAGAGAAAAACAAAATCTCAATATTTCGAGAAAATGGGATGTTTTCAAAAAGTATAGAGACTGTATAAACAAAAACAGAAATGAACCATGAATGAATCCCTAATTTTTTGTGTTAGTCCAACTGACATTCAGTTATATTAAAACGAGTTTTCCATTATCAGAAGCACTTCTCAAACTGGTGTTATATAATTAAGGAATGATTTTTTTTATATTAATCATTTTTCGTTAATTATATTTTATCATTCAGTTTGGTAAGGCTTTGAACTAATCGAGTCTCTTAGTTCAGGGCATAGTCATTAGGTGCAGTTTTACGCTCGAGCGCAAAGGATATGACAATCACCATTGTCATAATAAACCCCCAGACAGAAAATGGGGCTGGAGTGTGGATAACGTCATAATTGGAAGAGATGGTCCTGAGAATTTGTGGATTTTGTAAAAGAGTCAGTCTTGAGTTGAGTGTTGGATTTGGGCCGTTGAAGATGTATTTGGGTTTTTCGGATCTCTATCGATAGAGATCTTAAACACCACGATATGTGCTGAACGTTGGAGGTGGGCTTAGCATAGTAAGAATTGTGTCTCTCTCCTCGTGTCGAAGAACCGAAGTCACAAGTTAATAAAACGGTTCGTACCGAAACAAATGAATCTGCCTATTTTTGCATATGTATATGTAAAGTATACAATACTGGTTTTTAGTATGTTCTATGGCTAGACTTTCTTTTTTAATGTACTCCAACTCTTCACATCTTACGTTTGAAATATATTTTCAGTTTAGGAAAAATGTCATATGGAACTAAATTTAGTGATTATAGATATTTGTCTAGACATCAATATATCATCATTTTATTATATAAGATGCAGAGCTACGCAAATATATTTCGATTTAGAAATGTTGTTTATAATCTGAACACATTTCACCAATTACAAACTGCAAATTATTATTCTAAAAAATCGCTGTTGCATTTCTACTTTACATTTATAGAAAAAGACTTGTGAGAGCAACAATCTTTAAAAAATCCATCCTTTTGAAGAGTGATTTTTATAGAATAAAAAACATCGTCACAGTTTTCTTTTTCCTCTTATGATTTACAAACCTCAGCTCGAGATATATATGTATTAAACAAATCACTGCTCTAAGGGCAGTTTACTATACATGGTTAATTTCTAAGCAAAGTACAGTGTGTTTAAATTTAGAGGTTTTTTTTTTGTTAGACCAGTGACCATAACATGGTTAAGGAGCTCAATCTAGTCAATTATTTACCTAAGCTGGAGAGGGAATATTTGGATTCACACCTTTCTAACTTAAATTAGCGTTGTGTAAAATACAAACTGCCTCGTCCAAAATTTGGACTCAGGTCATTTATTGCAATAATTCCTGTTACAACCCAAGCTCCCTAAGCTTGATTTGACCAGTAGGGAATTGTCACTGATTTGAAATATAATCTCTTGTATAATCTGTTATCATTGAGTGTAGAGAAAGTGAGTCACACAAAAAGTAATAATTGTAGAAATTTGTTTATAATCAGAAGCTATTTTGAATGAATATACAAAGGTCTTCAGGCTAGTGATCTGGACAAAAGGAAATTAGCTGTTAATTCTTGATCAGAACTCTGTATATTCAAATCGTTCTTTCTTTCCAGGTCCCGCACATCTCTGTCTGTGAGTGAGTATTCCTCTACAACACGTTTTACGATATGGAGTTCTTTATCCGTAATTAAACTTCTTCCAAGGTATCTTCATCACCCTGTGTGATTCATCACTCTGTACTTATGGACACTAAAATCATTTTCGAGTCGTCATAATGCATATAGAACAACCAGGATCTATTGCTGTTTTACAACTGCTCTACCGTTTCATCACTCACGTAAAGAAAAACAAAAAACGGTCACATTATTTTGCTCTGTGATGTCAGTTACATTGAGCTCTTTACTAGGAAAATTTAAATGTTCATAGTTGAATGATTTTTGTCCTGACGGAATTATTTCCGACTCCGGTTTAACTATACCGAATAATATATATATATATATACACATATATATATATATATATATATATACTTTCTTTGAGAAAAAACAACGAAACCGGTCAAATAGGATTATAAATTTATTTCTATCCTGTTACGCATTTTTGAAATTTCCAAAAACACGAAAAAACACGAAAATATGTTTTTAAGTTGGAATTTTCCAAAGAGAGCTCAACCTGTATTATTGGTACATTGAGCTCTTTACCAGGAAAATTTTAAATATTCGTTCATGAATAATTTCTTGTCCTGATAGAATTACTCCCAACTCCGGTTTAACTGGACCAAGAATACTCATATATATATATATATATATATATATCAAGTTCATTCAACAAATTCAGGAGACATTTTTTAAATCAATTTATTTATAGATTTTTTACTTAAATGTAAACTCTATATTGTTTTTAACTGGATTATATGAAGAAAAAACCTGCAAAACTATTTATTTTGAGGCTATTCGAAATGTTGGCAAATACTCAAGGCTTAGAGAGGTTTGACGTCAAATTTTTGTTCTAACCGTGGGAACTTTGCAGAACATGTGATTTGTACGAAGAAGCATATTTTTGCTAAAAGAATGTCTATAAATGGCTATACATGGGTTTTCCACAAAGATCTTTTATTGGAAAGACATTGAGTAGAGTGGAAACACACTGACTCTCCGCCAAATAAAACGTTCCAGTCAGTAAAGAAAGTATTGTTACTTATGTCCTGGAACACATAAGGCTCCATTATTATCAATGTATTTAAAGAGTGTGCAGCTTTAAACAGTTATTTCCCTTTCAAACTCCTGGGACAAAAAACACATTATTTATTGTATGACCCTCGTTTGCGTATATATATATATATATATATGAGGACTGATCAATAAGTTCGTACCTTGGTAATAAATTTTAAGCAGAATTTGTTTCAATGTAAATGTGAGTTGATGTGATTATATTCCCTCACGAAACTAACTGTACTGACTTGGATGGTGTCTCTATTAAGAAATCTGTACTTAATGCAGAACTCTTTTTTATGATCAGCTTTTGGAATTATAAACCACACACACACACACACACACACACACACACACACACACACACACACACACACACATAGATATATATATTTATATATATATATATATATGTGCGTGCGTGCGTGCGTGTGTGCTATAGTGCAATACAAACAATCCTATATATATATATATATATACATATATAGGATTGATTGTATCGCACTAGGATGATTACTTACTTTATTGCAATGTTTACGTTTTTTTTCGCATTGTCTCTAGTTTCTACTTCCTCCAAAATTTAACTTCATTCATCAATGTATTCCCCCACCCACACACACCTATATATATATATATATATATATATGTATAGGTAAGGTAAGCTAGCGGCCGTAGTTGAAGTTCATCCAACAACTCCCTTTTTATTAGCTACTTCACTGAGGTCTTAGAGAGGGGGTTACTCGTTCCCTGGATTGCTCCACTTTACTCTTTATCCGTACCTTATAAGACTCAGTCAAATGTTTTCTCTTAATTCCAAATAATTTAGTTTATCATAAGTATTGCCTTTTTTTACGCACAGTTAAATGATGAAACAGTTCCTTTTCAAACAACACAGTTTAACATATCAACAAATCTAAATGATTTCATGTATTACTATGTATCACAAACTTACAATAATCAGTCTTTTGTTCACTCAGTTAAATTCAAAAACAGTTACTTTCGAACAATTCAGTTTAGCGTAATTACACTGTTTAGTTCTTTTTGACCTATAGGTAGGACCTTATCAGGTGTTACCTCTCCGGGTGAAAGTGAACCTGGAAGTAATGGCAATGAAGGGATACTCTGCATTCTCCAAAGCTCCAGCATTACTGAAGCCTCACAATTAGATTGTTTAATGTCATACCAGAGACACTCGTTAGGGGAATCTGTTGACAGGTAAATCGTCATATGGAAATTTGGTTTCTGATAAAATAAAGAAGAAATATTTCCAAGCTTTAGTGGGGTCAGTATTACTATAGGGTTGCACCAAAAGGACTTTATCCATATGTATGCAGAAGAATGTTGATTGGAAATAAACAAGGATGCTGCATGCTGTTTGGAAAAATCCTGGACACAGTACCATACAAAACAACAGCTTTACGGCCACTTACCTCTCATCTTATAAACCGTCTAAGTAGGACAAGCAAGACATACAGAGTACTGCTGGAGAAGTAAGGGTAAAATTACAAGTGACTTTCTAAAAAGGACTTCTAGAAATCGACAGTTTTGGCAGACCAGCTAAAATTTACGTTCTTCATTTGTATGAAGAATCAAGGTGCTGTTGAAACGACTATCCAAGAGATATAACCGATAAAGTGAGAGACATGGAGAAAGAGACAGAGAAAAAAATGTGTTATCGGCACATGATGATGATGATAATGATATCTCAAAGGGGATCAGACCCTTTGATTATGACTAAAGAAAAACGGGAGATATATTTTCTCGTTTTCTTGATAAAATATTCATGTATTTACACAGTGAAACAGGTAGTTATTTTCAGTTGCTTATTGAATTAGATGCGTACAATTTGAATCGAAATTTTCTTTCTTGAATTACAAAATCGAGGGATGCTTATTGAATTTGCCGGGCAAGCCATTAAAGTATCATAGCTTGTATTCAATATATATATATATATATATATATATATATATATATATATATATATATATATATATATATATATATATATATATATCACATAGTCGCAACATTACGTGCATAGATTGCTTTTTCATTAATGTTTTGGTAATCGTTACTTTGGTAAATATTTTCATGGCGTCTTCATTCCTATTTTATTTAGTCAAAGAGAAAAACATTTGTCATAAGCGAGTGACCTCTTGCAACAGTGCAATAGTGGCTCCTACAATTATGGACGTATGGCAAGGACTATCCTACATAAATAATCTACATATATATTGTCTAATTTATTTATTTTCAAGATTCATGCCAAATGTCTTTTTCAAGTTTTCGATCTCTTATTAATTATTTCTCAAAGAACTGATAAATTTCATGAATTACTGACCAACCAATTACGATAATTTAACACACGAGTGGTCAACAGTGAGGACGAATATCTATATACCTAGCAAACTAGCTTGCAAGATATGTAGCAAGGTAGCTATATATTAGAATCTTAAATCTCTATGTTTGTATATCACAGAACTATTGTGAAATCTAGATATTTTAGTGTCGATTCAGCAAATGAAAGTCGAGTTACTGTTATACTTTGGGTATCTAAAGTTGGGAAATTTTTCAAATTTCGCACATAACTCAGTAATTATCTCATTCAAAATTTGATCAAGATCTTAAATATTTCTGTATATGAAAATATTTGTGTTTCTCTTAAAGAGAATTCCCTGGAGAGTTTAAATCGTTCAGAAGATTTGAAAAAGTGACATCCTTCCAGCAGAAAATCTGCCCCAAATTGTAAAATGAAAAATAAATTAGAATTGCAATCTTTTGGATTTTCAAAGTTTTTAGCTTTTATTTTAGAAGAAAAAACTTGTTTTGGGATAAACACGCACTCACACAAATATTCATATATATATATATATATATATATATATATATATATATATATATATATATGAGAAAAGTAGAAAAAATGAAATAATCCAAATTCCATTTTGAGTCTTGAAGAAGGTTATTATAACGGAAACGTGCAACGTCGACTTTAATAATAAGTACGTCAAATTTTTATTTTTTCTACTTTTTTTCATAATGTCGGATTTAAATTCCTTGTTTACTTCAACACACACACACACACACACACACACACACACACACACACACACACACACACACACACACACACACACAGAAGTGGTACTGATGGCACGGATATCCCAACAAAGAGCCATGTTAATGTTTTTGGGGATTTTTTTTTCTTCATCAATAAGCACCTCTATTGTAAAGGAGGCTGAGTGATTTTTCTTTGAATGACCTCCATATTTTCAAATCTTGCGCTTCAGATGGATTCTCCTTTCAAGAAACAAGGAAGATCTTCAAAAAACTAGTTGTATTAGCAATGGCGAGTACTCCACATGAACAATTCCGTGTTTTGCATAAGACTGACGATCGGAAAATATCAGGACAGCAAGATAATATATTCTTGATTCATTGTAAAAGAAAAGGAAAACAATCTGTACATTTTATAACATATACACACACAAACACAAATATAGATAGATAGATAGATAGATATGAGTTGCTTAGATCATGGCTAACATAAGCGAACCAACTTATATAGTGATGATATCTAGAAATTGTTTTCATAACCACCAGTGCGTCAATCCTTGCTATTTGATATATATATATACATATATATATATGTATAGGTGAAGTCTATATCTTTACGTGAAGTCTCCATTCTCTGCTGGACTTCAATATTTTGCCCAGCGAATTTGAACACCTTATGTGCTCCTATGTTCTTGTTTTGAACCTCCTTATTACCAAACTATAGGTTAAATAGTCCTTCTGATTTTCTTCTCTCAGAATAACATTGGTATTAAATAAGCCACGAAGCCTCATACGCCATTTGACAAAGAAACAGAAATCTAAAACGGATATTGATCAGAATAGGTAGTGGCAAATACCATGCCAACGTTTTCGTTTGTGATTCAGTTTCCTGAAATTTTGACTATGATATTGTAGACTGAAAGAGAGAGACACAGACAGAAACAAACAAGCAGATAATAAATAAAGATACATATATTCGAGGGAAAACTGAGTGCATACGTTAATATGGACCTGTCTTTCATCTTATATTCGCTAATTGTTGTCGATCTATGCAGCTGCATAGAACCTACCTTAACATATATGACAAAACGGCTGAAAGATTAATGTCAAAGTATTTCACTAAGCTTTTCTTTGCTTAAATATAGCACAAGACCGTATGAATGGGATACCCAATGAGACTCGAGCTCACTCGTGAGAAAGCCCAATATCTAAGCGATGAAATGAATCAAATTACATTTACGTTTTATGCATTTACCATCCATATATCAACGATTACACACACACACACACGCAGACACACACACACACACTAGAACACGCATATATATATATATATATATATATATATATATATATATATAAGATCAGTGTTGGTTGTCACTAATTCACTTTGTGGGTTTCTGTCGAACCAAGTGCTATATAATTTGGAAAGTGCTCAATATCTAGTATAGAGCTATAATATAATAATAATAAATAAATATATACTATATTTATATATTTGATGGCATGGAAGTTTGTCTGCAACCTTTGGTGTCATGAAGTTTTTACAAACAACAATCTTCAAGCAGATAATGAAAGGAATTGAATCTTTCATTTCTTTTGTTATCTGCCTGAAGATTGTTGTTTGTAAAATCTTTATGAAACCAAAGGTCGCGGACAAACTTCCATGGCATTAAAGATATAAATCAAATATATATATATATATATATATATATCTATGCAGTGTGTGTGTGTGTGTGTGTGTGTTTGTGTGCGTGTGTGTGTGTATGATACGACACGGTATATTTGGATACGGGTGTAAGAGTGTAAAATTTGGATACATGCCAAACTAAACTCACACACACGCACGCACCCACACGCACACACGCACGCACCCACACGCACACACGCACACACACTATAGCATAAACGTGCACACACACACACACACACACACACTATATGCATAAACGCGATCGCACACACACACACACACGCACACATACACACACACACACACACACACAGAGTTGTGAAGGTGTATCCGGGCGTATATATAAAGTTGATTGGGATATTTTACGTACATTCAATGAGTTTTGACAATTTTTTTTTCGATCAATGATAAATTCTTCTTTTTAATTTTTGGAATCATACAATCGTTTAACACGAACTGGAAATATATTTATAATAGTTCATCTTTTACTTTTTGTCAACGACAGCTCATTTTTTTATATCACCAATTGTTTAAGGAAATAAACCCAAATCTGATCCATGGAAACCTTCCATTATGACACTTAGACTGTTTATATAAATAGGTATAGGTCTTTAAGGATATTTGTGGTTCCCACAAAATTATAAAATATGATGTTAGTTGAAATACATAGTTTGAAAGAGGAGTATTTGAAAAGCTTGTTTTTTTTTTTGTTATTTCTAAGGTTTTGTTATTAAGAGAAATTTAAGAAAACCCAGATTGTTAGAAGCAAGATAAATGAGATTAAAACGCACACGGAGCTCAGAAAGACTGAAACCAGAAAGTAAAAACCAATAGAGAGCCATGAACAGAAAACTACCATTATACATATATATATATTGTGATATACTGATATATATATATGTGGAAAAAATACATTGTATAAAATTAGTTTATAGGAAAATTATTCTAAGTTCAAAAAAAATATTTGTTATGAGGCAATTCAAAATGGATAAAAAATAGAGTACTCCAGCCTTGAAGTCTGTCATCACATTTCTTGTGGTTGTGAATTGCAAACCATATGAAACTTAAAGAAATATGGATGTGTACGAAGAAGTATGTTTTAGCCAATAGAAGATGTTTACAAATCAGCTACACATGGATTGGCAACACTGATCTTGAATTGAAGAAACATGTCATAGAGTGGATACACACAGAAACCCTAGTAAAGATGAATTTCTAAGGGAAGAGACCAGTAAAGAATGACATGAAAGGACCCGTCATTATTGCTTTCTTTTTATAAGGTTCCAATGTAAACAGTGCTTCCTTTTGGAAACACCTTGGGCAAAATACAAATATTCTATG
>OY757916.1:101910543-102050543 GCA_963585895.1 Sepioteuthis lessoniana | reverse complement strand
GAGTGAGAGAGAGAGAGAGAGACAGTTATATATATATATATATATATATATATATATTTGGAGAGAGAGAAAGCTATATATATATATATATATATATATATCCCACTATATATAAAAATTAATTCAATTAAAGGAATATGTTCGCAAGTAAATTTGGTTTTAGGTAATTTTTATAATTATAATTATATATATATATATATATATATTCCAAATTCAAATATTCCAAAGTAAATAAGTATAAAAGATATTCCTACTTTTCTCGTTGGGACATTGGCCCAGTGGTTAGAGTATTCGCCAATGGCCCGGGAGACCTGGGTTCAATCCCAGGTCGAGTCATACCAAAGACTTTAAAAATGGAACTTGATACGACCTTGCTTAACACTCAGCATTATAAGGTACGGTTCAAGGGTAAAGTGGAGCAATCCTGGGAATGGAGTAGCGCCCTCCCCTACACCTTGGTGTAGTAGCTATCGAAAAGGGAGCCTTCGGGTCACCCTCGACTATGGTCGCTAACTTTACTTTTTTACATAATGTCTTATAATTCCCGATCAGACGTATGTTGAATGGTGGTTGAGCGGTTCGATACTAAGCCTAACGTAAATTTAGGTGGGTTTCAAACCAGGCTTGAAGTGTCTTACGTGGTAGCCTCACTGAAGAACTTTGATACAACGAAACAGCCTGTCTGTGGATGACAATATATATATATATATATATATATATATATATATATATATACATAAGTTATCGTGTGTGTATGTGAGTAAGAGCATGTGTGTGTATGTGTGTGTGTGTAATTTAATTATGATTAAAATTTAACATTCAACATTTTTTTATCCGCTGTATATCTTAATTGCTCTATACACAAAATCTATAGCAATATCCTAATACACACAACTATATGTACAATAATAAATAAAGGATAAAAACTTGCAACAATTAATTTCCTATAACTGCTCCTCAGTTAAAACAGTATCGGTATGTCGCTGTATCTCTGTTCCTCTCTGCAGAGGGGTAAGATCTGTCCCCAACTAGTGTCCTGGATATGCTACTAAACAATCTGATGATGAGGTTCCAGTAATAGTGGAGCTTTGGGGAATGTGGAGTACTCCTTCATTGCCATCGCTTCCAGGTCCCGTCAGGCCCGGAGTGGTAGCACCTGGTAGGGTCCTATCTATGGGTCAAATAAAACTAAACTGCGTACTTATGCTAATCTGAGTTATTTGAAATAGAATCGTTTTGACGTTTAAACAGCGTACTTATGCTAAACTGAATTGTTTGAATTAGAACTGTTTTTGACGTTGAAATTGTACTTACCCTAAGCTGAATTGTTTGAAATAATTTTGACATTTAATTGTGGCTGAACAAACACTATACTAATTCTAAACCGAAGTGTCTGAAGTAGAACTCTTTGACTGAAATGAATAACTTGAAATAGAAATGTTTTTGACTCTGTACTTATGCTAAACTAAATTGTTTGAAATAGAACTGGTTATTCATATAAAAATGGATTTAGTATTAAATAACCTACAATATTTTATATCCCATGAAACTCAAACGAACAAACAAACAAAGATTATATATATATATATATATGATGAAAAATTGAGGGTAATAGTATGCATTGTATGTACTGGTATATACACAAAAATCGAATATATACACAGTTATGGATGCATAATATCCTACTTCTTTACTGGAAATTATTAAGAAATATATTCCGCTTTCTTATTAACGTCACAGGAACTTATTTCACTTTTTATTACGTGCAGTCTTAGTTATATTACGATGGCAAAATGTGAAAGTGGATGTTTTCTTTTGTCATTCATATATAGTTAACGAGTAGCGCCTACAATGTAAAATACACTGAACTGTATAACTTGCTACTTCATACTCCATACACTAACCTCTCTGCTGTCACCAAGGACGTGATGTATTTAAGGTTGATTCAATCTAAATTTGCTTCTTATTTATTGTCCTTCTTTTTTCCTTTGTGTTTAAAAGGTGTAGATGTACATTCAGTGATGTATGTTGTGCATTTATTGAAACCCCATCCGTCCCGCTGGGGCGAATTTCAGCTGTTAGACGAGGGATGCCCGGGGTCAGAGCTACAAACAACCTGCTATTTGCATTTCCTCCTCTAATTTCAACTGTTCCTAAGTGAAAGGTGGAAAAAGGCCCCAGCACAAGAGGTGGAATAGGTGCGAGTCCAGCATGCTGTGCCTTGGTGTGTCGAGTAACAAGCTGGGCCGCAAATCTACTTGAGTCGTTGAGAAAGGGAGAAAATTTACATCCGGAAATTGTAAGGAATGAAGGAAGTGTATTAAGACGTGGTGGGGGATTCTCTAGTGATACGTAGAGAAGAAGAAGAAGAAGAAGAAGAAGAAGAAGAAGAAGAAGAATTGAACGTAAAGAAAACGAGAAAAGAAATTAACAAAAGAAAAAGAAACGTAAATAAGCAAGGAGAGATAAACTCTAAGTTGCCTGACGTAGAACAGCGGTTCTTAAGCTAGTCTCATTAGACCATTCACTTGGGTACTGAAGTCAGTCCTTGTTTGTTAGGCTAATTTTGTAGCCTTGTTTCAAACTAGACTGAACCTATCATTAGAAAATCCGCTGTAGATTAATTCTTAACAAGTCTTGAGCAGGAAACATTAGAATAATGAGTGTAAGTCTCACAGATTAAATCGAACTTGTAGATTAATGTGCGACTAAATTAGACTTGGTGAATATATATATATATATATATATTATATATATATATATATATATATACATATATATATGTATATATATATATATATATATATATATATGTGTGTGTGTGTGTGTGTTGCTGTTGTTGTTGTTGTTGTTGTTAATTTATTAGCAATCATTGTCAAGAGGAAAGACGTTGAACAAAATAAAAATATGCAGGCAGTAAGAAAGGATGGAACTTCTATAAAAAGAAAAAAAGCGAATTAAAAGAAAAAAAAATCCGTGACTAAAAGTTTCATCCTTATTTAGCAATCCTAAAATAATTTTAGATTTTTATTTTAATTCAAAGGAATAATCTTTTTAAGAATATCGTTTAAAATTGTCTGAGGATAGACAATTATCTGTGTAAATTCTATGCACGACGTCTTCGTATATCAAAAATACCGTTTGAACATCTGTCTGTACGCATGTGTGTGTGTGTGTGTGTGTGTGTGTAGAGTAGATGTATGGCGGGGGTACTCTTTCTATATGTCTAGCTTTTATAAGTAAATATAATTTCAATTCATTTTGGATGTTGACCAGGGTCAAAGGACAAACGACTATATAACAGCAATTCATTTTTTATATTTTCAATATATATATATATATATATATATATATATATATATATATATATATATATATATATATATATATTGCCGACGTCCTACCGAAGATTGAGTAAAATAACTAAAACACGGATAATGAACTTATAGTATCCGTAATACTATCATTTATAGGTCTTATACCATATTTGTTGAAAGTGCATCGAGCATATATATATATATATATATATATATATATATATATATATATATATATATATATATATATATAGCCTACTAATAGTATGTGCACGAAATTTCAAGTAGATATCAGTCTGTGATTTCGTGCACATATATATATATACCACAACGTTCAAATATAATTACGCATATACCTCCAACAGTCGTAATATATATATATATATATATATATATATATATATATATATATATATATATGTGTGTGTGTGTGTGTGTGTGTGTGTGTGTGTGTGTGTGTGTGTTAAGACACATGTCATATAGCATTTGCATATTAAATATATATATATATATATATATATATATATATATATTCACGCAAACATACATATACGATTGTAATTTTTTATAAGGAGATAGATAGATAGCCAAATAGCGAGAGAGAGTGGGATAGAAAGTGAGGGAAGGAGAGGGAAGAGGAGGGAAAAAGAAATTCGTAAAAAGTCCTGTCGCCTTTTTAAATCTTTTTATCGCAACAGCAATACAGACTGGAAAACACATCAGCAGCACGTCATACAGAGACATAGACAAGAAGAAAATGCCATTTATCAATAAAAAGAAAATCGGACAAAAACGAAAATGCCGCTCCCTTATTGATGAGATCTTGGACAAAATGTCTGAATGAGAACGTAAAGATAGAATCGTAATTTTTATTTTTATTTTTATGAAACAATGAATCCATCCATAGAACGAAAAAAAATGGAGTCTACTTTGTTCTCAATTTAATGAGATCTTAAAATACTCATACAGTGGCCGATCTCCATTCAACCAACGAATGAAACTGATAAAGAATTGAAAAATGAGTATGAACAGTTTGATTTCTATGTCCCATACAGGAAATCAAAACACGACACTCATCTTGGTTTTCTATAATAGACCTATTACTATAGAATCCTTACTTAAATACAAAGATTTCTGTATGTATTTTACGCTGCTATCTTAATATACCTACTGACTGACACATAAAGGCGGCAACCTAATTATTAGAGTGTCCATATTGAGAATATGATTATGCAGACAGATTGGTATGCGTTCTTAAGAAATAGTTCCTCTGGTTTGGGTATCCCACGTAAAGGACAAAGTGGACGATAAGTGGATTGAGACGGAAAATTTTGCCCCAAAAGTCCATGTTCTGGCTGCTTTGAAAATCAGCATTCAAATTCCATTGATGTGTTTGAGCTCTATCAACAGGGGCCGTGGGAAACGTGCAACTTTTCAAAACATTAGGTATTGCAACTACATAGTTCTTTCTCACGCTTATTTCAAGTAGACTTGATCTTGTTTATTTTACTTCGGGTGTACGTAGGTCATTCAATAAATAAAGTGAATTTCGCCTTACATATCGGCAAAAGAAAACACAGTATATAGTCAAACGTTTTTTCTTAGAAATTAAAGTGATGGGACCTTTTATGTCCCAGAAGACTTCAGCCAGACCTCATTTACTCACTACCGCACCCTCTACAATTTTTTTGCATTTCTTTTCCACGCTATGAATTGTCTCTTCCCTGTAGGTTCATTTCACCTTCTATGAACGCTTCTATGATAAAACATGCCTCACCGTACACAACATATCTTTCAGTAAATTTCACAGCTTTTGCACTTCTCTATTTAATCCCTTAGCAACCCGCTTGATTGATCACCAATTTGAATTGTCTCAAACAAAAATTTATGTGAGATGAAAAAAAGTTTTGTGATAAAAAAAATTCCAAACAATAGTGTTTATATTAATTGAAAAAAATCCTGAAAATTATTTTTTGCTTTTTTCAAACATTTTACTCCTTTTAATTGAATGACCGCCTTATATAGAATCGGTCCTTTCAAAAAACTTTCTCTTGTTCAATGAATTTATCTCGTATACGAATTAGGTGCTTTTTCAATAAAAAAATATGCTCCTTATTTATATAATGACTCTCGTACAACAATACAAATATTGGTATTGCCTTATATAGACTCTCGTACAACAATACAAATATTGGTATTGCCTTATATAGACTCTCGTACAACAATACAAATATTGGTATTGCCTTATATAGACTCTCGTACAACAATACAAATATTGGTATTGCCTTATATAGAATCGGTCCTTTCAAAAAACTTTCTCTTGTTCATTGAATTTATCTCGTATACGAATTAGGTGCTTTTTCAATAAAAAAATATGCTCCTTATTTATATAATGACTCTCGTACAACTACTATATTGGTATTGCAACTAAGTATGAAGTGTTTACCAGTTACCAGCTACACTTTTATAATGTATTGTTAAAATCCTGTATTGTTAAAATCTGCTTGAATACGAAAAAGAGTCCTGGAGACTCGAGGAGATCTGCTATCATTCAGATTTCAACGAAATACCGCAAGCTAAAGCAGGTAGAAAGAGTTTGTAAGAATGAAATAATAAACAGAAATCGTACCTAATCAATAATTTATGACCAATATTTTCTGCTAAATGTTATAGAAATTACTGGTCATTACCCGAATAAGTACTTAAAAAATAGTAAAAAATCATACATTCCCCTGTCTGTATTAACATTAATAGTTAATTACAACCAAATCCATTTTTTTGCAAACATTTGGCATTTTAACTTTTATTTTTGTAATTTGCAAAATTCCTCACCCGTTGTCACCGACGTTAAAAGCCAAAGTTGATGCAAGCATTTTTCGAATGAAATTGCCAGGAATTTATAAAAACTAAACCAATACCGGAAGTAGTAATCTGATATTAACATGACGTCAGAGATTGCAATAGAACAGAACGTTAAAAGTGTCATATTTCACCGGCACAAGGGAATAACAAAAAGGACGATAAAATGTGGATAATTAGATATTGATACGTCTCCCTAATTGCTGCTACATCAATCAAATGTTACATGTGAACATTTTTTGACGCAGAAATGATTGTCTCTTAGGACAGTTTAAATGTTCAGAAATAAACCAAGGTTACGATTTATTGTATCGATGGTCCTATCAGGTGCACAGTCCCAAATTTGACGCGCTATAAAATCATTATTAATATAAGTTGTTTTTGAATTCACATTCTTATAAAACCTGTGATATAAAGAAAATGGTTAAATATCGTTGTTCTGCTTTATTGAATGAAACAAAAAACAGAGACGAACCCGCATAAACTTCTGGGAGTCATTGTTATGCAATTTTTATAATGTATATTCTAATGCTACGTGGATTAACCCTCATCAATCCTGTGTTTCTCACATTTTTAAGACTATATATATATATATATATATATATATATATATATATATATATATATATATATATATAGGACAGTATTTAATGCAGTATATCCGGAGTTGGGAACAATTCCCACCAGGACAAATAAAATATTTAAAAATAGAATATTAAATTTAAGTAATCCCGGTCAAGAGCTCAATGTAAATAAAATCAACAGAGTAAATTATTTTCTCTGAAAAAAAAAAAAAAAAAACAATCGATCACATTAAGATAATAAATTTATATCAATCCTGTTAAAAAGCATTGATATAAATCAATGCTCTACAAAATTTTCAGGGCTTCTTCTGATCAAACGAGAAAATTAATTATTTCAATCCATTTTCTTCTTTGATCTGAAGAAGTCTTGATAAATTTTTAGAGCATTGATTTATATCAATACCTTTTAACAAGATGGAAATAAATTTATTATCTAAATGTGATCGATTTTTTTGAAGAGAATATATATATATATATATATATATATATGTGTGTGTGTGTGTGTGTGTGTGTGTGTGTGTGTGTTGTGCATGTGTGTCTATGTTTATGTGTCTATGTGTGTGTGTGCTTATGTTTGTGTGTGCTTAAAACCTGTTACGGTCACATCTATGGGTCAAATATATCGGTTATATAATTTATAAAGGATTATTATCATTGGTTATTTGTACAAAACATGCTGAATATTGAATAAAATCATTAGTGCTCTACAGGAAGACTTGAAACCAATTAACTGTGTGCAAACAAAGGATTAATAATAAATACAATTATTCGTGTTAGAAGAAATGCTTGAAACTATTTAACTTGGAGCAAAAACTGAATTATTGGTATTACATGGGAATACTTGGAAGCATTTACCAGTATGGAAATAAATAATTAATGTCAAATAGAAATTGGGGTGTCCTCGTGGTGTAATGGTTAAAGCGATGGACTGCAGAATCCTAGTACGCGAGTTCGTTCTCCATTTGCGCTATTACGTTCACTTTCGGGCAAATACCCTTGGGAAAGGTATGAGCCCCCATATCATCCCAGCTATTGGTTAAATAGTACCACTACTGTTCTTCTAGGAGTATGGCTTTGGCATTAAATAACCTAAAAAGAATTGATATGCCATTAAACAAAGAAAGAAAGAAAGAATCAAATAGAAATATCAATATTAGATAGGGATACTTGAAACCATTTAACTGGGTGCAAATATATGATCACTAACAGTTCGTGTGGACATGATCAACATTTTTGTAACCGAGGCGCATGAATCTTCACTCGTGCATGGCCCCCACCACAATAGAAAAACTTGTGGCAAATTTGATCAATTGGGAGGTCAGATCAGATTCCAAAACTTGTTTAAAAATACGGTAACCTACCCACTTTTTGCTTGAAAATCATATGTCCATAAATATTAGGATTTTACATTTAATAACCCTCAAAGGTTGATATGATATAAAACACTAAAAAAAGACCAACCAACCAACCATATATATATATATATATATATATATATAGTACTGTCGCAGTCACAATTTGGAAGAAATCCAGTTTTATTTTTCAGATAGATCATATGATATATGTCTATGATATACGTATTTTCATATAAAGTAAACAACATATATTTATTATAGTTTTTTACAAACACCAAGGCCAGAATCATTGGGTATCTAGGTGGAATCGAATTCATTAGCAATGATCTGCAAGACTAGCTCGCTAAACAATACACCACGCGATGTGGCCATTAAAAATTATAAGCTAAGCTTAATTGTTTCACAAGACCATAAATAGCATGTCAGACTCGAATAACTGCTCAGTAAAAATTGTCAGAGATTGACTCGTTAACCATTTCTCAACATGGAGTCCAACATATATTTACTAAAGGCCGATTAATGCCTCGTGTTATCATAGTTAATTTATACTTGGACCAAATTGAGAAACCGATATATATATATATATATATATATATATAAAAGTAAAGTTGGCGACCGTAGTCGAGGGTGACCAGAAGGCTCCCTTTTCAATAGCTTCTACACCTAGATGTAGGGGAGAGCGTCACTCCTTTCCCTGGATTACTCCACTTTACCCTTGATAACACCTTATATTGCTGAGTGTTAAGCAAGGAGGTATCAAGTACCATTTTTAACGTCTTTGATATGACACGACCTGGTATTGAACCCAGGTCTCCCGGACCTTTGGCGAACACTCTACTCACTATTCATGAAAAGTGGAAATAAGTGACGTCACATGTCTTCGTAAAAAAAGAGTTAAGTATTTATGAATCAAAAAGGATATCATCATTGTAATAGATAAAAAAAATCATTTAAAAGATAATGATTAAAATAATAATGTCTTTGTACAACATTGAATATATGTATATATATATATATATATAGTCATCCACAGACAGACTGTTTCGTTGAATCACAAATCTTCAGTGTGGCTAGATACGTAGGATGCTTCAAGTTGGGATCGAACGCCGCCCAACTACTTTCGATATGATTTCTAATCAAAATATTTTTAGAATTACATCACCTAGTGGGTAGAGTGTTCGCCAATCGTCCGGTGGGCCGGGGTTCAATCTCAGGTCGGGTCATACCAAAGACTTGAAAAATGGTACTTGATATCTCTTAAATTAACACTCCGCATTATTAGGTACGTATCAAGAGTAAAATGGAGCAATCCAGGGAAAGGAGTAGCATTCTCCCCTACACCTTGCTGATGTAGCATTTGAAAACGGAGCCTTTGGTTCGTCCTCGACTACGGTCACCAACTTTACTTTAGTTTACTTTATATATATATAATAACAGCTACAACGAATCTGTAAATAAAAACTACCAAATGATTATGAAGTTAGATTTTTAGAAAATAATTTTGACCTAAGCCAGCAGATATTCATATCGGACTATATTCAACTAATAGCCTCTTCCACATTATTGCAAGTGATTGTCTATCATATTCCAGTCTAAAATTCTACTCTTTTACTAAAAAGAGTGAATAAAAGCATGTTGATATTCTTGAAGATATTTTGTGGTTCCTTTAACTTGTATTCATTTTTTTCCAACTGCATATGCACTCAATTTTTCGCTCATTTGATCACAACAAAAGTACCCACCGTGTATACTCGATCTTCTAACACTTTAGAAACCTTGCCCTTACCTAAATGAAATGTTAATTGAATCGTCCCGGTTTGCTCGTTCAAACCATACCGCGGAGAAAGACGTGTGAGGTTATTGAATGGATGTCCATTAAGCCGACTAATATCGGCCACAAATCAATAGACAAGTTAACCAGTTAGGGGAAACTCTAATTATCAGTGACTAGATCAAGTGCTTACTTCAATTATAGCTTTATTATGAGAGCCTGTACAATTGGCCGTTTAATATCTACTCAATTCATGGCCTGATGGGAGAATATTATTATCTCTGTCAGCTGTTCACATGTTATCATCGGCTGGCTGTGACCATTCGTCCATTTGTTCATCTCTGCCCAAGTCTTTCGAGGGACAGTTTCGCCAGTGTGCCTAAATGTCCAGTGTGTTGCTGATTGTCGGTTGTTATGGAGGGGAAGCAGAGTGTGGGGAGAGTTGGAATGGAAGCGATTGTCTCTGGCAGATGTGAAAGGGGCTTAAATATGTGAGGGTTCGTTAGTGATTTATATAAAGGTCTTTCAATAGGTTTGTGGAGAAAATGACAGGTAAAAGTAAAAATGTAAGGAAGAAATGAAGAAAGAAAAATAATCTGAGGAGAAAAAAGGAAAAATGAAAGAAAGTAAGGAAATACAAATATAGAGGTAACTGAGGACAAAGGAAAATTAGTAGGTATTGCATGATAGACAAGAAAGGAAATAATGTACGAATATAGTGAAAAAAAATCTGTATAAGATATAAGCTGATATAAACAACGGGGTGGAGAAAAGAGCGTGAGTGAGGAGAAAATGAAAGAGAAAGAGGGAAGAGGAAAGTTTTGGGAAGAGAAAAGAGAGAAGTATTATGTACAGGTTAGAAAGAAAGAAAGAAAGAAATGTTTAAGTGAAAAGAATGAGGTATTGAAAAGTTTCTGAAGAAGAAGAAGAAGAAGAAGAAGAAGAAGAAGAAGAAGAAGAAGAAGAAGAAGAAGAAGAAGAAGAAGAAGAAGAAGAAGAAGAAGAAATGAGGATTATATCGTGAAGATATTTTGAAGAAAAAGATAATTGATACATAAATATATATTCTTATAAGAAAGAAAGAAAGAAAGAAAGAAGCGGTTTCAGTGAGAAGAAAGAGATATTGAAAAGTTTCTGAAGAAGAAAGAAAGAAGAAAATAGAGAGAGAGAGAGAAAGAAACATAAAGAATATACCATGAAGATATTTTGAAGAAAAAATGTAATTAATTCATAAATATAGTTTCTTATAAGAAAGAAAGAAAGAAAGAAAGAAAGAAAGAAAGAAAGAAAGAAAGAAAGAAAGAAATGCTTAAATAAAAATAATGAGGAATTGAAAAGTTTCTGAAGAAGAAGAAGAAGAAGAAGAAGAAGAGAGAGAGAGAGAGAGAGAGAGAGAGAGAGAGAGAGAGAGAGAGAGAGAGAGAGGATATCTTGAATAAAAACGGTAATTAATATATAAATATGGATTCTTATATAAAAGAAAGAAAGAAAGAAAGAAAGAAAGAAAGAAAGAAAGAAAGAAAGCAAGTATCGGGAAAGAGAATTCCTGAAGTAAAATCGAACGCAAGAAGAATTTAAAGATTTTAAAAAAAAAAGAACTTAGAAATATATCAAAGGATTCTGAAGAAAAACGGTAATAAATAAATAAATAAATACAAAGGAGTGATTTTAAGAAAGAAAGAAAGAAAGAAAGAAAGAAAGAAAGAAAGAAAGAAAGAAAGTATCGGGAAAAAGAATCCCTGATGTAAAATCGAATGCAAAAAGAATTATAGAATGGAAAGATCTTAAAATAAAAAAAAAACAGAAAAATATATCAAACAATTCTGAGGAAAAACGGTAATAAATAAATAAATAAATACAAAGAAGAGATTTTAAGAAAGAAAGAAAGAAAGAAAGAAAGAAAGAAAGAAAGAAAGACAGAAAGAAAGAAAATCACATCAAGAATAGAGGGAAGAGAAAAAAGAGACAAATTTCACTAAGTAAAGTTTCAGCAAAAATAAAGAGATACGACCTAATTTAAAAGAAAAAAGAGAAA
Organism: Sepioteuthis lessoniana; assembly: GCA_963585895.1. NCBI lineage: Eukaryota > Metazoa > Mollusca > Cephalopoda > Myopsida > Loliginidae > Sepioteuthis > Sepioteuthis lessoniana. The sequence continues at coordinate 102,038,622 of OY757916.1, read as the reverse complement.
TGAATAACTAAAGAAATAAAGAGAGGGAGGGATAATTATCTAAACTAGAGATTCTGAAGAAGACAAATAGAGTAAAGAGTTTCTGAAGACATAGAAGAGCAAAAGAAAGTCATATCAGGATTAGGGTGTAAAAACATAGAAAAGAAAAGAGAACGAACGTGTATGAGAAAGAGAGAGAGAGAGAGAGAGAGAGAGAGAGAGAGAGTGGGGATAGAACAATGATACCAAGAAAAATTTCTCATTTAGACAGAAAGTAAACTTACTTATGGGGAAAAGGTTTTAGAATTTGTTGGCAAACAAAAATAAAAACTAATTGTTAAAATCAAGTTGGAAAAATTGGGCTGCTTGCTTTAGTAGGGTAACTAGTCAAGGAAAACGACGATTGGATTTAATCAAGATGTGATAGTGTAAAGTGCGAAGACTTAGGGTTTTGTTGAAAAGCGCGATTAGCCGTCTGCACTAGTCGACCATAGTCGAGGGTGACCAGAAGGCTTCGCTTTAAATAGCTACTAGATGTAGGGGAGGACGTTATTCCTTTCCTTGGATTGCTCTACTTTAACCTTGATACGTACCTTATATTGCTGAGCGTTAAGCAAGGAGGTATCAAGGACCATTTTTTAAGTCTTTGGTATGACTCGACCTGGGATTGAACCCCGGTCTCCCGGACCATTGGCGAACACTCAACCCACTTGGTAATGAGCCGGTTTGGTTGGTTGGTTGGTTGGTTGAAGTTTAAGTTAACCAAGTTTACAAAAGAAGCAAGCTTGGTCTAAAGTCTCGTGTTAGGATCGGTGAAAATTAAAATGGAGATTACTGACTTCACGAGAGATTACTGATTTCATTTACGCGGGGAAGTTTCTAGATAAGGATGTCAATAAAAGATAAAACAAATACAATGAGAGATTTCTGAGTTGATTAGAAATATGATATGATAAATAATCGAAAGAAAAATTAAATTGTAAAATATATATATATATATATATATATACACGAGATTCATTAAATAAGTTTCCAGACTTTTTTCGTATGGGCACTTTTATTGATAGTACACTCATGAAACTACTCCCCTTCGAAGTAATCTCCTCTGGCTTCTATGCACTTGTTGTACCGTTCCAACAACTTCTGGAAGGCTCCATAGAAGTCCTCTTGTACGAGCGTATCAATGACCTTCGTCAAAGCCGCTTTCATCTCCTCAATCGTCTCATAACGACCGCCTTTGAGATTAGGGAATAACCAAAAGTCACAGGGGGCAAGGTCTGGACTTTAGGGAGGCTGAGGAACGGTCTTGATGCCCATCTTGGTCCAATAGTCAGTGAAAAAGATGGAGTTGTGGACTGGTGCATTGTCCGGGTGGAAATGCCACTGACCTGATTTGAAGAATGCTGGCCTCTTCCGACGGAATCTCTTCCTGAACTCCCTTAAAACCTCAACATAGTAACCCTAACCCTATGCCAAACCCTTTGGCCAATCAACTCTGGTGTATTGACTTCCTTACTCCTCCCATACCTCTCATCATCCATCAGAGACTCGCTGCCTTCCTTGAATCTCTTATGTCACTCAAAAACTGATGTTCGATTCATGCAAAATGCTTTAAAGGCAGTCCGAACATTCCATACGTTTTTGTGGCATTTTTCCTAAGTTTAAAACAGAATTTTATCGCATATCGTTCTTCTAAAGTGTCCTCACGTCCAGATTGCGTTTTTGAATATCACCAGCTGTGAAAATCAGGGTTTAGTAAGGTGTATCCCAGTTGCTGCTGTAGCTGTTCATTTGAACCTGAAATCATAAAAATTGGTCCGTCATCTCATTAGATGTATAGCAATAACATACTGAATTTTCAAGAGTCTACGCCTATTCTAAATGCCTATACAAAAAAGACTTGAAACTTATTGAAGGTACAACATATATATATATATATATATATATATACACTAGTTTATTAGAATAATGGTTTGAGTGTTTGCCAATGATCCCCGAGACAGAGGTTGAGTCTTATTAAAGATTTAAATAATTGTACTTGATACTTCCTTGCTTAACACTGGCCAATATGAGGTACAGATCAAGGGTAAATAGAGCAATCCAGGGAAAGAGTAGAGTGTTTTTTTTTACACCACGGTGTAGTAGCTATTGAAAAAGGGAGACTTCGGATCGCCCTTGACAACGGTAGGCTAACTTACTTGACTTATATATATATATATATACGTGTGTGCATGTGTGCGCACGAGTGTGTGTGTGTGTGTGTGTGAGAGAGAGAGAGAAAGAGGGTTAGAAGAACCCTAAAAACAAATACTAAAGTATTTGAAAGTATCTAAATAACTAGTATAGAAGCAATGTTCGTCCAAATTAAGCTGAGCAAATGAGGTCATGTTGCAAAAATGTAAAGCCTCCACCTCGCAAAGAAAGAGCTGCCCAAAGACCACCGTGGCAGGGGAGGCCAAGAAAGAGGTTTAGAAATATCCTTACAAAACCTCTCACCCTCTGTGAAATCGACAACCGACAATGGATAGCCGAAGCATGGGCAGCAAACCATCATCAAATTCAATCCATTCTTTGTGAACAAACTTAGAATTCAAATAGAAAAGGCCACACCACAAAAACAAAAAAAAAAACAACCCCCCAGAAACTACAGTACTACAAAAGAACCAACAGTTTCTCAATCTTTCATTGTTGCCACTTTGGCAAGTCCTGGGGTAATTAGTCCCCATCAGTCACCAGCTTGCTTGTATCAACTTAAAAATGTTCTCATGAATCTTCCTTTGCGAAGACAAATCGATAACACACACTCACACTCACATAAATGAAAATTTCACTTCTTATCAAACCAATATCATTACTAAAAGTTAAATCTATTTATTTATATACAAGCATCAGATCTAGGATACAGTAAAATAAATGTTTATCTGATAATTATGTCCTACTTGACTAATGAGACTTATATTAATAACACTAGACTAAGAGGTGGAATTTTGATTCCATACACACACATAGATAGATAGATAGATAGATAGGTTGGTTGGTTGGTTGGTTGGATTTTAGTACATATTAACCTTTTAGGTTATATAACGCCAAATCCATTTTTATGTAAATAGTTCTATTTCCAAAAATTCAGTTTACTATGACCAAGTAAGCCTCTGGCCGGCTTTGTAGGATTTGAAACCGCTATCTTCTGACAATGCTCACCTGGAACCTGGAAAAAACGTGGTGCGATAAGAAAACAACTATGGAAGGCTGTAATTACCGGGGATACGGTTACAAGACTCAGCATTCCCATCTGAGGTCGCGGTAAAATCACCTGAAGAAGGCCAGCGGTGAAATTTGGCCGAAACGTAGTGAAAGAAGAAACAACACAAAAACTACCAAGATGAGGACAAAAAGTCCGCAATAAATAAAAATTAATTCTCAGATTAAGAAGCCTCATCTCAAAATGATTCCAATTAAAGACAATTACGAAGTAGATCTTCTTTGCAATTACTCTCAGAGCCACTCTGACTAAAGTGGTAGCACATGTTAAGGTCCGATCTATGGGTCAAGTAAATTTATTTGCAAATTATTTCAATAGGATACGAATAAATGATTTACTGCGTGAAAAATACTGTTTAGAAACTTCATGAAAATGTGTTTATAAACTTACTATGTACAATTCCGTACCTTTTCGCATAGATGAGTTGACCTGCCAAAAGTAATCAATTAAACTGGCCCAATAACAAAGTGAAATAAAACAAGTTTTAAGGCTCAAAATATATTTTCCATATAGTCTCCATCATTGCACCTGGATTTTTTGTCAGCGATAAACAAGTCTTGTAAGAATGTTGTTTGTAATGTTTGAGCTGGTTGGAAAGGTTTTATGGGCATATCAAACAATGTAGGTTATTTAATGCCTAATTCTCTTTATATCATCATCATCATGTCGTGCCGCTAGCACGGATATCCCTGACCCCCTCTCGGCACATCTCCTTATCATTTATCGTGTTATATTGTCATATGCAGATTCATGCAGAAAGAATCATAACGACACAATGATAAAGGACGAGCGAAGACTTCTTTAGAAAAATATGTACCTCTCACTTTATCGTAAGGGTTCGAAAAGGGTTACTCAGGGTTTTACTGTGAGAGGGAGTTGGAAACCGAACATAACTGCAATATATTGACCCCCACTCTTATGACCGTCAGCGTTGTGTCTTTCTCGTTCTCCTGGGCTGCTCAACCGGAGGCCAGGGGCTCTGCTTTCTGCTGGATGATGGCTTTCTTTCCTGCAACTTATCACCAACTGGTCTCCAAAACTCCATCGGAGGTTCCGAGGGCCCCTTCGCCCGGGTGTGGCTTTCCCTTCCACATCTTGTCTCCGACGTCTCTGATCCCCAACTCAATCGGGGGCCCCGAGGGCCCCTTCTACCTGGCGTGGCTTTTCGTACCATATATCGTCTCTAACTCCAATTGACTGACTTCTTGTCTTGACTTAGTTATATAATAGTTCAACGCCCAATCAATCGCTCACTCAATCTTTGGAATGGCATGTTTGATCGTCATCAAGCGGAAATAACTGTCATGCAGTTCAGAGGTCACTCTCTTCCGGTGCATCACTCTGTAGTGGCACAGTGGGACCTTCACCTTGTCCCATATTATCAGCCGAGCTCACCTGCGCGATTTCTTTCGATTATTGGCCATTGGGATGTGTCACTTCCGCTATCTTTGTAATGGCATGTTTGCCCGGGCCGAAGGTCAAAATGCAACAATCGCCCATGGCAGGTCTTAAGGGCTACATTCCGTATCCTCACATAGCTGCTGTATGTAGGTTCGAGCTGGTCGTCCTGCTTTTGCTTGGCCATATGCGGTGGTCCATAGGAGTACATCACTAATGAGCTCGTCCTTGCTTCTCCAGCAGTGTCCTGCATGTTTGGTTCGTCTAACTTGGATAGTTTTCGTGATGGGAGGCAGGTGGCCGTAGAGTTGGTGCCTTGTGGGTTGTTGCCTCCTAGGACTTCTTAAATATTGCTCGCAAAATTCTGGTGTTATTGCCGTCTAGCTTTTTCTCCAGCCGTTTAGTTAGCGTCCAAGTAGTGCATCCATATAGTGTTATATTCTTCCTGACGCAATGATAACAGACGCAATGATAAAGACGCAGGAACACTTCTTTTACAAAATATATATACCTCTCACTTTATTTGTAAGGGTACAAAAGGGTTACTCAAGGTTTGCATGTGAGAGGGAGCTGGAGACCGAACATAACTGAAATATTTTGACCTCAAAGTTATGGCCGTCAGCGTTGTGTCTTTCTCGTTCTCCAGGGCTGCTCAACCGGAGGCCCAGGGCCCACTCTGCTGGGTGATGGCTTTCTTTATTGCATCTTATCAGCATCTTCTCTGGACCCCAACTCATCAGGGCCCCAAGTCCCTTCGGCCTGGTGTGGCTTTCCCTACCCCACTCGTCTATCTCCCACTCCAACTGTCTGCAACTCCAACTGGCTCGTCGAACTCAACTGAGTTATATAATCGTTCGACGCCCACTCGATCTTTGAAATCGAATGTTTAATCATCATCAAGCGGAAATAACTGTCATGCAGTTCATAGGTCACTCTCTTCCGGTGCATCACTCTGTAGTGGCACATTGGGACCTTCACCTTGTCCCATATTATCACGCGATCTCTTTCGATTACTGGCCATTGGAATGTGTCACTTCCTTCCGGTGCATCACCTTGGAATAGCATTTTTGGGCCGGGTCGAAAGTCAAAATATTACAACAGCAGTATCGACACCTTATCCAGCCGAAACATTACTGCATAGTTTGGAACGAGCCGCTGCAGGCATTGGCCTCCATGTCAATGCACACAAAACGGAATATATGTGCTATAATCAAACAGGTGACATTTCCACAGTAGACGGAACCTGACTGAAACTGGTAGACAAATTCACCTACCTAGGAAGCAGCGTCTCATCAACCGAAAAAGTCAGCGACACACGGCTAACGAAGGCATGTGCAGCTATCGATAAGCTTTCGATCATATGGAAATCAGACCAGTTGATATATATATATATATGTATATATATTAAATACATTGTAAACACAATTTTTTGATCCTATTTACCCAACCCCTCCGCTCGGACAGGATATGACACAAGGTCAATTTTTAAGCGGAGTTTAACAGGTTCAAATTCAGAGTTTTCCTTTTCCTAGACTAGTTGCCTCACCAAGGCTGAAGAACCTAGTCTGTCCTACTATTTACCCATAGCTGGAGGGAAAATAATTGGATTCATACCTTTCCCAAGGGTATTAGTGCTATGTGAAATGCAATCAGTCTCGTCCAGGATTTGAACTCGTATCGCCGTGTCCATTTCCTATGTCGATAACCATTACACCACGGGCACTCGATAACATTTTTAAATGAGCTCAGGTTCATTATCTTTATTTGCACATAGTTAAATGATTTCAAGTATTTCTATTTGCTACTAATCATTTGCCTGCACACAACTCAATGACCTCTTGTATTGCTGTACTCATTTTTTGGCACACATAGTTTGTAGTTAATTTCATTTTTTAATGAGTTAGAATTAATTTCTTTGCACACTGGTATTTTTATTGTTTCTACGCTATTAAATTGTTTCAATAGTTGCAACATAACACTAATAATTCTATCTAATATTGGGCATATGTTGGCGCAGTGGGAAGTTGTCACAATTATTGCTATTTTACACAAGTTATTCTATTGAACATTTATTTGTTTGCAAACAGTCAAATTCTTCCAAGCATAGCTATGTTATACCAATATTTCAATTTAGGTACACAGTTAAAAAGTTTCAAAAATAAGTCATCAATACAAATAGATCTAATCAACGTTACTAATTCATTTGAACACAGTTAAATAGTTCCCAGAATTATTATATACCAGTTGGTGTATTCTACAGCCCCAGCCGACTGAGTTGATTTCTCTGAAGAGTGTTTCTTGAAAGGGGGTCACTTCGATAGTTTTGGCATCTGTCTTATTGTTTTGGTCCACAATGTTAGAAGTTGGTGTTATCGCAGTAGAGTTTAAACATACTCTCTCATAACAAATATTTTTTTTGTTACAGGTGGCAGTTAAGCGGCAGTCTGGTGAAATGATGTCTAACATGAAAGGGGATGTATGTCTTTGACTCATCAATGCAGAAAACTTTGCACCCATTAACAGTCATGGACGCTTACAGCAGGTTTACAGATATAAATCAGTGTATTTGAATCGTGCAATATATTTCAGCAACGACGAGAAGCGACGTTCTACACGAGTCAATGAACAGTGTCTCGATCAGCTAAGCCATATGAAAAAAATTTCCTGGCTACGTCGACGTCGGAGCTTCTATGAAATAAAGTGCGTTATCTATAAGTACGGGGTATTTTTTTTCTTTTGTTATTTAGCAAACCATGTGTAAGTGTAATTTGTTCGATGCTCACGTGGTCACTGATTATTTTGACTTTTAGCCAGACAAAGAAAAAAATAATCTGAACTTACACTTGAACACCAACCGGACAGTAATTATTGATTAGGAAACTGTTCATATAATGAATTCCATCCTCGGGAGATGCCAAACGGATGCATCCTTGTGCCCGACTAAGCTATAATCATAAAATGTATATTCTGATTAACCAAATAATAATAATAATAATAATAATAATAATAATGAAACAAAAATGGGGGAAAACAACTCTATGGACGCTTAAACGTATAATAAACAACATCTCACACCAGAAAACCTTGACCTGGCTAAGAAAAGGAAACCTTAAGAGAGAAACGGAATCCCTCCTAATAGCAGCACAGGACAATGCCATAAGAACCAATCATATCAAAGCGAGAATAGATGAGACGCAACAAAACAGGAAATGGTGGATATGCGGTGACGGAGACGAAACGATCAATCACATTATAAGCGAATGCTGCAAATTAGCACAGAAGGAGTAGAAGGCGAGACACGACTGGTCGGCTTCCGCTGGGAAATATGCAAGAAATTTAAATTTGACCATACTAACAAATGGTATATCCACAACCCAGCACCTGTCCTAGAAAATGACATGCATAAACTCCTAATCCCGGCCAGAAGACCAGACCTTATAATAATCAACAAAAGAATGAGAACCTGTAAAATTGTCGACTTTTCTGTCCCGGCGGAATACAAAATGAATCTGAAGGAAAGTGAAAAAAAGGATAAGTACCTCGACCTTGCTAGAGAATTGAAAAAGCTGTGGAACATGAAAGTAACGATTGTGCCAATTGTGATTGATGCTTTAGGCACAATAACTAAAGGATTATTAAAGGGCCTGGAGGACTTGGAGGTTGACGGGCGGGTAGAGACTATCAAAACGACAGCATTGCTGAGGACGGCCAGAATCCTGAGACGAGTCCTAGAGACTTGAGGAGACTTGCTGTCACTCAGACTCCTGTTAAAAACCATCAGCTAACACTGATGTGAAAAACTCTAAAGGAGAAAAATATAATAATAAAGGTAGATTAAAAACTAGGGTTATTTTCAAATTTACCTTAGTTTGGCACAATGCTAAAATTGAAAGTTAAATTGTTAGAATCGAGTTCACTTTTAAGGATATATTAATCAAGATCTCTAAACATTATATCACAAACGACATACTTTAACAAAGTTTGCCTTGGTTTAATTCAAAGTCAGAATTATGGAGTAATGTGTGAGAACCTAATTCACGAGAAATGGTCCATCTCGTTAAATATTAGTATACACAATGTACCCGATGGCATAGTGCAGAAATTATGAGGCACTCAATAAAGTTAAAACTAATTTCTAAGAAACCATAAATCTGGGAATCACGATGAGTTTTCCAAGAGAGTCATTGTGTCATTGTAGATCTTAGTAAGATCTTCGTCATTTGTTAATATCTGTTGGTAAAACTTGTCTGAATTTTGCTGACAGTTCACAAGTGAGAAGCAGTTTGATTTGGTACGGCTGTATGGTATATCAATCATTATTAGTTATTTAATGCGAAATCTTGTTTATACATATATATTGTATATATATGATGTGGTTGGGTTGCGTTGGTTTTTATGGCTCAGCAACTATTGTTGGTTATTAAATGCCAAATCCAGTTTATATATATATATATATATATATATATATATATATATATATATATAGCAAATATATATGATTTGTAAACACAATTTGTGCTCAGTTAAATGGTTTCAAGTATTTCTATTTAACGTGAATATGTCTGTTTACTATTAACTATTTGTTGGCACACAATTAAATGTTTTTATGTATTGCTATGTAACAGTAACAGGGTAACATCAGTCATTTGTTTGAACACAGTGAAATGTTTACTTGTTTTGCTATTTGACACTATTTATTCTACTCAACATTATTCATTTATTTACATACAATAAAATTATTCCTTTTATTTCTATATCACTAACAATTCAATTAGATATCAGTAATTTGTTTACACACTTAAATGATCAAACAGATCTATTTCTAATTATTCAATTTAGCATAAGTCACTTGTTTGCAAATGTGAAACAGTTCTATTTGACCCATAGACAGGTGGCACCATTTCTGAACAGAGTAAACTGGTGAGTTATGGCAATGCAGGGTTACTCCGCATTCTCCAAAGTTTCAGCTTTCTGGAGTCTCATTATCAGATTGCATAGTGTGCTATCTAGGACACTCGTTGGTAGGGGTTTTACTTCCTCTGCTGAGATGCAGTCGGTGTATTCTCCAGCCCCAGCCGAACAGGCTGTACTGAGAAACAAATGTTGCGTAGTCGGATGGACAGGTGACTGTTGCTTATTATCACTTATATCTGAATAATACGCAGAGTGTTGTCAGCGCGATACACAGTTGATTTTAGGAATTGATAGAAGCGAGGAAGCAGAGGTCTTTTGATAATGTATACACTATATTCAATGTGATATTTGTATTTCCCTTCATTCTTCACCGGGTTATATTGAGGTAATCAATAGTTATCCACCGGACACAACTGCCTAAATACAGTAATTCAACTCATATACATCTGTGTCCCCTCGATTGGCCTATGACACGCTGACTGCATCTTTTGGATAAGAATAAGATTCCCATTTCCAACCAGTGTTCCGGGTATGAGACTACACTGTATCCAGGAAAAAAGTTTCATATTTGGATCACTGGGGAGTCTAGAAGTGAATTCTCATCTAAAGATCAAATAGATATGTTAGGAAATTTTTTGTTATTAATTAAGAATATTTGAACCCACATCAGTTTCTTTAAATTATTTATATTCAGAATACATTCTTGAATTTATAATTGTTTTAAAATGATTTTTATAACTATTTTACTCATTTGAGACCTTTGCACACCAGCGTTAGTTGATGGCTTTCTACTGGAGTCTGAATGACAGCAAGCCTCCTCAAATCTCCAGGACTCTTCTCAGTAATATTGCAGATATTTACATGCTTTCGTTTAGATGGTCTGTGATCATCATCCAATTTCCAATTCTTCTACCCACAATACCAAACCTTTGAGATCGTTCTGAACGCACCAGTTACAATAAGTATCACTGTCAGCTTAATGTTTCATTTCTTTTTTAGTTCTTTAGCAAGATACAACTTCTCGTCTTTCTTTTCATTTTCTATGATTTTCGATTTGTGATCCACCGGGACGGAAAAGTCCACTATTTGGCAGTTTTTCTAATTTTTGGTTGTTGTTAATTATGATTATTTGGTCTGGTCTTCCAGCCGGGATTAGGTGATCTTTTTGTAACTGAAAATCCTAGAGAATTTTGTGTGTCTCATTCTCCAGGGCGGTATAATCATTATCATAATTTATTTGAAACCGCGTATGGAAAGTCCCCGGGGTATAATGGCTAAAGCGTTGAGTGGTGGCCGTGAAGTAAGCGACTTCGAACAACACTCGTTCTTTTAGGTTCATTTTTAGACAGATACTTTTGGGAAATATATGAAGACTCTTTTCACCTAGGCTATGGGTTAAATAAAATCGCTGCTGCTATTCTACAAGGATGACTTTGGCATTGCATAACCTATGAAGGTTGATATGCCGTTAAACAAAGAAAATGAAACCGTGAAACCCCATAATTGCTTAAAATACTTGAAGCCATTTAAGTATATACAAAACAAAACGATAAAAGGAAAAATCGAAATAATGTAACTGTTATAGTATTATTATAATTAGATACGGATAATTGAAACTAAACAACTTCATACAAATTACTAGTATTAAGAGTGATTTCTTGAATCTATGATTATTTACAAATAGCTTTTATAATATACTTGCTAGTAAAACAAAAGTATAAAAGATTTCGGCATTAAAAAAGTCAACAAGTGTTGGCATGTTTTAAAACTAACAAACCAACTAATCAAGGTTCAACATCTGTTGCATAACATGAATACAGGTGTCAAATAGATCATTGAGATATGTTCAGCTTTTTTAATTCCACCAGGAGGCATATTATAATGAAGATTTTATGCTGGCGTACTTTTTTTGTAACAGACATTGGTATAATGGTTAAAGCGTTCGCCCGTGAGACCTTGGTTCAACTCCCGGCCGAGTCATACCAAAGACTTAAGAAAATCGTATTTGATGCCTACTTGCTTAACACTCAGCATTATAAGGTACGATTCAAGGGTATAGTGAGGCAATCTTGGGAAATGAGTAGTGCTCTCCCCTACACCTTGGTGTAGTAGATCTCGAAAAGGCAGCCTTTGTAGATGCCAAGTAAAATGATCTTGCTTTTGACACCGGTGATCTAAAGTCATTTGATAATATGTTTGTTAAGTCCTGATGACGATTTATTGAAACCGAAACGTTATAACGTCAAATGTCTTGCATATTAAATTCTTCACTTTTGATTACTTTGTTTTTCAGTTTTTCTCCCAATATATATATATATATATATATATAGTTATATATTTATTTATATTGTATACAAAGACATTAAAGAATAGCCATGCGCCCAGGAAAAACATTGCACATTTACCCGAGACACCTTGTCTTCCAAATCCTGCCTAATGCCATCCCACCTTGGTTTAAGATTCAAAATTGTTTAAATCACCGTGTAGGCTTCTGCAAACACATGTGTATGTATCAACACACCTATTAGCCAGAGATGAAGAGGAGATAAAGTTAATCTAAAATCTACATTGTGTACAGTGAGAATGAGGGCGAAGGCGTTGGTTTTACATAACTGCATTAGGCTTTTGCAGAGACTAATGACTGACTTGATCCGAAACTGAGACAGTCTGGCGCCAAAGCGATTCATTAAAGCATGGCCGTGACGGAGGCCAGGGTCACACGCACACACCTCCTCCAACACACATACCCACATAAATACACACAGATATATGTGCACATGTATACGAGCATATCGATTAATTGTTTAGTGACACAATAGCCAGTACAAACAGCTACACTACCGCAGACAAGTATGGACAGTCTTTACGCAGTCCTACACGGGATCGGATTGACGAATACTAGCCTGTAAAGACTGTATTACATCGGTTTCCTCAAAGTGAAGAAATCTAGGCAGTTCACCTTAAAAATAGGTCCAGAATCTGAGGTTATTATTTCCCTTCGAACTGTGACTCTGGCTAGAAATACCTATCGTTCTAGTTTAATAAGTAGACATTTAAAGTAGCTATTTACTAATGTTAGTAAAATAAATGCTCATAGTGTAAAAGTTATCGTCGCAGAAAATAAAATCGGTGACCCGAGTTCAATTCCCGGACGAGGATATTTGCATTTTACAAATCACTTTAGGAAAGGTGTGATTTCATCGGGTTTTCCCTCAGCAGCTATTGGTAAAAAGATCGGTAGACTTGATTCGTTAGCCTTTCTTAAGTAGCCAGTCTAAGCGAACAACATTGAATTTAAGCCAGTTGCACAACGCTTAGAAATTGATCACGAGTTGAATTCTACTTTAGACAGACAATTGGATAAATATACGTTTACTAAGATTGGCTTCTTCCGAACAAGACCTGAAATATGAATATAAATTAGGATATTTAGAAAACACTAAACTAAAATATAGACGAATGCATGTGCATTAAGATAAGCTCAAAAAATACACTCATGATAAACTCATCATCAAGCCATTACTCATATATAAACCTTAATATCAGTAATCCCATTCGGCTTCAGCTATAGAATACACCGACAGAATCTCTGCAGAGTGATAGGACACCCACAATGAGTGTCCTGTCATGACATAAAACAAGCTGATTGTAAGACTCCAGGATTGCTAGAGTTTTAAGGAATGCGGACTACCCCTTCATTGTCATCACACCCAGGTCAACTCTCACCCAGAATTGCAGCACCTAAAAGAGTCTTATCTATTGGTCAAATAGCACTTATGCTAAATTTGATATTTTGAAATGTTTGATGATTTAGCTGTGTGTAAACAAATGAATAATGTTTAAATTTTTATCCTTAAGGGTTTTTGGAATATTATCTTCATCTTTATTGTTATTTCCACTACGTTTCGGCCGATGTGTCCTCCGGCCTTCTGGTGTTTGTCGAACATGGAAAGAAAAGGGAAATCATCTGCTCTTATGGGATAAAATTGAAATAATTGATAGGGATGATCATTCGATGATTAGACGCCTTAAGGAATCAGCACATTGGGCAACAATGACCAGCTGAGTAGACGAAGTATAGAGTTGAATACAATATGGGAACCAATAATTAAAAAAGGTAGATAAATAAAAACAAAATTTAAAAAAAAACTCTTATATATATATAGATATATATATAACAGCTCCCAATGAGCAGGTTAGGCCACAAGTCAATTTTTTGAGTAGAGTTTAACAGTTTTGGATTAAGAGTTTTCTTTCTCCTAGCCTGGTTACCAAACCAAAATTGAAGTGGAGTGCATAACTTTCTCAATGGTATTTGCGTTATGTTAAATGCAAAAAGCTTTTCCAGCATTTGAGCTATATATATATATATATATATATTCATTCTTACTTGAAAACTCCAGTCCTTCACTTTAGCCATCACAGCAGTGAGCCTTCCCCTCCCAAAAGAGTTCTAACTCTTTTTTTAAAACCCTGCCAATTCACAATTTGTTTACTAAATCATAGATATCTAGAATATAAGTATTGATAGGAATTGTCATTAAATAATATTCAAGGATTGATATACTACAAAACACAACCAACCATCTCGGCTATATTCAGTAAGATGCATTTACTAAGTAATTTGATATCAATTGTTCGTATTTAATAGCAATAATTGATAATCAGTTAAGTGGTTTCAATTATTCCGATCTAACACCGATAATATGCAAACCCGCATATAAAAATCATTTGCACAATTATATAATGTTAAGTATTCATAACCAATATGAATTATAATCAAATAATTCTATTCGACCCATGGATGGTACTACCTCTTGAATTCATCGTAGGCTCGTGGGTAATGACAACGGAGTTATGACTCCATTCTGCGCAAAACCCATTTCTAACCTCACCCTACGATACAATTTATTTTCTTACCTTAATCCACTGCAGAAAATGCTGCTGGTGTATTCTGAGGTTCAGCCAACAAGGCTTAAGTCAACTAGTAATACTGAGTAAGATTCTCTTGTGGCACACGAGAGAATGCGGTTATTAGATGTGTTATATTTTGACCTTTCAAGGTGATGCACCGGAAGGAAGTGAGGAGAGGAAATCGCGTGGGCGGAAATTGGCTAACAAAATGGGACAAGCTAAAAAATCCCATGGTACATTCATAGACTGACGCACCGGAAGAGAGTGAACTGTGAACTGCATGACAGTTATTTCCGCTTGATGACGATTAAACATGCGATTTCAAAGATCGAGTGGGCGATCGAGTGGGCGATCGAGTGGGCGTGGAACTATTATATAACTCAGTTGAGTTCGAGTCCCAGTGACAGTTGCAGTAGAGTTGGGGACGGAGCTGGACGAGATGTGGTAAGGAAAGCCACACCCGGCCGAAGGGGCCCTCGCGAACCCCGATGGAGTTTGGGGTCCAGAGAAAATGCTGATAAGATGCGGTAAAGAAAGCCATCACCTAGCAGAGTGGACCCCAGGGCCTCCGGTTGAGCATCAGGAGAACGAGAAAGACACAACGTTGACGGCCATAAGAGTGAGGGGTCAAAATATTACAGTTTCTGTTCGGTCTTCAGCTCCCTCTTACACGCAAACCTTGAGTAACCCTTTTCGAACCCTTGCAATAAAGTGAGAGGTACATATATTTATAAAGAAGTCTTCCTGCGTCTTTATTATTGTGTCGTTATGATACGGCACATGACAATATAACAGATGTGCGTTATTCTGATTCAAGGCAGACACTCCCCCTTGATTATTGAAAGAAGAGCCGATCTATTTATTTCGTCAGGTACTATATTTATAAATACATGAAAAAAAGGGCTTTTATTCTTGTTTTATTTAGAGCAAGTTCATTTTGCATACCGATTCACTCATGCAGTGATTTTTTTGTAATGAGTTCTCTGGGAAAATTACCATACACTAAGACTAGACAATGATCTGTAATAACTATTAGCCTAATATTAAGTCTCACAAACCAGTTTATTCATGTATTACATTGACATGTATTGGTTTATCCACCACAATGGCTTTGTTCTAAACAAAGCTACTTGTGAGATTTTTAATAAGCTTGTTTCCTATCTATTTGTTCATGAAATGAGACCCATCTTCGGCGATTGGCCTGTTATCAAAGATAAGCTTAGCAAATAAGCGCGAAACAACTGCACATTAAGAACATCTGTACCAGAATGAAAACAAATTCACAATGGCCCGGGAAAAAAGCTTACACATACTATTGATTAAAAGAAGAAAAACGCTTTCACAGTAAAAGCGTTACTCTTCGGCTTATCCTGATTAAGAAGTAATATAAGTCAACGTATATATTGCATTCATCTTTGAATACTAGTACACCTACCGGGTATTAAATCTACGATGAAAAAGGTAGAATTAAATACTGGAAAAACTATTTTTCTCAATTGTGACTGCTGTATAATCAAAAGCTTTAAAGTCAATTTTCACGACACCAGTTGAATGGAAACACACAGCGTTTTACGAACGACGTAACTCGTGATCGGCGCACTGAATTTCATTTGAATTTGTGATTTGAAAATTAAAAAAATGTTAAGATTCATTATCAATACTATTTCATAACACCACGTATCTAATTATCTATTTATCTATCTGGCTGAGTTATAAATAATTTCCGTTTTAAGAAGCTGTTATTTCTTCTTAAATAATTTAAGCATGAACTAATTCCAATCAGGAGAACATTCACTATTATTTTGAATCATCACTTCCCTTTTATCTGGTAACGTCTTGGTTTCTCTCAAGTGAAATTCGGCTGGTTTCGAGAACAAGAAATTTTCCAACATTTTCAATTGATCTTCTGAAAATCTTTTTTCATTCAGAGGAATTTGTAGAGAACGAAGAGGATGGAAACCACTTTGTGCAAGGTGAACTGATATCGTGAATAAGGTAAAACAGAACAGCTTAAATCCACTATGTTTGCTTATTGAATGTTGCCTTGTGTTATTGGGGTGAAACAAATCAATTCCGCAATAGAGTGGGGGCGTTTTCGGATAAGATTGTCATCCACACGTTGTAGTTATTCAGAGTTTAAGGCAACATTGCGAGTCTGATTGCAGCTTAAAATCCCCAAAGGAATAATCCTGCGATGATCTCATTATTCACATTATTAGGGGTAGGCTGCGAAGAATCTTCCTTCTCAATCCATTGCCTATTGCGTTGAACATTGTCTTGAAAGACATGCCTTCGTCACCTCTAATGATATTCATCGGAAATAGGCCTTTTCATTGTCTTGAAAGACAATGTTATTGTTCTTATTCATTTCCCTAAGATTATGAGGAAGTCAAACGCCCAGCTTGCTCACTTTTCCTTTTTGCAAGTGGATGCAGTTTGTGGACTGATGTGTTGAGGTCAAGGGCTGATTCTCGAATACGTATGAGCGATTGTATCCCACTAATTTTCTTACAGGATCTTGATCGAAGTTAGGTCAACGTCCTGGTCTTGGCTCATCTCTCAATTACTTATTTCATGATTGAAATACCGAGAACAAGTTTTCGACCGTGCCGTCAGTAATAACACATTGGCCATGAACACTCAGAAATTTTAGCTGATTCTGGGGCGTTTTTGTTATTCTTAAATTCCCACGACATTAAATGTCGAATATATGCTTTCAGTTGTATGATTTTAGGATGTTGAGATCATAGATTAAGTGATGATGCATACTATTTCACTAATGAAATAAGAATACTCTATGAAAGAAGGTACTCTTTTATTAGGTAATTCCGGCTGTGTTTAAAAGACTGGATGTTTTCTGTTAAATTTTATCCATATACGAGGATCATTAAATAAGTTTCCAGGCTTTTTTCTACAACAATTTTAAATGCCCATACGAAAAAAATCTAGAAACTTATCGTATACACCTCATATATATATATATATATATATATATATATATATATATATATATTGAAGAAATATGTGGAAATTTGGATAAATCAAACACTTTACACATATTTCCATCGTATATATATATATATATATATATAGTTTATGATATTCCATATGAGCATAATAAAAAAATATATATCAGTGAAATTTCTCGCAGTCTTAAAAATTAAATTCATGAACACATAAGGCAAACAAAAATAAAGTTTAGGGCCGGAATAATATATGAATTAATCACTACTTTAATTTTAGAAATTAATAAATATTAGTTTATATACATGATCAAATTCAGGAAAATTGTTGAATCTAGTATCATTTCAGAATAAAACATTATCCAACAGCAACCCAGCACTTTTAATTTTTCTCCTTATTTAGTCAGAGTACAGCTAAAAAATCACAAAATCTTTTATTTAAATCATTTTGCTACATCGTTTTTATATTTACTTTGATAATATTTACCAACCCCTCCGCTCGGGCAGGATATGACACAAGGTCAATTTTTAAGCGGAGTTTAACAGGTTTGAATTCAGAGTTTTCCTTCTCCTAGACTAGTTGCCTAACCAAGGCTGAAGAACCTAGTCTGTCCTACTATTTACCCATAGCTGGAGGGAGAATAATTGGATTCATACCTTTCCCAAGGGTATTAGTGCTATGTGAAATGCAATCAGTCTCGTCCAGGATTTGAACTCGTATGGCCGTGTTCATTTCCTAAGGCGATAACGACTACACCACGGGCACCTCCACCTTTATATTTACTTTGATAGATTGATAGATAGATATACTGATATTTATATAACGAATCAAACTGACATTGATAGCGACAAATGGATATGATATGAAATATTTACAGACATGAACAAAATAATATAAATACAAACATGTATAGATAGACTGATGTGATATGATTTTTTTAGGAAATGATTGACGTTTTTAAAATACATTTTTGAACACTAATCATATCGTATGATTTTGCAATAGAACGCTACACACAGAAATAGAATGTTAAAAACTTTCTCATCATTTCGTTTCATTTAAAAATTCATACGCCTTGATTAAGGTTTTAAAAGCCCAAACATAACGTTTTCAATTAATTCAAACTATTAATAAAATCATCTTCTGAAGGCCTTGTGTTTTTTATGTTTACACACACACACACACACACACACACACACACACACACACACACACACACACACACACATACATACACACATATATATATATATATATACATATATATGGTGAGGAAGAATGATCCCTCACATTTGCAACATAAGTAAAATTAGTCAACGTAGATCCTATTCAACATTTAATTTTACAATAAGATGGAATAATTCTTGCCATTTTGTTTTATTATTGACATGTCTTTACTTTTAATGATTATCAACCAAAATTTTTGCCTCCATGAGCTATACATTCTTGATGTCTCATCGAGAAATATTTTGGTATTGATGCTATTTCATGAAGATTTCTTTGCAGTTGAAATTTATAGACTTGAATCTTCAGTTAACTCAACCGGAAATAATCATATTAGCATAGATCTGGTGTGCAAGCCGGCTATGAGAGTTTGTCACTCAATGTGGTGAGACATCATGGAAAAACCTGTAATAGAAATTCCAAAGACGCTCTTGCTATGATGACAACTGAAAGGTAAGAGCTGCTGATACTTAAAGGCATAACTTTCACCTTATCATAGAGACTACTATCATGGCGGTAGGAATTTCAAATCCGAGATACTATTCAGCCAGATTATATATATATATATATATATATGTGTGTGTGTGTGTGTGTGTGTGTGTGTGTGTGTGTGTGTGTGTTTTGCTTTCTTTTTTTAGCCGAATATCCACCTTTATTGGTTATATAATACCAAAGACATCGTTCTGGAAGTTATTATTCTGAAAGTGAACATAACACCGTAAGTAGAGTTCGAACTCGCTTACTTCGATATCTTTTTCCTGCACTTTAGCCTCTACTCTTGAGATTGTTGATAAAATATGTACTGAGACTGTGGATTTAAAAAATCATCAACTAATGGACTCGTCTAGAAGAAGTCTGCTCATCTAGATATTACTCAATACTCTCTTTGAAAATCACACAATTTTATAAGTAAAACTAAGTTGCACACTAATCTTCATTGAAATGCCAAGAAATGTAAACTTTCTATCTGGTGTAGTGTTCAGACACAGACGTGAGGAAAAGAGGAGGTAGTTCATATAATGAAAGAAAAAGTCAGATACGTTGTCAGAGAAAAATCCAACTCAGTTTATTTTCCACGTAATTTTTTACCTTTGGATCTATCACAAAAACAGAAAATCGTGAAGTGATATTTTTGAGTCAATCAAAGATGGGGCGGTTTCATCAATTTCGAAATTTGGGTGGTTAAATGTCGCTCCCTCGGTAACTAACTTTTAAAAACCTCAAGACTAGTGTGCCCGTCTCTCACACCTATAGTGAGAGCTGGTCTAACCAACACAGCACCTAACACCAACTCCCGTTGAAAGTTGGAAAGTCTGGATCAATAATCC
Organism: Sepioteuthis lessoniana; assembly: GCA_963585895.1. Taxonomy (NCBI): domain Eukaryota; kingdom Metazoa; phylum Mollusca; class Cephalopoda; order Myopsida; family Loliginidae; genus Sepioteuthis; species Sepioteuthis lessoniana. The sequence continues at coordinate 102,018,639 of OY757916.1, read as the reverse complement.
GGTGCCTGTGTTTCTTCTTACGGGAACTCCGATGGAAGTTGAACTATTTTGCTTCCTGTGAGGTCACTAACTTAAACTGACCTTTTGTCAAATCGAATTTGTGAAGGTGAAAGAGAGCGCTAACAGCACAGTTTTTAGTGATTATTTCCAACCTAATTCTCAAGTGCTATTCTTAGTAATGTTAATCTATCGTTATTGTTGCATTTTGCAAGTCTATATTTTTAGCAAAGATCTACATATTGCACTTAGTAATCTATCTAAATATAAATTCTTAACCTTATTGGTAAAAATCTGCGCGTTTTTATTGCTACCTAAAACGGGAGACGTTTTGGCTTGTCAACCGAATAGTCTGTAGATGAGCGTACTGAATTAATCAAGTTCTTTTTTGCCCTGATGATTATGGAGAAGATAGCCGGTCGACACATATCCTATGACAGATATATCAAGTTGGCGCCACACTTTCTTTACCCGTTCTTATCGACATATATAGATAATCTATTGCAAATCCAGATAAGTAAATATAATACCGATGTAGATATTTGTACTTCAGATCACGGACTCACATATATCCAAATGTAATTACAAATGTATTAAGAAACGCATTTATGCACCCGGACAGAAATACACACACACACACACACACACACACACACACACACATATGGGTCTCTTGCTATTTATTAAATGTTGTTGAATTTGGCTTTAGGTATTTGCTGTTCTGGACCAGTCACCCATCTGAGTACTCTACAGGATTATCGCTGCTTAACATCATATAGTGTGCTCAACGAAGACTGCTATATCGATGAGAGCTAACCGTCGTTGTGGTGGAAGAGAAACATAAAATTCAACTCGCCTGAAGCGTTTGGACCTATGTTGCTTTATCATCTCCATTCAGTTTCGATAGTTGCAGAAGCAGGGGCAAATAAGTTATAGACATAACGTACGCGGAAGATTTTTTGTTCAAGTTGGAACTGGTTCTTAACGTATCTTTGATTCGTTTCCTGTTCTCTGTTCTCTTTACAGCTCGTCTCCTTGCTCCCCAGCCACCAAAGTTCCATCATCTTTTTGTGGGGTTCACAGGATTTTCCATCCCTACTCTGCATCAAATAGGTGACATCGTTCGACCAGCCCTTACCACGAACCAACATGGTCACTTCTACGATTTTCACTACTGATACTAGAACAAGCGTATCTTGTTACACTTTTTGGACTAGGAGTGGACCTTTGTCAACACGTCTTTCTTCCAGCTGATGGTTTGTTATTTTAATGTAGATTTATCTACTGGAATACCAGTACCATTTGCTTCTATGGCCCAGTCTGCTGGGAATGCAGAATAAACCTACTGCTTCAATGCAGAGGGATACGACGCCCCCAACGAGTGTCCTGTTTACGACACGAAACAATCTGATAAAGACGCTCCTGTAATACTGGTCAAATTGAAGTCAAATAGAACTGTTTAACATTCAAACTGTGTACTTATGATAAATTGAATTGTTTAAAATAGAATTGCTTTTACATGTTAACTTTGCTGACATACTAGACTGAATTGTTTGAAATAGACCTGTTTGATCATTTAATTATGTAAATAAATAAATGATGTCGAATGGAATTGTTAGTGATTCATTGTAATACTTAAAACCATTTAACTTTGATGATTTATGCTGAACTGAATTATCTGTCATAGAACTGTTTGATAATTTGACTGTATGTAAACAAATGACAGATGTTTAAATGAATAATCATGCACAAACAAATGATTAATAGAAAATAGAATTATTCGTATAAGAAATAAATAAATAAAAACATTTAACTGTATGCAAAAAATGAGCTCAGGCTCGTTCAAAAATATTATCTACAAAATGTGTTTAGAAATCATGTATTTAATATATATGTATAAAAAGGATTTTGCATTTAATAACCTACAATGGTTGATATGCCACAAAACCTGACCAAGCCAAATCATTAGCTAATAATTTTACACTTTGTTCATCGAGAATGAGCAGGTGCTTTGAACGTGAATTGAACATAAAAGACACCTGGGAATCTTTCGTCTTGACAAAACGTTAGATATCACATAATAATACAACTCATTGCATTCTTGGAGATTGAAATAACTATATTTTTTTAAAACGCTCCAGTGTCAGTGATCAGTGTTTGAACGAAGACTATGAACAATTTCGAATGGGAATTCTTCTAAGAAGTAGCCGTATCAATACTATTAAATCGGTGCACCACTAAGATTCTCACAAATTGATTTGTGAAAAAAAGCTAGACGGAAAGAAAATAAGAATGCTACGTGCTGTTTAGAAAAAAAATCTTTGAAGCAGCGCCCAAGAAAACAGCAATGGCAAATAACCTCTCATCTCGCAAGCCGTATGTCTGCTTAAAGCTTAAACCAAACGCAAAGGTCAATAGCTATTCTTTGCTTGTCATTGATCGTTCTTCCACTTAAAAGTGGCCCAGCTGGAGTTAGAGGCCTGAAGGCCATTAGAAGTATGTTGTTTGGGAGCTGATAGGTTGTGGTTAAAATTATTTCAAAACCAGCCTTAGCATGTTTATTTGAACAGATTTGCATGATTTCAAGTATTGCTATCAAAAGTTACTAATATTTTTGAACTCAAATATTTCTGAGGATGTTTATCTAACAATAACAATTCTTCAAGTATTCATAAAACAAATATTTTTTTCACTTCTAATTAATCATTTGTTATTAGACTGAACCAGATAGATTTCCTAATTTGCTATGTGATTCTGCAGTCTTTGGATATCTTTGAATGCTAAAATCCATAACAAGACACTAAACATATTCCTAACCAGCTGATCAAATGTATGCCAGGCAAAAATTCAGAATTGTACTGAAACTGGCCGCACCAAATTAAAATTTTGATTATTAAGAAAGTTGATTGGCTATTAATCGAACAGATCCGATAATTAGACGCAACATTTAACACAATCAAGCAACAATTGTGATTCAATCGCTTACTGCATTGCCGAACAGGTTTTATGAAAGGCTTAGAGTCGATTTTGTTGTCAATTTTGATCATGTGATCACAAAGATAATAACTAAACGCTTAATAACAAATAAAATCCTAGGTGCAAAAAGCTTAGAGAATAGACAATGAGAGAAATATTTATAGCCCAAGACAAGCAGTCAGAAGGGTAGCAAGAGAGAGAGAGAGAGAGAGAGAGAGACAGACAGACAGACAGACAGGCAGAGACAGAGACAGAGAAAGAGAAAGAGAGAGGATAGGGAGAGAAAAGGATAGGGATGATTAAATTTTATTTTATTCAATTTAAAATGGTACATTTTTAAAAGTCAAATGTAAAGTTATTGTGCTTAAGCTGGATTAGATCAGTGAGTCGGCTGTCAGGTTTCCTATGAAAACTGACGGTAAGATTAAATTGAAGATAATCGCCTATAGTTTCAAAGTCCTGATTAGTAGGTCATTAAGACAGCTGATTGTTAGATTCATTGTGCTCAAACAGTTTTGAGAAAATATAAATAGGCCCAAAATTAACTTTAAACAAAAGAACAAATTGTTTTTTTGTGATTCTTTGTTTAATAACATATTAAACATCCTGGGTTATTTAATGCCAAAGAAATCCTTATGATAATACGACAGTTATACTAGTTTACCCAGAACTGAGAAAACAAAGTTGTGTATACCTTTCTAAGAGTATTATACCGAAATAGCGCCACTGGAATATGAACTTGCTAACTCCGAGATCACAGTCCAACCATTACGCCACAGTGACTACCCTTTTGAATATGGAATTGTTGATAGATTTATATAGCTAGGGTGAATCAAAATTTTTACAATATTTTGGTAAGGTGAGGCACAATATGACATATTTTTACGAGATCGGGAAACTGTACTCGATGTGCCCGTGATGTAATGGTTATCTTCGTAGGAAATGGACACGGTGACACGAGTTCAAATCCTAGACGAGACTGATTGCATTTCACATAGCACTAATACCCTTGGGAAAAGGTATGAATCCAATTATTCTCCCTCCAGCTATGGATAAATAGTAGGGCAGACTGGGTTCTTCAGCCTTGGTGAGGCAACTAGTCTAGGATAACGAAAACTCTGAATTCAAACCTGTTAAAACCCCGCTTAAAAAAATTGACCTTATGTCATATCCTGCCCGAGTGGAGGGGGTGGTATACGTATATGTACTCGACGTGTACTCCTGGCTAAATTTGCTTATCTGGCTTTCAGCACAGCCTTAAAATTCTTGCTAATAGGCCAACCAGATCTTACTTGGGCGTCGAGGTTCTTGCAGTCGAAGCGAAATTTTTTGAACCATTTGGTAAACTATACTGTGATCAATTGTGCCTTTGCTTTTTGCACAACAATACTTTTTCATTGTTTAGGTCGGGTTATGAACCAGTTAAAAATTGAAAGCATAAGATCGCGTTAAGCATAAGATCCCGTTAAGCATAAGATGAGACTTGATTACACGTTCATCTGCGTGGCTTTTAAATCATAAACAGACTGAAGCAATCTACAATATATCAGCATACTTTCTCCCTACGATATTACCACGGGGTTACTCTAGTATTATCAACTACGCCTTCACCATTGTCTCTCAGAAGACGCCATTAACATTATTCACTTGAACATTGGATTGGAAATGGTTTCATTTTTTGTAGCTTATTATACTAACGAAAATCTTCATTTGAAGTTCTATATTTTTCTCTGGTACGATATGGCCCAGTTGACTGGAGGCGGGCTGTACACCGACTGCACCTCTGCAGAGGAGTAAGACACTCCAACGAATGTTCTAGATATGACTCTAAAAAATCTGATGCTGAGACTCCATTTATCCTGGATATTTGGGGAATGTGGAGTACCCTTTATTACCATCGCTCATAGGTCCACTCAGACCCGGAGTGGTAGTACCTGAGTAGGTCCTATCTAGGTGTCAAATGGAACTAAACGTTGTTCTTATGCTAAACTGAATTGTTTGAAACAGAACTGTTTTGACAGTTAACTGTGTGTAAACAAAGACTATACTTATATTAAACTGAATCATTTGAAATAGAATTGTTCATATGTATAAAAAAGGATTTGGCATTAATAATCTACAATGCTTGATGAGCAATGAAACCAAATCAAACCAAACCAAACAAAATCTGTTTCGATAAAATATATATAAAAAATCGAATGACTTTGATGTTGATAGCTACTAAGTAAGGGAGATTCCGCTCTATTGAACATGTAGTAGGATTTCCCCTGACTGTTTTAATTGTTAAAGAGTTGGATTGCAGTCTCCCAGTAAAAGTGTTCGAACTCTAGTAGCCCTATAACGTTCTCTTTCAGATTAATACTCCTGATAAAAGTATGGATCATCTTATCTTCCCATCTATGAGTTAAATACTAACCCTGATATTCTTCAAAAGGGATGGATTTTGCATTAGATGACCTGTAAATGTAATATAGCCATGATACGAATATAAAAAATATACGGATCTGTGAAATATACTGACACGTAGAACGTTCACATGCACAGGAATCACGAAATACGCGAAATACTGACGACATTTTTTGTTCAGATACGAAACTTTTATTACCTTCTTGACTTTTAGGTTTTCAACACGAGGAGAGAGACACACACAATTTTTACTATGCTGACTGTTCTATCTGACCCAACAACGCGTGGTGCATCACGTAGACTCAACTCGCCGTGGCTCGAAAATCAACTCGCTTCGCCCAGATCCGAACTGAACACGATTTGGGAACCTCTAATCGTGAGAGAGAACCTAGAGTAAGAACTTAGGTTTAATAGTCCCAAAAATTGATACATCTTCGTCCAAGAGACACATCGCCGAGGCGACTAAGGCGTTGAATCAAAAATTGGAAGTCCCCCAAGGTGCTGAGTGCAGTGGCAGTGACAAAACAATGGCAGTGACAGCGTCGATAGAGGCAGCAGCAGCGACAGCATTAAGCAGTAGCAGCAGCAATGGCCTTAATGGAATAAGAACATGGTACCCCCGGAACAATAAAGGGTTGGGTTCGAAATTCCAGTGTTCCCGAGTTCGAGATAAACCTGAAGAAGGCCGGAGGATCAGACGGCCGAAACGTTGTGAAAAAAACAACCTAGATGAGGAAGTCAGTCCGAAAAGCATAATCAATGGAAACACCTCATCCCAAAAATATAGACAATTGCTATTTCGTTTTATTTTATTTTTGATTTTTAAGAACTTTTTCAAACTGAACCGTTTTCTGAGTTTACCTATTTATAAGCTTATGAGGAACACGATAAGATGACGGAGAGGATAAATGTATATGATGTTCCTCATTTGCTTATCCACTGAAAAACTCAGAAAAAGGTTCAGTTTGAAAAAGTTCTTAAGAGTTCAAAATGAAATAAATGAACTTAATATTGTGCGTTTAACTGTTTGATTTATCCAACTTTCCACATATGTCAATTTATTGTCAGATTCACCCCAATCAATCGTTTCAACTAATATATATATATATATATATATATCTTCTTTCAAACTTCAGTTTCCCGATGTTATATATATATATATATATATATATATATATATATATATATAGCTCCTTTGCTGATTGAAGATTGAAAGAATATTTTTATCCCATTTCCAGTACATCTCTGATGTTTATTATGAGAAGAGAAAAAAATCAGAAAATCTAAAAAGGTCACTTTTTAATGCGTCAGCGTAGGATTTATAAAACAGATAAAAATAGAGGTATCAAAGTTTAAATCAAAGGATTGAACTTTCTCATAATCCATGTCCATGATGTCCCGATAAATCCAATATTTTATTGTTGCTAATTAAGTGGTCAGCATTTTTCAGGTGACTTACAAAAAAATGTAGGTCCAGAGGTCGGTACAACATCAGAGTGACCCTCGCGGGGACTTAATCCTTCTTATAAAACCTGCTTCAGGCCTCGAAGAAGCGCCCACTAATTTTCTCCTTCACCTATTGTCCCTTACAAATACCTGCATAGCCAATTCACAAGCAGGTGACTTATGGTCATTATTCTTTTTATGCGTCTCACTTTGTATGATTCTGACTTTGTCGCTATGTTCTCTTTGCCTCGATGTAACCATTAGTGACGTCGCATTCGTTCATTTCGTTGTCTCTCTATCGGCATTCTTTGATGAAAGACGCTTCTCACATTTGATCCTAGTGAATTCAAACCTTGCTTCTGTTTTTCATACTTTTAGAATATTATCATTTATCGGATCGTCAAAAGAAAGAACATCTACCCAATTTAAATAGAGTAAAAACTCCTGCCAGTGTTTGCCAATTAATTTTCCATACTGTAAAAAATGTCGGGAGAATACTCTGACTGTATCCCCTGCAGAGAAGTAATACCCCACTTCCAAAGGAGGAATCCCGTGTATGACATATAATCTGCATCTGGTGGTAAGACTCCAGTTCTGATTATCTGGTAAGTGTGGAGTGCCCCTTCATTGCTATTATTTCCAGATCCACTGTGGCCCTGCATGGTTGTAATAGTAAAACTTCCATCTGTGAATTGAAAAGATATTTGCTAATTACTTGTATTAGATATGAATATTTGATATCTTATAATCATCTGCAAAAACTTTTGAGAAACTACATATACTATTAAATTTTTCAATGAAAACGGCGTATTTTTATAAATACTTAGAATATGAATTAATTATAAAAACGGTAATGCAGTCACATAGAAATAATGGATTAAATGTATGTTGGCTTCTCTTTTTATTAATCAAAAAATGAAAAACCAAGAAAAATATCATCATCACGTTGAGCCGCTAGCACGGATTTCCCTGATTCTATCTCTCGCTATCGTCCATTGCCTTTGGTAGGTCCTCTAGACTACATCCTGTGTCCTTACAAAGCTGTCGTAGATAAGTTCCATCTAGTCGTCCAAGAACAACTCATCTGTGCGATGGGGTCCATAGGAAAACAACACTTATGAGTTCGTTCTTACTCCTCCGTCAGGGTTCTGTGTCTTGTTCGTCTTATTTTTATGGTTTTAGAGATGGGAGGTTTGTGGCCGTACAGCTGCTGTTTTGTGGGATGTTGCTTCCAATATTTGCTAAATATGAATAAATAAATTGAATAAAATCCACTATTAAAAATGCAACGTGATGTTTGCTATTGAAATAAATAAGTAAATAGAAAATGGGATTCACTGAAATGTTATGTACCTTTATTATATTAATCAAAATAATTAAAAAAACGACTTAATATTCATTCACTGAAAATAAAAATGTAGACTTGCACTTGTGTATAATACAAGACTAAATTATATGAAAAAAGCAAAGAAAAATTTAATTTGGATTAACCAACACTTATAATGCCATAATTAATATTGCAGCTGCTTAAAAACTATGCACTATAAGATGATGAAGTTTGTGTTATTACATAGACTAGTTAATAGAATTGTTTCCCGTGTAGTTAGCGCTGCAAAAACTATCAAAATAGAATCTATAAATTGAAAATTTGAATTTATTTTGAAGATCGAGGAAAGAGTTTATACTCCCACTGTATTACAATTGTTTTACTCATCTGACTGTCGGTGTCATAACTTATATTCTAAATTTATGATTTTACCCAAATTAACTCCGCCTTCTTAGTGGCTGTTGTATAATACGCCGACTGTCCCTCTGCAAAGAAGTAAGACTTTCGCCCAACAAGTGTCCTAGGTGTGACATTTGATAGTGTAGTGAAGTACTCTGTCGTCGTCATCACTCCCAGATTAATTCTGGCACGGAGTGGTAGTACCAGTAAGAGTCCCATCTACGAATAGAATATAACTATTTAATCAATTAATATACTTGAAACCATTAGATTGTGAGCAAATAGATGATTAATATGAAATTGAATTATTAGCATTAGATAGCAATACTTAAAACCATTTAACTGTGTGCAAACAAATCAATAATTTCAAAAAGAATTATCAGAGTTAGATAGCACTACTTTAAGTCATTTAGTTTCCTGGGTATGATTTTAAATTTTATCCAATGGTGAGGCTCCAGGCTTGGAGTTTGGAGAATATTGATTACTCCTTTATTACGATTATTCCCATATCCACATTAATTCGGAGTGGTAGTACCTAATAGGGTCTCATGAATGGGTTTGATAGAACTGTTCTATCTTTGGTTAGGGGTTACTATTACTAGTTATTTGAAATAATACAGTTGTGTGCGTATTAGTATTTGATAGGAATACTTGGTAAATAGAATGATTAATATTAAATAGCATGAAACTACTTTTGAGCGTGTTATTAGAATTCCTCTGTTTGCTCACAGATAAATGTTTCCTAGTATTCCTATCTTGCACCAATAATTTCATTTAATATTAATAATTTGTTTGAACATATTTAAATGGTTTCAAGCATTGTTCGTCAACCTAAGTATTTCTATTTATCTTGCATTCCGATAATTTTTACATATGACAAATGATAATTGTTAGTAAATGATTGAACAACCCTGTTTATACTTTGGACAATAACAAATACTACCAAGTTGGTCCAGAGTGGATCTCAGATTATTAGCAATGAAGGGGTGCTAAACATTACTTAAAACACCTGAACAGGAGCCTCACCGTCAGATGAAGTTTAGCGTCATACTCAAAGTAGTCATTGGGGAAGTTTTAGTCGGGGTATTCTACAGCTCCAGCTGAAAGTACAGAAGGTTTAGATTAGACTCTAGTCAAAATAAAACTTTTATTTAAAAGCATAACAATTAATTATGCGTTTAAGTCCAATTAAAAATAAACTGCATTTGCAATTAAAGGTTTTAATCCAAATAACATTTGAGGAGGACATTTGCACGAAGTGAAAGGCAAACAGATGCGTCCAGTATTTGAACTCGAGCAGCCTCTTTCATTTCCGGTGATGGTAACCTTTACGCTAAGCAGGCCACATATTATAAATCATGAGCAGGAGTCGATACAAGATCAGTATTAAAAGCGGTGTACAACAGATGGAATTATGAATTTTTCTTCCTCATGAATGGTTGCTATACCAAGGTTAAATAGCCTAGACTATCGTACTGTTTACCGATACCTGGGAATAAATTCATACATTTACCAATGTTAAATGAAACGCAGTTTCTTCCAGGCAGCGGTCGTGTCGATACTGCTGTATGGATGCACTACTTAGACGCTAACAAAACGGCTGGAGAAGAAGCTAGACGGCAATTACACAAGAATGTTGCGAGCAATACTGAACAAGTCCTGGCGGCAACACCCCACAAGGTAACAACTATACGGCCACCTGCCTCCTATCATGAACCAGACATGCAAGACACTGCTGGAGAAGCAGGGACGAGCTCGTAAGTGATGTACTCCTATGGACCCCTACATATGGCCGAGCAAAAGCAGGAGGACCAGCACGAACATACATACAGCAGCTATATGAGGATACGGGATGTAACCCTGAAAACCTGCCAGAGGCGATGAACGATAGGGAGAAGTGTCAAGATAGGGTCAGGGATATCCGTGCTGGTGGCACGACATGATGATGATGATTACCACTACGTGAAATGCACAAAATCTGTTTTCAGATTTTAACTCAGGTATTGATTCCTTTTTCTATAATCATAACGATTTGTCATATACTGACTCAGCTGGCGACGTGGATGAACTTAACAGATTCAATGCGGTCGCAAGATAACATCAACAAAGTGGTTTCACAGGAAAGAGAAAAATAAAAGATGATGGTTAGAATACAATTGATTGCCAATGGATAGAATGACAGATATTTCCGTTCGCAGATAAGATCAAGAATTTACCGAAAAAAACGGAAGTATGTCAGTTCCGACAACCAGCCATAAAACAGAAAAATACGTGGGCGAAGAGGATATTCCTATTTCCGCATGGGACTTGAAAAGACAATATAAGGTCTTTAATTTTGGACAGAAGGCAGAGATCCGCTGGTCACTCATACGAGGAGGAGATCCGCTAGTCTCTCAAGCGAAGAGAGACCCGCTGATCACGCAAGCAAACCTGTCGGCTCCCCGTGTGTTTTCCGGCTGTCCTACTACTTCACAAAAAGTGTTAGCGCAACAGAAGAAAGATATGTGCGAACTCTGTCTCTGACTGTATTCCTACTTCACACAAACGTCGCCGTCGAAGAGTAAAAATATAAATTATATTTTTACATATCTCCGTGGTCTTCGTTGTTTGTCCAGCGGTGCAATATACTACAGATTGAGCCTCATCTGTGTCTGTGTAATGTTCATTCACTTCATGGCTTTTAATCGCCTCGCTAGTGAATTTCTGAAGATCAAGTAGAGTCATTTTTATTCTTTAAGAATCTGTTTATTCTCAACTGCAATATAAAGACTAGGGGATATATTTTTATTGTATTTTTATGTCTTTGTTTAGCATAATAAATTTCCCATATTTGTTACCAGAGCCATCCATCAGTTAGAATGAATTAGCTGAACTGAACAAAATAAGATGATATGGAGGTTTCATTTATCATTTTTGCTCGGTTTTAGTTAATTATTATCTCTCCTTCTCTATTCGATACTAGATGCTCTCCGAAAATAATATTGCTTATTTATTTCCACAAAGTTTGCAACATATACAGAAAGAAATATTGGGCATGTTTTCAATGGAAAACACCTTTTCTATATTGCCAATAGGTTATGGGTTATGTTTTTTGGCAGCGATAAAGAAGCATCTTCATACTGGTCTCATAGAATCTGCTCTGGCTAAAAGAAGCCTCATTCCCACAGACGTAAATTTTCAGCTTTATTTGAGCCGGAAATTTCTCGATATACGTGATTTTTAGTTATTTGATTAAGAGCATTGACAAGGAGAAATTACGCCAAATAAGTATTTTCTATGTGACAAAAATATATTTTTGTCTTTCATCCTCAGACAACAGTGTTATTTATATATCTACATAAAAAAAAATACGCCCATGCAAAAACACATGAATATACCCGAGGGTGCGCGCACATATATGGTTATATATTTTGGTGTATTTATTAATAAAATGCTCTCAATATCTGTGATATAACAGGCACATACGATAAGTTTCCAGACTTTTTTCGAATGGGCACTTTTATTGAGAGTACAGATATGAAACTCTAGTCCCCTTCAAAGTAATATCCTCCGGCTGCAATGCACTTGTTGTACCGTTCCAACAACTTCTGGAATGCTCCATGGACGTCCTCTTGTGTAAACCTGTCAATGACCTTCGTCACAGCTTCTTTCATCTACTCAATTGTCTCTGAGCTTAGGGAATAACCAAAAGTCACAGGGAGCAAGGTCTGGACTATAGGGACGGTGAGAAACTGTCTTGATGGCAATCTTGGTTCAATAGTCTGTGACAAGGATGAATTTGTGGACTGGTGTATTGTCCTGGTGGAAATGCCAGTGACCCGATTTGAAGAGTGCTGGCCTCTTCCGACGGGATCTCTTCCTGGACTCTCTTAAAACCTCAAAATAGTAATGCTAACCCTAACCCTTTGGCCAATCAACTCTGGTGTATTGACTTCCTTACACCTCCCACAACTCTCATGATCCCTGCATTCCTTGATTCTCTTATACCACTCAAAAACTGATGCTGGACGTGAGGTCACTTTAGAAGAACAATATGCAAAAAGATTATGTTTTAAACTCGCAAAAAATGCCACAGAAACATATGGAAACGTTTTGGAGCATCTTGCATGAATCGAGCATCAGTTTTTGAGTTGCATAAGATATTCAAGGAAGGCAGGGAGTCTGTGAGGGATGATGAGAGGTGTGGGAGGAGTAAGGAAGTCAATAGACCAGAGTTGATTTGCCAAAGGGTTAGGTTTAGGGTTACTATGTTGAGGTTTTAAGGGAGTTCAGGAAGAGATTCCTAGGGAAGTGGCCAACACTCTTCAAATCAGGTCAGTGGCATTTCCACCAGGACAACGCACCAGTCCACAACTCCATCCTTGTCACAGACTATTTGATCAAAATGGGCATCAACACAGTTCTTCAGCCTCCTTATAGTCCAGACCTTGCTCCCTGTGACTTTTGGTTATTCCCTAAGCTCAGAGGCTGTTGTTATGAGACAATTGAGGAGATGAAAGAGGCTGTGACGAAGGTCATTGACATACTCACACAAGAGGACTTCCATGGGACCTTCCAGAAGTAGTTGGAACGGTACAATAAGTGCATTGCAGCCGGGGGAGAATACTTCGAAGAGGACTAGAGTTTCATATGCCCATAATAAAAACGTCTGGAAACTTATCGTATGCACCTCGTATTTTTTCATCATTAAACTGTAGAGTGAATCTACATACACACAGTTAACAGGGTGAACAAAAGGAACTTTTCCTGCGATTAAATTCATGTATATTTTAAATTACTTTAATTATAAAAGTTCCTAACATCTCTTTATTTTCCTAGAAAAATCAAATACTACGGTGAGTCAAAAGTTTTGCAGTATTTCGGTCGTACAGTTCGGTATCTCTGAAGTCGTGAAAATAATGGACTACATTAGATTGTAAAATGCCGAGCTAGCCTGAAATTCCCCGAGTGTAACACGACAGATTTACTTATGTAGCTTAGAGCACGGCCTCGTAATCCTCAGTTTTCAGTGTACCTGATCTTGCTTGATCTTTGAGGTGCTGCCAACCCTAGCAGAATTTCTTGAACTATCTAGTTTCTGTACTGTGATCAACTATGCAATCACGCATGAAGGTTGATAAGCCATAAATCCAAACCAAACCAAACAAAATAAAACAAATACTATCTATCTATCTATCTATCTGTTCGTTTATAGAAATGTACGAGAATCAATTAGGGCAAACCAAATGCACAGGCAGCTACGAAAGATTGAAGTACAATAGGCAGCAAGACGGGGGAATTATCCATTTCTTCACGGTCAATAAGGTATATATATATATATATATATACGAATGTATTTTTCTTTCTTCAATCCTGCTGACGTTTTTATGTATAATTCTTCTAAGATTATTTTCTGTTCTTCTCTCCGTTTTTATCTTTGCGTAATGTTTGCTTAAAATTTATTTTTCTATTTGTTTTATTTTCCATAAAATTTCATCTTATATGTTCATCTGTTTTTTCCGATCTGTCCGATTCACGAAAGCCTTCATGAAATGAGAATTAAGAACGATCTAATGAAGTAGAAGTAATTCAGACGAGTGATCACACAAGTGATAAATGCCAATCAACACAACGCCTTAGGCACAGAGAACGCACCAAGCTCCTAGGCAGCAATCTATACAAAAAAAAAAAAAAAAAAAGCTGAAAAAGTAAATGTCTGCAGTATATATATATATATATATATATATATATATATATATATATATATATATTGCAGACATTTACTTTATATATATATATATATATATATATATATATATATATATACACACACAAATATATATATATATATATATATATATATATATATGTATATATATATATATATATTGTATGAAAAAACATTTTTTACGTTCGTGAGTACAAAAATGACTGATATTCGTTTATTTTATGCTTATCATTGATGTATAAATATAAATATTTATTACCATTGTGTTTTATAGTTTTCCACGTTGGGTATGAATTCAGCAAACACACACACACACACACACTCACACTTACTTGACATAATGGCTTGAGTGTTAGTCAATGGTCTGGGAGATCGAGGTTCAATCCAAAAGATTCAAAAAATAGTACCTGGTGCCTCCATGCTTTACACTTAGCATTATAAGTAACGGATCAAGTGTAAGTGGAGCAAACCAGGGAAAGAAGTAGCGCCCTCCACTACCTATTGATATAGTAGCTATAGAAAATGGAGTTTTGAGTCTTTTCGACTACGGTCGGCTAACTTAATTATATATCTGCGTGTGTATACTGATTGAAGGGGAGAAACACTTCATATCTACATATTCTATCTTTGAGCCGTTAAAGTGTCCGTATGAGTCATTTGACTTTTGGGTCAAATAAATTTAGGAAATTGCCGTTTGTTTCCCCAAGTACTTTTAGCCCCATTGGAGCAATCTTTTGAGGAGCAAATAATGAAATGACAAACACAGCGACGATACAAATAGATAAATTGATATCAAAAATATTATTATATCATTATTATCATTTTACGTTTTTTAGAGTTTTTTTACACCTGCGTTAGCTGGTGGTTTGTCAATGGAGTTTGAGTGCCATCAAGTCTCCTTAATGCTCCAGGACTCTTCTTCGTATTCTGGCCGATCTCAACAATACTGTAGTTCGGATGGTCTCCTCCTGTCCCTTTATCAATCCTTTGGTAACTGTACCGATCACGCCAATTGCAATTGATATCATTGTCTTTGATGTTTCAGTTTTGTTCAGTTCTCTAGCAAGGTCAAGGTATTTATCTCCCTTTTCGCTTCTCATCGGCTTTACACTATGGGCTACTTGAACAATAAAGTCCACTATACGGCAAGTTTTTTTTTTTTGGTTTTTTAAATTTTTTTTTTACCATCACTGTGTCTAGTCGTCGGGCCGAGATTTGACAATCGGTTATTATCACAAAATCCCAAAGAATTTTGTGTGTCTCATTTTTGGAGACCGATTCTAGGTTGTACATTATTACTATAATCACTACTTGCTTAAGAATCAAAGGAAACGATAGCTAATGTCTAAGATGCTCTTATAAAAACGTTTATATTGAAATGTCTTGTTTTCCTAATTAGACGGTAATGAATAACAGATACACACACATCTATATATGTATATATACGAGGATCATTAAATAAGTTTCCAGACATTTTTCGTATGGGAAGTTTTTTTGATAATACACATATGAAAATCTAGTCCCCTTCGAAGTAATCTCCTCCGGATCCAATGCAATTGTTGTACCGTTCCAACAGTTTCGGGAATGCCCCATGGAAGTCCTCTTGTGTGAGCGTGTCAAAGTCTTTCGTCACAACCTCTTTCGTCTCCTCAATTGTTGGTCTCTTCCGATGGAATCTCTTCCTGAACTCCCTTAAAACCTCAACATAGTAACCCTAAACTTAACCCTTTGGCCAATCAACTCTGGTCTATTGACTTCCTTACTCCTCCCACACCTCTCATCATCCCTCACAGACTCCTTGCCTTCCTTGAATCTCTTATGCCACTCAAAAACTGATGCTCGATTCATTCAAGCAGTTTGAAATATTTCATACGGTTCTGTGGCATTTTTTCCAAGTATAAAACATAATTTTATTGCATATCGTTCTTCTAAAGTGTCAAATTGCATTTTTGAAATTCACCAGCAGTGACAACCAGGCTTTAGTAGGGTGTATTCCAATTGCTGCTGTAGCTGTACATTTGAACCTGAAATCATAAAAAAAATGTCAGTTATCTCATTAGATGTATAGCAATAACGTACTGAATTTTCAGGAATCTACGACAATTCTTAAAGCCCGTACAAAAAGTCTGGAAACTTATTGAATGTATCAGATATATATAGATATATATATAAAATCTTTGATTCAGTTCTTTTTTATAACCTACCAATTATTTCTGTAATAAGTCGGTTATAAACAAACATATGCATAGACACACACACTCACAACACACAGACAGACAGACAGACAGACACACACACACACACACACATATATATATATATATGTTAATTTTCTGCATTAAGGCATTTTAATATAAACGTTTTTTACGATGAAGTGGCACTTGATTTACCCGGCGATGAAACTGAAATTGGATTCGAATCGATTCGCTCCCCAGAAGTCGAATTATGAGTTCTTTTTGTTTATCTGATTGTTCCCCTTGTCTTTTTTCCCGTTCGAAACAAAAGCTGAAACAAGTAAACAATTTAAGAATGTGGCCTCTCTACAAAGATAACAAAAAACCAAAATATACAAAAATGAAATAACGTTCTATATTTTTAGTTTTATTTACAGACATTAACATACGAAAAAATAACAATAAATGACACTATGATAAGGATTTTTAATAATCCTGTTTTTCATATCTTATTTTCAATGAAAAATGTTTTAAAAGCTGATAAGCAATAAGAAAAATCTGGTTATTATCTTTAGGCTTTTTTGAATCTGCTGATGATTGAAGAACATGTTCCGAGTTTTTTGTTTCTTAATTATCTCATTTTTCTCAAGAATATAACCCGTATCTTAAAGCATAATACATTAGATCATAAACAACCTCATTTTGTTCTTTTTACTAATATAGCTATAAAACAAGACGTTGTGTTAGAATATATGTGGGGGGAATCTATTTTTAAATGTTGAGTAGCATTAAAATTAGGTCCTGAGCCGTTAACATAGAGGAAAAAGGAAAAGTCAACCCTGACATAACGCGGTTTCAATCTGAAAACTTGGTTTCAGTCAAGTGACGAAAATAGTTAGAGAATTAGAATAAGATAGTCAGCAAGAAACCCCCAACACAAGAAGCTGAACGCCCCATCATGCTGTCACTTATTTTCCTTTTATTCAGTTCGGGTAATGAAGGGAAATTTTTCAAGAAATAAAAGTAAAAAATGCACATCAGATCGTGGTTACGTTGTCATTCCTCATCAATGAATAAGAACAGAGATGACTTCACAAAAGAGACACCGACCGAGGTGAAGGGAGGAGACGACAAGATGAGAGACGAAGTGGAGAATAAACCAGAGTGAGTTGCGGAAATGGGAGCGGACTGAGGTTAATTTAGAACCCACATATAGAGATAACTACAGCATAGATCGTCCGAGTAAAACTAATATAACGAAGATAGGCTGAACGAAGGGCTATGCATCTGTAGGATTGTAACACCTACAAGATGCTAGATCTCTTTTTATAATGTTCTTTCTTCACCGAATATTTATTATGTTTTCTCTCGTACAATGCCGAAATACTGAATCGAATACTGAGTACTGAATCGAGTAATGACTGCATACACATTACTTCACTCTACTTCAGACGTCTGCCTGAATGATTTATATATCTAATATCCCTGGTCACGTGATCACAGAAGCACAATCCATTCCAACGATTGTGTTTATTGCCTGGAGATCCATGTTCGACCACACGGATCTCTATCGGCATATACTTCTTACATAACAATTTTAATATCGAAATAATTGTAATACTCTTTCTATGGTTTTTAAATTTGTGGGATGAGCTGCGGAAATCAGATGTTCATGAGCGACAATATTTTAAGAATACTTTGAGAATATGGTCTCGTATAAAGATTACATGATCCATTTTAGCATTTCACAAAAACAGGCGTAAAATCTCTACCCTAGATCACGTTTGCAGCTATTTATTGATATAATTATTCGCATTTTCTGATTTTTATTGATGTAAAATCTTACTTAAAATTTGAGTGATTGAATAATAAGTTTATTCTAACACACACACACACACACACACACACACACATATATATATATATATATATATATATATAAATAATTTAATATTATATTATTTAATCAAAACAATGACTACACACTACTTCGAATAAAGGAAAGAAACTTTATAGATAAATTCAAACCTAAGTTAAATAAAACATAAGCCACACACACACACAAACAGAAACACACACACACACATATATATGGGGGGGGTTGTACACAAAAACATAAGTAATTAAAATCCATTCAAACTACAAAGACTAGTAGGTTAAAATCACATTTAATACCCATTAACTAGACCTTATGCCAAACATGTTCTCAGATAAAAGCAAAAAAACTGAAAACACACACACATATGCAGACATATGTATACATTTACAAAAAAAAAGGAGAAAGGATTACAAGTAAATTTAAAACGACAAAACTCCCAATGACACACACACACACACACATACACAAAACTGTTAGTGAAACCCAAAACCACTCCAACACCAACATACACACACACACACACACACATACAACTATAAACATATCAAATATCAGAGTCCAAAGCAGACCAACGTAAACACACTCGAGGAAAGAGGATCAACGACCCCAATGTAAACCAGTTTGACCAACCATGGGTCATTTATACGAGAAACAAGAGTGAGCTCAAGTCTCATTGAGTACCTCGTTAGAAGGCCTTATGCCACACATGTTCTCTGAAGAAAGCAACGAGCTGGAAATATGCATATAAATAACACGTATGTAAGAAAAAAAAATTCCAAAAATACAAAACTTTTCGTGGACCTTCCAATTTTAAAATATGACATTATACTTTCTTTGTACCTGCAACAACTCTCTCTCTCTATATATATATATATATTGATGAAAATGTTTATTATACAAAAGGGAAGGTCTCATGGCATAGAGGTTAACATGATGGACTGTGACATCACAGTAAGCAAGTTCAGTCACACTGTTACGTTCACTTTCGTACTAGTATCCTTTGAAAAGGCGACATCAAGTACCATTTTTTGAATCTTTGGTAAAATTGACCTGGGATTGAACCCCGTCACCCGGACAGTTGGCGAATACTCTACTCATTAGACCAATAGCCCCTAAATCTAGTTTCTACTGCATCTATCA
Source organism: Sepioteuthis lessoniana (assembly GCA_963585895.1). Classification (NCBI taxonomy): domain Eukaryota; kingdom Metazoa; phylum Mollusca; class Cephalopoda; order Myopsida; family Loliginidae; genus Sepioteuthis; species Sepioteuthis lessoniana. The sequence goes on along the minus strand of OY757916.1, from coordinate 101,999,188 downwards.
ACGCAGGACCCAACTTTGAAAGAGACTCGAAATAATCCCTAACACGCGTTCTTTCGACGCAGTATTTGAATTCCTCAAAATCACGAGTAATATCTCCCCATTTAACATTCTACTTTCATAAAACCTGAATTTTGTATACTGATTTTCTTTGGAAATCATTCATATTTAAAAGATTCAAACACCGCAATCTTACATTTCCCATTTTTATTGATGTAGCCATTTTTATTGATGACGCACGAAGATTACATATTTAGGAATAATTCAGATCACGCACGAAAGGCAATTTCTGGCGATTTCAAAAAATATCATGAGACATGAATAAAATTTACAGGTATTTTTTCCATTTAATTTTTACAAATGGACAAAGTTTATGACGATAGAATTACTTTTGATTTAAATTTAGTACCATGTCCCGTTGCATTTACCTTTATGCTTTAGGTGTAGTTCGTACTCCAGTCGCGCTATTATGTTCACTTTCGGGCAAATACTCTTGGGAAAGGTATGAACCCCCATATTCTCCCTCCAGCTATGGGTAAATAGTAGGACGGACTAGGTTCTTCAGCCTTGTTGAGGCAACTAGTCTAGGAGAAGGAAAACTCTGAATTCAAACCTGTTAAACTCCGCTTAAAAATTGACCTTGTGTCATATCCTGCCCGAGCGGAGGGGTTGGTAAATAGTACCTTTATGCTTTAGGTGTATGAAAGTAACAAAAATCTTGAAATATATTTTCGTTGTGGAATATAGAAATTTATCATTTCTATGAAAAACTAAGATCAAAAACCAAAATGATTCATCTAACACAATGAAAACGGTGAATGTTGGGAGTCTGACGCATTTGGGATACATAAGAAAGTTGCTTAAATTCGGCGGTAAGTTGAATAGTGCCAAAATTATCTAATTGCTGATGGATAAATTAAAGTAAAATTTCGCAGACATCGATATACATAAACAGAAAATCGTGGAGGTTGGGTAATAAACCGACAAATATATCACAGTCTTTGTCCTCACGCTCATTTATTACATGTATGGAAAAAATGAATATATATATACATATATATGTAAACAAACGGCTGCTGCTGCTCCATAAATACCTTACCCTTACCCAAACGTAGTACGCTTGTTGGCCGAGCGGTCTGAGACTTAGTGGATGACAATATATATATATATATATATATATATATATATATATATATATATATATGTGTGTGTGTGTGTGTGTGAGTGTATGTGTGTGTGTGTGTGTGTGTGTTAAAATAAACTTATTATTTGATCGCTCAAATGAAATTTTTTTCTTTTTCTATTTATAAATGAATAGATATTTTTAAAAATCATATTTTAATTAGAATAAAAGAATCATTTTATCATCTAAGTTACACCAGAATTATATTTTGTTAAATATTGAAATAAGCCGGTAAACACTGATAACCTGGAGTCAATACTATATATATATATATATATATATATATAGTGATGATGATATATATAACTAAATTCGTTAGATAACTGAAAGACGAACAATCTAGTGTACATAAAACAAGTTGTGAAAGGTGAATTAGACGATTCTTGTAATTTTGCCCCTGAATATTTAAAGTGGTGAGATTGAAAGCAAGAAAGCTCAAAAAGAAGGATTTTAAATCTATCTGCAATTCAAACATTTGATTTGTCAATACATTTCCCACCAAGGAAACTGTTCAGTTTTTTAGCATAGTTTAAAATCAGCATTTTGTATGCCTTTTTTCTATGCAAGCAGACATTTTCGTTTGATAGTTTAGCAACCCCAATGTCTTTCAATCGGCCAGGTCGAGGGGGCTAAGAATACTCTCTTTATCTCCCGCAAACAAACCCTCTTTAGAAATGATGACACAAAAATGTATATATACGAGGACCATTAAATAAATTTCCAGACATTTTTTCGTATGGGCACTTTTATTGCTAGTACATATATGAAACTCTAGTTCCCTTCGAAATAATATTCTCAGGCTGCAATGCACTTCTTGTACCGTTCCAACAGTTTCTGGAAGACCCCATGGAAGTTCTCTTGTGTGAGCGTGTCAATGACCTTCGTCACAGCCTCTTTCATCTCTTCAATTGTCTTATAACGACCGCCTCTGAGCTTAAGGAATAAGGCAAAGTCACAGGGAGCAAGGTCTGGACTATAAGGAGGCTGAGGAACTGTTTTGATGCCCATCTTGGTCAAATAGTCTGTGACAAGGATGGAGTTGTGGACTGGTGTATTGTCCTGGTTGAAATGCCACTGACCCGATTTGAAGAGTGCTGGCCTCTTCCGACGGAATCTCTTCCTGAACTCCCTTAAAACCTCAACATAGTAATCCTAAACCTAACCCTTTGGCCAATCAACTCTGGTCTATTGACTTCCTTACTCCTCCCACACCTCTCATCATCCCTCACAGACTCCTTGCCTTCCTTGAATCTCTTATGCAACTCAAAAACTGATGCTCGATTCATGCAAGATGGTCCAAAAGCAGTCTGAAGCATTCCATATGTTTCTGTGGCATCATTTTTTTCCGAGTTTAAAACATAATTTTATTGAATATCGTTTGTCTAATGTGTACTCATGTCCAGATTGTATTTTTGAAATTCACTAGCTGTGACAATCAGGCTTTAGTAGGGTATATTCCAGTTGGTGCTGTAGCTGTCCATTTGAACGTGAAATCATAGAAATTGGTCTGTCATCTCATAGGATGTATAGCAATAACATACTGAATTCTCAAGAGTCTACGACAATTTTAAATGCTTGTACAAAAAAGTCTGGAAACTCGTTGAATGCACCACGTAAATGTACAATTCCTAAGAAAATTCAGACTATTGACCTCCTCATCATCGTAATACTCACATCGATTTGACTGATATGTCCCTCGGTCTTCTCCAGGTGTCAAATTCGCGAGCGCGCACAGAATGTAGAATGAACTCTTTATTTTATCCCTGAGGGTAGATTGTTTCAAATCTGTTGACTTTAACCGGGTACAAGTGTTAAGCTATTGTAAGTATTTCTTGATATTCTTACCTGTAGTTGGGTTGAACCTTCAACGCTTTATCCATTTTTCCATATGTACTATATACCGAAAATTCTAAGGGATAAATATAATCAAACTTCATCTCAGAAATCAAAACAAATAATGAATATACAATGTGCAGGATTGCCTAACCACTTGGCATGAATATCTCTCGACGGTTTGACGTGCCGTTAAAATCAACCAATCTATGAATCAAGGAACTTTACATTTTTTCTTACTGGCACGTTTTCGAGCTACCGTAAGTTACGCTTAACAAGTATTTCTAAAACAGGGGCTGCCAGAAATCTTTTTTTGAAAATTTAGCTATGCCTAATTTCTTGGAGGAATCAAATCGTTCGTTGAGGCTTAGCCACGTAAAATTCATTGGCTCTGATTGCTGCGACCTGAATCAACTCCGTTAATTAGATTTACGCCCATCCAATTCAATTTGCAAGTAAATATCTCTTTGATCACCGAGTCAGATTCGTCAAGGAGTGGGAACAATTAACCATGAATAATTAAAGTTTGTTCGCACCTTTGTGGCCAGCGCGTTGAGATTTGCTTTTCGTTTGTTCGTAGGAGAAGCTTGACAAATTACATTTTGATATATACGTCCTGTTTAATTAGTGAGTATCATATGAAAAAAATAAGATTAGAATTTCCGACCGAATTGCCTTGAACCGATATTAAGGGATGATCCAAATTTTAATTTAAAGTCATATTAATTTATATATGAATACAATCACTGGGAAATTTGAAAGAATTTTGGATACAGTTCCATTTTTATCCCTTTTTTTGAGATTCACTCAGATATTTTAACCCTTTTATTTTTACTAAGGGTACAAAATTTATTTTGATTAAATTTACTATTATATATGTCAATAGCAATTTTCCGCTAAATATTCCCTTTTTGTCAAAAGAAATTTTATCATCTGATATGATATATCTGGTTGAAAACCGTGTCTACTTGAGTCAAAAGTTTTGCAATATTTTGGATGCATAATTCGATGAGTCCGGATACTTTAACCGAGTACGTGAATGTGAGGAATTAGACAAGATTGAGAGATTCTTAACTAAACTGATACTCGCCGAGTGCTACTCTACGGATCTGTCTCAATAGTTTTGAACATGTCCTTAGAATCCACGGTTTGAACCTTCCTGACCATGCCTAATCGTCGAGGTTCCTGAAACATGACTAAACGTTCTTGAACCAACTGGCTACTCTCATAAAATCAACCCTGACTTCACCTTTCGCAAAAAATACTTTTGGTTACTACGGTGGCGTTATGACGCACTTCGAACACAAGTTTCTGAATTTGACAAAGACGCACGTTCATTTATGGGGTTTTCAAATCTCAAAAGCAGTAAACTAATGCAGACCATGTTAGCATACTAACTACCAAAATTAATCTAACCACTGCAAGTATCTACTACGGCTTGAACTGCATCGGTCATATGATATACGCACCAAGAACTAACTCGTACCAAAATATTGCAAAACTTTTGATTAATATTTGTAAACCTTTATTTCGCAAATCTATTCGTCAATTTGGTTTTGATAACTTTTTTCTTATAAAATTTCAGGATGAAAATGTTAGCTTATCTACAAATGCAGAGGAATGTAAATTTTACACAGGGTTTTATATCTATTCGAAATTTCGATGTACATCTAATTTTAATGAACAATTTCCTTGTTGAAAACAGCAAGGAAATTGTTCATTTTTCGAGCGAAGTGCTCTAGAGGAATACGCTGACTTCACGACTGCAGTGAGTGTCCTGGATATGATACTTTGGTGCGGCTCCAATCCTGGAGCTTTGGAGAATATGTTGTACTCTTTCATTGCTCCTGCTTTCATTGCACTACTCCCTGGTTTGCTCTGTCCCGGAGTGGGATTACCCGTTACAGTTCAAAGTACGGATCAAATAGAACTTTAATCATTTAATGTGCTTGATGCAATTTTATTGTGTTAAAACTAATGATAAATGTTAAATAGAAATTATTAGTATTAAACAAAAATATTTGAAAAATTTAAACTGTGTACAAACAATCATCAACAAGCGTTGGCTTTAATAGATCTTCGCGAAACAATAACATATTCGTCCAATTTAAGATGATTAAGTGATGTTGAAGTTAAATGCATTCTTAAAGGAAAAGAATGTAGATCTTCACTCAGTAGAAATAAACTGGAAAAGGGTTTGAGTAATTTCAGAATTAATCCGTACCTTCTGAAGAAATAGTTATTGCTTCGTTTATTTAAAACATTGAAGTAGGCTCAAAATTATATTAAAAAGTTGATTTATCTATGATTTCGATTGGTGAAAAATCTCTTTTTAAAAGTTTAGAAGGGAAAAAAATTCCTAAATTACTTAGAGCTTTGATCCTTTACATTTTTGGGGCACGTCAAATAATGTCATCTGCGAATTATCAAAGACATTTAAAACTATTTAGTACTCGCTGATTGCTAAATAAATGCAAAAATATGAATACAAAATGTATAGCTCCTCCAGCCTATTTTTTGTACAAAAAACAATCTTTTAAGTAGGGAAATCAGATGGTTTCCCATATATATATATATATATATATATATATATATATATATATATATATATATTATTTGAGAAACTTTTAGAGACCTAACCAAAATTAAAATACATTTTTACAGTATAGAAATATTTTATTTACTTCCAGGTACTTGTGACGTAATGTTTAATATAGTTGGAAGTGGACTAAATGAACTAATTTCAAAACCTGAGCGAAAATATTAGCATTTAACATAAAAAATGCCTTCTGTGTTTAACAGGTTTGAATTCAGAGTTTTCCATCTCCTTGACTAGTTGTCTCACCAAGGCTGAAGGAACCAGTCTGTCCTACTATTTACCCATAGCTGGAGGGAGAATAATTGGATTCATACCTTTCCCAAGGGTATTAGAGCTATGTGAAATGTAAATAGCCTGGTCCAGGATTTGAACTCGTGTCGCCGTGTCCATTTCCTACGATGATAACCATTCGAAACACGGGAACCTCCATGGTTTTATGGCATATCACGGGCACCTCCATGGTTTTATGGCATATCAACAAATGTAGGTTTTTTTTATATCAAATACTGTTTATACGTATATATTAAACATATATGATTTGTAAACACATTTTCTTGATAAGATTTTTAAACGAGCCTGAGCTGTTGTTTTTTGTACACACTTAAATGGTTTCAATTATTATCTAATACCTACAGTTATATTTGATTTGAATCATTTATTTGCACCCAGTAAAGAGGTTACTATTATTATTATTATTATTATCATTTAACAGTAATTATTCTACTCAACATTTTTCATTCTTTTGCTCTCAGTGAAACGGTTCCAAATATTGGTATATATCATTAACAATTCAATTAAACATCAGTCATTTGTTTACTCATGGTTAAATGATCAAATAGTTCTATTTTAAACAATTCAATTTAGCATAAGTGATTTGTTTGCACTCATTTTAAAAGTCAAAGAGTTTTATTTGACCCATAGAACCTTATCAAGTGCTACCACTCTGGGATAGAGAGAACCTGGGAGAGATGGCAATGAAGGGTGCTCTGCGGTCCCCAAAGCTCCAGTATTACAAAAGCCTTAACATCAGATTATTTGGGGTCTAACCCCTCTGCAGATATGCAGTAGGTGTATTGTACAGCCCCTGTACTTGGTTGGTAACTGATCTATTTGAAAGTAAACTGAATTAAAACCAGTTGTCGACACATAAACCACTATAACATTATCGGATAGTTCAAATTTTCACAACAAAAGCATTATTTGTTGTCTGAATTTCGGAGACAAAGCTTGATATTTTTTATCATTCCGGCTTTCGGACTATTGTCTTCATCTTTATTGTTATATCCACAATTTTTCGGCTGATATGTCATCGGGCCTTCTTCGGGTGTTTTTGGTCGAACTCGTGAGCCTCCACTGTACGTCGAACCTCGTCCTTAATTTAATCAACGAGGGTCGCTGGCTCTGATCCCGTTAACCATATTCGGGTACAAGTGTTAAGCATTCCTGTATTGTTACTCGCCAGTAGTTTTGATTGAACATGCAATCTCCAGATGTCACTTAGAAACGTTCGACAAGAAACCCCTAAAGAAGGCCGGCTGACACGTTATGAATATAACAATAAAGACCAAGATAATTGTACGGAATCACTGAATAATAAAAAAAAGTTATTTTCCCGTACAGTCACCCTTACAGTCTATAGTTTTTCGTCAAATATGATAAATAACCTTGTAAGAGAGCCACACGGTAACCGTTGTAAGAGGGTGAGTTTGAAAGTAATACCTATAGTTTTACGAGCATTTTCTTCACACTGAGGGTTAGTTTACCCTTCTTCCCCGCCAAATGTTTTACCTTGATACAAATAGCCCATGACAGGCAAAATGGCGTCTGTTATGAAAGCAGATGCATATCTTTGGATTCATCCATCCGAATGAAAAATTGCCCTCATTGGCTTTTGTCAACATTTGTTAAAGTTTGCAAAGATCCCACAAAGCATATGGGTACGGTTAGTGTGGGTAATGTCTTTCAGCTATGGCGAATGACAAATCTCATTGAATTTAGCAGAACTAGAAACACTAAAGTAAAAGTACGATCACCAGATGGAGACACAGAATACTTCGACATTGTAGCATGAGTACTACAAGGGGACACGCTGGCTCCGTACCTCTTTATCATTTGTCTAGACCACGTACTTAGAACATCGATTGACAAAATCAGAGAGAATGGCTTCTAAATGACGAAGAAAAGAAGCAGAAGGTACCCCGCAACAACAATTACCGACGCCAACTACGCCGATGACATAGCGATACTGGCAAATACACCTGACCAAGCCGAAACACTACTGCATAGTTTGGAACGAGCAGCAGCAAGCATAGGCCTCTATGTTGATGCACACAAAAGGGAATATATGTGCTATAATCAAACGGGGGACATCTCCACTCTAGAAGGAACCCCTCTTAAACTAGTAGACAAATTCACTTACCTAGGAAGCAGCGTGGAATCAACCGAAAAGGACATCGAAACGAGGTTAACGAAAGCATGGACAGCTATCAATAGGCTATCGATTATATGGAAATCAGACCTAACCGATAAAATGAAACGCAGTTTCTTCCAGGCAGCGGTCACATCGATACTGCTATATGGCTGCACTACATGGACGCTAACAAAACGGCTGGAGAAGAAGCTAGACGGCAATTACACAATAATACTACGTGCAATCTTAAACAAGTCCTGGCAGCAACACCCCACAAGACACCAACTGTACGGCCACCTGCCCCCTATCACGAAAACTATTCAAGTTAGACGAACCAGACATGCAGGACACTGCTGGAGAAGCAGGGACGAACTCATAAGAGATGTACTCTTATGGACCCCCACACATGGCCGTGCAAAAGCAGGACGACCATCATGAACATACATTCAGCAGCTATGTGAGGATACGGGATGTTGTCCTGAAGACCTACCTAAGGCGATGAACGATAGGGAGGAGTGGCGAGAGAGGGTCAGGGATATCCGTGCTACCAGCACGATATGATGATGATGATGATGATGAAGATCGCCCCGATCAGTTAACAATGGCTTATCATGCCGATGCAAGATGAACTTTGTGGACAAGGAAGCCATCATCTCTGCTGTGGAAAAAAGACGTCGCTAACTCTGGTACGCGGCACGCTGGCTATTGTCCATTGATAACGAAGACGCATAACTATATATAATTCACCATTTATCTTTCACTATTTCCTTTTTAATTGCAATTTTCTATACCTCAGTATTTATCCTTCTATGAAAGTTTTCGAATTCCATGTTGTTTAATTTCTACTTCTTTCCATTTAAATCTGTGTTCATTTTTTTTCATATTAAATCTTTTCAGTTTCTTTTCTGCAAATTAATTCATTTATTACTTTCTTTTTTTAATTTTATTTTCTGCTTACAATGTTCGTTTTTTTTTCTCGTTCTTTCTTTCTTTACTTATTGATTTTCTTTAATCGAGTAATATTTCGGAATATAACCAAAAAATATCTAATTCATTTCTAAGTGAGACTGGTTTGCTTCATACACATACACATAAAACACACACAAATACACACTCTAGCTATCTATATATAAAGGGAACCAAAAGTGTCATTAAAAGCTGACCGAAAAAAAGGGCATATGAAATTCAGAGTCATCATTTTTTTTTAACCCTGTTTTATCTTTTTTGATGTTTGAAACATTTGCATTATTGTGCATAGAGCACTGCATTTTATTGATTTAGAATGTTTTAGCGATATTTCCTAATTACACCCCCCATATATATATATATATATATATATATATATATATATATATAATATATATAAGCGCCAATTGTCTGTCTTTAAATGTAATATAGTCTAATATTTTAATTGAAACCTTAACCGAATACCGCCATCGAGAATTTAATTTCCCTATAATTGTAAGTGTTGACGTAATAGTCTCTTCATTCATATACTTGCAAAATCCGCAACATCTAAATGAGACTGCTCTTTATAAATATATTAATTTCAGTTTTCTGAATCGATCTTCCATGAAAATTTAAGAGTATAACCATCTATCTGCATACATAAATATAAAATCTCAGATATACAATGACAGTTACAAACAGAAACTTTTAACGCAACTTCAGTAATGAACAATAAATTGACTCTACCTAGAGAACTCAGCAGTGACAGTTGGCGAGGTTAGTTAGCGCTGGCCAGGCGAATTTCAGTACGAAGATGAGGCAAACGAGTCGTAATCGACGCGAGGTGATAATCTCCCATCTTCATCCAGATGAACGCCAGACGAATTAAGGAAACCCGGCGATTAGCCGGTGTTAATCAGTCACTAGCCAGGCGACCAACTAGTTGCTGGAGGATTGCCAGGGGTGGTACAAACGCGCCAATAGAGATCGCGGCGGGAAAAATTGGGCAAGACGCCTGCAGTTGGACCATAGAAGGGTGGTGGTCATACGATAATTCTGGCTAGTGAAAGAGAAGGAGAGAAAGGAAGTTAGCAACATACGTAGAGGAGATAGTGGTAAATAAAGAATATATAAAAGAGGAAATTAGAGATAAATGGAAAAGGAAAGATGGAATGAAGTTTACAGAGAAGCGAGCAGGACGTATACTGAGATGGTTGTTTCGTCAGTATGATCTTCATAAAAGTATATTTGACAGGACCGTTTGGGAACTGCTGAACTCAGGTGATGTACTGACCGGATATATTCATTTAGTTTAGTTTTACTCAACAGATTGCTTCCTGAATTTTACATAAAAATAAATCTGATCGTGAGGTTTCTGCTCTGGAGCTCTGGACAGTATAGAAAATTCTTTTATTGCCATTAGTGTCAGATCCACACAGTGGTTTCCCTGTTAATATTCCATCTATAAGTCAAATAGATCTGTTTGAAAATAATTATATTTCCATAAGAATACTAGATACCATATAACAGTAAATGATTATTTAGGTGGTACCGGTGGTGTTATGGTTATCGTCGTAGGAAATGGACACGGTGACACGAGTTCAAATCTAGGACGAGACTGATTTCATTTCACATATCACTAATACACTTCAGAAAGATATGAATCCAATTATTCTCCCTCCAGCTATGGGTAAATAGTAGGGCAGACTGAGTTCTTCAGCCTTGGTAAGGCAACTAGTCTAGGATAAGGAAAACTCTGAATTCAAACCTGCTAAACTCCACTTAAAAATTGACCTTGTGTCATATCCTGCCCGAGGGTTGGTAAATATGTATAACAGTAAATTATTTGTAAGTGGGTAGAGTGTTCGCCAATGGTCCGGGAAACCTGGGTTCAATCTCACGTCGCGTCATACCAAAGACTTTAAAATGGTACTTGATACCGCCTTGTTTAACATTCAGCAATATAAGGTACGTATCAAGGGTAAAGTGGAGAAATCCAGGGAAGGGAGTAGCGCCCTCCTCTACACCTCGGTGTAGTATCTATTGAAACAAGAGACTTCTGGTCGCCCTCGACTAAGGGAGACAACTTTACTTTTTACTTATAATGGAGGAGTCCGTGGTGTAATTGTTATTATCGTTTGAAATGGGCACGGCGAACCGATTTCAAATCCAGGACGAGGCTGTTTGCATTTTACATTGCGCTGATACCTTTTGGGAAAGGTATGAATCCAACTATCCTCCTTCACCTATGAGTAAATAGTAGGGTAGACTGGGTTCTTTAACTTTGGTATGACAACCAGTCTTCCAGAAAGAAAGCTCGGAATTAAAACCTGTTAAAAACACCACTAAAATTGACCTTCTGTCACAGCCTGCTCGTGCGAAAGGGTATACTAATGATAATTATTATTAATAATTTGAAATCATATAAATGTATGCAAAAAAATCATGATCTTTAGATAGAAATAATTTCTTGAAACTATATAATAGTATTTAAATCATAATTATTGGATAGGAATACTTGTTACCATACTTCTTTCGGTAAATTATTTATATTAAAAAGGAATACTTGAAACAATCTAACTGTCAGCTAAAAGCTCTTAACAATTGAACAAAAATATAAATATAAACTTGCAAAGAACGTGGCAAACTCACATATGGGCATTGAATCACGCTTGACAGTTTGCAGTGTCGTTAAAATCAATCGATAAATCAATTTATTAGAAAAAAAAATCCTCAATTTTCTGAACTTCAACTGGAGAAAAACAATATAAATAGACTTACTAGTTTTTAATTTCAGATCGATACCAGAATTTGGTGTTCAAACCAAGATATATCAAAGATCTTGAATACACCTTATTGTGTCGTAGTACTATACGAGTCAAATCATTGCTGCTCTTCTGAATTCGATCCTCACTCGATACGTCCTTGTGTCAGAGCTAAATCCAGTAAACACCGATATATAATTCTATTTTAAATCCTGTTAGAATTTTAGTGATAAGATTATTGATTGATTTTAATAGCATGCTAATCTGTTTAAAGTTATTTTATGCCCAGACGTTAAGGAAAGTTGTTCCTTGTAAGTTCTAAGTTACTTTTTGTGTAGTTATTTCTTTAGAAGTTTTTTTTTGCACACGGTCCTATCGAATACAACGAATTCTTTAACAGATATATTTGAAACATACATAACACCCTACTATACAGGATATAGAGGGAATTTTCTTAGTCTCGCCGACAGAGGGCTTCTTGGATAAGAAATATCGTTACTCGCATGTCATAACCGTATAGAATACAACTTTTTAGATCGTCACTGATGTTCACAAGCATGATATTATCACCCAGGATGAACAATGCAAATTAAAATAAAAATGAAACATGATTCTCTTAACGTTTTACTCAAATAAATTCGTCGATTTTTGAAGCTTTCAAAATAACTTTCGTTCTCTCAGATGCATTCTTAAATACGTCAGTGCAAATAATAGCTATCACATTGTAATGATTTTATTTCCTAGGATTTTCATGGCACAAAAGTATCTTTTATTTTGGGGGAATAAATCGCAAATACGGTTTAAAATCTAATGATTTATTGCAGTATCAGTTCTTGAATGTTTGAGTGACATTGGGACATAAATGGCGGATCTTTAATAGGAAGAATGAACGGACATTTCTGGGTTATAATTAAATTATACCAATGTATTCGAACTTAGATAGATATCTTGACATGGAAACCGATAGATATGGGCAGAATGAGAAAAATAGATGTTGAGCAGAGTAATACGCATATATATATATATATATATATATGGTCATCCTCAAACAGACCTGCTTCGTTCTATAATTCTTCAGTGTGGCTAGACAGGCTGGATTCCCGAACTGGGATCGAAACCGGGCTGATTGAAACGCCAATCCAAGATACTACCACTCAGCCAAGAGAAAATCAGTGTAAGGAAATTTAAACGCTTATGTATCACATTTGTTTAAAACAATTTGTATAAAACAACTAACAAACACATATTCGTTATTTACTTCCTAATTAATAAAGGAAAAATGAGCGAGAGAAGATAGGTATCTAAATGCACACATACACACGCATTATATATATATATATATATATATATATATATATATATATATATATATATATATATATATATATATATATCCTAATTTCATTAAACATAATAGACATTTTATGCCTATGTATTTTCTTCTGGATCCGTTCGAATTCCCGTATTACTTTTATAATATTCGGGGGAATTGATTTAGGTATTGTCCATAGTTGTATGTATCCCTAGTACTTTCTGCTCGACTTTAGGCCATCATCAGGGGTGAATCTATTACAAAAGTGACGTAACTTTTGTTTTAGCAAATTACTACTGTGTAAGCATGTCTTTGCCGTTGAAGATTATGGCGTTTGCTTTTAAATGTAATTCTGTAAATAGTGCCAGTAGCTAAAGACATTTAAGTACATTAGCACTGGTTCAAAAATTAATTCTATTAAGTGCTGGTTGCAGGTTTCTAATATATAGTACTTCAAGAATCTGAAGTTTTTGTAAATTATTTTGATGTTCTAATATTGTTGTGTTGTCGGTGAGAATTTTTTTACAGAATTACATTCTCCGAAATTTAAAAATTCCAATGCGGGTAAACAAATCAAAGTTTTAATATTTCCTCCACACAATCTACTCGCTTTTTCAAATTTAGGTTTGATCTAGACTATTCTAATCTCTGTAAATTCGCACGCATACGATTAACCTTTGCTTCCAGTATGTTTTGTACGTTTGTTAAAGAAACTTCTTAATCTGCTATTCATCAAATCTTGAGGTTCACGAATAAAATTTCTGCATTCAAGTGATTATTCAAGTAAATATATATATATATATATATTGTCATCCACAGACAGACTGTTTCGTTCTATCAGAACTCTTCAGTGTGGCTAGACCCGCAGGACGCTCGAAGCCGGGATCGAAACCCGTCTAACTTTACGATAGATTAAGGTTTCAGACCACACAGCTACAAGCGGACTACGTTGGCTAAGGGAATTTTAAGGTATTTTATTTTTAGCAACAGCAGCAGCAGCCTTTGTTTACATTTTTAATACCCTATCGGCTACCAGAGTGCTCAATTCTTACGAAGAGCTTTGCATTACGCTATATATATATATATATATATATATATATATATATATATATATATATATAAGTGTGTGTGTGTGTGTGTGTGTGTGTGTGTGTGTGTGTGGCCTGGTATTTATAATGTGAATGAGACTGTACCAAATAACAAATAAGATGCTCATTTTTCTTCAGAGGTTTAAGATAAGAAAAAGAAAACTAAAAAAAGGATAAGAAAACAGTGAAAGAAATATAGATGCCACAAAACCCGTATATATTCAACTTTAAATCATCAAACATGAAAAAATGATAAAAAAAAGATGAAACAATATGCAGACAGGTGATGTCAAAATGCGAAACAAAAATATATTTTGTCCCTTTCGTAGATGAAAAAAAGTTAAAACATCCATTTGTTGTTGTTGTTGATGTCATCGTCATCGTTGTAATCATCATCACTGTTTTATGTCAGGATATGACAGTGATAGCCTGTACCGGAAGTGTGTACCAGCCTCGTTCTAGCCGGAACAGGTAACGGAGCTGGAGAATGAATTTCAAAGGAAAAAATATGTTTCCGTCTCACGGAGGATGGATTCGTCCAAATCACTGGGTTTGACAGATGCACAGGTAAATGCTAACATATTGATACATTCATTCAGAAATACACTCTGGTTACATTCACTTTTACTTCCTTACACCTATATATATATATGTGTGTGTGTGTGTGTGTGTGTGTGTGTGTGTGTGTGTGTGTGTGTGTGTATAAACCGATACTCACACACAAAACACGCGCAAAGACACTAACACAAATGTCGGTATTTCAGCTCATAATGGCATAAAGACGCACTAGCAGATACACATATATGCATTTTAACAGGCACTTACATATATGATTGTAAGCTATTAATCTTACAAGTATATAAATACGCAGACACACACACACACACACACACACACACACACACATATATATATATAGATTGATAGAGAGATAGATAGAAATGTCGGTGTATAAATCCACAATCATACACACATGCACGTACACGTATACCCATACATGCGCATACATATACTGACACATATAATCATCGTAAATTATTCGTAAATTCATACACACACACACACACACACACACACACACATATATATATATATATATATATATATATATATATATATATATAAGTATTGGATGCACGCTGTCTGTGCCAATGTATATGGATTTTTACGCATATATGTGTGTGTGTGTGTATATATATATATATATATATATATGTATATATATATATATTCGTAAATATATAAATGAACGTTTTCACTTTGTTTTGAATATCAACGTTTGAGTGCACACACAGTAAAACAAATGAAAGAAGACAGATCCGAGGGATTTTGAATAAAGACCAAAAGTTCAAATAGGATAACGCGAAAACAAAACAAAAATAAGAATTACAAATATCTACAAAAATAAAGCCAAATAAAAGACAGAATATGCATCTGCATCAATGCCTTGGCGCTATTTATTAAGCGGTTTTACCTCTTTTTGCTCATCGTTAGCATACAATGTTCTTCCTCCATCTTCCCTCATTATCCTTGTTTCATAAACATCTTTTGTTTTCATCTTCTCTTTTTGCACATCCCTTGTCTCATACGCAAGTATTTCACTTTTGTTTATCGGTGCAGCTTTTGTCTTTTTATTTTTTCATTTCTTTTCCTATATCATAGTTTACGAAACCACGTTTGAAATTTTCTTTTTTTATTGCTTATACCTGGAAAAAGTTGAACGCTTGTTTCTTATTTCATGGCAGGTCAACTCTTCTATATATATATATATATATATACACGTGCACACAAACACACACATACACCCCCCACACACAGACACACAGACACACAGACACACTAGGACATATATATATATATATATATATATATATATATATATATATATATATAGCTAACTTAACGGCTGGAGAAGAAGCTGGACGGCAATTACACAAGAATGTTGCGAGCAATATTGAACAAGTCCTGGCAGCAATACCCCACAAGGCAACAACTATACGGCCACCTGCCTCCCATCACGAAAACTATCCAAGCTAGACGAACCAGACATGCAGGACACTGCTGGAGAAGCAAGGACGAGCTCATAAGTGATGCACTCCTATGGACCCCCGTATATGGCCGAGCAAAAGCAGGATGACCAGTTCGAACATACGTACAGCAGCTATGTGAGGATACGGGATATAGCCCTGAAGACCTGCCAGAGGCAATGGATGATAGGGAGAAGAGGCGAGAGAGGGTCAGGGATATCCGTGCAAGCGGCACGACATGATGATGATGAGGATATATATATTATACAAACATAAACGCACGCACATAAAAGTGAAGTTGACGACCGTAGTCGAGGGTGACCCCAATGCTACCTCTTTAATAGCTCCTTCACTGAGATGTAGGAGTGCGCTACTTCTTTCTCAGAATTGCTTCACTTTACCCTTGATCTGTACCTTATAATTCTGAGTGTTAAGCAAGGCGGAATCAAGCAGCATTTTTTGAGTATTTGGTATGTTTCGACCAGTGACCGAACCCCGGTCTCCCGAGCCATTGACGAAGTCTCTACCCACTAGTCTTTATTCTTAAACGAATAGGAAGAGCTCGTTTGTTAACACACAATTGAATGTTTTCAAGTATTCGCATCTAATACTATTAATTCTATGTAATATTAGTAATTTCTTTCAACACAGTTAAATAGTTTTAAGGACTTCTTTTTTATTAATTATCCATATGTAATAGAAATAATTTGCATACATCTGTATGGTTTCAACAATCTAATCATAATAATAAAAAGAGTCCTCAGTAAATGATTGAACTATGCAAGTTGGCTCTTAGATGGGGCTAACAGGTACAAACATCATTGTGTGTTGTTTAATGACATATCAACCTTCTTGGGTGAGTTGATGCTAAATTCATCCTTTTAGAAAGAGAGTAGAGTTTCTATTTAACCCATAGTTGGGAAGGTAAGGGATTCATATCTTTTCCAACGGTTTTAGTTTGAACGTGAACGTAATAGCAAGACTGGAGATCGAACTCGCCAAGATTCCGCAGTCCAGCGCATTAACCAAAACACCACGAGAGCACCCCCAGGTATAAACAGTCCAGGTTACAGAGGAACTGGGAGTAATGGTTATGAAAGGGTACTCTACATTTCCAAAAGCCTCAGGACCGGGGCCCCAGCATCAAATGTACTTTAGTGTCAAACACTGAATACTCGTCGTGCAGATGTGAAAATCAGTCATGAGGGCGGGAAAATTTGATGATATCGAGGAACATGATTATAATTTGAAAAAATTGTAAATATGTTAAAACATCATCAACTTGACAATATTTTTTAATAACCTTAGTATGATAGCATTCTCACAGAAATTTAAATAGTTTATGTGCAAATGTTTATGATAAAGTATTCTATCAATTGGCAACATTAGAATTGTAAGTGAATTCTCCATGCCTACTGTGGGTTTACTCTGAGCTGTACAGGCGGCCGGGTCCATTCGTGAGAGAATCACAGCTTTGTCCGCTGATTTCATTAGAAAACCAAGGCTTTGTCGAAAAGGGTAGGTACAATAGATTTGACTTACCATGCCTTTTACTTGAATATGTGTTTTTCTTACTTCTTACATATTGCGTTCTGCCAAATACATTTCGACTATTACAAAATAACAGATTTGCCTCATCAATTTGGCTTATTCATTTTATCTATCATCTTCATTATCATCGTCATCAATTGATGCTGACAGCATGGATTCCCTTCACTCTCTCTCTCTCTCTCTCTCTCGCTGTCTCTACTGTCCAGAGCACGCAGAGAGCTGATGGATATAGGGTTTGTTACTTTGTTTAATGGCTTATTAACATTTGTGAATGATTTAATGCTTAAGATATCTTCGTAGAATAACAGCAGCGATATTTTTTTAAGAACATTCATATCTTTCCAGAGTGTACCATTCCGAAAGTGAATGTAATTGTGCAACTGGAGTTCGAACTCGTGTACTTCGAAGCCAAAGTCCAGGTTTTTAGCCATTACGCCACAGGGGCTTCTCTTGATTTGTTTATGATTGCACGCAGCATCTTTTGTGAAGTTCCCATAAAGCAGTTTCTCCGGGCGTTTAGTAAAAGTTCAAGAGGTGAAACTATACAATAATACTAACACGGCAACAGATTAAAAGAATTATTTAAATTTTAACAGAACAATTATATTCACTTAAAACCACCGAATGCGATGGTTACTGTCAATTTCAACTCCTTTACACCCCCATATATATATATATATATATATACACACATATATATGTGTGTGTGTGTGTGTCTGTGTGAGTATACATGTATATAAGTATATACATGTATATATAAATATATATATATATATAAGAACATTTTTTGTATACATATATATGTGTTCGTGCGTGTGTATGTGTATACATGTATATATGTATATACATGTATATATATAAGAAAATTGTTTGTGTACATATATATATATATATGTGCGTGTGTGTGTGAGTATACATGTATATATGTATATACATATATATATATATCAGAAAATTGTTTGTGTTATATATATATATATATATATATATATTATGTGTGTGTGTTTGTGCTCGCGCGCACGCGCGTAAGGACTTTTATATATCGGGAAACATGGATATTCTAACATTAACTTTTTGAAGGGTTTTTGATTTTCGAGTGATGAAGATAAATTTTGTTTCGTATTGATTCGGATTTTAAGGGCAGTATGATTAGTTTTTTTTTTTAGATATATCGACTTGGAAAATGTTCAGATCTTATATAGATCATTGCAATAATCTCCGTTGTCTTTATCATTTTCGAAGTAAAATCATGACAAAAAATATTTTTACTTGGGAAAATATTTTTATTTCTTATGAACGTAAGTCTTCAGAGGATTTAAATCGTTAAAAAGATTTTGAAAAGTGGCTCTCTTCTTGCAGAGAATCGCCAGGAAAAAAAATGAATTAAAATCAATAACTGTTTTTGTTCGGAAATATTAACGTTTGTATTTGAGAAAAATGCTTAAATAGTCGTAAACTAATTAATACACAGACAAACTGTGTTGCATCCACAAAATGAAGACCACACACAAAAACACACGCACACACACACACATATATATATATATATAATTACATATTTTTTAGAACAGGTGAACAGGCAGATTTTATAAAACCTGAATTAAAATATTGCCTCTTTTTATCGAGTTGGAATGATACACTGAGTAATTTATCATAATTTTCTTTTAGATTATGCAAATATTGTTCGTAATCTTACATATTTTCGCCTACGTTCTTCACGACAAAAGAACACATCATACATGCTGTACTAAATGAGTTTTAACATCTTTATGAAACTCAAGTTTCAACTGCAAATATATGGTGTCTCAATATACATGGGACCCATGTGATCGCAAATATAGGGTATTTCAATATACATGAGAACCATGTGAGTGCTAATATAGGGCGTCTCAATATACATGGGACCGATGTGATCGCTAAAAAAAACTCTACTAATAATAATGTTGTGTTCTTTCTTGTTTCAGATCTTAAAATGGTATAAATCAAAACTATTAATCCTCAATCACAATGTCTTGGACTAGAGAGGAAAAGTATTTGATGTCACTTCTTATTTGGAAACAAAATTATTCAAAACTGTCTCAAAATAGGTGCAGCCCATCAATATGATAATGAGGCAAGAAACTGAAAAGGTTGTATATCCTGAAAGCTGATAATGAGATTTGATGTCTCTAGCTGAAAGGATGCATTTTTTATAGAACATGTTCCTAATTGCTATATGATAGCCCAGGGAGTTCGGTTCATGTCTTTGAGTTTAGTTAGGCTGAGAACCTTTCGGCTCATCACATGGGTTAGTTAGGTACAACATTGAAGCAGGTGTTAACGCAGGTGCCGAAACGCGGTGACAGGGTGCGGGTGACGTCACGCACCGGAAGTGCACGGTGGTTGGTGTGAGATGTGAAGAAAGTAAGAGTCGAGTACTAGACGCTAAACAAGAAGGATCGATTTTGGAGCTCGCTGACGCGAGGCGAACATGCGCCCTATGGGGGCGCCGCTCGAGTTGGGGACCAAATGAATAAGACAGTATAGAAGATTGTGTCTCTCCTCCTTACATCGAAACCTTTAACTCAAAGTTAATAAAAAAGTTTCGTACCTGAACCAGAAGTCGTTACGTGTTTTCGAATTCCGAGATTCCTATGTTCTATCGTAGTGAACATTATATTTCCATTTTGCACATGGCCATATTCGTGTATATGGCTATGTAACACTAATGACCTCTACTGCGTTTGTCTCAGAAATAAATCCTTATCATATTGATGGATTGCAACAATTTCGAGACTCCATGTCATCATCATCATCATATCGTGCTGGCAGCACGGATATCCCTGACCCTCTCTCGCCACTCCTCCCTATCGTTCATCGCCCTAGGTAGGTCTTCAGGACAACAACCTGTATCCTCACATAGCTGCTGAATGTACGTTCGTGCTGGTCGTCCTGCTTTTGCGCGGCCGTTTGTGGGGATCCATAAGAGTACATCTCTTATGAGTTCATCTCTGCTTCTCCAGCAATGTCCTGCATGTCTGGTTCGCCTAACTTGAATAGTTTTTGTGATAGGGGGCAGGTGGCCGTACAGTTGGTGTCTTGTGGGGTGTTGCTGCCAGGACTTGTTCAGGATTGCACGCAGCATTCTTGTGTAATTGCCATCTAGTTTCTTCTCCAGCCGTTTTGTTAGCGTCCATGTAGTGCAACCATATAGCAGTATCGATGTGACCGCTGCCTGGAAGAAACTGCGTTTCATTTTATCGGTTAGGTCTGATTTCCATATAGTCGATAGCCTATTGATAGCTGTCCATGCTTTCGTTAACCTCGTTTCGATGTCCTTTTCGGTTGATTCGATGCTGCTTCCTAGGTACGTGAATTTGTCTACTAGTTTAAGAGGGGTTCCTTCTAGGGAGTCTATAACCAAACAGGGTACATCTCCACTCTAGACTCCATGTACAACAGCAAAATTATTGTACAGGGCGGAACGCTAAAATTGTCGCCCTAGAAAAGACGACATGATTCCATTTCCTTTTAATGAAAACTGGTTTTCTTTTTTTGTTGCAGACCATTTACTAGTTGGCCAGTTGTGTACACATCCCAAAAGCGATAGGAGCCTTCTATCATGCCTAAAAGTGATACAATGTTCAACGAGCGAGATCGGAGATGCGCCGCTGTACAACTTATGCTGTCTACCGATCCAAGTTATGACAACAGGACCATTGCCAGTATCCTCGAAATGCAAATCTGTACGGTTCAACGTACCCAGGGTGATGAAAACAAAGTTTCCGGCTACGGTTATGGTCTTTGGTGTGGTTTCAAGTGAGGGCCACATCATGCCACCTCACGTCTTCGAAGTGGCTTGAAAATCAACACCAATGTGTACCTGGATGTGATGAAGAGTGTGGTGCTCCCCTCGTGCAATCAGGTGGCCGGTGGCAGACCCTGGGTGTGGCAGCAGGACTCGACACCGGCTACATGTTCAAATAGACCCAGGCTTGGCTTCAGAAGGAGTGCTACGACTTTGTACCCTTCTCTCACTGGCCCCCTCCTCCCCCGACCTGAACCCGCTGGACTACTTCGTTTGGTCATACGTTGAGAACAACACCAACATGACTTCCCACAACACCAAAGTAATCCTATTCGCCACCATCCGCCGAGTATTCGCTGAGCTCCCGCCGGCGCTTGTAAAAAAGGCATGCTCCCAGTTCCGGATCCGTATCGAGATGGTGATTGATGCTGAAGGCAGCTACATTGAATATATGTCAGCTCTACTACACAATCAAGTTACCTGAATTAACTTTTTTCAATAGAAGTTTTAAAATAAAACTGTAGTGTTGTTTTCTTAAGGACAACAATTTTATCGTTCCACCATATAAACACTTATCAGATAATATATTTAATGAGAAAAGTTTCTGGAGGTAGTTTTCTCGTTTTCGAACAGGGGATTTCAGTAAAAAATGATAATGCCCGTACTTACGCAATTCAGTGAAGGGAGTTTTATTGGGAAAAATTGCTTCTTATTCAATATTCTCCTGACTTTGCTTCTTCTGATAATAGAATCATGAGGATGGTCTTAAGTTGACATCAAACGGAAAAGTTAAACCTGCGTTGGTGTCATATTTTGCATTAAAACCTAGAATTTCACATGCTGGGCATCTATAACCTTGTTCTTGGAGACATTGTAAATTATCTTAATGATTAAATATTTCTATAGACAATTTCTTTCATCTATATTATTCAAAATCAGACTTATCCTTCATTCCGTGCTGAGTATATATATATATATATATATATACAAAACCACCGTAGGCAATTGATTGAAAGAATATATATATCTGTTGATTTTTTTTCAATTGGTATAACTAGGTTGGTCTTTTCTTTTTTTTCCAATATATATATATATATATTTATATATTTCCCCGAGACAGTGATTCGTAGTATATTTTTCTCACCGAATTACTTGCGTTTTTTCCCTTACCGTAAATGCTATTATTCAATAAGTTATATATATATATATATATATATATATATATATATATATATAACAGTGAAAACTCCATAAAATCTTCTATTCATTCTGAAGATATGGTCTTGTTGAAAGACTGTTGAAATAAATTTGCAATGGAACTCATCTGTTAAGTTTCCTCTAAAATCATTGATATATATATATATATATATATATATATATATATATATATATATATACTGGGTGCGGAAGCAAAATATCGAATGATTTTTAAACCTCTTTTTAGCCTGATTATTTCAATTTTTGAAAACAACGTGATATATCTAAATTTTTATCATTAGCTTCACTTTCTCTTATAATTAAAATTCAGCCCAATATGAATGAGAAAGAAAAGAAATGACAAAGAATATATGATTTACTTAACGCTGAAACCAAACCAAATTTTTTCTGTCAACCTCATACAAAGCAAAGACATTTTTTTTTACTGTAAAGGAGCTTTTTAAGGAAAAGGGAGGGTTGAACAATAACAGAAAGAATGTTGTCCCTACGGTGATTAAGAAGGACTCCACAACGTCAATAAGAAAGCAGGCAAATGAAGTTAAAGTTACGAGAAAACTGTGCGGACTGCAATCAACAAGATTTTAGCCCAGACAAAAATAAAACTAACGCAACTTCCGATCCAAATATTTGTCGCTTAAGACTGCTATTGAGGAGGAATGGAATAACATGTATGATTAATTTATTTTGAAAGCATGTAAATCGTTTCAAAGGCGTTTTGATATAATAAGTAGAAAAAATGGTGGCCATAATGAGTAAATTTACTATTTTGTGTTTATCATCTGTTTTTTTTTGGGGGGGTGTATTCTTTGATATTAAAATTAATCTTGTTTTATAATAGTGACGATTATTATGAGATTAGAATATTCCTAATTTTGCCTCCGCAACGTCTTTCTCTCTCTCTCTCTCTCTCGCTCTCTCTCTGTATATATATAGAGAGAGAGCGAGAGAAAGGGGGAAAGAGAGAGCGAGAGACTGAAATTTATTTCGATTTAACAAATAAAACTAATTTGAGAAGAATTGCTGCCACTCAAGCTCAAGTGAGAAACTACCAGCAAGCGCTGTGTGAAAAACTCGAAATGAATATTATTATTATTATTATTATTCGACCAGAATACTAAGAATATTCCTGGAGACTTGAGGAGATTTGCTGTTACGCAAGCTCCAGTGAAAGACCATCAGCTTACGCTGGCGTGAAAAATCACCAAGGCGTAAAATAATAATTACTCTTTAAGAGTTTTTCATACAATTGATGGTTTTTCAATGGTGTTTAAGTGACAGTAAGTCTCCAAAAGTCTCCAGAACTTTTCTCAGTATTTGGACAATCAGAATAATGCTGTGGTTTAGTGTCGTTCGGATAATTTTGACTTGTCCTCCTATCTCCAACTCTACCAGTCCTTTTACCTGTCCTTTGAGGATTATACGAAGTGCTCCATTTACAATTAGTATCACCGTTACCTTCATGTTCTGTAATTGCTTTAGCTCTCTTACAGAGTATTGGTACTTCTTTCTCTTTACACTTTCTTTTATTTTCACTCTGGTCAGTCTGGACGGCAAAGTTCACCATTTGGTAGGTTCTCTTTTTTAGTTAATTATCACTTGGTCTGGTAGTCTAGTCGAGATTAGGGGATCTGTTTGTGTCTGTAATCCTAGAGATCTTTGTGCATCTCATTCTCCGGGATGGATTCAGAGCAGTGTGAATACCACTTGGTGGTATGGTCGAATTTCGATTTCTTACAAAATTCCCTGTGGATCACTTTCCCCGCTCATCTTATAACCTTTCTGCGCTAATTTGCTGGATTCGCTTATTGTGTGATTGATTGTTTCGTATCTATCACTAAATAATCTACATTTACTATTTTGTTGCGTATTATTATTATTATTGTTCCTTTAGAGTTTTTCACCTCAGCGTTTGCTGATGATTTTTTCACTGGAGTTTGAGTGACATCAAGTCTCATCAAGTCTTCAGGACTCTTCTCAGTATTCTGGCCGTTCTCAATTATGCTGTCGTTTGGATGGTCTCCACTCGTCCGCCAATTTCCAAGTCCTCCAGGCCTTTTAATAATTCTTTTGTTACTGTGCCAAACAGACCAATCCCAATAGGTATAATTGTCACCTTCATGTTCACTAGTTTTTTTCAATTCTCTTGCAAGGTCGAGGTACTTATCCTTCTTTACAAGTTCTTTCAGTTTATTCTGTGCTCATCCAGGAGAGCAAAGTCGACAATTTATTTTCTCTTTTTTTTTTGTTGATTATTATAAGGTCTGATCTTCTGGCCGAGATTAGGGTATTATTTTTACTCATTAGAGTTTTTCACATCAGCGTTTGCTGATGGTTTTCACTGGAGTCTGAGTGACAGCAAGTCTCCTCAAGTCTCCAGGACTCGTCTCAGGATTCTAGCCGTTCTCAACAATGCTGACGTTTGGATTATCTTTACCCGTCCACCAGTTATTATTATTATTATTAGTAGTAGTAGTAGTAGTATTCAAAGTATTTCGAATCGAAGTGAGAATACAAGATGTTTATTCTGCCAAGCTTTAAGTTGGTAGAAAAATTTTACATATATGTAATGAATTTTTGCTATGAAATTCTATAAAAATATTTTAATCGCTACTCAATATTTTCTGCTTTTATTTCTTTTAACTTTTTTTGTTAATTTAAACATTTTATATGATCTTTTTTTTCAGAAAAAAAAGAAAAAGAAAATGGAAGTGACATTTTGCCAAGAGTGTTGCGCTGTTTTTCTCCACATACCTCCGCAGGGGTATGAACATGGCGGCCCGATAGAGCTTTTTGCAGAAATACCATTCTGTTGAGCCCACAGACTGTTCAGACAACATGGAACCGGTTGCTGGAAAACTGCTTTGAGAGAAATAACGATGCTACCGCAATAAACAAAAATACTTTAACGAACATAACTGATTCTATCCTTCAATCTTTCAACGATAAATAAAATATGAAAGTGGGATTAAAATCAGAAAATATGTACTAAAATATCTAGAAAAAATGTCAAAAAATGTAAATGACCTAATACTTTAAATATTCTTGTCTTAATTTTTCAGACAAGCATTTATCGACATAATGAATAAATATGTTTGGACGACCATCTTATCGCTTCATAAGAGTATATTGTATTTGACAAGTTCACATGGAACTTTACGTTCAATATAAGTAAATAGGTATTTTTCAACATGTTGTCTATCTTCAGAAATAAAAATGAGATGATTTGATGCCCAAAGTTTATCAACGGGTATTTCATTGGTCACATTTTGGCGCCAAGTATTTTGGATTGATATATTGACTGATTTTATCAGCATGTCAGTCCATTTATGGTTATTTCATGCATGAAGTTTAGCGAGTCCTGTTTATTGTACGTTCATATTTCAAGTTTTTGAGAAGTTGTTTCTTAAGAGGCTTCTTGTTTATTTTTATTTTTTTCTATTTTTTGGGAAGGGGGTTGCCCACAGTCCTTTTCTATATGAATAAATTTAAATGAATTTATTTGAATCAGTAATGGGACTTTAACCGGTGCAAGAAGTCCGGAACTGAGTGGACTTGAGAGTAATGGCAATTTATGAGTACTCTACACTCCCCATATCTCCAAAACCGGAACGTAACTTTCTGATGCAATTTGAAATACCCATTTTTTTTGTATTTTTAGAGTGCTACGTAATCTCTCTGAAACTGGTAGACAAGTTCACCTACCTAGGTAGCAGTGTCTCATCAACCGAAAAAGACATCGAAACGCGGCTAACGAAGGCATGGACAGTTATCGATAAGCTATCGATCATATAGAGATCTGACTTGACCGATTAAATGAAACGCAGTTTCTACTAGGCAGCGGTCGGAACGATACTGCTGAATGGATGCACTACTTGGACGCTAACTAAACGGCTAGAGAAGAAGCTGGACGGTAATTACACAAGAATGTTGCGAGCAATACTGAACAAGTCCTGGCGGCAATACCCCATAAGGCACCAACTATACGGCCACCTGCTTCCCATCACGAAAACTATCCAAGTTAGACGAACCAGACATGCATGACACTGCTGGAGAAGTAGGGACGAGCACATAAGTGATGTACTCTGATGGACCCAAACATATGGCTGAGCAAAAGCAGGACGATCAGCTCGAACTTACATACAGCAGCTATGTGAGGATACGAGATGTAGCCCTGAAGACTTGCCGGAGGCAATGAACAATAGGAAAAAGTGACGAGAGACGGTCAGGGATATCCGTGCTGGCGGCACGACATGATGATGATGATGATAATGATGACAGTCAGCTCTATGATCCTCAGAGAGGTGGCTTAGCATAATATTCTCTTAGAGTATCATGTAATCTTAGAATACTGTTAGTACCATCCACTATAATAAAAACAACAATTTTCCTTTAAGGCACTAAAATTTTAAGATTTCTTTTTAAGATTGATTTCTGGAGAAGTCCCCGTAGAATAATTGCTAACGTGTTGGACGGTGACATCGTTGTAGGTCCAAACTCCAATGATAATGTTACGTTCAATTTGGAATTATTACACTTGTGAAGGAATGAACACCTGACACACCCAACTCTAGGTTAGATAGTGTCAGTACTTTTTTTACTACAAGGATGGCTTTGGGAATAATTGACCCACAAAAGTTAACCTGCCATCAATAGCAAATTTTCTGTATTCATTATTAGCATACAAAGAATTAATTCTTATTTTATCATAGAATTGATACAACCACTGCTTGGAAGAAATTGCGTTTTTGTGTCAATTCTACTATAAGGACACACCACATGAACGCTGACTAAGCGTATAGAGAAAATAAAAGTAGAGGGTAACTGCACAAGAATCAAGCTCGCAACATTGAACGAATCCTGGAAGCAACATCCCACGAAACAGCAGCTGTACGGACACTTACATCCGATCTCGAAAACCATCCAAAATAGACGAACAAGACATGCAAGATACTGCAAGAGAAGTAAAGACGAACTAATAAAAGTCGTTTTCCTATGAACCTCTTCATACGGATATGCAAGTATTGGCCGAGCAACAAGTACTTATCTACAACATCTCTGTTCGGATAAAAGAAGTAATCTTGAAGACCGGCCGGAAGCGATGTAAGATAGAGATGAATGGTGAGAGTGGAAGAGAGCGGTAGGGATACCTGGGCTTGCAGGGCAACATGATGATGATGATGATTATCATGGTGTATATCAATATAATAATAAGAATGTTGCGAGCAATATTGAACAGGTCCTGGCAGCAACACCCCACAAGGGGCCAATTGTATGGCTACCTACCACCTATCACGAAAACTATACAAGCTAGACGAACCAGACATGCCGGACACTGCTGGAGAAGCAAGGACGAGATCGTAAGTGATGTGCTCCTGTGGACCCCCGCATATGGCCAATCAAAAGCAGGACGACCAGCTCGAACATTCATACAGCAGCTATGTGAGGATACGGGATGTAACCCTGAAGACCTGCCGGAGGTGATGAATGATAGGGAGACGTGGAGAGAGAGGGTCAGGGATATTCGTGCTAGCCGCACGTCATGATGATGATAATGATGATATCAATATAATATTAATTAATTAACATATAATAAAAGGTTACCTTGCATTGTATAGCTGTTTGTCGACTTGCTTTGCGCCCTACTGTGCAATGTTTAGTCAGTGATATTATGTACGAAATCATGGAATACATTGTAGATAAAATAAATACACAGCATACATACTCATTATGTCTCACTTTTTTTAGTAATTTATATATATATATATATATATATATATATATATATATATATATATATATATATATATATATATGTCCGCGTTTGATTGTGAAAACACACAATTCAATTGTGCATGCATTCAATATATATAATTTTGTATGTGTGTGTGTGTGTGTGTGTTCCTTACATACCAACGAGATTGACTTTGGTGTAGAGTCGGTCAAATGGCGCCTCAGTTTTTTCTTTGATCTAATTAATTTTAATCGTTAAGAAAATCATATTTGCCATTGTGCAAATCATGTTACCATGGTTTTGGACAAGAAATATATATATATATATATATATATATATATATATATATATATATATATATATATATATATATATATATATATATGTGTGTGTGTGTGTGTGTGTGTGCGTGTGTGTGTGTGTGTATCAATTAGGATTTAGGGTAAGGGTTACAGTTTACGGTATAAAATTACTGCTGTTATTCTTAGTGCCAAAATCCCCCGCGCTAAAATTTCAACAATTTTGCAATAAGGGTTAATTTGTACTTGTCAAACTGCTCCCCACCCCTGAACTCTCACAGCCGGAATCAGGACTTGAACTTACATCCTTAAAGAAATTAGATGTGCTTAATTCATTACATAAACCGCTTAAGATTAAACATCATTCAGTCATTCCTATTTCAACCCCGCATATGATGCTTATTTCTGGGTGGTTGAAGCATTGTGTGTTTGAATAGAATAACGTGTTTTAAGTTTCAATGACTCGTAAAATCTAATATTGAAGAACATTTCAAAACTAAATATATGTATGTGAGTATGTGTGTTTGTCTGTGTCTGTGTTTGTGTCTGTGTTTCCCAACTAAAAGTACTGAGGAAAGATATTATTTACATCTATATTTATGTAAATATATTAACAAAATCAATATCAATATACACACATTATCAAGTAAACAAACATATATATGCACATGAAAGTCTTTGAAAGAGTGGATCATTAAGTTCATAGCCTGGCAGATATATTATGCTAGAATTTTGAGATCAATACTCACCAGAAGATTGAAAAAAAAAAAATCAAAGGAATGTATATAAGTTAAGTTAGCCGACTGTAGTCGCGGGCGAACCGAAGGTTCCCTTTTAAATAGCTAAAAACATGAGACATAGAGGAGGGCGCTATTCTTTCTTTGGATTGAACCAATTAACCTTGATCCTTGATCCTTCATTAAGCTCAGTATTAAGCAAGGAGGCATCAAATACAATGTGGAGTCTTTCGTAATACTCGACCTGGGATTGAACCCCGTTTCTCATGTCATTGGCAGATAGATAAATATACTGGCACATACAAGAATATACTTACATATATACAAATATAGAAATGCATTTATACATGCATATAAATATATTCACGTATGGACATGTACGTTACCACACACACACACATATATATACACACACACACACACACACATATATATATATATATATATATATATATATATATATATATATATATATATATGTACATATGTACACAAACACACACACACACGCATATATCTATATCTATATATATATATATATAAACGCGAACAGACACACACATATATATATATATATATAAATATATATATGCACATATATATAAACACACATATACATATATATAAAAAACGCGGACATATATATATATATATATATATATATATATATATATATATATGCACCTATATATAAACACACCTATATATATATATATATATATATATATATATATATGTGTGTGTGTGTGTGTGTGTGTATACGAATAAAAATATGCAGCAACAGATATATGCATATATACACACATATGCACGCCTATATATACACAGACACATGAGAGCATCTATAAATACAAACACATACACGCCCCTGTATACATATATATACGTACAGAAATACACACACACACATACATACATATATATATATATATATATATATATATATATATATATATATATATATATATATATATATATATATATATGCACACGCGGGTGTTTATAATACGCTGTTCTTAGTTTTCTGTCTACCAACTGTCCTTGGTTGTGTCGTTGTTTATCTCCTACTTTTACTCCAACTTCGTCTTTTTCTTGTTATTATTTATAGTACGTGTATCATTGTCTCATCGTGACTTCTATCAAATCAGCTATTATTATTATTGTTGTAGTTGTTGTTATTATCGTCCCTGATTGTTCGCTAATTTATTGCCGAAGTTGATATTGTGACTGTCTGCACTGCTATTATTATTGTAGGTATTTGGGGTGGTATGTTTTGGGTATTGTTTGCTGAACATTTAAATTCTAGGTGGTAAAAAAAAAATAAGAAGTGATAAAAAGGTTTTGTCAAATAGAGACTGTTGGCGCCTTGCAATCCTATGGCTGCAGGTAACACTGTGGCCTTCATAAAAGTGTTGTTGAAATGAGTGGATAAAATGGCGCTGGCCCACAAATATTGGCGCCCTTTTCTTTGCACACCTGCTGATTATTTCGCACAGAGGAAAAAGGAGATGAACAAAGAACAAAAATAATGTGCTGATAAGTCCAGAAAGAAAAAGAGAAATAGAAACGAGTGAGGAAAAGTAGAAGGAAGGAAAGAGAAACAAGGATTTGAAAGTAAAACATTGGAGAGTAAAGAAATAAATAAAAATGAACGAAAATATGGGAAGAGCAAATAAGAAAGGAATAAAATCAAAAACCCACTGTCGAGATGAAATCAATATGAGAAGAAAAGTTGAAAAAAAATGAAAGATTGAAAGAAAGCAAGATTGAAAAAAAATCTGAGAGAAAAAAATTTAAAGAAAGAAAAAAGAGTTGAAGAATGAAAGAAAGATGATATTTTAAGAGAGATTGAAAAAAAAAAAAAAAAAAGAATGAGATAATAAAAAAAGAGTAAAAGACGAATTGAAAAAATGATTCAAAGAAAGACAAAAAGGAATAACTCTAATGATTGTAAGAAAAATTCATATTGAAATAAAGATGGTAAAAAATATTAAACGAAAGAAAGAAAGAATCAAGACTGAGTAAAAGAAACACTGAAGTGATTGAAATCACTAAAGGAACATTGAAAGAAAGAAAGCATAAAAATGAAATTAATTCATATATATTGTAAAGACATTTTACCTTCTTAACGATTATTTTATACCAAGATGTTAAGGAATCGCGTTTACTTTCCGTTAAAATTTCAATTTTTTGTCTTTTTTTCGTAATTTTTGTGTACTCATAACTATTGAATACCATAAAAAAAGAAAGGGCCAGATGAAATACTTCACTAAAAGAAAAATATATACAAGATGAGAAAATGAATGAAAGAAAGAATTAAAATAATAAGTAAGTTGATAGAAAAAATACGCAAAAGTTGATTTAATATAATCCACGTAGATAAAATGAATGAATAAATGAACGATATAAAAAGAGAAAGAAGAAACAAATAAAAAAACGGACAAAATATTTGTAAGGTGGAATTAATACAAAAACAGCATGTGAAAGAAAGAAAGAAAATGAATAAAGAAGATTTTTGTACATAATTCATGGAAAAAAATGATATTAGAGGGAAAAAAAGAAATAGAAAGAAAGAAAGAAAGAAAATAAATTAAGAAGATTTTTGTATACAATTCTTTGAAAAAAATGATATTTGAGAAAAAAAGAAGAAATAGAAAGAAAGAAAGAAAGAAAGAAAGAAAATAAGTAAAGAAGATTTTTGTACATAATTCATTGAAAAAATGCTATTAGAGAAAGAAAGAAAGAAAGAAAGAAAATAAAGATTTTTGTACAAAATTCATTGAAAAAATGATATTAGAGAAGAAAGAAAGAAAGAAAGAAAGAAAGAAAGAAAGAAAAAAAGAAAGGAAGGAAAATGAAAGAAAGAATGAAAGAAAAAACGAATAAAGCAATGTGGAAATTTTTTGCTTTATTGAATTTATATAAATCAATTAAAAAACACAATATTTGTGAGAAAGAAAGAAAGAGAGGTAGTTTGTAAGTGATAAAAAAAAAACATATTAAGCAAAGAAGAAAATGTTTTTTGGGTTAGATAACATAATTTAAGGAAAACACTATACGAGGATTAAAGAAAACAAAAAGAAAAAAGAAGGGAGAAAATAAGGGAAACACAATATTAGAATGAAAAAAAAGTAGGAAATGAGGAAAACCCAACATGAAAATAAAAGAAATAAAAAATAAAAAATGAGGAATAAAGAAAGCGTAATATGAAAATGAAAGGAAAAAAAAAAAGAAAAAAGATAAAAGAAAGGAGCCAATAAGGAAAACACAATATGAGAATGAAAGAAAGAAAAAAGAAAAAGAAAACGAAAAAGAACGAGAAAATAGTGGGGAGTAAAATATTTAAAAGAGAGAAAGAGAGACAAAATAAAGTAATGAAATAAATTTGTGTCAGGTGGAATTAATATAATTCAAGAAAAAACGATGAGAAAGAAAGAAAGATATTATGAATAAATAATAGAAGAACGCTTCTGCGTAGGGTGAGTTTTTATTAGACAGGTTAAAGCGAAGACACACATTTCAAAATCACCAATAAATTGATAATTTTTCTAACCAATGTTTATTTCACAATGTTACAAATTGAAAATTTAAGCTGAACAGTTAAAGGACTTGGTTTTGGTTAGTTGCAGTTTTATGGTTTATCAACGCTTGTGATTTATTAATTGCCAATTATATATATATATATATATATATATATATATATATATATATATATATATATATATATATATATATATGATAGAAATATGTGGAAAGTTGGATAAATTAAACACTTAACTCAGATTTAGATGTGTGATATTTCGTTCGGGCTTTATTTCGTTTTTATGAACTTCTTAAAGCCCAAACGAAATATTACACAACTTAATCTAAGTTAAGTGTTTTATTTATCCAACTTCACACATATTACTGTCATACTCTCAGATCAAGGACAAATCTATCTTTTCAACACACACACACACACATATATATATATATATATATATATATATATATATATATATATATATATATATATGATTTGAAATGTAATCGTTTGAAAACAACCTTAGTTTTAACTGAGTAAACGCTGATTTGTTTGCACATAGTTAAATGGCTTCAAGTATTGCTATCTAACACTAATAATGAGATTTGCTATTAATCCTTTGTTTTTATACAGTTAAATGGTTTAAAATATTGCTATTTGATATTAGTCATTCTATTTACCAAGTACTTATATCTAATATGAACAATTCGCTAACAGTTTTATGGTTTCGAATAAGTAATAATGATAATCCTTTGTAAATTATTAAACAATTTTTTATCGTAATCATTGGACACTCTATTACTACAACTCTTGGCCACAGGGGACCAGAGAGAAGGAGTAATGAAGGATTACTCAACATTTTCCAAACTCCAGGACTGAAATATGACCATCAGATTGCCCAGTCGGCTGGAGCTGTCGAATACACCGATTGCGTCTCTGCTGAGGAATAAAACCGCATCCAACGAGTGTCCTGATATGACATCAAACAATCTGATCATGCAGCACCAGTAAAACTGGAGCTTTAGAGAAGGTTTAGTACCCCTTCATTGCCATTACTCCCAAGTCCACTCTGACCCAGAGTGGTAGCACCTGATAGGGTTCTGTCTATGGGTCAATAGAACTGTTTGACTATTAAACTGAGTGAAAAACAAATGATTTTGCTAAATTGAATTATTAAAAATAGAACTGTTTAATCATTTAACTATGTGTAAACAAATGACTGATGTTTAATTGAATACTTAGTAATAAATTGTAATAATTGGAACCATTTAACTGCGTGCAAACGAAAGAGTAATGTTGACTCAATAATAAGTGATGAGTAGCGATACTTGCAACCAACTCACTGTCTGTAAAAAATGATTAATATTGAATAGATTTATAAGTGTTAGATAGCAATAATTGAAACTATTTAACTGTGTAGAGACAATAGCAATATTAGTGTGCAAAAATTAGTTCTAATCCGTTTAAAAAAATCAAATTACCGATAAAATAATCTCTTACATATTATGTGTATCTATTTAAATCTGTGCTAACAAATAGTGTTCCCTGTCAATACTTGAAAATATTAAACTGTGTGCAAACAAATGATTAATAGTAAATAGAATAATTAATTTTAGATAACATTAATTAAACCCATTTAACTGTATGCCAAAAAAAAAAAAAAGAATTCTGGCACGTTTAAAATTTTATCAACAGAATGTGTTTACAAATCTTATATATTTGATGTATGCATAAACAGGATTTGGCATTAAATAACCTACAAGGGTTGATACGCCGTAAACGGAACCGAACCAAACCATCCACCATCAGATATAATGTGTCCTCGTGGTGTAATGGTTAAAGCGATGAACTGCGGAATCGTAGTACGCGAGTTCGTACTGCAGTCGCGCTATTACATTCACTTTCGGGCAAATACCCTTGGGAAAGGTATGAACCCCCTTATTCTCCCTCCAGCTATGGATAAATAGTAGGACGGACTAGGTTCTTCAGCCTTGGTGAGTCAACTAGTCTAGGAGAAGGAAAACTCTGAATTCAAACCTGTTAAACTCCGCTTAAAAATTGACCTTGTGTCATATCCTGCCCGAGCGGAGGGGTTGGTAAATAGTACCATCAGATATAATTTAGCGTCACCCAAGACGGTATATATCTTTTTTTTTGACAACACTACTGACCCTCAGCCACTACCTTCTAACACCTTTAAGATAAAAGTGCAATTATAAGAATATGATCAGGACAATCAAAAAGGTGCAAAGGCTGGACATGACCAACCGATTGATTGAATAGAGTCTCTTAGACTGCCTCTCTAGCCCTGTAAATGCCAAAGTTGAGTTATTGATCAGGTGGCAAATTTAGCAACCGGACTAGGAACTGCTCAGGCATCAGGATCCTGACTTACCACTCACAGCTAACTGATTAACTCGTTTGGAGATGGGTCATCCCCCTCTGCATTTTGTGCAGTTGGCGTATTCTACAGTCTTTGTCAACAGGACAATGAAAAGTTACAGATGGTAAATGCTACAAACAATATAAAGGGCATATAGAAAAAATAGAAAAACTTATCAGAGTTCGATAAAGAAAAAAAATCATTCAATGTGAGCGACAATTTTCTAAATTCAAAAAATGCAGTTTTTGTCCCTTTTACAAGCGCTAACAAAACATTTATGTCAAATAAATATTTTACATCTCAAGAATGAAGAACTATCTGAGAAAGTAATTAATCATGTTTGATGAAAGGTAATTATTTCAGCATGAAGTATTCGTTTTTTGCATTGTGTCTTTTTTTTTTTTTAGTTGTTTCTTTCTTTTTTTTTTTTTTTGCGAAGGAGCTTGTGAACTTAAATTCTGTACGGCTACCTACTTGCAAAAACATTGTTACCTGTAGATTTCTGTTAATGTATTCTGAACCCTACTCGACCTTCATGAATCGTTCCCAATGCAAGATTGTTTAATAATTAGTTCTTTTTCTTTGTCTAATTCAACAAAAAAAAATTGGTACCTATTGACGACGGCCAAGGAATTCTACAAAATTTATTGAAGTAAATATTTTGTGGTACGTGCAGAATCGGGAAAAAGCTTTTAAAGACATGTTCATATTTAAACTCTATGAAATATTTTAAAACCTATTAAAATATCTTAAAACAATTCTCAAAAAGTGGTCCCTTTGTTTTGTCTTTGTCTCATCAAAGAATTTTACACAGTAGAACTGGTGCTTAAGGAGTTGTGGACAGCCGCAATGCAAAGAGAAGGGAGAAAAGTTTTTTTCTTCTTTTTTATCTATATATCAGGTTTATTAAAAAGTTCTAAGCCTCACTAAGAAAGAAAACGCATAGGCGAACAGTTTCGCTATGGCAGCTTACTACTATTAATAAAACTAAAAAAAGTATTTTCTTGTTCAATATGTGCTATGTGTTCCCATAAAAAATGTTTTTCTACAACGCTTCATTCTGGATGAGGTTTAAAACTTCTGATTGTTGTTTAATGGCATATCAAACTTCTCGGGTTATTCATGCCGAATCAATCCTTTTTTTTTTGTTTCGAAAATAGTAGTGGTCCTATGTAACCCATAGATGTGAGGGTAAGAGAGTTCATACCTTTCCCAAGAGTATTTGTCCGAAAGTGAATGTAAAGGCGCAGCTGGAGTTCAAATTGGCGTACTACGATTCTGCAATTCAGCGCTTTAACCATTACTCCTCGGGGACACCACCCCGTCAAAACTTTTGGAATGAACCTTATATATATATATATATATATATATATATATATATATATGTGTGTGTATTTATACACACACGCAAACACACACACACACACACACACACACACATATATATATATATATATATATATATATATATAAATTAACGTTATTGAACCCTCGTTGGAATAGGTTTGAAAGAAAATAGGTAACAAAAAAAGAAAAGAAAAATAAAGAGAAACAACTTAAAGAAAAATGTGTGGAAAAGAAACGGTGATAAATCAAAATCTCGATTCTGCTAGAACTAAATAAATGAATTCTTAAGAAAGAAAGAAAGAAAGAAAGAAAGGAGATCTTATATGGAAGTCCACTCCTCCACCCCCGCGAAAAATTTCACAGAATCCCCTCAGGTCAAAGTCACATTCCTAAAATCAATAAACATCTTGTCTTACACTCGAAGAAAACAAATTATCAAGGAATCTTTTAAAATAACGAAAGAATGACGAACGTATTAACTAAAAAAATAGAAATAAAAAAATCAGTAAGAACATAAATAAATAAATCGAAAATAACACGAGTGATTATAACAATTTTCTCCCTGCTAATTCAGGTATGCAAAAAAAGGAGTGGTATTTACTAATGAACTTTTTATAATGTAGCCGGCATTTCCAAAGGATCCTTTGAACATTGCTAAAAACTAATCAGGCTATGTCTTCGTCATTTACATAGGTGCTTAAATGCTGCTCATCCAGTGCGATTTCGCGTGATTTAGCGAGAAACCGAGATAAACTATCGTACTTAACGAGATTTGCCCACGGTGCTAATTTATCTGGACACGGTGACGTAGGTGAAGACGACTGGGGAGAGGCCACTAGTTAGGTTGTTTGGACCTATACGTGTTTTTTTCATTCATAACATGATGATGATTATGATGATGATGATAATGTTAATGATGTTGACGATGTTCATAATGATGGTGATTATGTTTTCTGTCTCTGCACTGCTGCTGCTGATAATGACGAGTTGGAGGACGATAACGATAATAATGAAAATAATGTTGATTAAATCTACAAGGAAACATTAAAACAAAAATAGAAGAATAAATATAATATATTTAGTATTTTTCTTGTACGCTGTCAATATATTTTAAATGTCTAATATTCTAATAGGCAAAAAAAGAAAATGAATATATTCTCGTCCTGTTACAACTGACAAACTGGTCTTGTATACACATTATCAACAAGTAATTAGTTCAATGACTCGTGGATGATTAACTGTGGCGTAGTAGCTAACGTGTCTGCATAAGGCCACTGTGATTAAGTGAGCGATGATAATTAGATTCACGATATTAACGGGTAGATATTCCTATGTCTAACCTGGTCTGATACAAAGGAAACATCATTAAAGACTTCAAATTGGTTTACCGACTTAGTTATGATAACATCTCACTACTATGCATGTTAATACACACTCACCCACCCACATGTGCATAGAGATACCTCCCTCCGAACCTCACTTTCTTTGACCCTCTCACTTTATATATATATATATATATACACACACACACACACACACACATATATATATATATATATATATATGCTGTGGTTGTTTTTCTAGTCTCTATTAGCATATTTTTATTGTCCAGAGAGGTATCTTCTTGGGAGATTCGCCATCGCCATTACTGTTTGTAACAACGAAGATGCCACTCAATCATATACCTTGGAAATACACAGACGGATATAAACTAACTAAATCACAAGTAAAGATCAATCACTTAATGTACATGGACAACATCAAACTGTTTGCCAAAAATGAAAAAGCATTTGACGCCCTAATAGAGGCAGTGAGGATGTAGAGTAAAGATATAGTGATAGAATTTTGCAGAGAAAAATGCATCATGCTGATAATGAGAAGCGAGACATTACAAATGATGGAAGGAATAAACATATCAAATCAAAAAAAAAAAAGAACCATCAGAAAAAAAGGATATTTACAATTACTTGAAAATCTTTGAGACAGCCACCATCAAACAAGAGAAAATGATTTTAAAAAAGATTTAAAAAGAGTATTCCCCGAGAACGAGAAAACTTCAGGAAACTAAACTATATACCAGAAATCTCATCAAAGTGATAAACGCTTGGGCTGTTTCCTTAGTGAGATACTCGAGATAATTCTTGAAGTGGACCAGGGAAGAATTTCAGTAAACAGACCAGAGAACAGGAAAAATAATAATGATGCACAAGGCCTTACATCCTAGAGATGACATAGGCAGAATATGTATCGAAGCAAGAATAGAAAAGACGTCACAAAGTAGTAAATATTGGTTAAATGATGATAGATACGAGATGATCAATCACATAATAAGCGAATGCAGCAAATTAGTACAAAAGGATTATAATACACACGATTTGGTGGGGAAGATGATCCACTGAGAATGGTGCGAGAAATTAAAATTTGACCATACGAACAAATGGTATATGCTCAACCCAGAATGCATCCTGGAGAATGAGACGCTCAAACCTCAGATCACCAAAATCCGGGCGGACGTGCAGACTTAGTGATAGTTAATTCAAAGACCTTGCAGTATAACTAAAAGAGAACCTGCCGAATAGTGGACTTTGCCATCCTTGCAGACCACATTGTAAAGATGAAAGAAAGCGAAAAAAGTCATAAGTACCTAGATCTAGCTGGAGTAATGAAAAGACTATGGAACATGAAGGTGACTGTGATACCCATTGGAATCAGTGCTCTTGCTAGAATCTCCAAAGAATTGATAAACGAACCATAAGACTTGGAAATCAGAGGACAAGTGGAGACTATCCAATCGACAGAATTATTAAGATCAACTAGAGAAGCAAAACGAGCCCAGGCGACAAGAGAAGATTTGCTGTCTCTTAAGCTCCAGTGAAAGACCATCAGCAATCACTTGTGGGAAAAACCCTAAAAGTTGTAGCAATAATTATAATAATTATAGACAACATCTCACACCAAAAAACCTGGACCTGGTTAAGAAAAGGAAACCTTAAGAGAGAAACGCAATCCCTCCTAATAGCAGCTCAGGACAATGCCATAAGAACCAATCATATCAAAGCAAGAATAGATAAGACATAACAAAACAGTAAATGTAGGCTATGCGGTGACAGAGACGAAACGATCAATTATATAATAAGCGAATGCAGCAAATTAGCACAGAAGGAGTATAAGGCGAGACACGACTGGGTCGGCAAGGTGATCCACAGGGAAATGTGCAATAAATCTAAATTTGACAATACTAACCCGCCACCTGTCCTAGAAAATGACACGCATAAACTCCTATGGGACTATAACATACAAACGGATCTCCAATTCCCGGCTAGAAGACCAGACCTTATTATAATCAACAAAAAAAGAAAAAAAAGAAGAGAATTTGCAAAATTGGTGTCTTT
Source organism: Sepioteuthis lessoniana (assembly GCA_963585895.1). Classification (NCBI taxonomy): domain Eukaryota; kingdom Metazoa; phylum Mollusca; class Cephalopoda; order Myopsida; family Loliginidae; genus Sepioteuthis; species Sepioteuthis lessoniana. The sequence goes on along the minus strand of OY757916.1, from coordinate 101,959,058 downwards.
GCCGTCCCGGCGGACCACAGAAAAAATATGAAAGAATGTGAAAAGAAGGATAAGTACCTCGACCTTGCTAGAGAATTGAAAAAGCTGTGGAACATGAAAGTAACGATTGTACCAATAGTGATTGGTGCTTTAGGCTCAATAACTAAAGGATTATTAAAATGCCTGGAGGACTTGCAAGTTGGCGGACGGGTAGAGAATATTCAAATGACAGCATTGCTGAGAACATCCAGAATCCTGAGACGAGTCCTGGAGACCTGAAGAGACACGCTGTCACTCAGACTCCAGTGAAAAACCATCAGCTAACACTGATGTGAAAAACTCTAAAGGAATAAATAATAATAAATCAAAATCTCAAGTGGGAAACTGAATCTCTACTAATAGCAGCATACAATAACGCCATAATGACATTTTATATCAAATTTTCAGTATTATTACAACTTCATTTTTACAAGGATAGATTTGGCATTAAATAATCCACGAAAGATGAAATAATACATACTTAAGTGGTGCTTCGGAGACCTGGAGGGAGAGAAATCCTTGAATGATTTTAATAGTTAAAAAATAATCGGCAAGGATTTTAGAAAAAACAAAATCAGTTTATTGATTTTTAGAAGAAAGGATGGAAAAAAAGCCATAAAAAAAGTTCAATTTTTAGCTCAGCAAGAAAGCGAAAAATATGTTTTTTTTTCTTTTTTAAACAGAAAGAGAGGAAAATAAGATATCTATTTAGATTGACCTAACAGAAATAGTGTAGCCAAAACAATGTCAAAGCTTGAGATGAGGTCAGATGGAGGGGTCAAACCACAGGTGCAGATATGATTGTATGGGAAGCATTTCAAATCCTGAGAAAGGAAATTTTAAAATTCATTTTTTCCTTTGGAAGACTAGGTAATTTGCCTGACGAGACATGTTGGTAACGTTACAGAGAGTACCAGCCACAATGAAAAAGGCACACCAGCGGACACGCCGAAGTGGGAGGAAACTCCTCCCCGTTCGATTAACGGCCACAGAGAGTTTCCACACTTTTTTGTACAGGACTTTAAAATTGTTGCAGACTCTTGAAAATTCACTGAAATCATAAAAATAGGTCAGTCATCTCATAAGATGTATAGCAATAACATAATGAATGTTATGAGAGAATTGAGGAAATGAAAGAGGCTGTGACGATGTCATTGACACGCTCACACAAGAGGGCTTCCATGGGGCCTTCCAGAAGTTGTTGGAACGGTACAACAAGTACATTGCAGCCAGAGGAGATTACTTCGAAGGGGACAAGAGTTTCTGGTGTGTACTATCAATAAAAGTGCCCAGATTTAAAAAAGTCTGGAAACTTATTTAAAGATCATCGTAAACCCGGATTTTTGCCGAAGTCAAGGAGACTGGAGACAGAAGCCAGAGAGCTAACAGTCAGCAGTAAACTTCTTCCTTCCACATTTGAAGCCTTGAGCCAGACCTTCTGAGTTATGGAAACGAGAATCACGAATTAGTAACGGAAGACTGCCGTGAGAAAATTGATAGCCGTACTGTGTTCTGCTTAACGAGTTGGCTTTTTGAAAAGTTATGCCTACAACTACAGCTAAACTGACCGCTAAGATAAGAAGGGGCCAGGTCTCTGGATCTCACACTTCTTTCAACGGGGAAGAGTTTTCTATGATCATACATTTATTCTTTAAGAAACTGACTTATTTAGTTTTTTAAACGGGTATTGTTATTTTTTAACTAAACTGTTTATTGATTATTGAACAATCCGTGTTTGTTTTCGTTTCAGGCTTTTCGACTTCAATTTATCTTTATTTGAATGATGGACCCTGTCTGATTTATTCGGCCATCGGTGACTTCGATTATCTGGATCTAAAACACAACTCGGGCAGATGGCCTGACAAACTTAAGTTCAATGCTTCATTGGAGCAGTGACCCGCCGGTTGTCGTGGTCGCCGACTGGGTGACAGGCATGCAATTGAACAATGATATCAAAATAGTTTTATTTTCAAAACGGTATGAAAATATTTGAAAATAGTAAACAAAAATGATGGTTATATTTTAACCTTGATAGGCAATAACCTATCGAGACGATTTGAGAACTTGGCTGTGATTGGATAATCTTGTTCATATGAGTAAACGTTTCTCTCTGTGGTCTCGGAAGCTCTCAACTTTCGTAAGAAAAATTAATGTATGTGGGAAGGCGGCAATACTGAATAAAGAAATTACGAAAGAAAAGAAGACTTTAAAATTCATCCAAGTAAAGAAGAGCAAAATAAATGGTTTCTGCTCGATGAAATAAAGTATGACCACTTACCAGAAAGAACAAAATGGCGATACTACACTTATAATACGAGCTTTCGAGTTTTATTAGCTCTGTTAACTGACTTATAATTTCATAATTCAACTTTTTAGCTTTACTTACTTTCAAAGATATCAAGAAGTTCTTAGTTTCATTTGATTTCTTAGTTTAATGGCATATCAACATTCATAGGTTATTTAATGCGAAAGCCATCTTTGTAGAAGAATAATAGTGTTAATATATAATAGATAGCAGGAAGAGATTGGAGAGTTTTTACCTTTTTCAAGGTTAGTAGTACGAAATCGAACGTAATAGTATGAGAGGGGTTTAATTATCTTACTATGGCGTCATTGTCAAGTAGACTTGTTGGTTTGGTTTTATGACATATCAAACATTGTAGGTTATTTGATGCCAAATCCATTTTTATACATATAAACAATTATATTTCAAACAATTCAGTTTAGCATAAGTACAGACTTTACTTCTACTTAACCAACAGAGAGGACCCTTTCTGGTTCTAACATACTGAGACAGAGTGTACTTGGGAGTGATGGCATGGAAGGGGTACTCTGCATTCCCCAACCCGCCAGAATTACAGAAACCTCCCCATCAGATGGTTTAGCGTCATATAAGAACACTCGTTTGGGTGGTCTTACCCCTCTGCAGAAAAGCAGTCGGTGTATTCTACAGCCCCAGCCGACTGGGCGAGCTGTCTAGCAGATTAGCGTGACGGTACCATTAAAATATTCATCCCAGGAGGGGAGTTTATTTTTCGCACGTGTGAAGTCGGGGCAGTCTGTCACTTGATCCTTCACAAAATAAGTCCTTGTTAAGAGTCCTTTCTCAGGCATTGGGAACTGGCAGATAATATTGGGGTTAATTTGGGGCGAGACTGACCGCCGCTGACAAGGGGTTTCCATTTTTCACGTTATACACACCCACCAGGGATAATGGAAGATATGGGCCTCTAGGTTTAGATATAATATTATTATTTATCGTAGTCGACAATTCCAAATTCCTGTGTAATATTTTTATAGGCGAATAGGACATTTAGCGAGAATAAATTGAAGCGAATGAAGCTGAAAAGGAATATGCAAAAGAAGGCACCTCGACCGGCAAACAAAACAACGAATAAGTTTCGACACGAGGGGACATATAAAATATAACAAGGTTTTTAATATGTGCTGACACAGACAACTATTAACGGTGCCGGCTATATTACCAGCAGACAATACCAAATACAAATGTCTTTCTTTCTTCCTTTTTCTGTTCTTTCTTCTTTCTTTAAATTGAGAGAGAGAGAGAGGGCGTACAATTGTAATACTTAGGAAAGGTGGACGGAGAAAACGGTTTTAAGGTTTACTTAGCTTTTCGACGACGAGTTTCTTCTGAGATTTCTTTTCTTTTACGGGCTAGCGGGATTCTATGGAGCTCGGCTTGAAGGCATCTGCTATCTTCTGTCCAAGAGCTCTATTTCGCTTCTTCACCGAGAGTTTTGGCGACAGTGTCAACTCATCTTGTCACACCAACTGCTGTCCTAAAACTGCATTCTTTATTCCTATTTCCGCTCACGAAAAGAGTGCTACTTCCGCTTTAGGGTTCTGGCCAATCACTTGGCCTCTTTCTTCTTCCTCTTCCGCCTCCCGCTGTCATGCTATTCCTTCGGGCTACTATGGTGACCTCTGTATATCCCCTTTTCTGTCAACTAACTTAGGGTTACGGAGTTCATATAGCTTGACCTCGATTCATTACTTCCTTCAACAGACCGGCCGAAGTTGACCTACATCCCTTTTTCCTCCCTTTAACGGTCAGTCTTTGAGGCCTGTTAATTCAAACACTGAAGGGGTTGGGGGGATTTCTTATTTCTCTCCTCTCAGTGGTAGACCACGTGACATTAGCTACAAACCACGGAGACTCTTACCTCAAGTCTTTCTGGAGAGGGGAATTTAAGATAAATAGTTTGACCTAAGGAAGACCTCAACATTTTTGATTGTCCCTTGTACATTTTTTCTATTAAGGTCCAGCATCCAAAGTCTGTATTTCTGTCTCTTTCTCTCAAACCACCAAATCGAAAATCTTGTAAGAGAAGACATTTTCTACAGCTTGGTAGATTTTCTGATAAAATTATCAATGTATTCAACCGATAACCGGCTCATTAGCCTAGAGGGTAGAGTGTTTGCTAATGATCCGGGAGACTTGGGTTCAATTCCACGTCGCGTCATACCAAAGACTTTAAAAATGGTACTTGATACCTCCTTGCTTAACACTCAGCAATATAAGGTACGTATCAAGGGTAAAGTGGAGCAATCCAGGGAAATAGTTGCGCCCTAGTCTACACCTCGGTGTAGGAGCTATTGTAAAGGGTGCCTTCTGGTCGCCCTCGACTATGGTCGCCAAATTTACTTACTTATATGTATGTATGTATGTATGTATGTTTATTTATATATATGGAGAAAAAGGAGATTTTCACCTACCTTACTTTACTATTCAACCAAATTTTAGCTTTTACAGAATGGTATTCCCGAACTGTACAAGTACATGCTTGCGGCTGCACAAGACTGGTGAAGCAGCTAAGGTGAAATCAAAGTGTATTGATGTAGGGACAAGGTATTGTTGGCACACCGATTATTTTGGAACCCGGACAAAAATTGACCAAAGATGTTCCCGTGGTGTAAGGGTTAAATGTCTCGACCAGTCGCGCCATTGCTTTCACTTTCTAACACTGTTTGGAAAGGTATGACCTTCCTCCCCCAGCGATTGTTTATACATTAACACGTATGTTCTTCTACAAGGATGGCTTTGGCGTATATAAACCAGAAAGGTCAATATACTTGCATGCATTTTGCTACAACTATTGTTTAAGTAACAGTTTTAAGTTTCCCTTACACGGAAATCAAAGAACGTTGATTTTTGGACACGACAGTTTGTATTTACCAAAGTCTGACATTAGACTAAAAGAGAGAAAACCTAATTCGTTACAATCGTTAAAGTTAGCAAAATTAGCAATTAAAAATCTGTAGGAAAGATTTTGGTTTGGTTTGGTTTTATTGGTTATCAACCATTGTATGTTATTTAATGCCAAATCATTTTTATGCATCAACTGAATATGATTTCTAAACCCTTTTTGTCGATAACATTCTTAAACGAACCAGGACTTATTTTTTGGCATTCAATTTAATGGTTTCATTTAAACTCAAACAAGTCAGTTTAGCATAACTATATTCTATTTCAAGTACAGTTTAAATGTCAGTTCTATTTCAAATAATTCAGTTGAGTTCAAAGTATTGCTAAGTATCACTAACAACTAAACATTAATCATTCATTTACAGACAGATGTAAAAATAGATCTAATTCATACAATTCAGTTTAGTATAAGTACAGTCTGTTTAAAAAAATCAATTTAGCATAAGTACGCAGTTCAAATATCATCATCATCATCATCATCATCTCGTGCTGGTAGCACGGATATCCCTGACCCTCTCTCGCCACTCCTCCCTATCGTTCATCGCCCTAGGTAGGTCTTCAGGACAACATCCTGTATCCTCACATAGCTGCTGAATGTACGTTCGAGCTGGTCGCCCTGCTTTTGCGCGGCCATGTGTGGGGATCCATAAGAGTACATCTCTTATGAGTTCATCTCTGCTTCTCCAGCAGTGTCCTGCATGTCTGGTTCGTCTAACTTGAATAGTTTTCGTGATAGGGGGCAGGTGGCCGTACAGTTGGTGTCTTGTGGGGTGTTGCTGCCAGCACTTGTTCAGGATTGCACGCAGCATTCTTGTGTAATTGCCATCTAGTTTCTTCTCCAGCCGTTTTGTTAGCGTCCATGTAGTGCATCCATATAGCAGTATCGATGTGACCGCTGCCTGGAAGAAACTGCGTTTCATTTTATCGGTTAGGTCTGATTTCCATATAATCGATAGCCTATTGATAGCTGTCCATGCTTTCGTTAGCCTTGTTTCGATGTCCTTTTCGGTTGATTCGATGCTGCTTCCTAGGTACGTGAATTTGTCTACTAGTTTAAGTGGGGTTCCTTCTAGAGTGGAGATGTCCCCCGTTTGGTTATAGCACATATATTCCGTTTTGTGTGCATTAACATAGAGGCCTATGCTTGCTGCTGCTCGTTCCAAACTATGCAGAAGAGTTTCGGCTTGGTCAGGTGTATTTGCCAGTATCGCTATGTCATCGGCGTAGTCGGCGTCGGTAATTGTTGTTGCGGGGTACGCAGTTTAAATGTTAAAACGTTTCTTTTCAAATAATTCAATCGAGCATAAGTACACAGTTTAGTTCTATATGATTCATAGAGAGAACCCTATCAGGTACAATCACTCCGAGCCAGAGTGTACATGGAAATGAAGACAGTGAAGAGTTACATCGTATTACCCAAAATTCCTGCATAACTGGGGCCTCATCATCATATTGTTAAATTCTTCAAAGTACCTTAATCTTCATCGTCATATCTCATAACTTTTTAGGTTTCGGAGTCAGATACTTTGTTAAGTGGCATATCAAACTTCTAGGGTTATTTAATGCCAAAGCCATTCTTGTAACGCGACTGGAGTTCGACCTCAATTACTACGATGTTGCAGTCCAGGACGTTAGCCATTACACTCGTTTTATCCTCCTAGATTTTGCTTGCGTCAGGATTTTCTCTAAGCTCACCTAGAATTTGCGGGAAAACCATTCTTAGTCGTTTCCATAATGTATTGATAACCTAATTTTAAAATTTCCTAATAAGCTCATAATAACAATCGCCAGTAGAGTTTAAAATACGCTGATTGTGTCCCATGCAGACAGGAAAGACCAACCCCCATCACAAAAAAGTAGCGTCTCTTGTATGACACTAAATTGTATCCGATGATAAATTCTACCCGTGGCGTAATGGTTATCGCCGTAGGAAATGGACACAGCGACATGAGTTCAAATCCAGGACGAGACTGATTGTATTTTACAAAGCTCTAATACCCTTGGGAAAGGTATGAATCCAATTATTCTCCCTCCAGCTATGGGTAAATAGTAGGGCAGACTGATTTTTTTTCAGCCTAGGTGAGGCAATTGGTCTAGGAAAAGAAGGAAAAAAAAAACTCTGAATTCAAACCTGTTAGAATTTGACCTTGTTTCGTATCTTTTCCGAGCGGAGGGGTTGGTAAATATGTATAAGTGCGGAAATATTAAAATTCTGTGGATAGGAAGTACTCCTTCATTTCCATCATTCCCAGATCCACTATGAAGCAGATCGGTTATATCTATTAGGGTTCAATCTATTTTTTAAATTGGTGTTTTAAAATTATTTGTATTTGAGTGGAAAACTTGATACCATATAGCGATAAATCATTTGTGTTAAGAATAGTTTCTTGAAGCAGCGATCATTTATTATCAGTTAATTATGAGTAAACAAATTATTATTATCATTATTAGACAGAATTAATTAATTGAAACAACACACACACACACACACACACACACACACACACACACACACACACACACACACATATATATATATATATATATATATATATATAGTTTTAATAAAAAAAAACAGGCAATGAGCAGAATTCACGATTCTCGCAGATAACAGAGTTAAGAAAAAGCGTTATAGCTAGAGAGGTACTTAGACCTTGCTAGAGAGTTAAAAAGTTGTAAAGGATGAAAGGGATTTATTTATTTTAAATGCATATCAAACCCATCTAGGGTTATTCTATGCCTAGTGGTTAGAGAATCGCGTTCATTGTACTTTCATATTTACATTGCTCATGATCCTATTAAATATGAATTCTTTTTAAACAGATCTATATGGCTCATAGATGGGACCCTAACCATTACTATCACTCCTGGCCAGGATGGATCTGTGAGTAAAGAAAATTGAGGGATACCCACACTTCCAAGATCTCCAGGACTGGAGCCACAATATCTGATGCAGTTTAATGTCTTAGGTAGACACCTCTTTATTTTTATTCTTATTTTGTGAGGACAGGTCATACTCCTCTGCAAAAGATGCAGTCAACGTATTTTAAACCCCAACTGACTGCACACAGAAAGATATGAGATAGTTCTGACCCCAACACTGCAAAGTAAGCTTGGATACTTAGAAGGGTCCTGGAGATCTGAGTAGACTTAATCTCACCCTGATTTCATGAAAACTGCAAGTTACTACTGGTGCAAAAAGTTAAAGTCTTGTAAGTTAAAGTCTTGTAAGTTCTATGTTATTCATATTAAAGACTTTTTTTCTGTTTCACATCCACTGTTTTATAATTTCTCTGGAGGTACTCCGGACCAAAAGAAATCTATAATAAATAACGTACTTAACGTACAGAGGTCCATGGGCTGAACTCGACTTAAAAGGGCGGTAACTCGATATTCTTTAAAACTAGTTTAACGAGTGCAAATTACGAATCGGGCAGATTTGCTTGTCAGTCGCTTTGTCCACAAGCAGCCTTCCTTTTGCAACCTGTATATCTTAAACCCGTTTGAAACCAGATCATGTTCATAATGAATGGAAGCGTCCTCACTTTCAGTAATAGACACCTTAGAAGTACTCCGCACCTACCTGACCAAAGGTCTGGGCAGACATTACCACAAGAGCTTTGTTTCACTGAAATATTTTTTTTTATCTCTTTCGGCAATATGATCCGAAACTAAATCCGAATGTACAGGTATTGCCAAAAGCCGAGTTTATCGGTTTGTGTTCTTAGGGAAAAGAAGGGATGTCGGTGTTTGGATGTAGCCTGGGGTCACTAGATATAGAATAATCGTTCGATCCTGTTGTTTTGAAGCGGCTTAACATAAAATAAAAAAATAGGGAATGAGTTAATATATAGGGATAATATTTACATGCATATAATGAAAAGAGCATATGATAAAAACTTAGTATTTCTGTTGAATATAGTTCACCTAAGTCATAAGCGTCAAAGCGATAATCTGCCTTTAAGTCAATCTAAAAATTAGATTACTGAGGATAAGTTGATAAGATTTCTCAGTACCCAGATAAGTGAATGCATAATTTTATATATAAGACTTCAAGTTACATTTGATCATATTGTTTTTCTAAAAGTTATTTAGAGAAAGGTAAGTTTTTAATCACCGATTTGTAAAAATCACAACACAACAATTCTTTCCCGTCATACTGAGTGACACAGGTAATTTGATATGAAATACATACATACATACATACATACCCGGCTCATTGGCCCAGTGGATAGAGTGTTAGCTAATAGTCCGGGAGACCTGGGTTCAATCCTAGTTCACGTCATACCTATGACTTTAGAAATGGTACGTATCAAGGGTAAAGTGGAGCAATCCAGGGAAAGGAGTAGCACCCTCCCCTAAACCTCGGTGTAGTAGCTGTTGAAAAGGGAGCCTTCGGGTCACCCTCGACTACGGTTGCCAAATTTATAATTTACTTATATATATATATATATATATATATATGTGTGTGTAGCATGTCGAGATGTTTATCTCTAGACTTATCCGACTTTGATTCCATCTGTCAACACCATAAAACACTTTAGTGCTCTATCTCCAAATACCGAAAAGTTCCAACTGAAAGCATCACCATATTACACACTAAAAATCCAAATTCTTGAAGCTTTGTATATAAAGATTTTGAAAAAATCTTCTGTAAACATGATCAATTTCGAATCTAGTAGCCCCATTCTGAAATATCTTAATTTTTTTCCATCCAATGTTCTTCACTTTAGTAAATTTAGCTCTGTCAGCTGGAGTGGTAGAATACATCCATAGTATCTTTGCAGACGTTTAAGAGCCCTCTATAACGAGTGTCCTGTTTATGACACTAAGCAAGCTGATAGTGAGGATCCAATTCTGGAGCTTTAGGGAATTTGGATTGGCCTCCATTGCAATTATGTACAAGTCCACTGTGACCCTAATAGGAAGAACCTGATAGTTCCCCATCAATGAGTCAAATAGAATTGAGCATTTACTTGGGTGCAAAATAATAACTGATATTAAATTGAATTATTAGTGTTAGATATCCATAACTGGACCATCCGTGTACAAACGAATGAGTAATGTTGAAGAGAATTATTAGTGTTGAACAGAAATAGTTTAACTTTGAACAAAAATTTAATTATTGGCATTACACAGTGTTATGTCCTCGGGAAAGAGCATACAATAAATAAGACAAACACCTACTTAGAAAGAAGAATAAAAGTTATATATTACAGAAACAAGTGATACAATGTCGTCAGTATAGCACTTGCTGGTATTTGTCATATGTCCGATCAACCGGAGAAGTACGACACAGGGCCTTTTTTAAGGTGGGTCTGGGCGAAGTGTTATAGCCCAGACACGTTCGGCATTCCCCCAATTGCTTCAGGCCCTGTCGCTATTCCCCTAAAAAAGGGACACCTCAGGCACCCATGTTCGGTGGCCTTGACCCAAGGGTAACTATCGCTACCGCACAGTATTTGTTGCACGCTCCACCAACGATTGTGGCACAAGGCCTTTTTTAAAGTCGGTCAGGGAGTATGGCCCTTGCCCAGACACGCCCAGCATTCCTAAAAATGCCTCGGGCTCCATCAGCATTTCCCTAAAAAAAAAGGCACCGCAAGTGACAGGCGATAAACCTAGCCTCTCTGGAGAGGGTTAGAGCCTAGGGGGATGTCTTCCTGAGGATCACAGTGTGCTGGTCTCAGCATGTGTGACATGCCCGGTGGCTTTGACCCGTGTAGTTATCGTTACCAAACTACCCGAGTCGATGACAGACACACGTTTTATCTTTTTTAGAAGAGTCCATTGTGTATCGAAAATAGGGATGATACCTCAGAACATTGCAATACTTGGAACCATTTGACAATGTACAAATGACTGAATAGTGTTGAATAAAATTATTAAGGTTACATAGCAATACTTGAAACCAATTAAAGCACCACCTTAGTGTGTGCAAACAAATTAGCTCTAACTCTTTAAAAATCAAATTACCTATAAACTATTCACTAAAAAAGCATTTGTATAACATTCAACTTTGTGCAAATAAAGGATTGATGTTAAATTGTTAGAGTTATATAGCAGTATTTGAGACCATTTAATGTTGCACAAACAAAGGATTAATATTTTAAAAAATAATAGTGTTTAACAAAAATTCTTGAAACCATTTAACTGTGTGCAATCAAATGAGCTCTGGCTAATTTTGACTATAAAGTATGCAATTACAAGTCATAAATATTTAAACCTACGAGGATTGATATGCCATAAAACCCAACTCAAACCTTGCCCACCGACTGCATCTCTTCTCAGAGGGGTAAGACTCCTCCCAACGAGTGTCCTGGAAATGAAACTAAAAATCTGATGGTGAGGCTCCAATAATGCTGGAGCTTTGGGAAATTCGGAGTACCCCGTCATTGCCATCTCTCCCAGGTCCACTCTGGCCCGGAGTGGTTGCACCTAATAGGGTTCTATCTATCGCTCCAATAGTACAAAATACTTATGTTAAACTGAATTACTGAATTGTTTGAATTAGAACTGTTTGACTTAACAGAATAACTTGGAATAGAAATGTTTTTGATAATTAAACTGTGTACTTGCATTAAAACTGCGTACTAGGGCTAAACTGAATTGTTTGAAATGAAACTCTTTTTGTATGCTAAACTGAATTTTTTGAAATAGAACTGATTATTAGTATAAAAATGCATTTGGCATGAAATACCGTACAAAGGTTGATATGTCATAAAACCCAAACAACCAACCAACCAACCCAAACCTTTTGTAAACTCACCTTCAATTTGTTCTTCCGCCGACTGTTTTATTAATTAATGCATAGGAGTCGTCGTACAAATATTCTTATCACAGAAGGTGGATCTACTGGGGACCGAAAGTACTTGGCCCCTTTTTGAGATCATTCTATTCAGTGTCAAAGGACTTATGCTGAGACTTGTACGGATCAGTTATGAAATAGGCAGAAGAACCTTTCTTATTCAAGCACACACGCGCACACACACACACACACACACACACACACACACACACACACACATATATATATATATATATATATATATGATGTATTCAATATGTTTCCAGACCTTTTTGTATAGGCATTTAAAATTATCGTAACGCTTGAAAATTCAGTATGTTATTGCTATACATCTAATGAGATGACTGACCAATCTTTATGATTTCAGGTTCAAATGAACAGCTACTGCAGGAATTGGAATACACCCGACTGATTGTCACCGCTGGTGAATTTCAAAAGTGCAATCTGGACTTTAGAAGAACGATATGCAATAACATTCTCTTTTAAACTTGGAAAAAATGCCATGCGATGAAAGCTGGATCGACTGCTATGACCCAGAGACCAAGAGACAGAGTTCCCAGTGGAAGCATGCTGGCTCTCCCAGACTCAAGAAGACTAGACAGAACAAATCCATCCACAAACTTTTGATGATCCTTTTTTTGACAGCACTGGCATGATCTACATGCACTGTGTTCCCACTGGACAGACAATCAACAAGGAATGCTATTTTGAGGTTTTAAGGGAGTTCAGGAAGAGATTCGGTCGGAAAAGGCCAGAACTCTTCAAATCGAGTCAGTGGCATTTCAACCAGGACAATGCATCTGTCCACAACTCCATCCTTGTCACAGACTATTTGACCAAGATGGGAATCAAGACAGTTCCTCGGCCTCCCTATCGTTCATACCTTGCTCCCTGTGACTTTTGGTTGTTCCCTAAGCTCAAAGGCGGTCGTTATGAGACAATTGAGGAGATGAAAGAGGCTGTGACGAAGATCATTGACATGCTCACACAAGAGGACTTCCATGGGGTCTTCCAGAAGTTCTTGGAATGGTACAACACATGCATTGCAGCCGGAGGAGATTACTTCAAAGGGGACTAGAGTTCCATGCGCGTACTGTCAATAAAAGTGCCCATACGAAAAAAGTCTGAAAACTTATTTAATGAACTTCATATCGATAGATAGATAGATTCTATAGATATACTTTATCGGAATCTACAAATAATTTTCTAAATATAAACAAAAAAATGATAAAGTATTCAATACCATTAACAAATTTAAAATAAATTTGAATTATTCGTTGAATCAGAAAACATTGTTAAAAATAAAGGAAAGACAAATAGTGTAGATATATTACTAAATTCTTTAGAATAAATTTACAAACAAAAATAATAAAAATTATCTAAAAACTATGAAACTAAACATATGTCAAGTGATAAAAGAATGGAAATAAAATTAAAAAAAAGATCAATACCGAAAAACGGACGAAAATAAAGATAAAAAAAATCACTCATTACAAACCGGAGAATTTTTGTGTATTTGGATAATCTTCTTAACAAAGATATATAACGATTTTTTAAAATAAATATCTAAATTAAGACTCGTGAATCTTTACCCAAGAGAAAAATATTCCCCGAAGTTAACGGTTAAAACAAGAGAATTTTTCAAATACCATCCGAAGATCATAACAAACAGGTGAAACAAATAAATACATTTGTAATGGAATTTACTAATTGATTTTCCTGTTTCTCGATTATATATATATATATATATATATATATATAGTGCATTTAGAAGGAAACTCAAACCTGGTTAAGTTGCCATTATGAATTTATTTCGCCGGAGAATATCATTATACTCTCCGTCTCGTCAGATGACTTTTTAAATGTTAGACTTGAGGTTGCGGAACAGCAAATGTGGAATTACAATTCATAAGTGGACGAAAAAAAAATGGAATTCTTAGGTGAGGGCAAAGCGGGGTCGAAACAATAGGTGTTAGAAACATTAAGAAACATGATCAGGGTGTTCCCGTAAGTCAACCCATCCCAATTGGAGCACATGACAGGATTCCCTTAGCAGATGGGATTTTCTAAATAATCTAAGCTCGTAAATTAAATGATTATCTCCATATATATTCTTCATTTACTCCTAATACCTTTGTTAATTATCTCACCTGGTGTGATTTTAGACATTCCTCTTAAAGTAAATTAGAATCAAGATGAATAAAAATAAAAATAAAGGTAAGAAAACTTTTTCGGCAACCACCGGGTGCCTTTAATTAACCCTAAAACTTGTCAAGGAAAATTAACTACGGAGTCTGTTAAGAAATGAGACTGATGATGTACTTGCCAAACCAAGAATCTTGGCTTTCGACACATTTGTCACTGTGATTTACAGTTGTTTAAGTACCGTTAAAACGCCTGCTTTTTATAAGGAGTAAAACAGCGCAGTAATTTTACTGAGTTTTTTGTTGCTCTTTTTTAATGTCTTCCACGTCCTCAAATCTTATTCTTGATAAGGATTTTTAATTCAATAAGCAAGAAAAAGTCGAACGAAAAAGGTGTTGTAAGTACGGAGTATCTGGGAATTTACATTTTGTAGGACAAGATGTACTCTACAAAAATGGCGAAATTCGTTCCACCCCTGCCAAATAGTCGTATAATGAGTAAATATTATACCCACCCGAAGGAATATGTTTGTTAATTATAACAGTTGTTTATATAAATGCTATAAAAACACTGAGAAAATAATAGAATCAATGAAAAATAATTATAAATGTTGTTACGAATAATGACACTTAACTTTTAAATCCTGGCACTTTCGATTTTCGTTTTCGTATCTTGAATTCGTTAAATCGAACGAAAATTTTTTCGAAGCCTTTTTAGTATTCTGAATGTCTTGTATAATGAGGTTTTCGTAAGTCGAGGTTCCGCTATATATATATATATATATATATATATATATATATATATATATATATATATATATAAACAAATAGTTTGTTGGTGACATTATTTTTAAATGGCTCATTTGTTTGCTCACAGGCTAACGGTTTATGCATTATGATTCATGGCTTGAACTGTTAAATATTTTCAAGTATTGCTATGCAACACTTGGAATTTACTTTAACATTATCATTTGTTTGTCTATTGTTAGAATGTTTTACCTGTAATAAAAAAAAGATAAAATAGTTCTCTTTGAACCAGGAATGATACACTAACAGGTACTACCAATCTGGATTAAAAAGAGTACTCCATATTCCTAAAAGCTCCCCGATTGAAAACTCTCTATTCGATCTATAGTGTGATGTCCATGATGTCCGTGGTGTAATGGCTATCGTCGCAGGAAATGGACACGGCGACTCAAGTTCAAATCCTGGACTGATTGCATTTCACATAGCACTAATATCCTTGGGAAAGGTATGAATCCAATTATTCTCCCTCCAGCTATGGGTAAATAGTAGGGCAGACTGTGTTCTTCAGCCTTGGTGAGGCAACTAGTCTAGGAAAAGGAAAACTCTGAATTCAAACCTGTTAAACTCCGCGTAAAAATTGACCTTGTGTCATATCCTGCCCGAATGAAGGGGTTGGTAAATATGGATGTCCATGATATATTTCAAGATGGCGGTAGGTCTTACCCTCCAACACTGTCAGTCGACGTATTTTAAAGCCCTAGCTTATTTATCTACACCTATATATATATATATATATGTCCATTTTTAGTCAAACACAAATACATCTTGTTTCCAACCCTTTTACACACACGCATGCGCACATCTACATATACATGTGTTTCGGTGTGTGTGTTTGAGTGTGAGTGTATGTGTGCGCTTGTGCATGTGAGTCAGTTACGATTGGAGCAGGAGGTATTTGCGATCAACTAAAGAAGGATATAAAACAGTTGCCTAATAATAAAATATATTTATGTTTTATCTTCAGCAAGAATCGAGATTTAATTCAAATTATTAAATTTTTGATTGGGTGTTGACATTTCTCGATAGTCGTACTTGCCAAAGTATAAACATGCCTCAAAAAGCAGTTGCGTTTGTGTAATCTTACATGAAAAACAGGATTTTTTATTCCATTTTTTCTTGTGTATAATCAAATATTTATTTCCATGGATGCAGTTCATTTAAAATACTTATACAGTATAACAATCTTATATAAGTATAAAAATACTTATATAAGTATGACAATACTTATATAAGTATAACAATCCATTTAAAAAAAAAAAAAAAAAAACAAATTTACTTAAATTTAAATATAAGTTTTTTTCATAAAATTTCTAATTTAAATTTCGGGTTCTTGTTAAACACCAAGGCATGCTATATATTTTTCTGTGTTATATATCAACAAAAATTGCATTAACCTCTTCGGACAAGTGAAAATCATTGATTCAGTTTTATCGGCATGTCAACCTGTCTAGGTATGTTTTATTGCTAAAGTTTATGGAATTGCATTCATTGTACATGAATATTTACAAGTGTATGTTTTTGTGTCCCAACAGATATTTTGTACTTTTATAGCGTCAACTATTTCTAGCTAACACAAATTATTCTCACACTGTTGTATGGTTTCAAGTAATTATTTCTTTTTATTAATTCACTAAGGTTTTTGTTTAGATGTTGCTCAAGGATGAATGAATGGAGCATTCAGTGAGACTCGAAATCTCTTCTAAAAGTTTGCTAGTCTACTTTGCTAACCATTACATCACCCGAGGCACCTAGATTCGTTCTATTTAATGCTAATCTTTTGTTAGCATTGATTTATATAGTTGCAAATAAGTGGAGGTGTTCGTGGTGTGATGATTACAGTCGTTGGAAATGAAAACGGCCAACCGAGTACAATTCCTTTACGAGGTTGTTTGCATTTCACATAGCGCAAATACCTGCGGAAATAAATGAATACAACAATTCTATCTCCTGCTGTTGGTAAACAGCTGAGCAAATTGGGCTCTTTTACCTTGGTATAGCGACCGGTATAGGAGCAGGAAAAACGAATTAAAACATGTTAAAGTCTCTTTAAAATTGACCTTGTGTCGCATTCTGCTTGAGTCGAGAGGTTGGTTATATATATAGTTCAAAGTAACTCATAACAATCACCAGAAAACAATTTTGTCTTCACGTAACTTTTCTTGATAAAAATAATTTACTGTTATATGGCATCAATATATGTTCAGACAGATTTATTTCAACCATAGTTGGGTTGGTTTGGTTTCTTCGTTTAAAGGCATATCAAGTTTTGTACGTTATTTAATTGCAAATTTATCTTTATATCAGGAAATTAGTGGTAATATTTAACACATAGCTTCGGGATAAGGGGGCTCATACCTCTCCCAAGAGTATTAGACCGAAAGTGAATGTAATAGCGAGTTCGAACGTTGACTACAGTGTTGCCGTCCAGCGCATTAGTCCCCATTCCACGGGGACTTGTTCCCCAACCTAGATAGGACCGTAACAGACTCAAACATTCCAGTTCAGATTTAACTTGTGAGTAATAATAATGAAAGGGTACAACAGACGCCAAAGATTACCAGAGCCTGAGCCTCGCATACAAATATAGTTTAGTCATACCCAAGACACCTTTTTTTTGTGTTGAGAGTATTACATCGCTGTATTTGCTCCAGTCAGAATATTTAAAGTTCAGCCAACAGGATATAAAGAATGGAAAAGTACCGATTTAATTTCTTGTGCTTGTAGTCGTTCTATTTTCCGCAAAACTTTAAAATTGAATTAGGTTTGACGAAACAAATAGTCACAGCAAACAAACATTCATATGCGCGTTTCTTTTTTCTCCTCAACAACATATCTGTACAATTGTGTACTTCTAAAATCGATATATCAAATTGATCACCCTCTATGTGTTTATCTGTGTTCTTTTCGCTCCTGTTTCTCACTCCACCTAATTTTCTCTGTTTGTTCTGTCTCTAATGTTTCCAACCGCATTTACCATATACATTTTCCAAACGCTTTTCCAATTCCTCGTCTCTCGCATCTCCATCGTTCTCCAGCCCATATCGCGCCCATATAGACTCCATTAGACAGTCAAGTACTCACAGGTGAAGTATCAGCTGCAGACAAACAAAACGAGGCATGGCTAAATCCTTTTGCCTTTCACGCATGCGCTCAGCCTTGCTTTACTTCAGAGCTAGAGATGCATTCCCCGCCCTCACTTCCAAACTACGTTCTTCTCTTTCCTTAAAACGCCTTTTGGCGTCAGGGTCTCCGTTTACACTGACGGGTAATTATCTAGAAAGCTTTACTGTCGCCTCAGCCATCAAAACGCATCGAAAGAGCATCAACATCTTTGGGCCATCTCTGCAATTAGAACAGCGTAGGAATAAAGCATTAGAAAATGAAGAGGCTAGTGGGTTTTATGATTGTGTGTCCAAGTTCGTTTAAATCAGTGCGCAATGTACTGGATGCAGATGAATATATTTGTTATTGCTATGTGTAAGCGTCTAGTATCTGATGCGTTTATTGCATGGGCGTGTGTATGGGTGTGAATATAGTTGACTATTTCATGCAGACATGCGATTCAGATTTTATACACGCGAATTATATCCAATGTAAAATGCTGTGTAGAGAACATTTTTACGATCGTAAGCATGTGGATTTTTCAGGAATGTCTCATAAACTGAATGTATAGACATGTAGATTTCTGCTGACAATTGTGAATCTCTCCCTCTCTCTCTCTCTCTCTCTCTCTCTCTCTCATATATATATATATATATATATATATATATATATATATATATATATATATATATATGTGTGTGTGTGTGTGTGTGTGTGTGTGAAATGTAAGGGAAAACTATCCAGTCTGAATTTTGAAATGTTCCTGATTTTAATTTTTTACAAGTGCGTTCAACAATGAAACAATCATAAAATAATAATAAACAAATATCAAACAATAATAAATTACAGTAATAAACAATAATAAATTACAATAATAAACAATAATAAATCAATAATGCCTACATGAGTCAGTCGGTAAGCTCCAAAAAGTTTAATTTGTTTTGATGTATACCTTTTGATGAAACACTGAGTTATGCATCGCAGGACACTTTATATTCACTAGAACTAACTCTATGAAAGTTTTTCCTCCTTTCTAAATAGCAAATTCAGGAGACATTACAATAAAAACAAAGACGCTGCTTCACACCATATTAAGGGTGGAATTATAGGTGCCTCGACAAATAGAAAATTCAATGGAATATGCGTGTTGAATGATAAGACGAATATTCTAAAAAAATTGAACTTCAGTTCATTATCCATTTCTATCTTCCTAAATACAGCTCATTCTTGAGACTTTTTAAACAAATCCCCCATATCTATCTATCTATCTATCTATATATATATATATATATATATATCTTTAGCCTGCGTTAGGCCGCCAGGCAAGGAGAAGGAAAACTCTGAATCGAAATCATTTAAACCCCGCTTAAAAATTAGCCCTATGTTACATCCTGTCCGGGAGGAGGGGTTGGTAAATATATATATATATATGTGTGTGTGTGTGTGTGTGTGTGTGTGTGTGTGCGTGCGTGCGTGCGCGCGCACACCGTAGAGACATATACATGTTTGCTTTTTTAGGTGAAGATTTTAATGCCGTGAGGGTCGGCGGAAAAGTTCATATGCAAACATAGGCAATCTTACGGAATGTAATCAAATAAGTTTTTTTTATTCAACATAGTCTAGTTTGCAGTCAACTCAATTTTACCATTCATGTTGCTGTACTATTAGTCAAAATATGTTACGTTATCATATGAACATTATTGCCTTTGAACTTTTCATCCCACAATCGTCTTGTTGGCCGGGCGGTCTGAGACTTAGTCTAACGTAAAGTTGGATGGGTTTCGATCCCGGACTTCGAGCGTCCGGCGTGTCTAGCCACACTGAAGAGTTCTGATAGAACGAAACAGTCAGTCTCTGAATGACAATATATATATATATATATATAGGGAAATTAAACCCGACAGAATGAAGACATGTAGAAAAAGCAAAGTAATCTAATTTTAATGAATTTATTATGAAACGTTCGACGTCGATTAAGAGTTTATTCAGCGTTTTTATTTTTGAAAATATAATTTCAAAAGTAAGAACGCTATACTATTATGAATCTTTTTATTCATGCACTTTCTTTTCTCCCGTTTTTCATCTAACATCTATCACTA
Source organism: Sepioteuthis lessoniana (assembly GCA_963585895.1). Lineage (NCBI taxonomy): Eukaryota > Metazoa > Mollusca > Cephalopoda > Myopsida > Loliginidae > Sepioteuthis > Sepioteuthis lessoniana. The sequence goes on along the minus strand of OY757916.1, from coordinate 101,938,853 downwards.
TTTTAAACACACTTTTCATGAATTTGAAGTCCTGGATAAGGTTATTATAATGGAAAAATTTAATATCGACTTTTATAATAAATTCATCAAATTTATATCGTTCAGGTTTTTTTCTACTTTTACACACACACACACACACACACACACACACACACACACACACACACACACATAACAAACACTTATATATATACACTTATATATATATTAATTTTTTTCATATATATATATATATATATATATATATATATATATATATGAAAAAAATTAATGACCAATTCCTCTCAACTAAGGTTTAGACAAAATTATAATAAAATTCCCTGGTTTAATTATGAAATCTTTTCTTCAAGAGATAGTGTTTACATGAATGTTTCTATTCATTCATTAAAAAGAAGACTCCCATGTCATTCGTGGGTTAAAACTCAAAACACATAATAAGTAAGAAACGATAACATTCTTTTTTAAAAAAAAATCCATGCATAGAATATTCTGGGATCAACACAGAAACCTGACAAGAATAGAAACTTATACAATTATAGTCGAAGATAATATACTAACTTAATCTCATAAGCTATGATTTAGCCAAAAATGTCCCTTTAAAAAATCTGCTAATAAAATAAATACTTATGCTCCGTTTATTATAAATTATCTTCGTCTTGAATATGATTGCAGTTACTCTCAAAGTTTAAAGTTATTTATCCGTTCATCTTTAGCCGTTTTCTTTTAAGATGAAATACAAACGGAGAAATCCTGGTCTCTGGCTTTCCAACAGAGAAATATCATTCCCTCTTTGGAGTTTAGGGTGAGTTCCTAAGTATTTTAATATTTTGTGACACAAGTGAGCAGACACGGGACAATTCTCATTATGATCTTCATATGAGACCTCACGATAAACCTGTCTAATGTCCAGTGTCATTCAAATTCTATTTTGGAGGAAATCAAAATACTCTTATGAATCTAGTTTGGTATATTTAATCATCACCATCATGTCGTGCCATCAACTCGGATATTCCTGACCCTCTTTCGCCACCTCCCCCAATTGTCTATTGCTCCCGGTAGGTCTCCGGGGTTACATCACGTATCAGCACAGAGCTGCTGTAAGTAGGTTCTATCTGGTCGTCCTGCCTTTGCTCGTCCATGCGAAGGGATTCACTGGAGTATATCATTTATGAGGTCGTCCCTACTTCTCCAGCAGTTTCCCGCATGTCTGGTTTGTCTAACTTTGATAGTTTTCGAGATGGGTGGTTGGTGGCCATACAGCTGCTTCTTTGTGGGATACTGCCTCCATAACTTATTCAATATTGCTTGCAGCATTGTTGTGTAGTCGCCGTTTTTTGGAAATTATTGTTATCTTTTAATAGACCGGTTTTCATACAAAGGTTAAAGAGCCCAGTCTACCCAATAAGTTACCTATAGGTAAAGAATACGTTATTGCAAAAGGAAACAGCTACACCGAGTAGCTAAACTTTGTTCGGTGAGTTTATTTCCAACGATGATAATCATTAACCATATGGGCCACTGCTGTTAAAACACTTGCTTTGCTTTTTGGCAACATGGTCATATATTGTTTTATTTCCTTCCACTTTTTGAATTCTCTCTGCAGCTTCAGTAGCTTTGAGGTCCAGTTTAAAATTGAATGATTAAAATTCCACCTGGTATCATTATAACATCTGTAATGAAATGTGTATTGATGATGATATATACAGAGGTTGCATAAAAACTCTCCTCGTAGGGTAAGCGCCATCTTTTTGGGTGTCACTGCTCTCTTGGGGTGGGTGATGTGCAAAAAGATTTTGCTGATGGGAAAAGAAATATTTTGAGTGAACGTATGTGATTTCACCATATCTATATTGCCATATTTATATTGCAATAAATTGTAATAATGATAATAATTATTATTTGTTTTTTATACCTCCTTCGGCGTCTCTTCTTGTTCCTATCTTCTCACATTAACCTTTAAAAGAAAAAGGTACACTATTAAGACAAACTTGCTCATTGGCCAAGTGGGTAGAGTGTTCGCCATATGGTCCGCGAGGTCGGGGTTCAATCCCAGGCCGAGTCATACCAAAGACTTAAAAAATGGTACTTAATACTTTCTTGCTTAACACGCAGCATTATAAGATATGTATCAAGGGTAAAGTGGAACCATCCAGGAGAAGGAATAGCGCCCTCCCCTACACCTTGGTGTAGCAGTAACTTAAAAGGGAACCTTCGGGTCTCCCCCGACTAAAGTCGCCAACTTTACTTTTACTTATATACAGATCAAATTCTGTTTAAGTATTCATCTGATCTTATTTACCAACCCCTCCGCTCGGGTAGGATATGACATAAGGTCAATTTTTTAAGCGGAGTTTAACAGGATTGAATTCAGAGTATTCCTTCTCCTAGACTAGTTGCCTCACCAAGGCTGAAGAGCTTAGTCTGTCCTACTATTTACCCATAGCTGGAGGGAGAATAATTGGATTCATACCTTTCCCAAGGGTATTAGTGCTATGTGAAATGCAATCAGTCTCATCCAGGATTTGAACTCGTGTCACCGAGTCCCTTTCCTATTACGATAACCATTACACCACGGGTATTCATCTGATAGTTCCCAAAAATGACTTCTTAAATAATTGGTGGACAGTAATGTTGATGCTAATATTAATGAAAATGGCAGGTTCTTTTAGGAGTATGGAATGATTGTATGAAAGGACATATCGGCCGAAACATTGTGGAAATAACAATAAGGATGAAGACAATGGTCCGAAAACGCTTAATGATGAAAATCACCAAGCTTCGTCTCAGAAATTTAGACAACAAATAAATATACCCTCCAATCTTTAACAACCGTGCACCAAATATATGTAAATTCATAAACAGTTAACACAAATCTAGCTAGCATCAGCAAAACACTCGAGTCAAAATTACAAGCTACCTGATAAGGTTCTAACACACTGCAGTGCAAAACTATCTTGTTAACCGTTACTCTTCAGCTAGGCATCCTGGGAATATATACATTGAAACATAGAATAATTCAGTTGTCTTTATTCAAAAATTGGAATTTTCCGCGCATCCACTACATCATCCACTGAGACGCTGCATATCAAATTGTGAAAGGCCAAGTTTTTCACATTTCCTGGTTAGAACCCCCAGCCCTGTTTCACTTCTCCCCGATGAACACATCCAAGAATCCACATCACGAATACCAAACTGTCGAACTTTCCTATCACAGAATTCCAACTAAACATGATGCTTTCTTCTTTCAGTAATAAGACTTCTATGTTAGCCTTCTTTTTCTCCTCTTCCTCAATCTTACTTTCCTTTTTTCTTTGTTCGTTCGCCTTATAACATTCTGCTACATCGTCACCATTTTCTCTTTTCTCTTCCGCCATTTTCTTTCCCGCTAACATGCTATTAAAGTTTAAAAGCAACGAAATGATCGCTGTTGATGGAAGTTAGACGATGGGAATTCATCGAAGATAGTGCGTTCTCCTTTTGATGGTGTAGGGGATCAGAATGGTAGGAAGAAAGGCGTACAGGTAATTGCCTTGTCCAAAATGGACATAGCTAAAGTAATGCACGCACTCTCGGATCATCCAGCACTTAGTCAAATATCTACTGGTCACACTCTTCTTTTTTTTTTTTTTACTCACTTCATTCATTTATTCATTTTGCTTTCTTTTTTAATACATTAAATGTATAAAGTTGTTCGGAAAGTAACGTTGCATTTTTGGAGATGGGATGAAAACCCATTCAAATATAACAAAAGTTGAATTTATATGCTAAATTATAATCATTATAAGCCATCTCAGAATACGCCAACAGAATATCTTGCATTGGAGTAAAATCCCTACAAAAGGAGAGACATGGGTATTACATTAAACTATATATGAACGTGAGGCTCTAGTCCTGGACATCAGAGGGTAATATACTCCTATTTCTTGGAACTACTCCCAGGTTCGTTCTGACCCGGAGTGGTCCAACATGCTAGGGTCCCATCAATGGGTCAAGTGGAAAATTATTAGTATTTAACAGAAATACTTGATACCAAATAGCAGTGTGCAAATTTGTTTTAGGAATATTTACTAAGAACTATGCTTCTTTATTTCGGATTATTATCTAAGTCGAGGGATCAGTTACCCCGTGATTATTATATAATAAACTAGTCCCCCACTTAAGCACATAAAGTATAAATACAGAATGTACCGAGAGAGAATTATGACTTTACTGAAGAGGGAAAAAAGAAAGAAAGCAATAAACATTCAAAAAACATGACACAGAAAATTACGACACTGAAAAAGAATTAATTTAAAAAACATTTTATTGAATTGTTATTGGAATAGAAGTATCTAGTGCCATGTCAGATAATTCCGCTTTTATCATTTACTCCTTGACTCATTTACTCATTTGGAGGTGCCCGTGGTGTAATGGTTATCGTCGTTGGAAATGAACACGACGACACGAGTTCAAATCCTCGACGAGACTGATTGCATTTCACATAGCACTAATACCCTTGGGAAAGGTATGAATCCTATTATTCTCCCTCCAACTACGGGTAAAATAGTAGGACGGACTAGGTTCTTCAGCCTTGGTGAGGCAACTAGTCTAGGAGAAGGAAAACTCTGAATTCAAACCTGTAAAACTCCACTTAAAAATTGACCTTGTGTCATATCCTACCCGAGCGGAGGGGTTGGTAAATTGGATCATTTACTCATTGAGGGTTTTTCACATCAGTGTTATCTGATGGTGTTTCACTGGAGTCTGAATGACAGCAAGTCTTCTCAAGTCTTCAGGACTCTTCGCAGTATTCTGGCCGTTCTTTACAATGGTCTCCACTCGTGCTCCAACTTTCAATCCCTTTAATAGCTCTTTACTTACTGTATCAAATTATTATTATTATTATTATTATTATTATTCCTTGAGAGTTTTTCACATCGGAGTTAGCTGATGGTCTTTCTCTAACGTTTATGTTATAGCAAGTCTCCTCAAGTCTCCAGGACTCTCCTCAGTATTCTGGCCGATCTCGATAATGTAGTTTGAATAGTCTACACTCGTCCTCTTATTTCCAATTCCTCCAGTCCCTTTAATAATCATTCGATGACAGTATCAAGAGCACCAATTATAATTAGTATAAACGTCACTTTCATGTTCCACGGTTTCTTTTTCAATTCTCTAGCAAAGTCGAGGTACTTATCCTTCTTTTTACTTTCTTTCTGTTTTACTCTTTGCTCAGCCGAGACAACAAAGTCCACAAGTTTTCATGTTCTCTTTTTTTATTGTTGAATGTTATAAGGTCTAGTTGTCTGGCCGAGATTAGGTGATCCATCTGTACATTAAAATCCTATAAGAGTTTACGTGTCTCATTCTCCGGGACAGATGCTGGGTTGTGCATTAAGCATTTGTTCGTAAGGTCAAATAAAATTCTTGCACAATTACCAGTGGACCTCCCTGCACAACCATTCGTGTCTACTATTATACTCTTTCTGGGCTAATTTGCTACATTCGCTTACTATGTGATTAATCATTCCGTCTCTATCACCACGTAACCTGCATTTACTGTTTTGTTGCGTCTTATCTATTCTATGATTCGTTCTTATGGCGTTGTTTCTGCTGCTATTAGGAGAGATTCATTTTCTTCCTCAAGGTGCCCTTTCTTAGCCACGTCCATGTTTTTTCGTGGAAGAAGTTGTTTATTAGTTGCTTTAAGCGCCCATGGAGTTATTTTTCTTCCCATTTTTGTTTTTGCTTACTTTCATTCTGTTGTTCCTCGTGTTGTCATGTTGTCAGTATTTTTCTTGTTGCTGTAGTCAGTCTTTCTCCGTGCTTTTAAAAGTATTCTTCTAGTCGTTCTATTGTTGTGTCAAGGCTGTATTCAATGCTGGCAAATCCTCTTCCGCCTTCTTTTCTTGATACGTATAGTTTGTCAACGTCATTATTATCATTATTATTATTACTTGAGAATTTTTGACACCAGTGTTAGCTGATGGTGTTTCACCGGAATTTGAGTGACAGCAAGTCTCATCAAGTCACCAAGTGAATTCTCAGTATTCTGACCAATCTTAATAATGTTGTAGATTGGACGGGCTCCACTTATCCTCCGATTTTTAAGTCTTCCTGTCTCTTTATCAAGCCTTTGAGGATTGTTCCGAGCACACCATTTACAATTAGTATCATTATCTTCCATAGATTCTTTTTAAGTTCTCTGGTCAGGTTGAAGTACTTATCTCTCTTTTCACTTTCTTTTATTTTTACTCTGTCGTCTACCGGGAAGGCAAAGTTTACTATTCAGCAGGTCGTCTTTTTTTTTCTTTTTTTTTTTTTTTTACTATTACTAAGTGTGGTCGTCTGGTCGAAATTAAGTGATCTGTTTGCATTTCACAATCGCAGAGAATATTTTGCATCTCATTCTCTAGTACTGATTCCGGGTTCTGCATATAGTTCTTGTTCGTATTATCAAATTTAGATTTCTTGCACAATTCCCAGTGAATCTCATTTCCAAATCAGTCGTGTCTAGTCTTATATTCTTTTGGGTCCAATTCGCTGCATTCATTTATAATTATTGTTCTCTTGAGAGTTTTTCACACCAGCATTAGTTAATGGTTTCTCACGGGAGGTGGAGTAACAGCAAGCCTTCTAAATTCTCCAGGACTGTTTAGTTTCTTTGTTTCTTTATTTCTTTATTTCTTTTTTATATCCCAAACTTAATCTCTTTTTTTTTTCTTTCGTTTGTTATTCGTTTCATTTTTTTATATCATTGATTCAATCTTTTTTCTTTATTTCAAGCTTTCAATTTTTTCTCCTCGTTTCTTATTTTTTTGTTTTTTTTCCCTCCTTTTTTTCTTTCCTTCAGGAATTGGTTTTGTTTCTTAATTTATTACTTTGATTATTTCTTCGTCTCTCTTTTTGTTCTGAATAATAATTCTATGTCTTTCCCCCCAAAATTTAATGTCTACTCCACCATAATTGAGTATAATGATTGCAGCTGTTTCACAAGAAAAACTGTATTCAAATTAGTGCTTGGAAAAAGACATCAAGGTTTCTAAAATCAAATACCGATATGTTGGCACCTATCACGAGAATTACTGAACACTCTAGAAAAAGATCGATCGAAAAATCTTAAAATCCTATGCTGGAAAATCTTTATATATCTTACATGTTTAGCAGAAATAAATGAATAAATAAATAAATAAATAAAATAAAAAAGAGGGCATCATACCCACCCATGAATATTTAATTTTATGCCACCATGTCGACGAGGCATAGAATACACTGACTGTATCCCGTGCATAGATGTAACACCGTCCACAAAAAGGGATATCCTGTGTTTGATGCTAAACTCCATCTAATGGCATGTTTCAAGTTCTGATGATCCAAGAAGTGTAGAATACTCCTTTATTGCCATTACTCCCAGGTCAATAATGACCTGGAGGGGTGGTACCTATCAGAGTCCCATCTACGGATTAAATAGTTTTTTTTTTAAATCATTCTGTTATATAACATATGCCTTGGATTTTCGGTTCGTTCCTAGTGACCCCGTGTGCTTTGACAAGCTGTCAGGTTGTGATTAGAAAACAGGATAGCACGATCAGGGCACTCAGATACAACAGGTGTGTAACCGGAAGATCACGTGATGAGAACCACGCAGTCAGATTTGGACAGAGTGCAGAGAATCGCAACCGACCAGAGGTGTCTCTGAAGAGCTTGCAAGCGGGTGCAAGCGTTGGCACCCCATGGCTCCCGGAAGAAGTCCTCTCTCTGAGTATATATCTCTCCACCCATCTCTCACACACCACAGAAGCATCAACCCTTTGAGAATAAAATATGAGAAATACATATTTTTATAAAGAAGTGTTTTCGTTCGTTCATTAAATTGCGTAAATCGTAGGTATACAACAATTCGTATTAGATAAAAATACTTGACGCCATATAACTATCAATTATTTGATTTTATTTAGAATAGCAACTTGAAGGTATTATTGATTGATAAGTGTTGGTTTGGTTTGGTTTGGTTTGACGTCTTTGTTTAATGACATATGAAATTTTGTGGGTTATTTAATACCAAAACATCATTAGTGGTAGTATTAAACCATAGCAGACTAGTAGAACGTCCACACCTTTTCCAATTATATTAACCCGAAAGTAAACGTAATAGCGCGACTGGAGTTCGAACTCGCTTTCTATAGTATTGCATAATAAAATTTTAGCCGCGAGGAATATCTTGTTTAGTTTAGCTTTATCTGGTTTGGTTTTATGGCATGTCAACCATTGTGGGTTATTTAATGCAAAATACATTTTTATACATATAAACTGTTCCATTTCAAATAATTCAGTTTAGTATAAGTACAGTTTTCTTTTTACACACAGTTAATTGTCAAAACATTTATATTTCAAATAGTTCAGTTTGGCATCAGTACATAATCTAATTCTATTTGACCGATAGATAGGACCCTATCAGGTGCTACCACTCCGGGTTAGAGTGGACTTGGGAGCGATGATAATAAAGGGGTACTCCTCATTTCCCAAAGCTCCAGCATTACTAGATTCTCCGCATCAGATTGTTTAGTGTCATATCCAACACACTTGTTTGGGGAGTCTTACCCCTCTGCAGAGATGCAGTCAGTTTATTCTACAGCCCCTGTCGACTGGGCCATCCTGTTTACAAATGGTTATCATTACATACTTTAAACCATATAGCTTGGCGCAAAGAAATTATGAATATTCAAGAGAAGTTATTACTTGAAAGTATATAATTATTAGTATTTGATAGGAATACTTGAAAACATACAACTGTGCACAAATTATTTGTATAAGAATTCTTAATATAATATAACTGTGCGCAAAAGAAGAAAAAACTAAAAAATGTAAATGTACTTGTATCATGTAACACAAGATAAATAATGTTAAAATTGGGGTGACAAAAATAAGAGACGGGTATAGTAACATTCCACTAGCACGGATCTTGTAGTTTGTTCCAAATGATAGATTGTATGCATACCTTTACTGTATTAAAGAACGTAGAAATATCCTTAAGTCAATCATCAACACTTTATTTATTTTCATAGAATCTCTATCAAAAATAATTAGTGTGTTAAGAAATTTATTTTTCTATGAAGATAAAACCATTGTAAAATTTTTGAGTGAAACTTAAGACAGGGCAGATACTTCACCATTTATCACACTCTAAAAAAATGATCAAGCTTTGTCGGTTGGGGCTGTAGAATACACCGGCTTCATCTATGTAGAAGGGTAAAAGCCCTAAAGATTGTTCAGCCTAGCAAAGTTTCTTTTTGATGCTTCATCATCGAGATACTGCAGAACAAATCAAACGGCAACATAAAACACCCTTTTTTTAAATTGGCAAAAAATGTGATTGTTGGCAGAAATTTTAATTAATTGTGGGTATGAAAGAATATTAAATAATTGAAATTCTGGATCCATTTCTCTGCCGAGTTTTAGGGTCAATGACACTAAACAATCAGATGGTGAGGCTCCAGTAATGCTGGTGGTGTAGGGAATGTGGAGTACCTCTTCATTGCCATCGCTCTCTGGTCAACTGACTGGATCCAATCTATGGGTCAAATAGAATTGAGTGCAAACAAATGACTCATGCCAAATTGAATTGTTCGAAAGTGAACGTAATAGCGCAACTGGAGTTCGAACTCGCTTTCTATAGCCTTGCAGAATAAAATTTTAACCTTGATGAATATCCTGTTTAGTTTGGTTTGGTTTGGTTTTATGGCATATCAACCATTTATAAGAAAGAAAGAAAGAAAGAAAGAAAGAAAGAAAACGAACCGAAGAGACTACTTACTCTTGGCAAAAAAATTTGGAATTCCGATCAATTGAGCCAAAGAGAGAAGAAGAAGAAGAAGAAGAAGAAGAAGAAGAAGAAGAAGAAGAAGAAGAAGAAGAAGAAGAAGAAGAAGAAGAAGGTTACGAAAGCAAGGAGAGATAAAAACGAGGGAGAAATAATGTGAAAATGAGAGAAATAACTTAAAAGGTAAATAAAAGAAAGAAAGAAAGAAAGAAAGAAAGAAAGGGAAAAAGAGAAAGAAAACGAACCAGAGAGACTACTCTTTCTTAATAAAAAAAATTTTGAATTCCTATCATTTGAACAAAAGTGTTCAGCCTGGCTAAGTATCACCTTCTTGACTCTTGAACATCGAGATACTGCAGAACGAATCGAACAGCAACATAAAACCCCTTTTTCTAGATTTGCAAAAAAAAAAAAAAATGATTGCTGGCTGAACTTTTAATTAAAAGAAAGTATCAAAGAATATTAAATAATTGACATTCCGGATCCATTTCGCTGCCAAGTTTTAATGTCAGAGGGAGAAGGGAAAAAAATCACGTTCAAGGCGGTGGGTATTTTCATGATGCAAAAGAGATTTCATTGAATTACGTTTTTTTTCCTTCTTCTCGGTGTAGCGCTGTATAGATTGAGCAGATGAAATTTGATACTGGATCCTACCGATACTTCACAAGAAAATGATCACAAAGTGAAAGGAGTAAAAGGTAAGTAAAAAAAAAAAAAAATGGCAGTTTTGTAATTTTAGGGACCAGAAAAAAATTGTCGGAACACAATGCGGTCGTCTGTGAGATAATTTCATTATATTTGATCGAATAACCAACAAAAGTAAGGTCTACATTCCTTTTTACAATTATTATTATTACTATTATTATTATTGTCATTATTATTATTATTATTGTTATTACTACGACGACGACTGCTACTGCTACTACTAATAATAATAATTGATCTGCTATATGTTATTAGGGCCCTTCGAACTTTTCTGATGGGTTCATAGCCTTTGGGTGCAATAAAGATGTGGCTATATAATAAGATTCAATCACGTAATCATTTTTCTGTTAAACGGTGACGTATTGTCCCTGACCATTTTCCTAATTTTCACCCGGCCTCTCTCTTGTACGGGTGCTGATTAGAACGAAGTGATTACCAACACTACTAGATAGACCAACCTTAGTTCTTTTCTGACTCTTCATTTTTCTGTTTGCTTCTTTTTCTATGTTTTTTGTCTGCTTTTTAGCTACCTTTCTTCTGTTACGTACATCTTTTTACCATCTTGCTTTATTTTCCTTCTCTTCCTTCCTTCTTTTCCATTTCTTTCTTATCCATCTACCAAATATATGTTTCTTCCCCCCCTCTCTCTCTCATCATCATCATCATTCTTTCTTTTTTATACATATTTATATTTGCTTGTATTTTTTTCTGATTTTTCTTTTTCTTTCATGATTTAATTTTTTCAACTGGAATTCATTCTTCCTTTCTTATTCCCTCCCCTTTTTCTTTCTTTCTTTTTCTTCAATTCTTCCTTCCTTACTTCCTCCTATTTTAATCTCATTCTTCCGCATATTTCTCCAATTTTTCTTCTTCTTTCTTTCTTTCTTTGAAACACCCTGAAAAAATGTCAATATAAACAATCATTCTTAAGATATTGCATCATAATGAACGAATAAGCAGCACAAATTGCCACTCCATTCCTTTTATAATAATTATCATCATTATTAACAAGCAGTACTTAACCGTACGGCATATGGGCTGTAAGATGGTTATTATTACAAATAAAAAAACTTAGAGTTGCAGTTATTTAAATATAAGATTATTATTTGTAATTTGAATGACGTTGTATTTGTTTTTATCGTTTATGTACTATTGAATACTACATTGTTTATACCCAGTGTGGCTTACGGAAGACAGCTTCGGCTACATTTTGGAACCCTCAGGGTGCTGCAGACCTCATCATAACATAAAATATATTTCTGATTAATAATTTATTTCATGATTTATTTCATAATGTTCCCGAATTGTAGGTGTAGTATTTCTTTCTAAATTTCCGGCAAAAATAGGATTTCCAAGCTTTTTTTTATTCGGCTTAGGACCATTCAGATAAAATCAATGCCTTCTTATTTGGATATCTTGCCGTGTCTTAGTGAATCTAAGTGCATCTAGGTAAGTAAAAAGACATTTATCTCTCAAAAAGATTACCAAGAGAATGAGTAAGCGTAGTGAAATGAACACAGTTTTACAGCGAGAAGGAAAGTGAGACATAAAGGATGAAATCAAATCCTACAAAAAAGAAACAAAAGGGAAAAAATTCCTGACTGGATCTTTTTGTATAATTGTTCAAGTATGATTAACAATTCATGAGAGTTTGGTTCAAATCGGTCCTGAGCGTTAAAATTAAGAACGGATCGGCGGACGTTGGGGTAATTATAATAAAATTCATCTGACATTTTATCTAAGTTTTTCAAATTTTTATCATTGATTTAGAGAGTAAGTACCCATGGTGCAGTGGCTAATATACTTCGTAGTAAGCAAATTCGAACTTCAATCGAACTATTAAGTTAACTTTCGGACAAATATTAGTTCAGTTCCTCTAGGGATTAACATTAGTTATTTGAGACAATAATACTGTGTGAAATAATATGACTATTATAATTTCTGGACGGGAGGTGCCCGTGGTGTAATAGTTATCATCGTAGAAAATGGACACGGCGACACGAGTTCAAATCCTGGACGAGACTGATTGCATTTCACATAGCACTAATACCCGTGGGAAAGGTATGAATCCAATGAATCCAATTATTCTCCAGCTATGGGTAAATAGTAGGACAGACTAGGTTCTTCAGCCTTGGTGAGGCAACTTGTCTAGGAGAAGGAAAACTCCGAATTCAAACCTGTTAAACTCCGCTTAAAATTGACCTTGTGTCATATCCTGCCCGAGTGGAGGGGTTGGGATAATTTCTGGACGGGAAATATTAGAATTGGAAAAGTAGTGAATGTGCCGACCGTAGTCGAGGGTGACCCAAAAGCTCCCTTTTCAATAGCTACAACACCGAGGTGTAGGGAAAGGCGCTACTCCTTTCCCTGGATTGCTCCATTTTACCCTTGATACGTACCTTATATTTCTGAGTGTTAATCAAGCAGATATCAAGCACCGTTTTTAAAGTCTTTGGTATGACGTGACCTGGGATTGAACCCTGGTCTCCCGGACCATTGGCGAACACTCTACCCTCTAGACTAATGAGCCGGTTTGGATAAACGTACCTGAAACTATAGAGCTGCGTACCACTTATTTGTATTAGATAGGAAAACTTGATATAAATGAGTACAAAAGAAAATTTGCTTAGCGTTTGATTTCTTTTTTAATAGCCAATCAACCATCATAGATTATTTAATGCCAAAGCCATCATCTAAAAAGGGCAGAAGTAGTACTGTTTAATTAATAGCTGGGGAAAATAAATAAGTTCATAACTTTTTACAGATATTAGTCTGAAAGAGAACGCAATAACGTGACTAGAGTTCGAACCCGTTTACTACTATGTCGTAATCCAAATTGTTAACCACTACGCCGACTCTAAATAAATATCTACATAAAAAATATAAATATAAATGTAAAAGACACGTAATTATCTAACCTCTAGGCATGAAATATTTCAAGACAGGTTGACATGCCGTTAAAATCAATCAGTCCCTTTGATCTGGAAAAATAGGTACAACCTATACTGAAATGATTTACGAGCTAGATTAGCACAAATCCTTACATACTTCAGCATAGATCAAACTAATCTAAGCTTTGTAAATGACTACTTGAGCTGAAACATGCTATATTCATTTAAATAATTAAATCTCATTTGTTTCAGGAATATTCCATGATGTCACAAAGTTTAGCGATTGAATAAAATTATTTTGCCTTACCAGATGTGTTTATTTACTGCGAAATAAAAATGAATTACCGGAATATCTACCACTGTGGTCCTTTCAGATATTTTTTCCAAGGATTGTAGTCTTGCTATATTATCAGAATAATCAGTTCAGTCTTTATGAAATAACTTGATTTAATGCTCTTTGGTCTGATTACACTAATATAAGAAAAGATCTGTAAAATTGCCAAGAATCTTTGTCGGTTCCATCAATTCATAAGCTTTAATCCACTTTCTTCTGATTCTACTTTGTGATTGACATAGTCAATCTTTCCATTCATCTTTCCCATTTTTTTTTTGTCTTTCTTTAATATTTGCGGTTAGTTTCATCTTCATCTTACTGATAAAAAGGAATACTTTTTACCTTCCCATTGAGCTCGTTTTATCACCATTGACTTTTGAATTTGCAGATATCCAGCCACATTGTCCTGGAATTACCGCAGGCTGACTTGTGCCACAACTGTCCTGATGAATCCTTAACGGGCTAATTTTATAAGTTAGCAACGTTTATATTCCCTTTTAAATGTTGTGAAGTTTTTTTCTTCTCTTTATCAACGTTTTTCTTTGATCGTTATCATCTTACAGCAAGACTATACGCATTGTTCTTGCACAGAGAGCCTCATCTTAACTTCCTACCTCAAAAAGGAACAATTCATTTTCTAATTTCAATCTCCTCTTTAGAAAAGTGGACAAGATTGATCCTTAAAATGTGTAGTATATAATAGGAGCCGACATGTGGTATATATTTTAGCTTAAATTTTACAGGCACAAATAGTACTTTAAAGGAATGCACTCCCATAACGCATATATCCACCATGCCGCACATATACAGAGATAAATTCTTCATACATATATATATATATATATATATAATGTGATATATACTTTTTAAATTATATATATATATATATATATATATATATGCATACGTGTGTGTGTGTGTGCGTGTGAGAGAGAGAGAAAGAGTGTGTGTGTGTGTGTGTGTGTGTGTGTGTGTGTGTGTGCACTAGTGAATTTTTACATGTATATATATATATATATATATATGCACTCGTAAAACATATACACGTGACATGTACTATTATATTAGTGCATATATATATATATATATATGTATGTATATATATATATATATATATATATATATATATATATATAAGTAAAAATGCTCTTGTACTCATACACACATCAATATATATATATATATATATATATATATATATATATGCACTCGTAAAAACATACGTGACATGCATTATTATATGTAAGTTATTATAAAAAAAACATATTCTGCATATATATATATATATATATATAACATTTAAAATATATATATATATATATATAGATAGATAGATATAAAATCACATAATTATATTATCTCTTTTTTAGCTTTCTTTTAATTTTGCACTGTAGTCTGCCGGAACAGCAAAGTGCACTATTCAGCAAATTGCTTATTTTTTGTTGACTATCATTAGGTTTGGTCGTCTGGCCGAGATTATATAATAGGTTTGTGTCTCAAAATCCCACAAAAGTTTCTGCATCTCATTCTCCAGGACAGTTTCCGGGTTGTATATATAACACTTATTCGTATGATCAAATTTAAATTTCTTACACGATTCCCAGCAGATCAACTTCCCCACTGAGATATATCTCGTCTCATATTCTCTTTTGCCCTGATTGGCTGCATTTGTTTATGATATGATTGATCATTTGATATCTAACACCACGTAACCTACACTTGCTATATTGTTCCGTCTTTATTCTAATTATTATCATTATTAGTTTACACCTTCAGTGTTTTTAACATCAGCGTTAGCAGATGGTCTTTCTTTGGAGTTTGAGTGACCGCAAGTCTCCTCAAGTCTCCACGTCTCTTCTTAATATTCTGACCGATCGCAATAATGCTGTATTTTCGACAGTCTCAACACGTTCGGTTGTTTCCATGTCCTTTAGTCCTTGTATAATTCCTTTGCTGATAGTACCAAGAGCACAAATAACAATTTGTATAATCGTCACTTTCATGTTCCACAGATTTTTCAATTCCCTAGAAATATTGAGGTACATATCCTTCTTTTCGCTTTCTTACAATTTTACCCTGTGGTCTGCTGAGATAACAAAGTCCACAATTTGACAAGTTCTCTCTTTTTGGTTGATTATTATAAGGTCTTGTCGTCTGGCCGAGATTAGGTGATTCGCTTGTATATCAAAACCCCAGATGAGTTTATGTGTCTCATTCTCCATGATAGATTCTGGTTTGCGCATACACCATTTGTTCGTAATGAAAATCTTCAATTTCTTGCACATCTTCCAGAGGGTCACCTTTCCAGCCCAGTCATGTCTAGTCTTATATTCTTCCTGTGCTAATTTGTAGCATTTGCTAATAATGTGAATGATCGTTTCGTCTCTATCACCACATAATCTACATCTGCTGTTTTGTTTCATCTTATCAGTTGGCATCTCGTGGGGTGTTGTCGCCAGGACTTGTTCAATATTGCTCTCAACATTCTTGTGTAGTTGCCGTCAAGTTTCTTCTCCAGCCGTTTGGTTAGCGTCCATGTAGTGCATCCATATAGCAATATCGATACAATCGCTGCCTGGAAGAAACTGCGCTTCATTTCATCGGTCAGGTTTGGTCCTTATGGCGTTGTTTTGTGCATCTATTAGACGAGATTCAGTTTTTCTCTTAAGCTTTCCCCGTCTTAGCTACGTCCACATTTGCTAGAGTGAGATGTCACTTGTTAATCGTTGAAAACGTCTATAGAGTTGTTTTTTTGTCAACTTTTTTTTTCTGGCTATTTCCGTTCTACTGATCCTCGTGTCGTCAGTGTTATTTCTGATGGCAGTAATCGTTCTCCCCCACCCCATTTTTCAATGTCGTCTTTGAGTCGTTATATTATGCGTCAATGCTGTCTTCCATGCTGGTAAGTCCTCTTCCTCCCTCTTTTCTTGATATATATAATCTGTCAAAGTTATCTCTGTGATGCAAGGCCTTATGCAAGGTCATTATTTTTCTTGTTCTCTGGACCATTTGTTTGAATTCTTCCTTGGCCCATTTCAAGAACAGTCCTGAGCATCTTACAAGGGAATCAGCCCAGGTATTTATCCTTTTTTCAAAGTTACTGCAATAGAGTTTTGTCCCGAGTAGTTTTCTGGTTCTTCTGAGATACTCTTTTTTATTCATCTCCATTCGTTTGATGGTGACAGTTTTCAATATTCTTTTAGTATTTGTAGGTTTCCTTTTCATGCAGTGTTCTGATGTTTACTTGATTTGGTAGTTCGACTCTTTCCGTCATAGATTTTTTCATGATTAGCAGAGAGCATTTTTCTTTGCCTTATTCCATTCCTATATCTTGACAGTAAATTCTCACAGTGTATATTAGGGTTTCCAACTCTTTTTCAGTTTGATGTGTTGTATACTCATATGCATATACATCTACATATACATGCAGAATACATATTGACACAATGAGTAAAGACGAGCGAAGACTTCTTTAAAAAATATACCTCTCACTTTATTTGAAAGGTTTGTGTGTGAGAGGGAGTTGGAGACCGAACAGAACTGCAATATATTGACCCCCAGTCTTATGGCCATCAGCGTTGTATCTTTCTCGTTCTCCAGGGCTGCTCAACCGGAAGCCCGGGGGCCCACTCTGCTGGGTGATGGCTTCATCTACCGCATCTTGTCTCTAACTCATCTGATCTCCAACTAACTGATTTCCTGTCGTTACCGAGTTATATAATTGTTCATTCGCCCTCTCAATCTTTGGAATGGCATGTTTGATCATCATCAAGCGGAAATGACTGTCATGCAGTTCACAGGTCACTCTCTTCTGGTGCATCAGTCTATGAGTGTACCATGGGTTTTTACCTTGTCCCATATCGTCAGCCAAGCCCACCTAAGCGATTTCTTCTCATAACTGCCATCGGAATGTGTCACTTCCTTCCAGTGCATCCCTTTGGAATGGCATGTATTGCCGGATTGAAGGTCAATATAGAACAGATGTCGTCCATCTACATCAAGTGGTTGATCTTTTCCGACGATTTATTATTATTAATATTAATATTTTTATTTCTTTGCTATTTTTTTACAACAGCGTCACCTGATAATACTTTACTAGAGTCTGAGTGAGAGAAAGTTTCTATAGACTGGTATTCTAGCCTATCTCAATAATTCAATAGTATTGATGGTCTTGATTCTTTCTCTGATTTCCACTTTCTCTCGTATTTTCTTGGAGGTTCGTTCGAAGCGTATCAACTAAAATTCTTTCAACCGTCGTCCTCATGTTTTCGAGTTTTTTAGTTTTCTCCCATGGTCCAAGTATTTTTTGTATCTTTTCACTTTCTTTAATATTCTCACTTTTCTTAGATGGAAATGAAAAAATCAACTAGATCACCTGTTCTTTTTTTTCGTGTTGATCAATACTAGTACTGGTCTTCAGGCCGGGATTGAATGGTCGGTTTATATCTCGAAATCCTTATGAATTTTATGTGTGTTCTTGACTAAGATAGATTCTAATTTGTGCATAGAATATTTGGTAGTATGATCTCTTGCACAATTCTCGGCGGATTTACTTACCCCGTCAATTAGGCTTAGTCTTGTTATTCATTTGCGTAAGTTTGTTGCACGCTCTCACTTATTATGGGATTAACCCTTGGCATGATCGAAAATTATCGAGATGGAAAATTTCACATTTCTTTTATATTCAAAATTCAAAGTTTAAAAATTAAGTGAAGGTTTGTGCACAGCTGATTAAAGGATATTGGGTAGTCATCAAGCCCATTCTCCTCAATTTTTTTCGATTTCTAATCTTGATATTTATGTCTAGCTGATTTCAGCGAAATACTGGATTATACAGAAGCATTTTCTTCCAGAATTACAACAGCTAACTTCATGCGACATTTTCTTTTTGTAACAATATCGTTGGCACGACACCAGCACCAAATGTGACACTATGTCTGCCACGCCACCAAATGTACTACTATACTTGTCACTGTACTTTTACTTTAGTCTTATCCCGGTAATGACGCCAAATAAGATAATATGGCTCTCACGCTACTTAAAGTAGTACTATCTTGGTAACCGTTCTTTATTGTGGGCTTCGTTCCGTTACTACCGCATGCGTTTTCAGGTAGTTTGTTTATCAATCCCTTCTGTGCCCACGTTGTGTTTGAAAGATCCACAGGTAGGGAATAACACAATTCATTCGGAACTTCTGACGGTTGGGCTGATTCATTGAAGCAAGTTGCCTGCGTTTTGGCAACTCATAGACAAGAAGAACTTTCCGTCAACAATTAATAATCATTCATTGCAACGTATTGGTATAACGATATGTCCAATACATTTATAGAAATGGTCACTTATTTATCCAGTTACAAATGCGTTCAATGCTAAGACTGCATAGAGTAGCACGAGAGAGAGAGAGAGAAAGAGAGAGAGAGAGAGAGAAAGGGAAGAAAATATGTAAGGTTCAATGAATAAAAAGACTCCCCCGGCCCGATTGACGTGTAATCCCAAATGACGTCTTCTCCAAATGCCTCCAACAGATTTCCAACGGACCACTTTTTCAGAATCCGCTAATTTTCATTTATCAAAATGTAGGATATATTTTAGTGTGATGTCATCTCATTAAGTTATTGCATCATCTCAAAAGTGTCCCCAATTTTTCACCGTGTTTTTCATTTCCTCAATCAAACTTGCGACAAGACATGAATCTATTTTGTTTACATTTGATCTTCCTGTGTAAAGATGACAGGTGTCCCCATATCCTGATTGCTGTTGCACGCACTTGAACTTTCTAATTTGACTTACATTTTCACTCAAAGATTTTTTAGCGAACTTAACAGCTAACTGAAAAACTCACGGCCCAAACTAGATACTGAAATAAGTAATACAATCAAACATCGCATTAATTAGTTCATAATTTTCCCTAAAGTGAAAATCCATCTCAGTAGTAGAATTTGAGGACATGAAGGAATTTTGTAAGAAATTCAATGGTGCAGCCTGACAGCTTTTCAAAATTAATTTTTTTACTGTTGCTTTGACCTGATAGAATATTTCTTGAATACAATGCGTTTCACAATTTCCGAAATAAAATGATGGGACAAAAACAAAGGAACACAAATGATACAGTAATGAGAATCGAAAGGTAAAATAACATTTTAAGATCTGCAGTCATTTAGTCTCAAACCAAAAATAAAACATGTCAAGAGGAGCCCTAGATGTCCGCTGTTCCTTTGAAGACACGGAAGGATCGACTCTGGCCAACTGACTCTTTAATCCTGATGACATTCGTAGTTGTCAGGATTGTTATCGGAGGTCAAGATGATAAGAAACCCGATTCACATGCTTCATGAGCTTCAAACTTCTCGACCAACGCGATAATCTGACTTCAGTTTGGAAGTGTGCTGAAATTGAAATTCCTTCAGTAACTTTCTTGAACAATCTAGAAGTCTAGTTTCGTAATGTTTTCACATAAAAGATCTTCTGCTCCACCATCCAAGACTGAATTTTGCCATATTTTTAAAGATATATGAAAATGTTATCCGCTTCCGAATAACAATCTGAAAAGAGAAAGAAAATAAACCCAAATGAAAAGATTTAAGAGGCCGCAGATTTTCAGCAACAAGTGTGAAAAGCTCTACAATGTAAACTAAATGCTAAAAATGAAAATTAACGTTTTCTTAATTTCCATTCATGTCTTGGTTAATACAGCTATTGTATATTTGGGACACAACTTGTACGTCGAATACGCTGACATAACGATGTTATAATCATGACAGTACAGGGTGAAGAAGCAAAATAGGGAATAATTTTGAAAAGTTTTTTTTTTTTTAGTTTGATCCATCCAATTTTGGAAAAAAAATGCGATAAATCTAGATTTTCATGATTAACTCTATTATTCAAGCATTTTTGTAAATGTAAAATTCAGCCCAATATGAGTGAGAATGAAAAGAAATGACAAAGTATCTATGATTTGATAAAGGTTAAAAAAAAGCCAAAGTGTCTCTGTTTACCGTATACAAAGCAAAGAAACAAATGACAGAAAAAGAGATTTTTAGGGAAAAGGGGAGTTGGAGGATAGAACAAAAAACAAAAAGAAGGCTTTTTAACTGCTCTCACTACGGCAATTAAGAAGGACCCTATAACTTCAATAAGAAAGCACGCTAATGAATTGAAAGTCCACGAGAAAACTGTGAGGAGAGCAATTAAATAGAATTTAAACCCATTCTTTAACCCCGTTGATTATGCTATATGGTTGTTTTTAGGAAACAGAACAATTTCAACTTCTATACAAATATTGGTTCGTTTATGACTGCTATGGAAGAGGAATGGAATAAGATGTGTGAAGAATTTATTTTGAAGACATGCAAATCGTTTCGAAGGCATGTTGATATAATAACTGAAAAACGTGGCTATATTGAATAAATTTACTGTTTTTTGTCAATCTTATTATTTTATTGCTTATTTCAAAGAATTAAAATTAATCTTGTTTTATAATAGAGTCGTTTATTATTATACTGGAAAATTCCTAATTTTGCTTCCGCATACTGTAGAGTATCCAAAGTGCTATTCAAATGGAAACGATTATTAACCTAAACACAGTTGTTAGTGCCGTTGGGCTCAGAGAATATTTTAAAAGGATATTTTTCCAGTAAATTAAATCTTTATAATGATGAAAAAATAAGGAATATTTAAATCGAGGATTTAATTGAGATTAATGTAAAAACTTCAACAACAAATTCAACTTGATAAAATCAAATATGTTATCATTACATATAAGCAATATAGGAACAAACTAAATTACATGTAGATAGTGCACAACTTAGGATTGTACAAACGAATTTTAATAATCAATGATACAATAAAAATGAACCTTATGTAGGTAGATGTTATGGTATATCTAGTCGTCATCATATTGTGTCGTCTCTTGTCACTGTCTGTTTTACCTATTTTTTCATGTCTCAAAGCATTAACTGCTTTCCTCGGATGTTTTTTCTGAGTAAAGATATTTCAAAGCTTCCTTGTATCATTTAATTACTAGAATTTCTCGCCAAGCTTTCAAGTGACCTTAAACTATTGATCTATTCCAGTTATATCCCAAAATATATGATCTTTTCAACTATTCACACCACCTGCCAATTTATACATATCACTAATCAACTATTTAACACAGAGATTAAACAGTGGAAATAATACATTTTAGACTTTGTAAAGAAAACTACATCTCCTTTTTCACAAGCAAAAAGGAAGAACTTGTTGCTGAATACAAGGAAATGTTATATGATTGCAAAGTGATTTTTTATATTAATCATTTATCGTTAATTATATTTTATCCTTCGGTTTGGTTGGGCTTTAAACTATTCGGCTTAGTGCAGGTGCACACATTGAGTATAGTTCACGCTCGTGCGCAGAGGATATAACAATCGCAAATGTCATAATAAAAAACCCGGATAAGAAATGGGAGTGGGGTGTGAATGATGTCATGCCCGGAAGCGATGGGCTGAGATTTTTGGGGATTTCGAAAAAGACGTTAGTTGAGATTTGACTCTAGGCCTGGCCAGTTCAGCAGGGGAGTTGACTGTGGGCGATGTAGGAACAGTCAACATAGTAAAAAATTGTGTATCTTTCTCCTCGTGACGAAAGACTAAAAGACAGGAAGTGAATAAACGTTTCGTACCTGAACAACGAGAGTCGTCAGTGTTTCGTATATCCCTGCATCTGGCTCCATGTTACAGAAATAGCAATCTGTCAAATAGTAGATATCGTTATTTCTGTGAACTAAAATGAGGAACATAACAAAGAGTTAACTTAAGGGAAAAATAGTAAACCCCCGTCTTCGAGATGCGTCGTTGCCTCTTGCTCCTGGATATTGACAAAAAAAAAAACAGTTGATTGTTGTTTTAGTCTCAGTTATGTTAAGACGTGAGAAATTCTCTTCATTACTTCAAATTCCCACTTTACGGTTCTATTCCTTTTAGAGCAGGCTTTCATGGGGGAGATATTTCCGACCGTCCTTTCAAGAAGATATTCTTTTTTTTTAAATCGTTATTCCTCGAAAGCAGCGAGTTAATAAACCCTCCGCATAAAAACGTAGATTATGAATGATTCAAACCCAAAGTTTACTCTTTCTGTCTGTTCCATCACGTGACACTGCTTGACCAATCAGCGTTCAGTCCGTCTATTACGGGTTCCACTGACTTCTCAGGTAAGTGGAGGTGCAAAAGACCAGAACCAAATGACATTTACCAAGATATCTAATAAAATTAGTAAAGTCTAAGATTTCAAAGTTTCAAGCATTTAAACAAGTGATGCAAGCATTCATCTGATTACAAAGAAAATTTTTTAAAAAGCTATAATATACTCAAGTAATTTATGACCAAAACCAACTCTCAGAAGAGTAGAATTGATAGGGTAAACCAGGGATTCTAAAAACTGCGGCCTTCCAGACGTACCCACACGGCCCATCTACGCCAGTCGTGTTTTGAGCCTGTTCATATAATATTGAAAGTATTTATTTTCTTTTGCAGGCCCATATCTTCTGAGAACAAGAAAATGAAAATAGAGAAAGAGAATCGTTGTCTTAAGGAGATATGAACTAATCCCAACTTCTTTGTTGAACGAAACAGAAATCCACTATGCATCTAACCTGAAAATTTGACTGTTTACAAGGGAATCAAAACAATGTTGTGATTGTAAATAATATCAGATGTCTCATCATCAATTTTTTTGATTTTTCTGTTCCTTTGATATTTCAGTCGGGGACCGTTCGGAATTAGGTTTTGTGGCCTTCGAGCAAAAAGAGTAAAGATTCAGGTGAAAACAAAGAGGAAAACTACTCGACATATAGTGGATATTTAATGGATAGTTATGGAGGTGCACGTGGTGTAATGGTTATCGTCGTAGGAAATATACTTGGTAAAGGTATGAATCCAATTATTCTTCCCCCAGCTATGGGTAAAATAGTAGGGCAGACTTAGTTCTTCAGCATTGGTAAGGCAACTAGTCTAGGTGAAGGAAAACTCTGAATTCAAACCTGTAAAACTCCGCTTAAAAAATTGACCTTGTGTCATGTCCAACCCGGTTGGAGAGGTTGGTAAATATGATATAGTGGATATCTAAGTGCTCTTACACTAAATCTTCAAAGCGAAAGAAATCATTAGAACATGGAAAATTATAAAATGAAATTTATTATTATCTTATCATAGCCGAGCATTAAAAATATCTAGAAGATGTAAAATTGAAAGTGTTTAATTTGAAAATTGTGATAAAATTCTCACTATCCATAACAACTAATGCTTTTAAAAGATATGAAAAAAAAGACTAATTTGCGCTCTTTTATCTTTTGACAAATTGTATATGTTATGGTCTATTTAGTCATTTGTACTGGAGTTTGTATTGGTCCCGTCATACCAAAAACTTTAAAAATAGTACTTGATACCTCCTGGCTTAACACTCAGCAATATAAGGTACGTATCGAGGGTAAAGTGTAGTAATCAAGGGAAAGGAGTAGCACCGTCCCCTACACCTCGGTGTAGTAGCTATCGATAAGAGAGCCTTCGGGTCACCCTCTACTACAGTCGCCATCTAGTCTTTTGTATTTAATGTACTCTTCAAAAATACACTCGTCAAATTTACGTGAAAAATCTAAAATAGGAGGAAATCCATATCTTATACTTGAATAAAGTACAAAATGTACGGCTTAAATAAGAGTCAATCATTATTTTAATGATTGACTCTTATTTAAGCTGTAGATTTTGTATGCCCCACATAAACTAACATTTTTACTAACGTCAAGGTAGAAAAATTACAAACCAACAATTTAAACTGGGGTTTGCGAAAAATACTGAAATGGATAATATAGATATGCGGATCTTTTTTTTTTTAATCTTAAGCGAGGACAACAAATCTCGCTGTATGAAAATACATGAAATAATAATGAAAAACAACAGCATGTATAATAATAATAATAATAATAATAATAATAAATACTATTCCATTTAATCATTCGCTCGCCATGGTGAAAGAGAATATAGTCAGTAGAAAAAAAAAATTGGTTGCGATTACACAACTGTCTAAAATTTCGTTTTAGCGTTGTTAAACGTTAGAATTAAAATCAAACATGCAATTGGTGTGTGGGCGTTTGATGTCTCTAAATTGCTTTGATGACCTTTACGTTCTTTGTGACATTTGCGAAAATTGACAGAGGAAATCATCAAGTTGACTTTGAAATTCAAGGTTATTCTTTATTTTTTCCTCTTGGAAAGAATTCTACTACAATTATGGTTAAAAATGTTCACATTTTTTTTTCCAAAATAGAATCATGTCCTCATGTTTTAGGTATGTATTCTACTTGCATGTTTTCCAAGAGGATTGCACTGATAAATGCACACACATATTCACACACACACACACACACACACACACACACACACACACATATATATATATATATATATATATGTGGGATGAGGGATCCTTTTAAAAATTGATGTTACCTTATCAATTATTTTTGTGACTAGATAATCTCGTAAAAAGTTCTTAAAATAATTTCAAAGATATTTCTTCCACATATATTTTCCCCTAAGAACGAATTTAGTTAAGAATATATATTTTAGAGTGACATCAATGGTCCGGGAGACTGGAGTCCAATCCTAGGCCGAGTCATACAAAAGATTCAAAAAGGGTACTTGATGCCTTGCTTCACTCTCAGCATTAAAAGGGAAGAATACAGGATAAGTGAAGCAATCAAGGGAAAGTAATAACGCCCTTACATATATCTCAGTGCATTAGTAGGTATTTAAAAACGGAGCCTTCGGGTCACTCTTGACTGCAGTCAGCCAACATATCTATCTATCTATCTATATATATATATATATATATATATATATATATATATATATATATATATTTGGTCACAAGTATTTGGAAAATCATCACTAGAGGAAGCAAATATTTATTATTAATGGGATGATAGTAATTCACAAAGGTTAAAATTATCGACTTTATTCGTTCCGCCTAATTCTACTATGTTCGCTTATACAGGGATAGAGAGAGAAAGACAACCAGATCGATAAAAATTGATATATCGATAAAAAAAGGTGACAAACAGATTTATATACATTTACGTCGTTCGAAAAAATAATAAAATTTTGGTTGTACATGAAATTCTTTCGTTAAAATAGATTTTTATATATATCAAGACGCATTTTGACTGTATAATTCATTTAAGATCTTTTCAGGTTTCCAGATTAGTGTCTTTTTTTCAAGTTAGAATTAGTAGATGAATTTCCCTATATATATATATATATATATATATATATATATATATATATATATATATATATATATATAATAAGATCGGCAGAAGCAGGGTGTCTGTCTTATCATATATATATATATATATATATATATATATATATATATATATATATATATATATATATATATATAAGTTTGATTAAATAGTACAGACATATTGCATGTGGTTATTTTACAGTTTATACATACACACACACGCACACACACAGAGACACAGACACAGACACACCCACACGCACACACACACATATATATATATATATATATATTCATGTATATATATATATATATATATATATATATATTCATGTATATATATATATATATGTATGTATGTATGTGTGTATGTATAATTAATAAGAAAGGCAGAAGAAGTGTGTCTGTCCTATATATATATATATATGTGTGTGTGTGTGTGTGTGTGTGTGTGTGTGTGTGTGTGTTTGTGTGTGTGTGTGTGTGTGTGTACCGTTAACACATACCATTAAATATATATAGATATATTTAGTAATATTCGGTCAGGTTAAACAGGAGTTTGGAGTAATTTTCTCAGGACAATAAAATCATTCAAGAGCTGAACATTTAAATTTTCCTGGTAGAGAGCTCAATGTAATTTATCACAGAGCAATATTTCTTTAAGAAAAAAACCAAAGACCGGTTAATTCAGGATTATATTATTGTTTTTTTTTTCTTAAAAAATATATATATATATGTTTATATATAAAAACCAAAAACCGGTTAAAAATATATACATATTTGTGTATAAAAACCAAAGACCGGTTAATTCAGGATTATATTATAATCCTGAATTAACCGGTCTTTGGTTTTTTTCTTAAAAAAATATATTTATATATATATATATGTGTGTGTGTGTGTGTGTGTGTGTGTGTGTGTGTATGTGCGTATGTATATCTATTTACATATATATGAGTGTGTGTGTCCGTCTCTGTAAATATCACACACACACACACACACACACACACACACACACACACACACACACATATATATATATATATATATATATATGATCAAACAGGACAGAGTTGGTCGTATAATTACTGCAATAAAACGGCCAACTCTTTCTTGTTATACAAATTTTCTCGAGGATTTAGTATTTTGTACTTTTGAATATATATATATATATATATATATATATATATATATATATATATATATATATATATGTGTGTGTGTGTGTGTGTGTGTGTGTGGATAACACGCGCACACACACGAGAATACATATGTTTAATCGAATAGGAGAGACATAATGCTGCATCCAAATTCATATATATATATATATATATATATATATATGTATTAGTTAACATGAACATACGAAGAATGAAGGACTTGAAATATAATTCATCAGTTTGATTTTTATTGTTCGCTGAACTGTTGGATTATTTTGTCGAATAAATTCAATATTAGAAATGAACACACAAGAATTAAAACTAAAGAACCCTTCCATACACAGCCACGCACGCATACATTTTAATATGTAACAATTATTTTAAAAGTTATCTTGATTAATAAAAAGTTTATTTCACGCGATTGATCTTTATTAGAGTGAACAGTTTTTAGTCTTGGGAAATGGAAGAGACGACCCAAGTTCAAATATCGGTCGATGTTTCTTGCGTTTCTCTTGCGGTAATGTTTACCGGAAAAGCAGGAATATATCTCTTCTCTTTCTCTGTCCGCAATCTGTAGATCGTATGGTGACTTTAATATTTAGACTTGAGTAAGAAACTACTCCAGGGTAAAGAAAACTCTGAATTCAAAGTAATCGTAATCTGCTTGATGAATCGTTCTTGTGTCACGTCCTGTCAGTGGCGAAGGGTTGGAAATAGAAATTATCATTGATCATGATAGTGCCAAGCATCTTAATACGCTTAAATTTTAGATCGAACGTAATGCTGTTAAAAAAAATCAGATAGATCTTTGGCCCATTTGACTGGGGCTGTAGAATAAACCAAATGCACCTCTGCAGAGCGGTAGGACACCCACAACGAGTTTCCTGTATATGACACTAAATAATCTGATGAAGTTCCAGTAATGCTAGAGTTTTGGGGAATGTGGAGTACCCCTTCATTGCCGTTGCTCCCAGGTTCACTCAGGTCCGGAGGGGTAGCACCTGATAGGGTCCTATATATGGATCAAATAATACTAAACTGTATTTATGCTAAACTGGATTGTTTGAAATAGACTGTTTTTGCCATAGAAACTGTACTTACGCTAAACTGAATTGTCTGAATTAGAACTGTTTGACTAAACTAAATAG
>OY757916.1:101770543-101905543 GCA_963585895.1 Sepioteuthis lessoniana | reverse complement strand
ATTGCCATCGGTTCCAGGTCTACTCTGGGCCAAATAGATCTAAACTACGTACTTATACTAACCTGAATTGCTTGAAATAGGACTGTTTTGCCATTTAAACTGCGTACTTTTGCTTAACTGAATTTTAAAAATTTGAACTGTTTTTGTATGCTAAACCGAATTCGTTGAAATAGAACTGTTTTTGACGTTTAACTGTTTGTAAACAAAAGCTATACTAACACTAAAATGAATTGTTTGTATTAGAACTGTTTGACTAAACTGAATAGCTTGAAATAGAAATGTTTTTGACAATTAAGGCGTGTACTTATGCTAAGCTGAATTGTTTGAAATAGAACTGTTTATTTGTATGAAAATGGATTAGGCATTAAATAACCTACAAAGTGTTATATGCCATAAACCCAAATAAACCAAACTGTAGAGTTATGCATTGATATTCCAGTATAAAACAGAGTAAATCCAATTTTATTTCCTCGTAGAACCTTTTAACGTGTAGTGAATTAGACGATCTTATCATATTTAACCAACCCCTCCGCTCGAGCAGGATATGACACAAGGTCAATATTCTAAGCGGAGTTTAACAGGTTTGAATTCACAGTTTTCCTTCTCCTAGACTAGTTGCCTTACCAAGGCTGAAGAACTTAGTCTGCCCTACTATTTACCCATAGCTGGAGGGAGAATTATTGGATTCATACCTTTCCCAAGGTATGTGAAATGCAATGTGAAATGCAATCAGTCTCGTCCAGGATTTGAACTCGTGTCGCCGTGTCCATTTCCTGCGACGATAACCATTACGCCACGGGCACCTCCTGAATTAGACGATCTTATTCTCTTTTGTTTGTTGCTATATCTTTTCTTGTTAATGAGTATACCTATTGTCTCCAGGGTTTATTCTTAACTCAGCAAATTAGTAAAATTCTTTTCTCATCTATTCGGTTTTTCGTTTACTTTTTCTTGTTCAGTCTACTTCATAAAGACATATTTGTAAGGTGGCATGTGTAGGAACTGAATCGTTATTTAATTAGGAGTTTGCTTGCTTGCTTCTGTAGAGCAGTATAGATCACTGTCTGTTTCTATTATGAACGCTGAATGTTTCAGTACATAAATAAACTCGTACTAAATAACACTGAATAAACTGAATGCACATGTGTATTTGGAATAATTTCTTTATTTAGCGAGAGAGTTGCAGTTGATAGATTTATGGAGGAGAAGGCAAGGTATTTTTATGGCTGTAATAAGATTTCTTGCACAAACATTGAACTTGCAGTGAGGGTTTGTTGGGGCATACTTTGAAGATTTCTCTCTTTTGTTCGACCATGTGTCAGACCAATATATTTTTTTTTATTTATAAAGGTGTTTTGGTCAAAGCTAAATTTTGAAAAGGGTCATCACGATAGAAGAGTAAGAAATCATCTCTCTATGACTACTATAGAACTGCTCATCAACGGTCTCATCTAAAATAGATAGTCTTGTACAAATCAAAAATTCGCCGAAATGAAATATGCAGATATACACACAAAAATATAGACTCCTAGGAGATTACACACACTGAGACACGCACAGAAATGTGCATCTATCTATACTCACTCACGCTATATATATATATATATATATATATATATATATATAAAATAAGATGATCCACGAAGAGATTTGTATCTTTTGAATTTATATATAAAGTAAATAAATAAATTCGAAAAACGCAAATCTCTTCGTGGACCATCTTATTTTAAATATATCCTTATTCTTTCTTTGGGCCCACAACAACCATCTTTATATATATATATATATATTGTCATCCACTAACTGACTGTGTCGTTGTATCACAACTCATCCATGTGGCGAGACACACGAGATACTTTAAGCTAGGATCAACACTTGGCTAACTTCACCTCAGCCTGATAACAAAACCTCAGAGCAATCAGTAGTTTCAACGTCAGCGAGGGAATTTAACATATATGTATATATTTTTGTTTACATTTACGCTAACGAAGACTGGAGTGCTCTATTAGTTAGAAGAGCTTTGCATTACACAAGTGGCTATATATATATATCGTCACTATAATCATCATCCCCATCTTTGACTGATGATCTATGAGACACAGGAAACCTAGAGTAACGCAATAATTAGCACGACATTTCAATTTAAAATATAAGGTATTAAACGAGTTTTTCTTTAAAATGATTGACCACTTTTCTCCTTCTTTTTCGAAATGAATTCCTTATTATTCGAGTTTTTCGCACCAGCGTTAGCTACTGATCTTTCACTAGAATCTGAGGGACAGAAAGTCTCCTCAAGCCTCCAGGACTCTTCTCAGTATTCTGACCGATTTTAATAATACTATCGTCTTGATGGATTCCGCACACCAACTGATTTCTAAGTCTTCCTGTCCCTTGAACAAGCATTTGGGAATTGTTCCAGGGGTATCAGTTACAATTGGAGTTAAAGTCAGCTTTATTTTCTGTAGCCTTTTTTTTTTCGTTCTCTGGTGAGGTCTAAGTACTTATCTCTCATTCCGTTTTCTTTTATTTTCGCTCAGAAAAGTTCCCTTTTCGACAGGTTCTCTTTTTTTTTTTTTTTTTTTTTTTTTGCTGACTACCATTTGGTCTGATTAGATTATGTGTTTGTATCTCAAAATCCAAGAAATTTTCTGCATCACATTCTCCTGTTCGGATTCTTGTCTATGCATGTTTCATTTGTTCGAATAGTCAAATATATTATTATTAATATTATTATTATTTTTATATACTCTTTTAGAGTTTTTCACATCAGCGTCAGCTGATGCTTTTTTACTGGAGTTTGAGTGACAGCAAGTCTCTTAATGTCTCGAGGACTCTTCTCACTATTCTGGCCGTCTTCAATAATGCTGTAGTTTGGACAGTCTCCACTCGTTCACCAACTTCCAAGTCCTCCAGGCTCTTCAATAAACCTTAAATTACCGTGCCAAAAGCACCAATTACAATTAGTACAATCGTAACTTTCATGTCCCACAGCTTTTTCAATTCTCTAGCAAGATCGAGGAACTTATCCTTCTTTTCACATTCTTTCAGTTTTATTCTGTGGGCAGTCAGGACAGCAAAGTCGACAATTTTGCAAATTTCTCTTTTTTTTGTTGATTATTTAAAGTCTGAGATCCGTGGGTATGTCATAGTCCCATAGGAGTTTGTGTATCATTTTCTAGGACAGGTGCTGGGTAGTGTATATATCATTTGTTCGTATGGTCGGATTTAAATTTCTTGCACATTTCCCAGTGGGTCACCTTGCCGACCCAGTCGTGTCTAGTCTTGTACTCTTTCTATGCTAATTTGCTGCATTCGCTTATTATGTGATTGATCGCTTCGTCTCTGTCACCACATAGCCTACATTTGCTATTTTGTTGAGTCTTATGATTGGTTCTTATATCTATCATCGCTTTGATATGATTGGTTCTTCTTCTTCTTCTTCTTCTTCTTCTTCTATTATTATTATTATTATTATTATTATTATTATTATTATTATTATTTCCCTCTTTGCAAGTTTTTCTACCAGTGTGAGATAATGGTTTTTCACTGGAGTTTGCGTTTTTCACTAAAATTCAGTTTCTCCATTCCCTTTTCAAAGCTTCTCTGTGGAGTATGCTTCATTGCCATTACTCCAAGCTTCACTCTTGTCCGGACAGGTAGTATATCTCAAGGTCTTATTTCTGGTTAAAATAGAAGTAATATCCCACATATACATCTGATGATGGAACTTCTGCACTGGAACTTTGGAGAATGTGGAGTACGCCTTCATTGCCGTTACTCACAGCTCCACTTTCTCTCGGAGTGACAATACCTTTTAGGGTCCCATCTATGGATTAAACATAATTATTAGCTATAAATAGCTATACTTGATACCATTTAAATGTGTGCAAACAAATGAGCACTGGCTTGTTTAAAGTTAGCAAACTTATCGCTTACAAATCTTATATATAACGTATATGTGTTAATAGGATTTCGTATTAAATAACCTGAAAGTGTTAATATCCCTTAAAACACAATCAAATTGAACCAAACTGATTAAAAAATAGCAGTGAACATTTGAAGTGGTTATTTTTCTAATCCTAATGAGTGTGTGTGTGTGTGAGAGAGAGAGAGAGAGAGAGAGAGAGATAGAGAAAAGATGAAAAGACATGCTAGAGTGGACGAGAACAAAAAAAAATGGAGAAAGTGAAAGATCATAGCCGGGAAACGAAATAAAAAATTGGAGTCAAAAAAGAAATTATTAGGAGAAAGGATTAAGAGAAAACAAAATGGCTGAAGAGAAAAGAAAAGGCAGCGAGGATGGGGTGGAGATACGAGTTAGATCGGAAATATAAAGATTTTAGATTAGTAAAACCGACTGAAAAAGAAATGTGGACAGAGAAGAGGCGAAAGAAGCATAAAAAAAAAAAAGAGAATGCAAAGAAAAAGGAAAGAAGAAGGAGAATAATATACTTAAAGAGAAAAATATAAGGTGTAAAACCGAGAAAATGAATACGTGTATTGATTTTAACGGTATGTCAACCCATTTAGGGTTATTTTATGCGTAGATGTTTGGGGACCCCGTTCAATGTACGTCATATTTACGTTTTGTGTGCATTTGTTTTTTAAGAGATTCTTTTGCACACGTTCCTATCGAATACGAATAATTCTCAAACATATATAATTGAACCATAGATTTCCCATCTAACAGCTATTTCCACTCGATACTAGAGTGGAGCTAATAGTAATGGTAATAAAAGGGCATACTACAACCAAGACCTCCAGAACTATTGCCTAACCATTAGAAGAAATGTTGTGTCATACTCAGGATATTATTTTTTGTGAGGGGTATTACCCATCTGTCGGAATATAGCCAGTGTATTCTGAACATGGTACAAAGTTGAAAATAATGTTTTAGAGAGGGAGGAGGAGGAGGAGAGAGAGAGAGAAAGAGAGATGGGAGCGCACGTATTTTCTCATTCTATTAAAGGGTAGGAATATGTACTAGTTTTTTTTTTTAAAGTGAGAGATAAAATGGAAGTAGAGAAGAAAAATGAAGAATGAGAAGAATGGAAGTGACGAAGAAAGACAACGGTTAGGTTTCTATCTCGCAAGTAAGTAAAAAATAGAAAGTTTGTTGAAAAAGAAATGGTGTTGAAAGAAGAAAAAAGACGAAGATAAAGTGGAAAAACTGAATAAGAAGTAAGAAGGGAAAAGAGAGACTAAGCAAATTAAGAAAAAAATGTGACTATGAAGAAAGAGAAAAAAACGGACTAAGAAGAAATATAAATAAAAATGGGACTAAGAGGTAATGCAAAAAAAAAAAAAAACAGGATATAAAAAGAATGAATATACAAATAGGGAGTAAGAAAAATGAGAAAAAAATTAGGGGCTAAAACGAAAGATGAACACACTCAAAGGAGAAGGAAGAAAAAATAGACTAAGAAGAAATATTTAAAAAATAGGGACTTAGAGGAAATTTAAAAAATTAGGACTTAAAAAGAAAGAATAAGTAAATAGGGAATAAGAAAAATAAGAAAAAATAGGGGTTAAAACAAAAGAAGAACTGATAAGCACTTAGGTGAACGAAGTAAAAAGTAGGTTCTAAAAAAAAGGACTAAAAAGTAAGAAAAAATAAGAACCAAAAAATTAAGACTTCGAAAGAAGAAAAAAGGACAATGATAAAAAGAGAAAGAATCTTGAAAGAGAGGAAAGAAGAATAAAGAGTGTCTAAGAAAAATTAATAAAACCAGAGGTAAAACGAATAAATAGGGATTATGACAAAATAAAAAATATGTATTAAGATGAAAGAAGTAAAAATAGGATCGAAGAAGTAAGAAGAAAAATAAGACTTGAAAAGAAAGAGAATATGGGGACTAAGACGAAAAAAGATAGGGTGAACACAGTCAAATTAACAAAGAAGGAAAAAGATAAAATGTGAAAGATGGGAAACATAAAGACCCAGAAAATGAAGGCAGAAAACACAGAGGAGAGTTAAGAAAACATTCTCAATAGGGTTAAGAAATAGATAAAACAGAAATACATGAAAATACTTCTACCCCAAACGCCTTAATGAGAATTCAAGTTCCTGGGCGGATCATTTTGATAGATTGATTAATTTTTAAATGCAGCGAGA
Organism: Sepioteuthis lessoniana; assembly: GCA_963585895.1. Taxonomy (NCBI): domain Eukaryota; kingdom Metazoa; phylum Mollusca; class Cephalopoda; order Myopsida; family Loliginidae; genus Sepioteuthis; species Sepioteuthis lessoniana. The sequence continues at coordinate 101,899,428 of OY757916.1, read as the reverse complement.
CGTCAGCAGGATTTGAGCAGGAGTGCGAGGCGCCGTTGAAGATCCGTGAACGGGATGTTAGAGACATCGTATTGTTGTCGGATCTTCTGAAGAAATAGTGCAGGAGACAATTGTCTTTCACTACCTACCGTTTAAGCAAACGTTGACTATAAAATAAAGAAAGACAGGGGGAGAGAGTCTTTTAAAATTACAATACAATTTCATTATGCTTGAATCGAAAAGAAAAAAATGTTTCCCCGATTAAATGCACCCCTACACTTACACACAGGCGACCACTCTCTCTCTCTCTCTCTCTCTCTCTCTCTCTCTCTCTCTTACACACACACACACACACACACACACACACACACACACACACACACACACACACACACACATCTATCACTATATAAGATATATAGAATATAGGAAAAATTTAGCCGAATGATGGCGAAAAGAAGACACACATAGATGAGACGTTCTCTTATGAACTTCTTCACATGGGCGAACCTGTGTTGGCCAACTAACAAAGATTTACATACATCGTATAAGTGCGAACAAAGAAGCTTAGAGGCCTTTCCAGTGGCAATAAATGATTCGAATTGATGCTGAGAGAGAAATATACATATATATATATATATATATATATATATATATATAGAGAGAGAGAGAGAGAGAGAGTCTGGAAAATGTTTTATCGGTGCGATTTGATGATGATAACGATTTTTTGATAGCTGATATCCCAACTTCTCGTGGGCAGATTCATAGACAAATGATTTAGGAAGATTAGTTTTCACAGACATCGCACCAAACCTGTTGGTGAAGTTAAAATACCCAAGCTGTATCATCTGTACAAGAGCAAGACCCACCTGTATAGCAATTAAATATATCTGATTGTGAGCCACCTGTTTTGGACATCTGGCGTACATTTATGTTAACTTTACTCGCAAGTCCACTCTGACGTGAACTGGCAGTACCTGTTACAGTAACTACTTATGTGTCAAATAGATGTTTAATAATTATTTAATTGGAACATGTGAAACTAAAGCTATCAAGAAAAGCACTGGTCAATCGGCCGAGGAGTAAGAACTCCCAACGTCAATGAGTGTCCTAAATATAATAGTAAAGTATATCTGATAGTGAGACTTCAGTCCTGGAGCTTTGGGGAAAATAAAGTACCTCTTCATGGTCATTATGTTCAGGTCTACTCTGGCCCGGAGTGATATCACCTGAAAGACTCCTATCATTGGCTCAAATAGAACTGTTACACTTTTTAAAAGGGCACGCGAACAAATGAAATATTAAAGTGAATCATTAGAAATAGAGCTGTTGTAGTTTATTTGTAGGTTATTTAATTAAAAATGACTTCACTGTGTGCAAATAAAGGATTAATACGAAATAGAAACATATGTGTCAGATCGCAATAATTGAAATTATTTAACTGTCTTGAAATAATAAAAATACTTGCGTACAAAAAACGTGGCTCTGATTCATTTAAAAATAAAATTATCTACATATTATTCACTCACAAATGATATGCATATGACCATTTAATTGTGTGCAAACAAATGACTGATGTTGCATTAAATTGTTAGTTTTACTGAGCAATACTTCAAAACATTTAACTGAAAGCAAAAAAAGAGTTTAAAACAAAATTGCATGCGTTAAATCTTTCATTCAAGATGATAAAGGCCGAAAATTTATCATGAAATCAAATTCATTAATTCTTACGGCACCTCAACCCGTCAGAATTTATTTCATGCATCAATGTTGGGTAATTGCATTCATTGTACGTTTGTATTTACAATTCATGTGTTGTTTTTTTTTTGGTCGGTTTATTTGGGTTTTATGGCGTATCAACACTTGTAGGTTATATGATGCCAAATCCTGTTCATACAAATATATCAAATATATCATCATCATCATCATATCGTGCTGGTAGCACGGATATCCCTGACCCTCTCTCGCCACTCCTCCCTATCGTTCATCGCCCTAGGTAGGTCTTCAGGACAACACCCTGTATCCTCACATAGCTATGCAGGACACTGCTGGAGAAGCAGAGATGAACTCATAAGAGATGTACTCTTATGGATCCCCACACATGGCCGCACAAAAGCAGGGCGACCAGCTCGAACGTACATTCAGCAGCTATGTGAGGATACAGGGTGTTGTCCTGAAGACCTACCTAGGGCGATGAACGATCGGGAGGAGTGGCGAGAGAGGGTCAGGGATATCCGTGCTACCAGCACGATATGATGATGATGATGATATATTTGATATATTTGTATGAACAGGATTTGGCATCATATAACCTACAAGTGTTGATACGCCATAAAGCCCAAATAAACCGACCAAAAAGAAACAACAACACAAGAATTGTAAATACAAACGTACAATGAATGCAATTACCCAATATTGATGCATGAAATAAATTCTGACGGGTTGAGGTGCCGTAAGAATTAATGAACTTGATTTCATGATAAATTTTCGGCCTTTATCATCTTGAATGAAAGATTTAACGCATGCAATTTTGTTTTCTGTTTTTGACAACAGACCTTACGAAGTTAGAAGACATTGAAATCGTCAAAGAGTAGTTTTTTTTAGCCTCTTTGAGATAATTTAAGCTCTTCTGTCTCTGGGTGTACACATTTTTGGTGAGATAATTGATAGGAGTGTCGGTTCGTGCTTTTCTATACGTATCGGTGTAGCATATATATATATATATATATATACATATAAATGCATTTGCAATCGTGTCTATATGTGTAAGTGAGAGCATAGGAGTAGATAACAAGCTTGTATGCATATCAACGTACGTATATTGTTGTATCAAAAGAATAGCTAAAAGTGCTGAAGAGGCTGGCAGATTTTAACTAAGGCTAAAATAGAAAGAGAATGATTTCTTGAAGAGGGTGAAATAATTATTTTTTTAACGTCCGGACTGAACAGAATGTTTCGGTGCTACAACGGAACGATGTCATTACAGAAGGAAATTATATTTCTTGCAGGTACATAAGTTTTGTGAGATCTTCAAGAAAGGGGTGATTTTCTTTTCTGGAAGTTGTGGCTTCATATGTTAAAAAAAAAAGCCAGGAAAAATGATAGTTGAGATACTGAGGCTGGACGGGCGTCCTACCCGGCCCACTATCCACGTTGATACCCGACAGAGCATCGGAAGTTTTACTCATTGCTGTTATATCCAGGCCCACTCTGACGTAGTGTGGTAGTTCGTCTTAGAGTCCCATCTGTTAATCAAGGATATATGTTTAGATACTATTAATATTGGTTGGTTGTTTGGGTTTATGGCATATCAACGTTTGTAGGTTATTTAACACCAAATCCATTTTACACAAATTGTCAGTTCTATTTCAAGCAATTTAGTTTAACATGAGTACAATGTTTAATTGTCAAAAACATTTCTATTTCAAAAGCTATTCAGTTTATTCAAACAGTTCTAATAAAGCTAATTAAGTTTAGAATGAGTAAAGATTTTGTTTACACTGTCAAATGTCAAACAGTTCTTTATTAAACAATTCAGCTTAGTGTAAGTACAGTTTCAATATCAAAAACAGTTCCATTTCAAACAATTCAGTTTAGCATGTGTACGCAGTTGAAATGCAAAAAAAAAGTTAACTCAAGAAACTACGGGTTAGTTCTATTTAACCCATAGATAGGACACTTATCAGGTGCTACCATTCCGGGCCAGAGTGAACCCGGCAGCGATGGTAATGAAGGGGTACTCCGCATTTCTCAAAGCTCCAGCATTACTGGAACCTCACCATCAGATTGTTTAGTGTCATATCCAGGACACTGGTTGTGGTTGTTTTACTCCTCTACAGAGAAGCAGTCGGTGTATTCTACAGCCCCAGCCGACTGCGCAATATTAGTATTGGATAGGAATGCTTGAACCCATAAAATTGTGTGCAATTTTTAAAAATTCTTTACTAGGAATACTGATGTGGGACATAATTTTGTATAAATTATCATTATTAAATAGGATCGCTGATGATCATACAACTGTGTGCAATTTATTTGAATTAGATAAAAAAAAATACTTGTTATCACTTAACTGTGTAAACAGAAAGGAAGGCTATGTGGTGTAGTGGTTAAAATCTTTGACTGTGAGATTGTAGTGACCCAGTTCTATCTGAGGTGTCGTATTTTCGTTCTCTTTTGTACAAAAAAAAACCCTTGCTAAAGGCATTAACCCCTAATCCCCCCAGTTATGGGTTTCTACAAGAATGGTACAGACTTTCAATAAGACACGCAGGTTAATATGCCATTATATAAAAGAAAATAAATCTACGTAATCAAAGACATATGGACTAATAAGTGCAATTAACAATTCAATAAAACATTGAAAAAATATTTATGATTTCAATCAAATGTATAGAAATCCAATTTCGGCATTAAATAGTCTATATTGAATCGATATTTCGTTAAACAAAATAAGTTTGGGTTCGGTTTTATGGCATATCAAACATTGTAGGTTACTTAATGTCAATTCTTTTTTTATACATATAAAAAGTTTTATTTCAAACAATTCAGTTTAACATAAGTACACAGTTTAAATGTCAAAAAGTTTTATTTTAAACAATTCGGTTTAGCATAAATACATTGTTTAGTTCTATTTTATCCATTGATATGACCTTATCAGGTGCAACTCTCCTGAGAAGAGTGGACCTGGGAGCGATGGCAATAAAAGGGTACTCTGCATTCCCCAAAGCTCCAGCATTATAGGAGTCTTACCATCAGATTGTTTCATGTCATATCCAGGACACTGATTGGGGGAGTTTTACCCTTCTGTAGAGATGCAGTTGATGTATTCTACAGTCCCAGCCGACGTGGCCCAACAAAATAAGAGAAATCCATCCAAGTTCATTGTAACTTATAAAATTTGAAAGTAAAATGTGTAATTGACTTTAATTGTGAATAATTTTCTGATACAAAGTAGCTGAAAGGAAAAAATTCCAACACCCAGAAGGACGTAAACGATTTTACCTGTGATTCAATGTAAGCAAAGAGACTATATACTGTTGATATATCCCTTATTTTAAATCCTATGCACTTAATGGTTTGTATATGTGATCCTTTACAATAAGACAGCGATATTATTAGTGAATTTACAATAGATTAGAGCACATGTTTATTTTGTTGGCATTTTATTTTCCGTCTGTGTATTAATATGATAGATAAAGAGATGCCAATACTTAACATTTTCTACTTTTAGTTAAGTTAAATTAAAGAATTTATTTTATATTAGACACTTAAAAGCTTGAACTGATCGTTCTTGTACCATTCTCAGAATGTTTCTTAAAGATGGGTTCACGAAATTTCCAGTTATAAAATGATTGAAGAAAATTAATTCGACAAAACTTCGCTAAATAAACTTCATAAAAAGACATTTGCATCAGCAAATGAAAATGAAACTCTTCATCCAATTACTTATGTTCTATCTCGGATAGAATTTGATTTGGTTTTATTTTGATTCATCGTATATCAACCATTGGAGATTATTTAATGCCAAATCTGGTTTAGATATATATATGTTATCTATATATGATTTTTCAACATAAGTCAACAAAGTTAAGCAGTTCTAAGTATGGTTATATATCACTAAAAACTTAATAAAACATCAATTATTCATTTACGCACGGTTTAGAAATCAAACAGCTCTATTTCTAACAATTCAATTTAGCATAAGTCATCAACATTAAATGGTTACAAGTATTGCTATCCATTACTAACAATTTGATTAAAGATAAGTCATTAGTTTTCTCACAGTTAAATGATCAAACAGCTCTATTTTTAACAATTCAATTTATCGTAATCATTGGTTTGCACACAGTTAAAATGTTAAACAGTTTTTTATACCCAAAGATAGGACCCTATCAGGTACTACCACTCTAGGGCAGAAGGGACCTGGGACCAATGGCAATGAAGGGGTACTCGACATTCCCTAAAGCTCAAGCATTAGTGGAACCTCACCATCAGGTTGTTTCATGTCATATTCATGACGCTCGTGGGATGGGTCTTACCCCTCTGCAGACATGCTGTCGGTGAATTCTACAGCCCCACCCGACCGGGCTCGATAGAATTTGAACTTAGTTTTAATTTCCGTACTATCAAGCATTAGGCATATCCCTGAGGCCGGAGGAAAACTCCAGCGCCGAGGCACACCCAGCCAGATCTGTGCCGAGGCGAGTACGGCCGGCCGGCCGAATGGGACCCAAACAATTGGAGAGGAGACGAAAAATGCCTCTCTTTTAGTGTCTCAAATCACAACAATTTTCTTATCTTCAACCTGCCAGCAAAGTTACTCTAATATTCATTAAGTATATCATTTCATTTTCATATTGTCATAATTCCTATTTTTGTAGAATAAATGAGAAACGTCCCCAGACTTTTTTTTTTCTCTTATCTTATCCGAAATATCTATATGAATAACATTCCTGATACAAAATACCCGACATGTCGGCTGGTGATGTGCAATAAGCCGAGTGCACCACTGCAGAGAGGCAGGACCCCCCAGGTATCTTAGATACAACCCTAAAATGCATTTGATGATGAGGTTCCAGTCCTGGAACTTAGTAGAATGTGGATTACCCCTTCACTGCCATTATTCTCTGAATCACTCTTAACCGGGTTAGTAGGACCTGATAGAGGCCCATAAATGGATCAAATAGAACTGGTCAATCATTTACTATTATCATTATCATTATTATTATTATTACATTACTCCTAGCGAGTTTTTCACGTCAGCGCTAGCTGAGGATCTTTCACCAGAGTCTGAGTAACTGCAAATCTAAGGTCTCCAGGACTTTTCTCAGTATTCTAGCCAACCTCAACAATGTTATAATTTGGATGGTTCCTGCTCATCCTCTGGATTCTAACTCTTCCAGCCCTATTACTAAATCGTTGTGGATTGTTCCAAGTGCACAAATTATAACTGGCATGACCGTAACTTCACGTTCCATAGCTTTTTTGGTCTCTTGCAAGATTTAAGTATTTTTCACTTTATTCTGTCTCTTTGATTTTCACTTAGTGGTTGGCCGGGACTGCAAAGTCCACTATTTGGCAAATTCTTTCTTTTTTTTTCTTTTTTGCTAACTATCACTAGGTCTGGTCTTATTGCCGAGATTAGGTGGGGGGTCTGCTTTTATCGCAAAGTCTCTGAGAAATTTGTGCGTCTCATTATCCAGGACGGATTCTGGGGTTGTACATATCACAATATGATCAAATTTAGATTTCTTAAACCATTCCCAGTAGATAACCTTTTTACCCCCCTATATATATATATATATATATATATATATATATATATATATATATATATATCCTGTTTATTTTTAAGAATTTTAGACGTTTTATTTGATTGTCATTTACGTTTAAACTTTTGTCTTAATTCAATTTATTAATATCTTATATTCTGAATACAGCCATTCGAGTTATCATTGAAACCATTAATGTCATTTTAATAATTATTGATCATGGATAATTATATTAGTAATAATATAAGTTAATTATTATAACTTAATCACCATTAATAATGTTGTTATCGTTATTATATAACCAATATCAATACCATTTATTTAACCAGACTATTGCTATCACTATTTATATTATTAACCTTTTTCATATGAGTTTAAATCTATTTTTTGTCAGCATTTAGAAATTAAATCATTAAGTTTTTTTTATTATGTATATATGTGTGTGAGTATAGTTATCCATGGAGAGACTTGAATCTCAAATCATCAACGAGATGCCTCAAGCTGGGATCGAAACCCGGAGAATTTTTACGTCAACTTGATAAGGTAACCCCACAGCCATCAACTGTTTCAACGTAAGAAAGGGAATTTAACGTAGAAATCCAGGAAAGTTGTAGCGCTTCAGTTACACTTGTAGCTATTGCAAAGAGATCCTTCGGGTTACACTCGACAACGGTCGGCCAACTATACATATATGAATGGAATGGTCATAAACTTGAATTTGCGGTCGTCTTGATATCTGAAAATTATCAATTATTATAAGGGTTGTGCACCTACTTAAACGTTTATGTTTCATTTTTTTAGACTAAGAAAGATTATATTTTTTATCATATTTACCCAACCCCTCCGCTCGAGCAGGATATGACACATGGTCAATTTTAAACGGAGTTTAACAGGTTTTAATTCAGAGTTTTCCTTTTCCTAGACTAGTTGCCTAACCAAGGCTAAAGAACCTTGTCTGCCCTACTATTTACCCATAGCTGGAGGGAGAATAATTGGATTCATACCTTTCCCAAGGCTATTAGTGCTATGTGAAATGCAATCAGTCTCGTCCAGGATTTGAACTCGTGTCACCGTGTTCATTTCCTACGACGATAACCATTACACCGCGGGCACCTCCAAGATTATATCTTTTATCTTGATAATTGTTTTTAAATAGATATCTGTTGATAATTCTATTAGATTTATATGAATTTAAACAAATCCAAAAATATAATACCTTTGTTCACACAAGTGATATGTATGTATGTGTGTATGTACGTATGTATTATCTATTTGTATGTATTATTGTATCTGTGTATATATGTATGTATGAGAATCTTTTGTGTGAATTGAATGAGTTTATTCCATTTTTTTAAAATTCTATGTACTTTCATTGTTTCCTCTTTCGTTTATTTATATGAACGTACGCGTTCGTTGTAATTCATGTGAGCGTTTTTCTCCCCTCTCACTACAATTTCTTCTTCTCGTCTCCATTATCGATGCCTCCTCTGGCAAAGTTGTTTTGAATACAAAACGGGAGAAAAGTGAAGTAGCTCCTTCCCCTTTTCTATTCAGATGTGTTCATCTGGAATAATTTTCACGCTTTTAAATGACTCTGTCTATATGCAACTTCTGGCTTTAGTGTGTGCATGTTGCACGTCAAAAGAGACAGAACAGAAAACGAAGAGATAAGAATACAAAAAGAGCAAACCAAAAATAGCAAGAGCAGATGTTTAGGGGTGTGGGTGCATCTACTGCTTAAAATACTGCGCAAACGCCTGCACACAATTTCAAATATGTTCGTTCATGACAAAAAAAGAAGCATTTTACACGAAGGGATCTTCCATTGAATGTTCATGGTAAGTTCTTTCGTTACTGCTTATATACAAAGAAGAAACTGATTGTAGAATTATTTTTGGTATTTATTTTTACTGACAAAACATGAAAATTCAACAATTACATTACGACATGCACATAATATTCTACAATACTTAGTATGATATTATTTCAGCTATAATATAGAACAAGACAGGCAAAAACTCCCGGCTTTTGTTTCATGTGGTTAATAAAAAGTGTAGCCAGTATCGACCCGTCTGGCAAAATAAAGAATATTATTATAGATATGACTTGATGTGAAGGATGATGAGAACTGTGCAAGAGACCGAATTTTTTTATCATACTGACTAATTGGATAATTGCAAAGCAGAATCTTTCATAGAAAATGAAACTCATGAAATTATTAAGGATATTGAAATTCAAATTCTTCAATTATTGTACGTCGTCGATATTAGCTCATATGACGTACTGATACAGATTTATCCGAGGATCAGTCACGTGAAATCTTGAGTTTTGAGTTTTACCTTGTTTTATTGTATTTTATATTTGAATTATTTGGACATTGCTCTTCTTTTTCATATACAGAGCACTGCATATTATTAATCTAAAGCGCTTTAAGCGCTCTCGATGATATATATATATATATATATATATATATATATATATATATATATATATATATATATATACCTCTAAATAAATAAGTGCACAAGAGACTTTGTTTATTGGTTATTTATTTTTCTCCAACATGTGTTTCTGACGTTTTACGCTCTCTTCAGGAAGTACTTAAAAACAAATTTTCTTGTGGACCGATTCAATTTAAAGTATTCACTTTTTCTTCCATTGCACCAACAAAAAATCATATATGTATAGAATGTAAAGGGATATATATATATATATATATATATATATATATATATATATATATATATATATATATATATCCATTCACATTCTACTTGGTTGAAGGTTCATGGTTAGTTTGGAACGGGGAAGAAAAATACCAATATCAATCTCCAGCTAGTTATCAGCGCAGAACACCCAAGTCCAAACACTGGTGCCTCATCGCCTATATCTTCACACAACAACCACCCTAATCTGCCAGATTTTTTGAACGAAAGATCGATGCGAGGCGTTAACTGCTATATTGCCACTTTATGATCAAACCCACTACCAAACTACGCGTCAGGCGGAAACCAGGAAATACAGAATGCCAATCAGGAAGCGGCCAAACTAAACGATGAAGGTCATCAGAGTTGATGATGGCTTGCAAGACTCGCTAAACGAGAGGCTTGGTGAAATTTTAGCCTGTGCTCGAGAAGTCTTCAAATCAATCTTGTACAAGGAATTTAAAGAAAAATGTCTGATTCGACAAAACAGCACGGAAGTGGAAGAACTTATAAATAGCATAAACTTATCCAGAAATAACATGCTCACAAAAAATATAAAGTCTGCTTAGGCCAGATATAGAACATCTCAGACAGAGATGCAGAGAACTCAAAAATAGAGGTGGCAGACAAAAGTAGCTCAACTCCACATATTTGTATATTTTATCAAAGCAAAAGAACTATGTGGGTACCAAGAGTAAACCTACTAGAAAAACCTGATAGTCCTCGACAACAAAACAATAATAACAGAGATGCACAATCTTCTAGCAAGGTGGAAGGACCACTTTGCCACGCAGCTCAATGGACCGCTAAGTGGAACATATTTTTGTCAACTTTGAACAAAATTCAACCCAGCACTGGGTTAGTAAATGCTTAGAACTAGATGAAGTCAGAAAGGCTATCTCTCCATTCATCGACGGAGACTCACCTGGCACAGACAGACTGCACTCACAAGGTATTATGCGAGGAGGTAAGAGGTTACCCGAGATACTCTACACCACCATAAGAGGTGCTTGGGAAAACTTGGAAGTGCAAGCAGACTGGAAAGACGCCCAAATAGTCACTATGTTCTTAAAGTGAGTGAGACGAGATTGTTGCAATTACCGCTTCATCTCGGTAAGCTCCATACCAGAGAAAGTATATTTCACACGCATAATGCTCAACAGACTATCAACTCGAGTGTATCATTTCCTGAGGCAGAGTGGGGGTTCATTGCCAACCAAAATACCACAGATAAGATCTCCTTGCGACAACCTGAGGAGAAATGAACGGAACAGAATTTATACCTTTGCATGATATTCGTTGATTTCACAAAAGCCTTCGACAGTGAACACGAAAGCGCTAAGAAACATACTAAGGAAACTAGGATTCCCTGACGACTTCATCAGGCACTAATTTGCTTTGCATACAGGAATGAAAGCATAAGCTGAAGAAGAGAAATCTCGGAACTATTTGAGGATGGGAATGGAGTGAAATTGGGAAGTGTGCCTGTTCCCATATTGTTATCAATTTTTCTTTTTTATGGTCTTATCTAATGTCCTCCCTGATTTCACCCAGGGAGTATAGATACAGAGTTGACCGAGGCAAGCCTATCTAATGCCAGTCAATTAAAATGTACCGGAAAAACCAGAAATGTTCGGGTACGTGAGCTCATTTTTATTGAAGAGACTGTCTTCGTAGCCAACAACCTCCAAAATGTATAGGAAATAATTCCCTATTTCTCGAAATCTGCAAAGGCGTTTGGGCTTAAAATCAAGCTCAAGAAATCCAAGATTATGTACTCGCCTTCTAAGAAGTGTTTTTTTTTTTTCACTGTAGTCTTACGGCAAGTCTACTAATGACTCCCGGGTTTTTCCTAGCACTAGAGATGATATTAGCAGTGCTGTGGTCTTGATTTTTTAGATCTCCAGTTTCCAATTCTTTTGTCTATGTTCTAAGGACTCCCAGGTTTACAACGTTTTAAGCTCTCTGATTTCTGCTATTTTCTTTCTTTAGTTTTCTCTTTCTTCGCCCCGTCCATGCCATCTCTAGTGCAATTTTCTTTGCATGCAACTTGGAGTACTCAAACAGTTCATCTTTCTGTTTTTCTTTTCTAGACTTTTTGATTGTTCTTTTCCTGTTTGACTATAATTATCTCTGTTGATTTTTCACATAGCACTAATACCCTTGGGGAAGGTATGAATCCAATTATTCTCCATCCAGCTATGGGTAAATCTTAGGACAGACTAGGTTCTTCAGCCTTGGTTAGGCAAGGAAGGAGAAGGAAAACTCTGAATTCAAACCTGTTAGACTCCGCTTAAAAATTGACCTTGTGTAATATCCTGCCCGAGCGGAGGGGTTGGTAAATAGTATCTCTGTTGATTTTGCTATTGTAATCTATCTTTATTTGTTCTTTTTTTGTATATTCTTCGTGTCCTCTAATTGTCAAGAGGCTGTAGAATATACCGACTTCATATTTGCTGAGTGGTAGACACCTCCCCCAAACAAGTGTCACGGATATAACTTTAAACCATCTGATAACGAGATTCCATTCTTGAGGATTTGGGAAATATGGCGTATCTCTTGATTGCCATTGCTTCCAGGTAAAATCAGACACGTAGTGATAGCATCTGATAGACTCTTACCTACGAGAATCATTAAATAAGTTTCCAGACTTTTTTCGTATGGGCACTTTTATTGATAGTACACTCATGAAACTAGTTTATTGCACATCGTTCTTCTAAAGTGTCCTCACGTCCAGATTGCATTTTTGAAATTCACCATCTGTGACAATCAGGCTTTAGTAGGATGTATTCCAATTCCTGCTGTAGGTGTTTATTTGATAATTGATAAATAAAAGGATGAAATATTTGTTAATAAATAAAAGGATGAAATAGATAAACCGTTTGTAGATCATTGATTTTTTCTCTTTGTACTCAAAACATTCGTCTTTATTTTTCTAAATATTTTTCTTTAATATTCTGTTCCTTCAAGTTTGTATTTACGTGGGTTCTTCCATAAGTTTCCAGACTTTTTTGTTCAGGCATTTAAAATTGTCGTAGACTCTTGAAAATTCACTATGTTATTGCTATACATTTCATAAGATGACTCACCCTTCCTATAGTCAAGACCTTGCTCCCTGTGACTTATGGTTTTTCCCTAAGCTCAGAGGCTGTCATTAAGTGACAATTGAGGAGATGAAAGAGGCTGTGACGAAGGTCATTGACACGCTCACACAAGAGGACTTTCATGAGGTCTTCCAGAAGTTGTTGGAACGATACAACTAGTTCATTGCAGCCGGAGGAGATCACTTCGAAGTGGACTAGAGTTTCATGAGTGTACTATCAATAAATGTGCCCATACGAAAAAAAGTCTGGAAACTTATTTAATGATCCTCGTAATTCTAAAATTGCTTAATCTTTTTTCTCTAATAAAATCGTTTGTTTACCCTTTCTTGATAGTGATGCTTATACTGATATGAAAACCCCTGCTGATGTTCATTTCACATTTAAATTCTAGCACGTAAATATTGTTCAAATTCGTAAATTCGGCAGTTAATGTCTGCTCGAATCTGATTGGCTATTTTGAAGCTGTGCCTTTAGTCCCCGCCCCTGCTTTTATTTAAGTGAGACCCACCAAAGGATATTTCTCTTCTTTAGGTTTTTCTTAGTACGAGCAGAAGACTCTGCTTGGCTCGCTCATTTTGCTTTGCGAATTCTTGTTTATTCATCTTCGACTTCAGGCAGTTTTTTCTTAAGCAAGGTGGCTTGAGCAAAATAGGCCTATTTAATCGTCTTGGCTAATTGTCTTTTCATTACAGGGTTTTTATTGTTACTTATTGAAACAATAAACCTACTGTAGGCTATTTGTGGTTTTGGTATGCTGTCCCCTTCTAAGTAAAGTTGAGTCTAAGGTCTGAAGGTGGTATTATCGGACTTTGTTGCCAACAAAGGAATCTGTTGGCCTGGTCAGATGTGGCAAAAGCTTCCGGAGGCTCAACAGAAGAAAATTCGGGTTGAAACAGAAAGGTATTCATCTAAGAGAAGGAAGCAGTGGTCTACTCAAAGTTTACTTACAGAAATAGTAAATTTCGTTTTCAGCACGTCTACACATTAAACTAGAAGAACATGGTTGTCCGAGTTGATTCAGCTCCAGGAGACGCCGAGAAGAAGAATAAACTATAATAGTTGGCTTCAAAATTAACTTTGACATAAAACAGTAGGTGGTTGATGGTATTGCATCGAGCAAGTCAGTCGTTATATTTCTTTATATCCCCTTTTTTGGTTTTAATATTGTCGTTACTTGAATGTATGTTATTTTTGTTACTTTATTCAATGATTTTGACAAGTATAGGGGAAAATATGCAAAGCCGGATTTTGTAAAGTTTATTTCTCTGGAAATAAATTACTTTGTGGGAACTGGTTGCTTTTGTTTTTAAGAAATATAGACACTCTTCTCTTTCTGATAGAAAGTAAACTTTCCCATTCCCCCTTGTTATCTCTTTTATTTTTATACATTTCTCAACCACTTCCCCATGCCTGACAGTTACTGATATATTTCTAGGGCAAGACAGAGATTAAGTAGAGCATATTTATTAAATTGAGCACATTTCTCACGATATACTTTTCCCATTACAGAGTGGCATACTCTCACAAAGATCTTTTACTCACATTATTATCAAGATATAAAACAATGCAAACTGCTACATAAAATGCACGAACCTTTTCTTCTTGTAAAATAAATAATGATGCATATTTACGCTTTAATTCATATTACCTTTTTCTTAGAACAGAAACTGTGAGTTTTGTTCTTCATCAAATTTTTATTCAAGGTGGCTGTAATGGTTATCGTCGTAGGAAATGGACACGGCGACACGAGTTCAAATCCTGGACGAGACTGATTGCATTTCACATAGTACTAATACTCTTCTGGAAAGGTATGAATCCAATAATTCTCCCTCCAGCTATGAGTAAATAGTGAAGCAACTAGTCTAGGAGAAGGAATACTCTGAATTCAAACCTGTTAAACTCTGCTTAAAAACTTCCCGAACAGAGGAGTTGGTAAATACAATCAAATTTTTACTCCAGTTAAGAAATGAATTTATTGAATTTGCAGTTCTGTGTTTTAATCTGTCATAAAACGATTTCCCACTACACATCCAATTAAGTCCTGAGCCGTTTAATTATCAAAAAAAAAAAAAAAATACAAAGTTAACCAGTGTAATAGACAGCTGTTAAACTAGGGACAGCCAAAACCGCGACTCTCATTGGATGGTTTCAGTCAGGTGACCATAGCTGTTCTAGAGTTAGAATAATTTAGTGAGTTATAGAGAAATACCTGATGTAAACGTTACCCCCTCTCCCCACCACATTATCTCAGTCTTCTAACCATTCCTTCTTACGCCGGCCGGTGATCAACTAGTGGTTCGAGGGGGCAACGCACATTTCTTTACCTACCACACAAGAATTCGATCGAGGGAACGGAGAAAATAGAAGGACAAACGAACAAACAAAGCTTGGGGTTAACCAAGAGCAGAGGAAGGTATTGCAACACTATATGCATGTGCAGACTATCGCTAGCGTGGGTTACTAGCGAAAATTCCACAATGCTACTGGAATCAGACTCATCTTGACTCACTCTCGCTGGACCCTATCCCATGCTGCCTCACCTCTCTGCTGTCCAACCGCCAACTGCCCTCTGCTGGGTCGCGTCGTCCACTCCCATTCGCGTCCCCGTACCACTTCCGGATACGGCGAGATTTCATGTCCAAGAATCCTTTGTCTGGTTTCGCTCCAAAACAAACAATTGAACCGTCTGCTTTGGCAGCCCAAACACATAGTGCTACATACCACCCTCTCTTACCCTTGTCATTTATTCTCAATAAATTACAACACAATTCAACAACAAGCAAAAGAACAAAAACATTTACTGTAAGTAACAACCGAACTTCCAAAATTTTAAAGGGGTTCGGTGCTCCCCAAAAAAAAAAAAAAAAAATAATATAACAACACCATATCATCATACACATAAAAAAAAAATTTTTTTAAATAAAAAAAATATTGCTGGATTCAGCTCTTCCACCTTGCTCTCCTCTGAACTATTCTGGGGTCTCCTGACTCATCCCTATTCTTCATTCCAATAGGACTTTTTGATTCACCTCCAACATTATTCAATTTTCTTTCAATTCGCCCCGCCCCCACCCAACAAAACACAGGGGAATTTTAATCACCCCTACCCAACGATTTTAAGAGGACTTTTCCATTCACCTCCAACGTTATTCAATTTTCGAACATTTCACCCCATTCTCCAACCCATCAGAACACAGGGGAATTTTAACCACCCCTACCCAACAATTCAGGAGTATTTTTGGACTTGTCTCCCCCCTTTCCTTACGACGTGGGAGCATCAGTAATCTCCGCAGTTCGATCGGTGTCGTAACAGGAATAATGTTCCAGAAAGCACTGTGGAATTCACCTCCCAACCTGGGGCCTTCACTGCCCCCTGCAACAAACAAAACAAGTCTCTCAGCCATCAATCACCATGGATTTTCAAAAGATAAGAAAAAAAACAAAGCAATTGACACCATCTCCCAGACCGTCCAGCCATGACCAGCCAGGGGGGAGCAGCAACCGGACACCGCTCTGCGCCCAGGTATCGTCTTCCCAACCCATCGTCAACCGTTTCCTCGGTACCATGTTCATCAATTCTATGTCAATCAGGCCACTCGCTTTCCCAAATCATCATTTGTATAACTTACTACCCCTCGATACCAGTCCGCGAAACGGGGCTCCCGTGCACCCCCCCGGGGGGAACACGATCAGACAAAGTGAAGAAGTGCCAAGAGCAGTTAAACTCACAAAAAATAAACCCAGAAAATCCATGAAGGTAAAAAAATAAATAAATAAATAAAATAAAATAAAATAAAAATAAATAAAAAAAAAAAGGATAAACAAATAACAATAAACAACAAAGCAAATGACACGGTAAGCCCAGTCCCCCAAAACCAACAAAAAACAAGGCAAGTATAACAAAAAAAAAAAAAAAAAAACTAACAAAAACAAAGGATAGCAAAAAAAAAAAAATCCACACAAATTAAACAACAGAAAAAAAAAATTAATAATAAACAATTCACAGACAAAAAAATAAAAAAAAATAAAATAACAACAATTGACAATTATATAAAATAAAATTGTTCTGAAGGAATCTGTCACGCATCCACCTTCTAACCCTTGTCTCTCTTGCCTTGAGATCTCTGCCCACTTCTACCATTTCTCTTTGCGTCTTTTTTTTCTTCTCTCCTGTCCACTTGAATTCTTCCCTCTACCGGAGGTGGTGTGGGAGGGGATAGCGTTTGCTTCCAACCGTTTTTTTTTTTTAAATCCACAAAAAACAAAAACTTTCTTTTCTTCCTAAAATCCAAAGTTTACTTATTCTTTTTCTTTCTTTTTTTTTTTTTTTTTTAACTGAGACAGGCATGGATGCAGTGACAAAAATTCCCTTGCAATCTTTCTTTCTTTCTACTTTTCGTTCTCTCTTTTTCTTTCTTTTTTTTTCTTGACTTTATCTGTTCTTCCTTCTTTTTCTTTGTTCAAATTTTTCCGCCATTTTTATTTTTTTTATGTTTTTATATTTTCCATTTTTTTTTTGTTTTTGTGGTAGAAGCTTTCCTCCACCCTCTACCCTCTGCACTCGGATGATCCGACTTTGACCAGTCGATTTTAACCTAGCTTAGAAATCTCACTTTCTCTCTAATTTTTCGTTTCATCTTCCCTTTCTCTGGGGTTTTGAAATACCACAATTTTTTTTTTTCTTTTAGTGAACCTTGCAGCAAAAAATTTTTTTTTTTTTTTAATCGGTGACTTATCACCTTTCCAGCATAAAAAAAATTACTTCCCAGAACGGACTAACTTTCTTAAGCCACTGGTCCTAACACTTAAGTATAAAAATTACTATGTGAAACTGCTACGAAGAAGGAAAAAAAAATGCATTTGAATTCTACCGGTCAAGTTAAGTGTGAAAACCGGGTAGGGGAAGAAGAAGACCTTCCCTTACCTTCTAACAAAAATACAACAAAAATTATCAGCAGTTAAGGGGTTAAACATATACACACACACAAAAACGAAATAGATTACTTGGTTTTTTTTTTCTACATCTTAAAATTTCCTTAATCTAACAAATCTTTTTTTTTTGTTCTTATATTCGAGTGCAGTGGGGGAGGGGGGAATGTGTATTCCTACCTTTGTAGATTTCTTTCTTTTCCACCTTTTTTTCTTTGTCTCTTCCGTTTTCTTTTTCTTTTCTCTCTGTCTCGCTGGTGGCGGGCACTTATAGCATTTTCTTTTTTTTTTCTTTTTCCGTTCGTCTGTCAGCCTCTAAACACCCCGCTCCCTGATCAATTCCAATTTTTTTTTAATCAGGTTTTTTTCTCTGGTCAACGGCACCATTTGTAAACGTTACCCCCTCTCCCCACCACATTATCTCAGTCTTCTAACCATTCCTTCTTACGCCGGCCGGTGATCAACTAGTGGTTCGAGGGGGCAACGCACATTTCTTTACCTACCACACAAGAATTCGATCGAGGGAACGGAGAAAATAGAAGGACAAACGAACAAACAAAGCTTGGGGTTAACCAAGAGCAGAGGAAGGTATTGCAACACTATATGCATGTGCAGACTATCGCTAGCGTGGGTTACTAGCGAAAATTCCACAATGCTACTGGAATCAGACTCATCTTGACTCACTCTCGCTGGACCCTATCCCATGCTGCCTCACCTCTCTGCTGTCCAACCGCCAACTGCCCTCTGCTGGGTCGCGTCGTCCACTCCCATTCGCGTCCCCGTACCACTTCCGGATACGGCGAGATTTCATGTCCAAGAATCCTTTGTCTGGTTTCGCGCCAAAACAGACAATTGAATCGTCTGCTTTGGCAGCCCAACCACATAGTGCTACACCTGGCATAAGCTGTCAAATGCTCTATCTCTGCTCTTATCATAAACTACACCTTTAAGCCTAATTTCTTGTGATTAAAAGTCGGAAATATAAGGTAAAATATATCATGACATGATTGTCGTATTGTCATTCATTATCAACAAACAAGATATAAGATAGCGACTCAAAAGAGACTCCAGTTCAACACATGGCGACAAGATGACAAACCGATGAAGAAGCGAAATGAAGCAAAGACTGAACTAAGATGTGAAGATGGGAGCTGACTTATTAGAGAGTAAGGGCCATATTACATAAGCATATATAACATACATGTACATATAGTATATAATGATCAGTAGAGTGAGGATCTTGCAACACATGGAAACTGCTTCCCAATATTCCTAAATATTTGTCTTCTCCCTGGCTAATGATTTCAGCGTTGAATAGTTCAATTTCTTCTATTCCTCATTCCTATTCCCCATTGGAAGTATTACACATTTATCGATTCTGAATATAATTCCAACATCTTGGCCGAAAGTCCTGATATTTTGGATTAATTATTCTAATTCGATTTTATTTTGGGCCTCCAAATTTAGGTCATCTACGTACATAAAATATTCCTGATGAAGTATTGAATATATAATTGAATGAACAATATCCTGTTAATTCGAAATTAAAATAATTTTTCTATTATTAAAAATTGATTATAGGTTAGTGAAATCAAGGTGATATTAATGGTAAAGTTGATATATGATTCACTTATTAGACTCATCCAATTTCTTTTAATTTGGTAAATGTGACCTATTAACTGCTTATTTAGTTACTAAATTATGAACAGGGCTTAGACCCTGCTCACTCATAAATGATTAGTATTTAGCTCAATAAAGATTAGTATTGAGTCAATAAAGATTATTTAATCCAGTTTAGAATCAAATTCCAAATAGATACATGCAAACAATGAGTCCAATACGAGGTGCATACGATAAGTTTCCAGACTTTGTGCACTTTTATTGATAGTACACACATGAAACCCTAGTCCCCTTCGAAGTAATCTCCTCTGGTTGCAATGCACTTGATGTAC
Source organism: Sepioteuthis lessoniana (assembly GCA_963585895.1). Classification (NCBI taxonomy): domain Eukaryota; kingdom Metazoa; phylum Mollusca; class Cephalopoda; order Myopsida; family Loliginidae; genus Sepioteuthis; species Sepioteuthis lessoniana. The sequence continues at coordinate 101,879,488 of OY757916.1, read as the reverse complement.
CGTTCCAACAACTTCTGGAGGGCCCAAATTAAATACTTCTTGTGTGAGCGTGTCAATGACCTTCGTCACAGCCTCTTTTATATCCTCAATTGTCTCATAACGTCAGCCTCTGAGCTTAGGGAATAACCAAAAGTCACAGGGGGCAAGGTCTGGAATATAGGGAGGGTGAAGAACTGTCTTGATGCCCATCTTGGTTAAATAGTGTGACAAGGATGGAGTTGTTGACTGGTGCATCGTCCTGGTTGAAATGACACTGAGCCGATTTGAAGAGTGCTAGCCTCTTCCGATCGAATCTCTTCCTGAACTCCCTTAAAACCTCAACATAGTAACCCTAAGTCTAACCCTTTGGCCAATCAAGTCTGGTGTTCTGACTTCCTTACTCCTCCCACACCTCTCATTATCCCTCACAGACTTCCCGCCTTTCTTGAATCTCTTATGCTACTCAAAAACTGATGCTCGATTCAGGCAAGATGCTCCAAAAGCAGTCCGAAGTATTCCATACGTTTCTGTGGCATTTTTCCAAGTTTAAAACAGAATTTTATTGCATATCATTCTTCTAAAGTGTCAGATTGCATTTTTGAAATTCGCCAGCAGTGACAATCAGGCTTTAGTTGGGTGTATTCCAATTCCTGCAGTAGGTGTTCATTTGAACCTGAAATTATAAAAATTGGTCAGTCATCTCATAAGATGTATAGCAATAGCATATTGAATTTTCAAGAGTCTACGACAATTTTAAATGCCCATACGAATCTGGAAACTTATCGTATGCCCCTCGCATCAGCAAGATGTTCGACACTTCCGGGAATTGTCGAATTAAACGGCTTAAATTAGATTTCTTGTAATAACTAGATTTTCTCTTTTTGCCCAAATGCAACGTCGGTGGTTATTTACTTCAAATGGGATATTGTTGATGGTTTATACCACGACAATAATCTAGCAAATGGCTAAACGAAAAGGCAAAAAACAAATGATAGATTATCTAAATTCATCCTCAGTCCAGCCTATTTACTCGCATGAATTCACTATCAAAAAAATTCGTCGGCAAATTAACCAAAGCTTCACCCTTAATACATCACGATGAACAGTTAATAGAACATTATAAACATTGAATATTGCGTGATCTTAGTATATTGCAGGATAGACAAAGAATATCTTTATTATCAAAAACACACGAAGAGAGAAATTTGGTGAATCAAATGCCTAATTGATTCATTCTAACGGTATGTCAATGCGTCAAGGGTTACTTTATGCGTAGGTATTAGGGAATCACCAATATTGTAGGTTCATATTTGCATCTTTTTTGTAGGTCTCTCCTAAGTGCATCTTTTGACACAAATTAGCCTGCGGGTACGAACCCGAATCATTTTTAAACACATTAAATAGACCAATATATGAAGCCCAAACAGGTAATGCAACTCTTGGTAGAAGTGGACCTGGGAGTAATGGCAATGATTGGGTATTCCACCCTCCCAAGATCTTCAGAACTAGAACCTCAGTATCAGATGCAATTTTATATCATAGTCAAAGTAACTCTTTTTTTGCAAGAGATATGGTGACTGGTCCATTGGTACAGTGATTGGGTGTTCACCGATGGCCTGGGAAACCGGGGTTCAATCCTAGGTCGAGTCATACCAGAGACGCAAATATGGTACCTGATGCTTCCTTGATGCCTTCACACATAACGCTCAGCATTATATGGAACGGATCAAGAGTAAATGGAACAATCCAGAGAAAGAAGTTGCGCTCTCCATTACACGTCTGTGTTGTTATTTGGGAGAGTTCGAGTCGCGCTCAACAACGGTTGACCTACTTTCAATCAACGTATTCTAAACTTAGCCAACAGAGCCCTCATACACCTGACTTACTCGCTTTTTATTGTCCAGTCGGTTGGGGCTGAAGAATACACTGACTGCACCTCTGCAGAGGGGTAAGACCCCCCTAACGAGTGTCCTGGATATGACACTAAACAATCTGATGGTGAGGTTCCAGCAGTGCTGGAGCTTTGGGGAATGCGGAATACCCCTTCATTGCCATTGCTCCCAGGTCTACTCTGGCCCGGATTGGTAGCACCTGATAGGGCCCTATCTATGGGTTGAATAGAACTAACAGCATACTTATGCTAAACTGAACTGTTTGAGTAAACTGAATAGTTTGAAATAGAAATGCATTTGACAATTAAACCGTACTTACATTTAAAATGCGTGCTTATGCTTAACTGAATTATTTGAAATAGAACTGTTTTTCGACATCAAAACTGTATTTACACTTAACTGAATTGTTACATATAACTTCTTGAATAGTTTGAAATAGAAATGATTTTGACAATTAAACTGTGTACTTATGCTAAACTGAATTGTTTGAAATTTTACATAAAAATGGATCTGGCGTTAAATAACCTACAAAGGTTGATATGCCATAAAACCCAACAAACCAACCAACTCGCTTTCTATATATCTAATTATACATCCATCTTCACTCATTTCCAAATTTGCAATCATTTTTCTATTCCTTTATACCTCTCGTCATTATATCATTTAACCCTTTGCTAAGCAGGAGTTACTTTGACCTAACTTACCTCTGGAGCTCAGAAAGAACCCCCAGATATACTTAAGTCTAGCATACCAGACTCTTTCATCAAGTAATAAAACCATTAAATTCATAATGGGTTTCTCTCTCAATGTTAACAAGTGCGCAGTTTACAAGTTGTTGGAGCATTCAAAGATAAAGTTCCACGTGAAATCAGTGAGGCAAATATCGGTCAGCATTTAAAACTTTCTTTTTCTCTTGTTCACAACGGAAAGAAAATCATTTTTCAATAAGATACTTATTCCACGGGTAACGTAATTTTCAGACACATCACCTTCAGAATCTAATTTATTCTGCTCTGTATAAAGTTAGTTGTCGGTTACCAATTCAAATCAAAACCAGAATAGTTCATTCATGTAAGACACAGTTTATTTTTACAATGGCATAATGTTAGAGAAACTCAAGAAATATACTAGCATATTTCTTGAAAATAAAGATATTATTTATGTATGAATCTACGCTTCTACCAATGGCATATCAATGTATTCTGCCTAAAAGCCTATCAGCTTGGTATCAGAGTAAAGTGTTTTTACCAACGGAAATCCCAAAACTGTTTAAAAATCTGAGAAATATGTGATTTCAAAGAGTAAAACATCCAATACTTTCTCAGAAATGAATTGAAAATAAGAAAAACCAGACGTATGATATATAGATGAATATTTATTTCATATGAAGTAATGTTTAAAATATTTATTTATGATTAAGTGATTGATTTTAACGGTATATCAACTTGTCTAGGGTTATTTCATGCTCAGAAGTTAGGGAATAACATTCATGTCTACATTTTTGTTTGCCCAGTCAGCTGGGGCTGTAGAATACACTGACTGCACCTCTGCAGAGGGGCAAGAACCCCCCTAACGAGTGTCCTGGATATGACACTAAACAATCTGATGGTGAGGTTCCAGCAATGCTGGAGATTTGGGGAATGCGGAGTACCCCTTCATTGCCATTGCTCCCAGGTCCACTCTGGTCCGGAGTGGTAGCACCTGATAAGGGTCCTATCTATGGGTTAAATAGAATTAACAGCATACTTATGCTAAAATGAATTGTTTGAGTAAAACTGAAATAGAAATGCATTTGACAATTAAACCGTACTTACATTTAAAATGCGTGCTCATGCTTAACTGAATTATTTGAAATAGAACTGTTTTTCGATATTAAAACTGTATTTACACTTAACCGAATTGTTACATACAACTGCTTGAATAGTTAGAAATGGAAATGTTTTTGACCATTAAACTGTGTACTTATGCTGAACTGAATTGTTTTGAATAGAACAGATTATTTACATAAAAATGGATTTGGCGTTAAATGACCTACAAAGGTTGATATACCATAAAACCTAACAAACCAAACCAACCAAACCTACATTTTTTGCATGGATATTTTGTAAGATATTTTTTCTTCCATTATTTTTTTTTTTTTGCTGTCATGTCTTTCGAATACTAATCATTTTTAAACAAATATACTAGATAGGGCCCAATCAGGTAGTACCATTCCGGGTCAAAGTAAATCTGGGAGTAATGGCAATGCACGAGTACTCCACACTACTCAGAACTTCAGAACTTGAGCCTCACCATCAAGCACTATTTATTGCCGTACCTCGGACGTTCTGTCTTTGGAGGGCCCTATTCCACAACTGAGTATATTGTGAGTGTTAGCTCCACCGTTAAGGTGGTTATAGTATTTTATTTTAATAATTATTTTATATGTATTTAATTAGATGCCCCTCGGTATAGATTCTATACTGCTATATGATTTTTTAACTATCCTTTTACATTGATTTGGCAGCCCCAAGTATATATATTGACGAAATATAAAGATTGAACATTCCTCAGAACAAAAAGTCAAACTATCTCGACCCTCTTCTTTTCTGAGATAAGGAGATTTTTCCCTTCAGTGAAAATCCATCAAACTCGAAAACACGGCCGCATTTAATAACTGAGGAAGAGTAACAAATTCACAACACCGATTAAAGACGAAATTCCAGCCAGCTAGTCTCTGATTCTATGTAGATGTGACAGCTTGTGGCATTTCGATGAGAAGAAGAACACAAAGATTCTACCGGGGAGTCCCTATGGTGTAACGGCTAAAGTACCAAACTACGGTCTCAAAGTAAGCGAGATCGAAATCAAACCGCGCGATTACGTTCATTTTTAGTTTAATACCCTTTAAAAAGGTATGAACCCCCTTATCTACTCAGTTATGAGTTAAAAAGTATCAATTCTGTGCTTCTACTGCGATGACTTATGTTATATAATTACGGAATGATTTTTTTATATTAATCATTAATTAATTTTTCGTTAATTATATTCTATCATTCAGTTTGGTTGGGCTTTAAATTATTCGGCTCTTAGTTCAGGTGCATAGATGTTGGGTACAGTTTACGCTCATGCGCAGAGGATATGACAATCAAAATTGTCATAATAAATCCCAGATAGGAAATGAAGCCGGAGTAGGAATGACTTCATGCCCTGAAGTGATGGGCTGAGAATTTGAAGATTTTGAAAAAGACGTCAATTGGGACTCGACTGTGGGCCAGTCGAGTTGGTAGTTTACTGGGGACTGTAGAAGTTGAGTTCCCACCATGGTGTTGAGAAGTTGGGGTTTCGACCGTTAAGGCATACGGTTAAGATTTTTGGGTCCCGACCAGCGAAGATGAAAGGAGATCTAAAACTCCACGAGATGTGCCGAGCGTTTGAGTTTTGTTAGCATAGTATGATACGAAAGACTTTTTAGAATTGTGTGTCTCTCTCTTCTCGTGTCGAAGAACCGAACTCAGAAGGCAAGAACAACAGTGAGTTCGCCTGTTAATATGTTATAGATTTCCCTGTAATTGAATTTGTACATGTGCCGTTAGATTAAGATATCATTGTGATTATGATATCATTATGGCTATGGTTGTGAGTATACAACACTTAGGTATGAATTATTCCGCGTTTTTACAGTGTCATTAAACAAAGAAAACAAATCAAACAGATCCTACATTTTTTTGAAAGTTGCCTCAAATCGTCCTCAAACCGCGGCGCAATATGCATCAAGTTGGATTTGGTCGAAAGCGAGAATTTTTCAGCATGAAATAAAATACACGCAGAACCACCATTCCCGTGTGATTACGTAAGAAACGGTTACTGTAAACGAATAATAACATTAACGGCCGAAAGTAAACGCGTTTTCTTATTTTTTAAAATTTTTTAATCACAAACTGCACTCTAAAAATGAAGATAAACGTCCAATGTAGTCTCTACTTTTAATTGATCTGGCGTATCTATCTATCTATCTATCTATCTATCTATCTATCTTTCTCTTAATACCCTGTCAGGTGGCAAAAGCGGCTTGGTAGTGCCAGGAGTGGCAGTATGGCCTTGAGCTACCGAAACTATGTTATCACCTCTGGTTGGCGGCTGATGAGGGCAGGGTATCGCACGAGCTTTCACATGTTGAATGATGAAAAAAAAAAAAAATCGGATCCTACTAAAATATAATCGTAGACGAACAAAGTCTGACAGCCAGTCATCCTGTTCCAGCAGTCAATAAAAAATCTGTAAGTTAGGTCTAAATATAAATTTTTAAAAAACCTTTTAAAAAAACAATATTTACTACACTGCTAACCGAAAGTTAAATTTAAAACGGAAGTGGGCTTAATGAAGAGGTAAATCCTCACCCCTGTTCGACTCCCTCCCACCTCTTCGACTCCCTCATACTATCCCCTCCCACTACCATGTGTCTATTCAATTTTTTTATCCAAAATGATCTGAAGAAGTCCTGTTACTTTTTTCGTGTTTTTGAAAACCTCAAAAATGCGTAACAGGATTGAAATAAATTTATAATCCTATGTGACCGGTTTCGTTGTTTTTCTTAAAGTATATATATATATATATATATATATATAAGAATGATATATATATATATATATGTATAAGAATAATATATATATATATATATATATATATATATATATATTGGAATATGTCTGGAACGCTACCTTCTTTTTTTATTGTCTATGACTGCTAATTTATCGGATGATGTATTTCTGGAACAATTCTCAGATAGTGAGCTGACAAAAGACGGCAGAGAGAAATCGAAGATGACCGGCACCTAATTAATTTCACTAATTTTTTTCTTGCCTTCTAAGAGTCTCCTTGCTTAAACGTCCCACCATCGTTTTAATCTAGCATCTCTCTAAAAGCCCTTCACGTTCTTGTTCTCTTTTTCAATCATCTGTTCTCTTTTTTGACATACTCAGGCATGTACAGGGAGGTGCTTGTCACGTCCTCTTAGCTCGTCTTCAGCAGAAGATTTGAATATCGAAGCTGCTGCTTGTTCTTTGCTTAAAGAAAAATGAAAATAAAAAAATAAAAGGACCAAAAAAAAAGCCTATCGGAAAGACTGGGTGGGTAAGATAGAATAAATATGCTCGAGAATAAAGCTGTAGCAAAGAAAGCACCTGATCAGACACAAAAATCAAGATGATTGAAATAAAAAAAATGGAGCGGTTATTGTTTATTCTAAAGGGAGAAGGAAAATAAAAAATAAAAAAATGGAATGAGAGGAAGACAGGAATTTCATTTCTGAAGGGAGGAACTGGAGTATTGAATTCGTAGATCACATCATTGCTTCGGCCTAAATATATGAACTTATATGAGAAAGGTGATGATAATAATTCTCAAGAAGGGAATGGAGCTAGAAACCAAATTTTCATAAAAGAATATATATATATATATATATATATATATATATATATATATATATATAAGTTGTAAGTTGGCCGACCGTTGTTGAGGGCGGGCTGAAGGCTCGATAGCTACTTCTCTGACGTGTAGGGGAGGGTGATGTTCCTTTCCCTGAACTTTCCACTACCCTCGTTCTGTACCTTATAATGTTGATTGTTAAGCAAGGAGGCATCAAGTACACATTTTTGAATCATTGGTATAACTCGAGCTGGGTTACACACACACACACACATATATATATATATATATATATATATAGGCTGCTTATCAATATATACACACATACACTCACACACATAGATTCACACAAATACACTCACACACACTCACACACGCACATATATAGGCTGGTTATCAATATATATACACACACTTACACGCACACACACACACACACACACACATACACACACACGCGCGCACACCCATATATATATATAAAAATATTTGTATTCATATATATATAGACCGGTTATCAATATATACACACATAAACACACACACACACACACACTGTGGGTCAGTCTTTCTGTCTGTCTATCTCTCTTTATATATATATATATATATAAAGAGAGATAGACAGACAGACAAACTGACTGTGTTATATATATATATATATATATATATGTGTATATATATATATATATATATATAGAGAGAGAGAGAGAGAGAGAGATCCTACCATGAAAGCCATGTCCAGTCGTAAACCTTTTAGTGGTATAATGATTTTTATCATCTTTTTGATTATTGATATTGAAGACGAGAGCAATTGTTAGTGTAAATCTCTCACACACTCTCTACATCCCCCATACACACATACGCACACGCACGCACTCGCATGCATTGACACATACACACATGCTTGCACGCATTCATAGATAGTTAGATAGGTATATAACATGAAATGAACTTCATGAAGAAAGTGTGCTTCTCATCGAGAAGGTGACTGTGACCTATCAAAAATTAATAACCAGTGAAAAGCAATGTTGCTGTGTGGCCTAAATTATTTCACAAAATTTAAATGGCAAAACTTCAAATTACGATGGCAAATTATATGTTTTACAAAAATATTTTTTTATATTCTATAAAATGTTACAAATTACGAGGTGCATACTCAAGTTTCCAGACTTTTTTTCGCATAGGCATTTGAATTTGTGGTAGACTCTTGAAAATTCAATAAGTTATTGTTATACATCTTATGAGATGACTGACCAATTTTTATGATTTCAGGTTCAAATGAACAGCAACAGCAGGAATTGGAATACACCCTACTAAAGCCTGGTTGTCACAGCTGGTGAATTTCAAAAATGCAATCTGACACTTTAGGAGAACGATATGCAATAAAATTGTGTTTTAAACGATATACAATAAAAATTTTAAGTTTTAAACTTGGAAAAAATGCCACAAAAACGTATGGAATATTTCAGACTGCTTTTGGAGCATTTTGCCTGAATCGAGCATCAGTTTTTGAATGTTGAGGTTTTAAGGGAGTTCAGCTAGAGATTCCGTCGGAAGAGGCCAGCACTCTTCAAATCAGGTCAGTGGCATTTCCACCTGGACAATACACCAGTCCACAACTCCATCCTTGTCACAGACTATTTGACCAAGATGGGCATCGTGACAGTTCCTAACAGCCCGTATAGTCCAGACCTTGCTACCTGTGACTTTTGGTTATCCCCTAAACTCAGAGGCTGTCGTTATGAGACAATTGATGAAATGAAAGAGGCTGTGACGAAGGTCATTGACACGCTCACACAAGATAACTTCCATGGGGTATTTCAGAAATTGTTGGGACGGTACAACAAGAGCATTGCAGCCGGAGAAGATTACTCCGAAGGGGAATAGAATCTCATGTTGTACCATAACCATGATATGGCTATGTATGAAACGTACATCGAATGTCCATAAAGATAGAACATAGGAATCTCGAAATTCGAAAAACACGTAACGACTTCTCAGTTCAGGTACGAAACTTTTAATTGCCTTTGAGTTTAAAGGTTCTTCGACATAAGGAGAGAGAGGCACAATCTTTCTATTCTGTCTTTTTTATCTGCACCCCCCCCATCCCACAACACGTGTGGCACCCACCACAAAGGTCCCTGCGAGCAAGCGAAAACCAACCGTCTTCCCCCGAGGCAGGTCTCATCTCAACTCTGACTTTTTCAAAATCTCCCCAAATCCTCCACGCTCTTCCGGTGCGTGATGTCATTCGCACTCGCTAGCCTCCGTTTCCCTTCTCGGGCTATTGTGACATCTCTGAGTGATACGTTCGCTCTGCGTGCACGCGCGTGAACACCTGTGTTAATTTTGCACCTAACTAATCCATGTGCTGAGCCGAATGGTTCTCAGCCCAACTAAACCCAAAGGCACAAACCGAAATCCCTCGGCCGTTATATTACAATGTGTGTACTATCTATAGAAGTGCCCATACGAAAAAAGTCTGGAAACTTATCATATACCCCTTGTATATCATTGATTATTTTAATGGAAAATGTAAAACGATTATCTACCATTCTTTCTTAGAACTAAAAAGATATTGAATCCGGAATAAAAAGATAAATGTTTAAATCGGTGAATTTTAGTGTCTCTAATCTATATTTAAATTCATGTCTACAATTTTTTTCCAGATATTTTACCGAATAAGTTTACCATCATAAAATTGTATGGAATATAGCAGATAAATTTATTTTCATTCATGTGATTAATCTTTTATAGAGACCGTTACCTTTTGTTGACGTCTTTATTTTTAATATATTTTATATCTTATTTATTTATAAGTTTATTTTTAATTGTGAAACGAAGTTGCAAAAATAAACTCACGAAAAACCGAAATCAATTATGTTTTTTTTAAATAATTGTAATAATCTTTAAAAAAACATGTTGCAGTGAAGTACGAGTAATGTAGCTGATATCTTAATATTTATTGACAGAATATTTTTCATTTCAGAAATTGGTATATATATGGTTGGTTGGTTGGTTGGTTGTTTTGTTTTACGGTGTATCAACTCTTTTTGAGTCATTTAACGCCGAATTAAATTTCAAACAAATCAGTGTTAGAATAAGTATAGTTTTTTGTTTACTAACATTTAAGTTTCAAAACAGTTCTATTTCAAACAATTCAGTTTAGCATAAGTACATAGTTTAGTTCTGTTTAAGAACAATCCTTTTTCAAAAAGTTCTGTTTAGCATAACATTTACAATGTCAAAAACAATTATATTTCAAACATTTCAGTTAAGCATAAATACACAGTTTACTTCTATTTGATCCATAGATAAAACCCTCTTAGATGCTATCACTCCGGTCAAGAGGGGACTTGGGAGTGATGGCATTACTAGAACCTCACCATTATATAGTTTCGTATCATATACAGGACACTCGTTATGTGGTCTTACCCCTCTGCAGAGAATCAGTCGTTATATTCTACAGATCCAGTCGGATTGGCAAGGTATATATATATATATATATATATATATATATATATATATATATATATATATGTGTGTGTGTGTGTGTGTGTGTGTGTGTGTGTGTGGGTGTATTGAAGAATTATAGTGATAAGCAAACATCTAAATTAAGATTGACTCACTGTATTTGTGTCTGTCTGTTTGTCTCAGTCTCTTTCTCTCTCAATGTATTTCCCAGTGTTTTTCTCTCTTTTTCTGTGTTTCTTTGCGTCTCTGTCTCTGTCTTCGTCTCTTTGTCTCTCTCTCTCTATACATATATATATATATATACAATGACTGCTGTACAAACTGCATTGTTGCGTCAAGCAAAGTTTTCATCAGATTATGATTCGGTTCAAATATAGCTTAGAGGTCGAAAAATCTTTACCATTAACCTTGGTCACCCCATCAGTTTCTCAACATACCACCTGTTTTTTTTTCTTTTTAAGTTAGACGTCACTGTGTGAGAATGTCATATCCATGCTAATGTAGTAGAGCCTTTTATTGTATTTTTTAAAAAAATTTTCCACTTGTCTGATATCAAAAGATATGATATCCAAGATTAGTCAGGTTTACAGAGATCAATCTAGTTAGGAAACCTTGGCATTTGACCACCAATACGAAATATATATGTTATTCCGCCATTTCTGGAACATTGTTCTCGCAGAGGCCTCATACTTTTTACAGTTTACATTGATGTGCCCGGTTGATATTTTTCTTCAAAGTAACCGTTAATTCAACATCGAAAGCTTTCCTTAAATTAATAAACCCATTGATAGTAAGTGGACGCTGCGCATTTAACGTTATTTCAAGTGAAAATGTGAGCTGATGTTTCAAATCAAATACAACGTGCCAGTCCGTGCAACCACCAAACATTATGATACGTCCCTGTTTTCATGCAATATTTTCGAAAAAATTCCGCGTTTAATTATATATATTACTTTATTTCTGTAATTATTGAAACCTTCATTGGTAATTTCACAGAATCAGCACTTATCCAAGAACTTCATTCTGACTCCACGAATAACTTCTTGGAGCAAACTCTTATCATGAAAGAAAATCTTTGAAGCTATCAGTTTTCTTATATGTTCTGCATAGATCACTAACCCTCAGAAATTTTGTTTAACTGATGTAGGTAAGATGCTGTCGACTGCCTTTATAAGTAAAATTTTTAGGCTCCATCTGTTTGATACGACTATATATGACAGTTCTGTCATTTGGCTTCTCTCATCTAATTCCTTAGGTCTGTTTTCCTGGTCCGACAGCTGGAGTAATATTCTTGTTTCCTCCATCTTTTTTTTTTCATTCATTTTAGATTCTTTGAACCGCAAACGCTGTGGATGAAAACCTATTCCTGCTCTTCAATTTTCCACTGTGTAACTTACTTCTTTCATCTTTAGGAGGGAATTTACATTCTCCACAGACTGATTTGAATCTATTTCTTACCCCGTTATTACGAAGGGTGAACGTCTTTTAATAGTGGATCGCAAGAGTCACGCACCATCTGGAGCACTCACGACTTACCTAATTTTTATTCCTCAACAAGTGACATCACTAATTATTTCAGCTTTGTTGACGAACTAGAATTCCCACATTGGGGAATCCAATCGTTTTCTTCAGAAACTTACTGTTTAAACGAGCCATTGTTTCAATTCTTGTTAATAATACCTAATATATCTGCATTAACCATAATCTAGGAATTAACTCAAAATAAATACACCACAAATTAACTTTATCAAATAGGCCGCATTTATCAATGGAGCGTAATGCATCCTCTAGTTTTTAGACGTTATATATATATATATATATATACGAAGATCATAAATAAATTTCCAGACTTTTTTCATATGAGCACATTTATTGATAGTATACAAATGAACCTCTAGTCCTTTCGAAGTAATCTCCTCCGGCTGCAATGCACTTGTTTTACCGTTCCAACTATTTCTGGAGACCCCATCGAAGTCCTCTTGTGTGACCGTGTCAATGACCTTCGTCACAGCCTCTTTCATGTGTGTGTGTGTGTGTGTGTGTGTGTGTCTGTCTGTCTGTCTGTGTCTCTGTTATTGTATGTATGGACCCAACCCCTCTGCCATTGGCAGGATGTGACACAAGGACATATTTCATTTAAGTGAAACCTAAGCTGGTTTGAATTCAGAGTATCCCTTTTAGAATGAGGTACACACACATAAATATAAATATGACTGATTGATATATCTTAATGGCATGTCAATGTGTCTAGGATTATTTCATACGTAGAGGTGACTAGAGGTGAGGGAATCACATTCAGCATATGTTTATATTTTTTTTTGTAGTTTTTTCTTAAAAGATTTTTGCAGTTATATATTAAGTACGAGGACCATTAAATAAGTTTCCAGACTTTTTTCGTATGGGCGCTTTTATTGATAGCATATACATGAAACACTAGTCCCATCCGAAGTAATCTCCTCCGGCTGCAATGCACTTGTTGCACCGTCCCAACAATTTCTGAAATACCCCATGGAAGTTCTCTTGTGTGAGCGTGTCAATGACCTTCGTCACAGCCTCTTTCATTTCATCAATTGTCTCACAACGACAGCCTCTGAGCTTAGGGGATAACCAAAAGTCACAGGGAGCAAGGTCTGGACTATAGGGACCGTGAGGAACTGTCTCGATGCCCATCTTGGTCAAATAGTCTGTGACAAGGATGGAGTTGTGGACTGGTATATTGTCCTGGTGGAAATGCCACTGACCTGATTTGAAGAGTGCTGGCCTCTTCCGTCGGAATCTCTAGCTGGACTCCCTTAAAACCTCAACATAGTAATCCTAACCCTAAGCCTAACCCTTTGGCCAATCAACTCTGGTGTATTGACTTCCTTACTCCTCCCACGCCTCTTACTATCCCTCACAGACTCCCTGCCTTCCTTGAATCTCTGATTCCACTCAAAATCTGATGCTCGATGCAACAAAAGCAGTCTGAGGCATTCAATGCGTTTCTGTGGCATTTTTTCCAAGTTTTAAACAGTCTTTTATTGCATATCGTTCTTCTAAAGTGTCCTCACGTCCAGCTTGCATTTTTGAAATTAACCAGCTGTGACAATCAGGTTTTAGTAGGGTGTATTCCAATTCCTGCTGTAGCTGTTCATTTGAAGATGAAATCAGAGAAATTGGTCAGTCATCCCATAAGATGAAATAGCAATAACATACTTAATTTTTAATTGTCTACGTCAATTTTAAATGCTTGTACAAAAAAAGCATGGAAACTTATTGAATGCAATGCGGACGTCTTTTTCCGACTTGAAATAATGTACTTGGAACTGGTGAGAAATCATCAAATAAAGACAACTTTAATCTATGAAAACAGATCTCGTGGTATAATGAACTGCGGCTTCGAAGGAAGCGAGTTCGAACTCATTTCGTGCCAATACGATTATTTTCGAACTGTCACCCTTTGGAAAGTTTTGAACCCTAATATCACTGCCAGCGACGGATCTAATTGTAACCTTACTGTTCCTCAACAAGGCATTAAATGACATTATATTGATATGCTATTAAACAAAGTAACCAAAAACTTACATTTACGATTACAATATGGACCAATTTCTTGATGCATTGCAAGCAAATCTCTTTACCAAAAATAACCTCTCACTGATTGCTTGAATTCTTACGAATGCTGAATAAATGTTTAGATCTACAGGAATGTATAATGTCAAAAGGTTTTATGCACATTTATAAATATCCAATATCTACTAGTTCAAATGCATTTTTGTGTCGCCCGTGATTTCATTAATGTGGACCCAAAATAATTGTTTATAGACTAACGAACACTGTTTAAAAATTCTTAATAAAGAAAAAAGATAACTATGAAACTTGCTTAGTCTTATGAAAAAGCAATCAGGATACTTTTCTCGAATTCGGTTGTTCGCATTATTCTTGAAAACGCAAATTGCTCGATATATGATGAGGGTGGGGGAAGGAAATTGAAGGTAGAAAGGCCTAAATACGAATTTGAATTATCACAATCCACATAGAATACGCTGTCAGTATCCCCTGCTGACAGAATCCCACTAATAGAAAAAAATTGAACTATAACATTAAACGCTACGCGATGATAAGCGTGAAGAATTCCTTCCTTACCATAATTCTCAGGTCAATTCTGAACCGGAGTGTCTAGTTAGAGTCCTAGCTATAGATTTAATTGATCAGCTTAAAAATTATTCGTGTTATATAGGAATACTTGTTATCATATACCCATAAGTTATTCGGATTAAGAATTGATACTTGAAGCTATGATTGTTTATTCAAGATTATTATTATTATTATTCTTATTATTATTATTAGTAGTAGTAGTAACTTTAAATCGTATAAATGTATACAAAACTGAATATTATTGAATAGAAATGATTAATTGAAAGCATATAATTAATTAGTAGCACAAGATAAGAATACTTGAAGCCATAAAACTGTTCGTCACTCATTTGTATTAGATAGGAATATTTGATTTTATGAAGTGTGTCAGCAGGAATTCTTAAAAAAACAACACAAAAGTGTAAATATAAGCATACAATGAACGCAATTCCCTAAGATCTTGGTATAAAATAACTCAATATAGGTTGACATGCCATTAAAACAAATAGATGAATTAATATAGCAGAATCACTGACTGCAATTGGAACTCAAAATGTGGCATATTGACCCTTGATCAAGCGGTCAATCAGAGATTTCTCTGAACAGGACACACCTGTTTAAAAAGGCGGAAGCACTCACGTGGTTGATCGGAATTCGTGGTCATTAAGAAATGATATGAACAAATGCTCTCGTAAGGGTCTTAGTCAGTGGGAATTCTCGAGTCAGTACAAGCTTGCTGTGAAATCGAATCGGCAGATAGAGAACCGATGCTACATTGGCCTCATTGACCCTATGTCGAGAACCAATTGACTACGTCTCCCCGGAAGAGAAGACGTAAGGCCTTGGAGATAACACAGCGTCGTATGGACAAGAGAAGAAGAAGTTATTCATCAATATAGCTGTCTATCTTTGTCTCCCTGTATCCAACCATCTGCCTCTCACACACCTACAGAGATTCGACCCATTTCATGAGAAATAAAGACGTATAAATTTTTATAACGAAATGTAATAGTCATTCTTCTCCACCGTGTATATTCATTCGTTATGGGAATACAACGCAAATTTTCTTTAAAAATTCACGATATCGAATCTATAAGTAATAGGAACATGCAATATATCGACTGAAGCCAAAGCATATCGCCTAAATTGCCCCAAAATGTACCAAAAAATAGAGATTTAGTTGGTTTATTCGGATCTGACTTTGCACTGCGACTTAATGCTGTAATATCCATAGTCTCACCGTGTTAGATGCCAGGAAGTAAGTGGAGGAGATTTAGAGGTCAGGAACTATTTGCAATGAGTTTGTTGGCCCCTGTAAAATTTATGAAGTCAAAAAGAGATCTCAACTATGTAACTTCAGATATGGCCAATGACATTCAAAAGGAGACTAGTATATATATACCAAACAATACCCTTATCGTGCTACAACAGCAACTGTTATAGACTTAAAAAAATCTTGTTTAAAGAAAGACCGAATTATAGACAAAGAGAGATTGTGTTTAAAATAGAAGGTCAGATTATGTTCTTTAGCCTTTGTTAGGCAACTTATTTACGTGAAGCAAAGACTCTAATTTCAAAATTTGAGGTGTGCTGTTCCGATAAATCTGTGTGACACACTCGCACCATTATTCTATTATCAACTAATAGAATAAAAAAAAACAAAAAAACAGAGGCTGGTTTTACAGAGGGCTTGATGAATACAGACAAATCATATATGTTACTGTTTCATATCCAGGACACTCATTGGTGGGTGGGGGTCTTACCCCACTGCAGAGATGCAGTTGGTGTGTTCTACAGCCCCAGCTGACTAGACTATTTCATTCTTTGTGTAGTTGTTTCTTTAAAGATTTTATTTTGCGCACGGTTATGTGCTATCAAGAATTCTTTTCTAATACAATGTGACTAAAAATTATAAGTTCATGATTGTCTTGTATACCCACATACAAATATAAGCGGAAACATAATCAAAGATAATGACGAACTTCAATGAACGAACGAACACACATCTTTATAAAAATATTTCTTTCACACTTTATTCTCGGTGTCTCTGTGGAGTGTGAGAGATGGAGTGAGACAGGGACAGACTGCTATATTGACCCAACTTCTTCTTCTGACCATAGCACCACTTCTTACGCATCTTGGCTGGGGTTGCTCGACCGGGGATCGCTAAGGGCCACAGCTCTCAGTCTGCAAGCTGACCCCCATTCTGGCTTTCCTGTCACCAACTGACTCAACAGCCGCCGGCACCTGCCTATATTCTTTCATAACGCTCATTTGCTTCCGCTTCTTCTTGCGCTTATTTACACAGGTGCATTTCTGATTGACGGCTTGGTCAAGGGTCAGTATACAACAATTGAACAGATACAACAAATGAGAATAGAGTTGAGTATAATGGCAATAATGGAGGTGCCCGTGGTGTAATGGTTATCGTCGCAGGATATGGACACGGCGAAACGAGTTCAAATCCTGGACCTGACTGATTGCATTTCACATAGCACTAATAGCCTTGGGAAAGGTATGAATCCAATTATTCTCCCTCCGGCTATGGGTAAATTGTAGGACAGACTTGGTACTTCAGCCTTGGTGAGGCAACTAGTCTAGGAGAAGGAAAACTCTGAATTCAAACCTGTTAAACTCCGCTTAAAAATTGACCTTGTGTCATATCCTGCCCGAGCGGAGGGGTTGGGTAAATAGGATAATGGCAATAAAGGCATTCATTACACTCCCAAGAGCACCAAAACTAAAGTCTTACCAGCAGTTACAGTTTTGTATCCTATTCTAGACACCTCTTTTTCGAGTATTTTTACTCCTTTTAGAATCAGCATATTCTAAGTTACACTAATAGAGGGATCAGTGTATTTAGAATACTGTGGATTAAGTAAAGGATTTGGGTCGACATGAAACATCCCAAAAAGGATATGTGTATGTATAATGTAGTTTGGTATGTTTATGCATAAAAACGTTCAATATCGGTGGCAGATCATGTCTATCTAAATTAGGATAGTGTAAAGTAAAGAGCGTTGGTCTTATCTGATGATCATAAGCGAGAAACTGGCTGTAAACTACCACCATTGACTGTGTCTACGATATGTATCTTTCTATCTACGCACACACACACACACACACACACACACATATATATATATATATATATATATATATATATATATATATATATATATATATCCAAAACATTTAGCAGAAAGTGATTATCACCTTCCAGTCACATGATTCTGAAATTCTTACTGTCCAGAAGGTTTCTAGCATCTGATGATTGCCTATACTGTGTGAAAGTCGGAGTCCCGTGATTAGTACGAGATAACAGATTTTAATTTTAAATTTCATAATTCCCTCATCAATTTGTATCTTTTACTTCTTATTGGTTGGTTTGTGGGTATTCTATGGCATGTAAAACATTGTCCGTTGATCAATGACAAATGCTGTTTATATCTGTTCCATTGGCATAATTGTATGAGTGTTTGCCATTGGTTCTGGAGACTTGGGTTCAATCCTAGTTCGAATCATACCAAAGACTCAAAAAATAATACTTGATGCCTCCTTTCTTAACACGCAGCATTATAAGGTATGTATCAAGGGTAAGCAGAGCAATTCAGGGATATGGAGTGGCGCCCCCCCCAACACATCGATGAAGTGAATATTGAAAAGCAAGCCTTCGGGTCGTATTCAACTATGCTTGGCCAACTATATATATATATATGTATATATAATTATTTGTGAGTGAATAGTTGGTTGGTAAATTTATTTTAAAACGAGCTCATTTGTTTGTACAAAGTTAAATGGTTACCCATTTTGTTGTTAGACATTAGTATTTCTATTTTTCAAGTATTTCTATGTCATAAGAATAATTTGAATACACCTCTGGGGTTTAAAAAACAAATAATAATAAACTTAGCAAACGAGTGAGCAATTTTATTTGGCCCAATCAGAGTCAGAGGGAATCTGATGCATTTTAGTCTAATACCTAAGATCCACGTCATGTAGAAACCGAGTCATTGTTTTACTGCAGTTGTCTGTGCCTTATTAAGATACGTTATGATATATATATATAATATTTTTTATAACATTCTTAAATAGGTTCATTTCTTTGTACACTTGAATCGTTGAAAATATTTTTATCTGACACGAAAAATGTATTTACAATTAAGCATTTGTTTGCACACAGATAAATGGTTCCAAGTATTTCTGTGTATCCGAACGATTCAATGAAACATCATTGTTTACACACAGTTAAATGATCAAACAGTTCTATTTCTAACAATTCAATTTAACACAAGTCATTTGTTAGGAAATGTCAAACAATTCTTTTTGACCCATTGATCGAACCTATCAGGTTCTGTCACTTTAGGTTAGATTGGAGTTGGTAGAAATAGCAAAGAAAAGGGATTCTACATTCCCCTGAGCTTCAAGACAGGAGCCTCACCAACAGATTGTTCAACGTCATGGACATGATTCTCATTGGAAGTATCTTATTCCTTTTAAAAGATGGGGTAAGACTGAACTGATATATATATATATATATATATATATATATATATATATATATATATATATATATATACTGAGAAGATTGTTTTAAGAAGTAAGATTAGAAATAGAATAATGTAATAAATTTGAATAAAATTAATTAATGGAAGAGAAATACGTGGTGCTTTCAATAAGTTTCCAGACTTTTTTGTACAGGCATTTAAAATTGTCGTAGACTCATGAAAATTAAGTATATTATTGCTACACATCTTATGAGATGACTGACCAATTTTTATGATTTCAGGTTCAAATTAACAGCTACAGCAGCAATTGGAATACACCCGACTAAAACCTGATTGTCACAGCTGGTGAATTTCAAAAATACAATCTAGACGTAAGGACACTTTAGAAGAATGATATGCAATAAAATTGAGATATAAATCTGGAAAAAATGCCACAGAAATGTATGGAATGCTTCAAACTACTTTTGGAGCATCTTGCATGAATTGAGCATCAGTTTTTGAGTGGTATAAGCGATTCAAGGAAAGCAGGCAGTCTGTGAGGGATGATGAGAAGTGTGGTAGGAGTAAGGAAGTCAATACACCAGAGTTGATTGGCCAAAGGGTTAGAGTTAGGGTTACTATGTTGAGATTTTAAGGGAGTTCAGGAAGAGATTCCTAGGGAAGTGGCCAGCACTCTTCAAATCAGGCCAGTGGCATTTTCACCAGGACAATACACCAGTCAACAACTCCATCCTTATCACAGACTATTTGACGAAGTTGGGCATCAAGACAGTTCCTCACTCTCCCTATAGTCCAGACCTTGCTCCCTGTGACTTTTGGTTATTCCCTAAGCTCAGACGCTGTGGTTATGAGACAACTGAGGAGATGAAAGAGGCTGTGACGAAGGTCATTGATACGCTCAAACAAGAGGACTTTCATGGGGCCTTGCAGAAGTTGCTGGAACGGTACAACAAGTGCATTGCAGACGGAGGATATTACTTCGAAGTGGACTAGAGTTTCATGTATGCACTATCAATAAAAGTACCCATACGAAAAAAATCTGGAAACTTATTTAATGATCCTCGAAGATAAAACGCAGAATGAGGAAGAAAGTTTTTTAAAACAAAATTAATGAATGATTTTATCTAATTAAATGAAAAGAAGAAAATGAAAGCTGCGACTGAATTAACGAATTAAAGCTAAAAGCCAAAGTGTTGAACAAATTTAAAATAAAATATATTCCAGCAGAAAGAAAGAAAAAGGAAAACTGAAATGAGGAAAAGAAAAACACATGGAACAAAAGTATGAAGGAGAAAAATTGTAGAAACGTTGTTTAAGAATTAGTGAATTTTAAAACTCGACAATAAAAATGAACAAGAATACTTATTCAAATAAAACAGAGAAATTCTGAAAAAACAAAATGAATACAAAATGGAAGAAAAAAGTGGCACAAAGTATAAAAAAGGAGAAAAAAAAAAGCAAAAATTATAAACCGAAAACTAAAATGTCAGGTTCTATCATAAGAAAACGATAAAGAGGGAGAAAATCCTTAAAACCGGATTGGGGAAAAAGTGGGTGTGAATAAAATGAGAGACGGCGCGAGAAAACAGGAGATCTGGACGTGAAGAAAAAAGATGCAATTCAATGATAAACTTGTGACATGTAATGCTAGCTACTGGCATTTAAATTGTAACACTACGCCCACTTGCTTGAATAGGGAACTTTTTCTGGCCTGTAATTGCTTTTTGCGAGCAAAAATCAATGTGAAAAGAGACAGTGTACTACGGGTTAGATCCACACACGGAAATTGCATAAGCCTTTGGAGAAAAAAAAGTCACTGCTCCTGCTGCATTTTGACTTTAGTTTCAGCTGCTGCTGATTCTGTTTTAGGATAGATCTCAGCTTGCGACTAGTCTAGTATTGGTCTTTTAAGTTTGTTGCTGATTGTTCTGATGATGGCTTCGTTAAAGGTGTCACAACGCGTGTAAAGATGATAAATCGAAAGTGAAAGTAGAAAAATGGTTAGAAATTTCAGGAATAAAAGCACATTAAAAATAAGAAAGCAGAGAAAGAAATCTAATGAGGAGTTGACATTATTACAAGCCTGAAAGGAGATATAAAAGTACAGTCATCGAGATAAAAATCATAGATTTAAAAAACAAAATTAGGTGGTAATTTAAGGGAGCATATATGTACAGAATGTTTTAAAAAGCACGCGATCGTCTTTTTTATAATTACAGCATAAAACAGTTGTCTTCAACCCACAGTCCACGAACATCATACAATCCTCGAGAGCCATCTGTGCTCCTTACACGCATCTTTCAATGTTTTCTCGTTGTTTTTTGATGATGATCGTGAAGAAGAATCATATAAATAAAAAAAATCACATTAATCTTGGGGGATCAGAAGATTTGAAGTCCATGGTTTTTTGCTTCTCATATCGTCGATTTCGAACCACAATATTCATTTTGGTCGATTCCATTTTCCTATCATTTACATCCAGCAAATTGGGAGTACTTTTGGTACTACATAATTTTGTGAACAGTTGTTTATCAAAATGAAGTATTTTTACCCTGAGTTTGCAACTCTCAAAACATTTTGTTTGATGTGCTTCTTTCGTCAACTTCAACATTTAACCCTCATATTAAATATTTCTGTGATAGCAAAACTTAATATATCTCATTAATGAATCATAATTTTTACTTAGTGAATTTAGCTGGTATTCTGTTCTCTTAAGATCACGGCTCCGAGAACTTCTGAGTTATGTTTTTTTGGCTGTAGATCTGAAATTTTTAGATATCCTTGACTTGGACTATATAAATTTCTTTGCAGCCCAGAACATGTGTTGTAGACATTTACTTCTCTAAAAGAGATGTTCAATGTGAACAAGTCAGACGCTAAGACACATTTATGGGTAGTTTATTTTGATCATGATTATTCTAAGTCTCAAGAAATTTATCAACCAAAATTAAAATTGTGGAATTTTTCAGAAGAGTAGACTGGAGAAATATATTATTATATTCGACTCTCAAACGTTATAAGATTCGTAGGCAAAACATATGTCTCCATAGACAATATTACGAAAAAAAGTGGATGCTTGAAAAAAAAAAGACTGCATGGCACACATTTCAAATGTTAAGTACGATTATCCTTCAATATATTATAGGCATATAAGTAGTTATAAAACTTTTTCCCCAGGAGGCCACTTTATATATATATATATATATATATAATTTTAAATTATAAACTTCAGCAAGTAAAAATTGTCACGCTGAGTTTCACGTGACCGATATTAAGGAGAGATAATATCGACTTATCTAAACGTATTCTACAGATCTTTGCTACATGTGGGTTGAATTTAACGCTCCGATTGACAACAGCCAAAGTAAGTGCATTTTTTATAAAAATAGTAAGAAACTTTACCCGTGTAAAATTTCCTCTGATAATGACCATTAAACCACGTGCTCGCACACACACACACACACACACACACACGCACATGCACTTATATATATATATATATATAAATTTTAAGCTCACCCAGAGTGATTCGCAGACCCAAAAGTATTCCAGAAATGTAAATCATTTTCAGCTTTTGCTCTGACCCCAGCATTTCTAGGACCCATCTTTAGACTGCTTGTTCTTCTCCAAAATATCAGTCAGTGATAGCTGACATTTTTGTCAGCTATAACTCTTCTTTCTGTGTTAAGCTTAGAGCTTTTTAAACAAACCTATTATATATATATATATATAGATAGATAGATATGTATTATCATTTTACTCCAGTGATAGTTTTTTCTCACCAGCCTAAGCTGATGGTTTTTCTATGGAGTTTGAGAGACAGAAAGTCTCCTCAAGTCTCCAGGACTATTCTCAGTATGCTGGCCAAACTTAACAATTCCGTAGTCAGGATGGTCTTCACTGGTCTTCTAATTTCAAGTCTTCCAGTCTCTTTACCTATCCTTGGGGGATTATTCCAAATGCCTCAATTACAAATGGTATCACCATTACCTTCATCTTCCATTTTTTAGCTCTATTGCAAGGTCTAGATATTTATCGCTCTTTTTGCTTTCTTTTATATTTACTCTATAGTCTACTGGAACAGCAAAGTCCACTATTCAGAAGGTTCTCTTTTTTGTTTCTGTTGACTATCACTAGGTCTGGTCTTTTAGCCCAGATAAAGCGATCTGTTTGCATCTCAAAATCCTAGTGAACATTGTGCGTCTCATTTTCCATGGACGGATTCCGGGATATGCATTTACTATTTTTTTCCGCTGTTCAAATTTAAATTCCTTGTGTAATTCCCACTGGATCAACTTCTCCGACCAGCTTGTGTCTAGTCTTATACTCTTTTTGCGCTAATTTTCTGTATTCGCTTATTATGCGAGTTTGTTTCGTCTCTATCACCTCATAATCGACATCTTTTATTCTGCTGCGTCTGGTCTATTTTCGTTTAACAAAGTCTGTACTTATTGTGTTGTTTTGTGCTGCTAGTCCTGAATGTTTCTGACAGCATATATGTAGGCTAGTTTAGACGCAGAAGCTGGCAGTCACCTTGCGCTACTGAATCTGAGTTCTGTTGTATATATATTACGAGGTGCCCGTGGTGTTATGGTTATCGTCGAAGGAAATGGACACGACGACACGAGTTCAAATCCAGGACAAGACTGGTCACATTTCACATAGTACTAATACCCTTGGGAAAGGTATGAATCCATTTATTCTCCCTCCAGCTATGGGTAAATAGTAGGACAGACTGGGTTCTGCAGCCTTGGTGGGGCAACTAGTCCAGGAAAAGGAAAACTCTGAATTCAAACCTATTGAGCTCCGCTTAAAAATTGAGCTTGTGCCATATCCTGCCCGAGCGGAGGGGTTGTTGAATATATATATATATATATATATATATATATATATGTATATATATATATAAAACGAGGGGCATACGATGAGTTTCCAGACTTTTTTCGTAAGGGCATTTAAAATTGTCGTAGACTCTTGAAAATTCACTACGTTATTGCTATACATCTTATGAGATGAATGATGAATTTTTATGATTTCAGCTTCAAATAAACAGCTACAGCAGGAATTGGAATACACCCTACTAAAATCTGATTGTCACAGCTGATAAATTTCAAAAATGAAATCCGACACTATAGAAGAACGATATACAATAAAATTGTGTTTTAAACTTGAAAAAATGCCACAGAAACGCATGGGATGCTTCAGACTGCTATTGGAGCATCTTGCATGAATTGAGCATCAGTTCTTGAGTGGCATAAGAGATTCAAGGAAGGCAGGCAGTCTCCGAGGGATGATGAGTGGTGTGGGAGAAGTAAGGAAATCCATACACCAGAGTTGATTGGCCAAAGCGTTTGGGTTAGGGTTACTATGTTGAGTTTTTAAGAGAGTTCAGGAGGAGATTCGGTCGGAAGAGGCCAGCACTCTCCTAATCAGGTCAGTAATATTTCCACCAGGACAATACACCAGTCAACAACTCCATCTTTGTCGCATACTATTTGAGCAAGATAGACATCAAGACGGTTTATCAGCCTCCCTATAGTCTAGACGTTGCCCCCTTTGACTTTTAGTTTTTTCCTAAGCTCAGAGGCTGTCGTTATGAGACAAGGACACATGGCACAGTGGATGAAGGCGTTGGTTAGATCCAGTGACATACCAAAAGAGTCTGAGTTCAATACCCGGTGAAGGTAGTAAAGAACTTTCAGAGGGGATATTAACGGGATATAACTGATAACTGATATCTATTAAACATGGCTCGTGGAACTAGAACAGCCTACCCCAGTAAGCGAAATAAAGGGTTCAGTTCGACATTTCAACCACCTGAAGAAAGTTGGAGCGTACAACGGCCGAAACCTTGTGATAAACATGGCGACAAAGATGATGAATTGTCCTCATCTTTTTCACCATGTTTATCACAACGTTTCGGCCGTTGTACGCTCCGGCCTTCTTAAGAGCGAAAAATATAAATAATATACATAATATCTCATCTCAAAAATATAGAGAGATATTGTAATTGGATATAGAATTAAACCTAAACTTTACATGTTGCTACTCAAGGTCAAAACAAAATCCATAAAAAATCTATGGTTTCTTTTATATTGTATTCATCATCATCATAATCATCATGTCGTGCTGGTAGCACGGATATCCCTGATCCTCTCTCGCCACTTTTCCCTATCGTTCATAGCCTCTAGCAGATCTTCTGGGCTACATCCCGTATCCTCACATAGTTGCTGAATGTATGTTCGTGCTGGTCGTCCTGCTTTTGCTCGGCCATACGTGGGGGTCCATTAGAGTACATCACTTATGAGTTCGTCCCTGCTTCTCCAGCAGTTTCCTGCATGTCTGGTTCGTCTAACTTGGATAGTTTTCGTGATAGGAAGCAGGTGGCCGTACAGTTGATGTATTGTATTAATGCGCACATAATCTCAGAAACTCATTATCTTCATTGTCTTTTAAGATAAAGCTCTTAAAATTTCCTTAGAAAGTATATCGACTACTGTACAGCTTACTGGCAACTACAACATTACCGACATACTAATGGGAACTTCTAGGCATCACAATTTTCTCCTGAACTATTCGACTTTATATGACGCTACTCTTTATATTTTAACCAATTTTGCCTAATCATCTGAACATTGATTAATAATCGGTATTTTTATGCCAATTTTTTAGCCGCTTCCAACTTGTTCCTTTAATATCTGCTTTCTCCATTCGCAATTTTTTCGCCTCTTTACAATTCGTCATTTCATTTTCCTTTAGTGATTCAAAATCTCCGTCACACTCTGTTCTTTTATTAGGATATTACAAAAGAAAATGAAGCCGAAGATTTTTGTTTTACTTGGCTGTCAGAGAAGAATAATATGAAAGTTTCCGTCAAGACAAGTGAATGACGATTCCTAGCCATTTTTCCTTCTATTTCTTAATATAAAAGTAAATATGCGCTGGACTTAGATACAACATACGCACATAATAGACGTTCATCACACACACAGAGACGCGCGCGCACACACACACACACACACACACACACACACACACACATATATATATATATATATATATATATATATATATATATAGGATAGTCTGAAAGTTATTTAACAGAATATTTTTTATTAACTAAGATATATACCACATAAATGAATTTTATTATGATTAAACAAAAAAAGTTCATCTTTAAGCTTATTTTAACTGCTTCCTTAATAGCTAAATTTTTCTACAGATTGCTGAAGGCATATCAACAGGAAAATAAAATGACTAATCAAAATGTAAACAAAATGAAAAAAGAAAAAATTAAAATGCATCATGTTAACAATAATATTATAGTAATATAGATTTGGCCCCATCCCTTTTACTCACTCACTCTCTCTCTCTCTCTCTCAATATATATATATATATATATATATATATATACTCACACGCACGTGCACAAACATGTATGCGTATATGTTATCATATTCCCTTCAGTGTCTCAAGACTATAAGTTTCAGGTATTTGTAAAAAGAATACAATCATCAGATAAAACGTATTTCCGTCTCGAGAAAAAAGAAAATAATTATTTATTTGAGGTTTTATCCATTGGATATATATATATATATATATATATATATATATATATATATATATACCAATGGACCGGTGATAACTGGCCATTAGCCTAATGAGTAAAGTGTTGACCTCTGGTCATTGTGCCCGGGGTTAAAACCAATGTTGAGTCATACCAAATATTCAAAAAATTGTACTTGATGAAGCCTTGTTTAACACGCCGCATTATAAAGTAAGAATCAAGGGTAAAGTGCCCTCCCCTACACCTCAGTGTAGTAGCTATTGAAAAGGGAGCCTTCGGGTCACCCTCAACTATGGTCACCAACTTTACTTTTATATATGCAACATTTTTTTAACAAACGACTTAATCATTATGATTGACAAGCAACGTTTTCTTTTTAATCTACTTCTCTTGGATCAATGTAAGAAACTAACTTGTGTAATACCTCCCCATAGATTTTATTCCGAGTCTACTGTCTTATGACTATATTTTAGCCATTGTCAAGAAGCAAGAGTTAGACATGAGTGCTTTTGTTTTCAGATGAATTGAGATGTTGAACTGCTTCCTTTGCGTTACTTATCTTATGCTGATATTACGTCATTAAATGAAGGACATCTATTGGTTCAATTGTTTATGTTACAACGTCTCTTGTACATCTACAGTAACTGCTCCTTCTTGTCAGAAAATGGACATCTATTCATTGATCACTTCACGCTCATGTGCAAGCAGGTGACTTTTCAACCCAGTTTCGGATCAGCCTAAATGTTCGAATTAGTCACACTTGACATTTCATTTTAGCCAAATTACCAGCTGAGTATTATCTTTGCTTATTTTTTGAGAGTCTAGTCAAATGACTAGAAGATTTACAAACTAAGCCACACGTAAGACAGCTGGATCTTAGCAGAAGTGGTGGTAATATATCCTCATGAACCTCTATGTTTTGTTTCCCAAGATAAAATTTGGTGTGGTTAATCTTACCAAAAGAAAATGTCAGTATATGGTAAAATTCAGATCTTCGTGAGGGTCAGTAAGTTCTGCATTCTCATCTTGATTTCAAAGATTTCGTTTAAATATAGCATGTTCCATACACTTTGGTTCAAAATCAATACATAGCAGGTAGCGACACATTTCTTGTTTGAGTTCAACAAGAAGTCGACTTTCATTAAAAGCTGGTTACAGGGACAAGACGAAAATTGCCTCCTACCTAACCTAGACTGGTCCCTTGTGAATTTTTAATTGACATTGTGATCTGAACATGGAAGCTGATCATTGGATAAAAGACGCCACTTCAGAAATCTGAGGCGTTCGTGTGTCAGAAAGGTGAATCGAAGATAAGCAGTCGGCTTCTAGACGCCCATTGAAACAGATACATGAAATGCACGGGTTAAAAAGAAATAACATGGCCAACTCTTTCAAGGCGAGCAACAAGCTTATATTTCAAATGAAGAAACCGGAAGAAAAAATGAAAAGAAAAACATTCATGAAATCTCTGAGGAGATAAGTAAAGACTGTGAAATATCATTATCAGACACATTTGAAGCTGTCGCGACTATATTACATGCATCGTTAAAACAAAACAAATATTTGTATTTTCATGTTTAATATATTTTATGTTTTAATTTTCATTTACATTTTGCCGATTAAGGTTTCTTGTTAGCTTAATTTGTTAAAGTGACTTCGGCTTATGTTTTTTGGAGATGTCATGCCTCATTTTTATTTTAATGTGTCATGGATTGATTCAATGCATTGTTGGAGGAATATTATTGTAAACTATATTTATGCGTGATATTTTATATACTCACTTGTGTTGTATTTATAATTATGGCCAGTGCCCAGAATAAAGTGTCGTAAAATAAGTGGGGACCTCGTTCGGGGACTAGAATTTTATGCACATTTCTAAATTTCTTTCACCCATTCTTACAACCAACCGGTCCGTAACAATACATGCATACATACATTCATACATAGGAGGTGCCTGTGGAGTAATGGTTATCATCGTTGGAAATGGATACGGCGAACCGATTTCAAATCCTGGACAACATTGTTTACTTTTCACATTGCAATAATATCCTTTGGAAAAGTATGAATCCGACTATTCTACCTCCTGGTAGGGACAAATCATAGGGCACTGTGGGCTCTTTAACTTTGGTATGGCAACCGGTTTAGGAGAAGGAAAACTCTGAATTCAAACTTGTTAAATACCGCTTAAAATTGACTTTGTTTGACATTCTGCCAGTGCGGGCCCTAGTCGGATGGGGCTGTAGAATACGACTACATTTCTATTGAGGGTAAGTTTTCCCAACGAGTGTCCTGTTATGACGCTAAAAAATCTGATTGTGATGCTCCAGTAATGATAAAGCTTTGGGGTATGCGGTGTACCCCTTTATTGCTATCGCTCCCAGGTCTACACTGCGGGTGGTGTAGTATCTGATTGGGTCCTATCTGTGGATCAAATAGAACTAAACTGTAATAACACTAAACTGAATTGTTTGAAATTAACTGATTTTCCATCTAACAGTGTAATAAAAAACTGTACTGATGAAATGTTTGAAATAGAACTGTTTTGACATTTAACTGCGTGCAAAGAAAAGTGTATCTATACTAAACTGGATTGTTTGAAATTTTTAACAAAAGGTCTTAATTCGGTGTTAAATGACCCGATACGATATAAAACAAAACAACCAAACAACAAATCCCGCACATGGATGTGACATAACGTCAATTTAGTATGTATTTACTAACTAATTGGTTGGTAAATACATATATGCATACATACATGTATAAAAATCCCTATACTGGGTAAAGCCATAACTTATTTAAGTATAAAGTTAACTAGTATCTGACAGTATAGTACATATTTAACATCTGACAGTATAGTATATATTTAGCATCTATGTAAGTGAACTGAGCGAAAAATGATCCCGGCTTCAAAAAATTCATATTCAAAGAATATGTTCTCTTCTTACTTGAATTCTTGACAGACTCAAATCTTCCAGACAGACTAATTCAGTAATCGTTGATCAAATGGTAATGATAATCTTATGTTAGGTTGGTTGGTTAGTTGAGTTTTATGGCGCATCAAACCTTGTTGCTTCTTTAATGCCAAATCCTATTTATACAAATATCAAATAGAGAAATGGTAGATTTTTGGTGAGTCTGACAAGATGATAAAAGTAAGTAGAAAAGTGGATAAATCAAACAGTATTGCTATCTAACACTAATAGTGTTATTTGAGCTCAGTTGAATGGTTTCATGTATTGGTATTTAACACTAATAGTTTTGTTTATATATATATATATATATATATATATGCGTGTGTGTGTGTGTGTTAAAGAGTATTATGGTTCTTACTAGCTCACTTGTTGAGTTAATGAAGGAGCAAATGTACCATTATTATTAAATAGTACTCACTATCAATGATAGAGCTGACACACACACACACACACACACACACACACACACACATATATATATATATATATATATATATATATATTACAAGGTAGTATCTGTGACCCAAAATTTCATGCTTCCCGCATTCGTCAGATACACACAAGCACACACACACACACACATATATATATATATATGTGTGTGTGTGTGTGTGTGTTTGTGTTTATATCTGTGTGTGTGTGTGTGAGTGTGTGTGTGTGTGTATCTGTGTGTGTGTGTGTGTGTGTGTACATGTGTGCGCTCCTGTGTGTGAGTCTATATATATATATATATATATATATATATATATATATTACTAAGAGTTTTTCCTTCCTGAATATCAGCATTAGAAACTCTTATTTTAAATACTAAAATAGAAATAACAACCAATTTACCTAAATTACTTTAAAACATATATGTGCTCGCGTGTACATTTCTGTGTACGTACTTACGGGCAGGCGACTATGTGTGCAGGTGTAGGTGTGTGTGCTTATAGATAGAGACCAACACACACACACACACACACACACACATATATATATATATATATATATATATAATTATATATATATATGGACAAATAACAAATGCATTGTAAGGAAAGCAACATTTCTTTAAAGGATTCAAAAATTTATCTGGCAATTTAACAAGATAGATAAATTGTAAAATGAACAAAAAGACACATTCATACATACATGCATACACACACCCATACATACGTAAATGAATACTGAAAAAAATGGAATATGGAGACACACAGAGAGACATATTCAGATAGATAGACAGATAATTACAGATGTAAATAAATAACTCCAAACGATTGACACCGACAGACTGATAGATAGATAGATAGATAGATAATGAACAGACTGTGATAGATAGATAGATAGATAGATAGATAGATAGATAGATAGATAGATAGATAGATAATGAAGAGACTGAGATAGATAGATAGATAGATAGATAGATAGATAGATACATAGATAGATAATGAAGAGACTGAGATAGATAGATAGATAGATAGATAGATAGATAGATAATGAAGAGACTGAGATAGATAGATAGATAGATAGATAGATAGATAGATAGATAGATAGATAATGAAGAGACTGAGATAGATAGATAGATAGATAGATAGATAGATAGATAATGAAGAGACTGAGATAGATAGATAGATAGATAGATAGATAGATAGATAGATAGATAGATAGATAGATAATGAAGAGACTGAGATAGATAGATAGATAGATAGATAGATAGATAGATAGATAATGAACAGACTGTGATAGATAGATAGATAGATAGATAGATAGATAGATAGATAGATAATGAAGAGACTGAGATAGATAGATAGATAGATAGATAGATAGATAGATAGATAGATAGATAATGAAGAGACTGAGATAGATAGATAGATAGATAGATAGATAGATAGATAGATAGATAGATAGATAGATAGATAATGAAGAGACTGAGATAGATAGATAGATAGATAGATAGATAGATAATGAAGAGACTGAGATAGATAGATAGATAGATTAATTAATTGATTGTAGTAGGAAAACTGAGGTAGATGGGGAGGTAAATTGAGACTTGAAATATTTTGATAGCTATATAAGGCTTTTAATATATACACAAACACTAAATACATTTATCTTTTACTTATTGGCGCCGATTTCCAGAATTTATTATTCTTTTCTGTATTTCCCATTCTTTCACCGCGATAAAATCTCCCTCCAGTCTCACTTCCCTCAGAATCCTCACTTCTTTCTAACGTTGTAACTGAATTAATGGCGTTCCAGTGTCGTTTCCAATTACATAAATTTTCTGGCAAGTACACAATGAGAAATTGCTTTTACACGTGTCACACATATCCTTTATTAGTCCTGACGATGCACGGAAAAAGGATTTTTTTTTCAGATATTTTTTTTTTATCTTAACAAAAAAAGAAGAAAAAATAAAAAGAGTCGATAAATTAATGCTTCATGAAGATTGCTATTGAAATATTGGATAGACCCTGCCACAATGTAGTTCTTGGTCCAGCACGAAGAACATGGACATGATTTTTCAAATATCCTCTTCTTTTTTGTTACGTATTTCCTTCCGTAGATTAAATTTGCGGATGATGTTAATTGTTGTTCATAAAAATCGAAATTTATTTCCGACATTTTTCTTACAATTGGTTATCGCAATTTCATATATTCTGTTTTTAATATTACGGCTGATGGGAGTATATTTCCATGAGTGTATGTGGATGCATTTATGCATACATATATACATATACCCCACCATATATATATATATATATATATATATATATATATGTATATATGTTTGTGTGTGTGGTGTGTGTGTGTGTGTGTGCTCGCACTCACAAAGGAAGGGGTTTCTGTTGCCGTTTTTTTATGTACTGCCGTATATAGGTAAACGTTCACATGTTGAATTTACATTGGGCTAATGAAGAAAGTTCTCAGCCCCACCAAGAAGAGAAAGGTCTCTCCCTCTCTCTCTCTCTCTCTCTCTCTCTAACACACACAAACACACAAACACCCACACACACACACATATATATATAGTCATCATCATCGTCGAGACACATCGACAGCACAGATGAGAAATACTTGAATGCTGTCTGTCTTTTGGTTGAAGCTCACTTCCTCTTAAATGGTCGTATTAAGACGAAGAACTAGGTGTTCGGTGGAAGTGGGAACTCTTTCAGAGTTTTTGTGTGCCCTTCAGCGTTCAAAAAAAGTGCTGGGTATGGGTTGCCATCCCAAAGCATTACATCACTGGATAATTTTTCTAAGAAGGTGATCAGAGTAACAAAATGACAGTGCAAAAGTTCGTTGCATTCAAGTGTTTGAGCAGTTTAGGGAAAAGCTCGAGAAGCGTGAGAACCTTGATGAGAAGGAACAATGATTCCCCTTGGATGGGGCTCCTCGTCACACAGCTAATGATACCACGAGATGGCTCCTTAAACTTTGGGGGTTATTTCATCAGCTGCTATGATGAAGTGAAACTGGCACCTATTCACCTGACTTGAACCCCACCTGATTTCTTCTGGGATGGGGTTTCGAGGACATTATCAACAAAAGCATACCTTGCATTATTACTGTATAGAAGGCAACCAATCCTGAGAAGATTCAAGCGATAACTCAGCAAGAATATGTACGTTTTATCAACAACTTTGCTTGCCGCATTCAACTGTCTTACACTGAACAGCAGACATATGGAGCTTGTACTCTGAGGCTAATCTTAATGTTTTTGATCCATATATAAGACTAAATAGTTGAAGATCATAAGTGTTATTATTTCGTGTTTCAGATTATATAATTTTCATTGCTTTGGCTTTTGTGATCCTTGATTTGTACCCAATCATTTTGTTACAAAAATGGTAACACACACACTCTCTCTCTCTCTCTCTCTCTCTCTCTCTCTCTATCTATCTATCTATCTATCTATGTATATGCGAGGGTCATTCAAAAATTTCGAAGCTTCTTCTAGAAAGAAGAACTATAGCTGAACTATAACTATGGCAACTCGCTACAACTTATTATAAGAGAAAACCTACTTTAGTTTTCTGTCT
Source organism: Sepioteuthis lessoniana (assembly GCA_963585895.1). NCBI lineage: Eukaryota > Metazoa > Mollusca > Cephalopoda > Myopsida > Loliginidae > Sepioteuthis > Sepioteuthis lessoniana. The sequence continues at coordinate 101,845,549 of OY757916.1, read as the reverse complement.
TAATTTCTGTGTCCATAAAAACAAATCTAAATGCTTCGGACATTTTTAGTGACCCTCGTATAAATATATATATATATATATATATGTGTGTGTGTGTGTGTGTGTATGTTATAGAAGGACTTGTGAAGATATATGCAGGATCCAGCAGATTGATCTTCGAGATTTAAAAGTGGTATAGCGCAGTTAATGGTGAGCTGGCGGGAGTCAGATCTTAACCATTACAAGTGACGATGTTTCAGTTGCCATCATAATGAAGAATGATCTGGCGTTTGTTATAGAATTAAAAAAATACCTGACTGTAATTACAAGGCAGTGGTTACACAACTCACCAGATTTATCAAACTTCCTCAGGAGATACATAAAGGATCAAGTCTCGCATGCAGGAAAGAAAAAGAACAACGTTGATTTATTGAAATATAATCCATTTTCTTTTCCTTTTATTACTCGAAATGTACGAAATGGTAGAGTGAGCGAGAGAATCGAAGACGGCTGAGATGTACATACAGGGTGAGATACGATACTTTATTGAACCGCTTCTTTTTCGTATTGCTTTTGGGAGACTGATATCTCGAGGCATTAAATAATTTTGATTTCTACTCGTTTGCCGATATTCGCTAGACTTGTATTGGGCCATCTCAAAGCGCCGAATCCTCTTGGTTTTTACTACTAGTACCTTTCTGTCTGAATTCTTCGTTCTCCCGCGTCAAAATCATCCTTGTTTTATATAATTTTCCGGGCGCTTACGCAATCCTCGTAGTCAAACCTATCACCTCCGCATTGCGCGTGAAAACGCCTCTTGTCTAGCACGTCACCCACATAACTTATGTGGAACTTTCACTAAGGAAGTAACTGCATCCTGTTTACTTTGGTGGTGGGTCTTACACCTATGCAGGGTTACAATCGATGTATTCTACAGCCCCAGCCAACGAGGCGGGACAATAACAAGGAAAATAGTAAATATTGTTCTCTTTTAAATTAAACTAAATTTAAAATTGGATCTATTTATGCTCTAAACGGAACTCTTAATGTTAAAGAGAAATTGATTCTTTTCACTTTGTTTTTGTTGTATCGTTGAGGCAAATGATTCACAGAGAAGAATGAGCGCCTAATATATTTATTCAGCAGCAGTATCTGGTGCTAACGGATACAATACACAGTACAATAACTTACAAACAATTAACAAGAGAATTTATTAGAAATAGAGAGGGTCAAAATGCTGTATAGCAAAACAAAATAAGATCAGGTAGAATATTAATCATATGAATACCAGCTTATTAATTAACGGTATTTGTCACCCCCCACCAAATGGACAAGTGTGGAACAAGGCCTTTTTAAGGTGGGTCCGGGCGCATAACCGTAACACAGACACGCCCTGTTTTTTTCCCAAAATATCTCGGGGCACGACGGAATTACCCTAAAAAGGGGCACCACTGGTACCAGGCAACATACCTAGCCCTTTGGAGGAGGGTTACAGCCTGATAGGACGGCGCCCTGAAGCTTGAGGAATGTAAGTCTTTGCCGCGTACGCGAATGTAAGGCCTCACCGGCACCTGCACCAGGCAGCCTCGGCTGACTACCGTATCGAGACGTGACACACCCGACTAGATTCGTGCTGCTCATACCACGGCCGGCCGAAGTGTACCTCATCTACTGGATCCTGCTTAAATTAATAAACCAAACGAATGAGTGTGGCGCAAGGGCTTTTTAAAGGTGGGTCCAGGAGCAGGGCTGTAGCCAAGACGCGCCCGGCAGCTCCAAAAATGCCCTGGTCCCCTTCAGCATTCCCCAAAACTGAGCACCTCAGGGGCCAGGGGATTAATCTTTTCCTCTCCTAGGAGGATTAAAGCCTAGCGGTACGTCCTCCTGAGGCTCGAGGTATGTCCAGAGACTTGACACACCCGACCAGATCTGTGCTGCTGAAACCACGGCCGGCTGAAGTGTGTCCCATCAACTGGATTCAGCTGATTTAAATCCACCCTCAAAGTGTTTAATCGTAGGCTATTTATAGCTATGACCCAGTCCCTCTGCTAGAGTGCTGAAGGGGTGTTCAGCCACTCTACAACGGTTTTTTTTTATAAGGGAAATGGTTCATTTCCCAACTAGAACACAATTTTATTGAAATCAACGTAAAGTGTGAAGTTAGTCAGAATTTAAAGTTCTGATTTTGTTTTAAATCAAAGATACATAAAAAGTATATACGAAAATTACAGCGACAGGATATTTGAATTTATTTTAGTTCAATCTTGAAATAATGTTCAGCATCTTACAAAAGTTTGAAAAGGTGAACCTCCATTGATATTTGGAAAAGTTACCAGACTAGAAATTTCATTTAGATAAACGTGCTTGTCCATGAACTTAAGGATCTTAAAATATACATGTTGAGTGAAGCAGAAAATATTATTCATAATATAATGAAACTAAAGAATGCACGAAATCGGTGTATATTTGGTATAGGTTTATGTTACTCTAACCTACGACGAATTAAGCGGAATTTTCTCGGAATAATTACATAGATAATGATTTATTTTGACTTTCTTTAATTACATTCAGAGTGGGTCAGAAGTCTACATGCATTAAGAATAATATCAATTTAAATAACTGGAAATATTCCAGAAAAATATTTCAGTAATGTAGAAGATTCTGATAGCCAAATGGACATCATGTTTAGTCTATAGGCGATATACGAGGACCATTAAATAAGTTTCCAGACTTTTTTCGTATGGACACTTTTATTGATTGTACACACATGAAACTCTAGTTCCTTCGAAGTAATCTCCTCCGGCTGCAATGCGCTTGTTGTACCGTTCCAACAACTTCTGAAAGGCCCCATGGAAGACCTCTTGTGTGAGCGTGTCAATGACCTTCGTCACAGCCTCTTTCATCTCCTCAATTGTCCCATAACGACAGCCTCTGAGCTTAGGAAATAAGCAAAAGTCACAGGGAACAAGGTCTGGACAATAGGGAGGCTGAGGAACTGTCTTGATGCCCATCTTGGTCGAATGGTCTGTGACAAGGATAGAGTTGTAGACTGGTGCATGCCACTGACCCGATTTGAAGAATGCTGACCTTTTCCCTAGGAATCTCTTCCTGAACTCCGTTAAAACCACAACACAGTAATCCTAACCCTAACCCTTTGGCCAATCAACTGTGGTGTATTGACTTCCTTACTCCTCCCACACCTCTCATCATTCCTCACAGACTCCCTGCCTTCCTTGAATCTCTTATACCACTCAAAAACGGGTGCTCGATTCATGCAAGATGCTCCAAAAGCAGTTTGAAGTATTCCATACGTTTCTCTGGCATTTTTTCGAAGTTTTAAACACAATTTTATTGCATATCGTTCATCTAAAGTGTCCTCACGTCCAGATTGCATTTTTGAAATTCACCAGCTGTGATAATCAGGCTTTAGTAGGTTGTATTCCAATTGCTGCTGTAGTTGTTTATTTAAACCTGAAATTATAAAAATTGGTCATTCATTTTATACGTTGTATAGCAATAACTTACTGAATTTTCAAGAGTCTACGACAATTTTAAATGCCTATACAAAAACGTCTGGAAATTATTGAATGCACCACGTACATTTGAATGTATTTCAAGAGCTAAATAAAACTCAATCTATCTTCATGGATCTTGCAAACCTGCGCAACAAAAATAGATGTTCTTATTATTCAGATAAATTATCTTATTTTTGGTGATGTTTATATGGTGTACAGAAAATATTATAATAGACATTTAGGGATAGTTTATCTTTTTGCTGTCCTTATTACCCGGGTCACAATAATTTGATATTAATATGAGTAAATATTCAAGTAAACTTATTTTTCCTTATTTTTACCCATTGCATATTTACTTCATTTATATTTTCAGTTGATGTTATACTTAACAATTTTTTTAACGTATAATAATTTTCAGCTTTCATACTTAATAATTTCCTTCTTAGCATTAAAAATGAAAAAAAAAAAATTCTTGGAAAATATCATGTTCAAGCTTTTCCTATATTTCTCTTCTTTTGAAATAAATGAGAAACAAGTGAGATTATAATATTTCTTATTGTTTATTTTTCTTTCAGTTATATAATAAATTACTTTTGGGTTCAGTGAAATGCAAAGCTCAGTACAGAGAGGCACATATATGCATTATATTCAATAGACGCTTATAAACGTAACGCTTATCATCGTCTGAAATTATATTTATAACTTGAAGTCAAATCCTGGATGAGGATGTTTGCATTTCATTTCACGTTAATACCTTGTAAAAGGCATGAATCCATAAAGGCATTAGAAAAATTTGGTGAAGAATTTATATATTCATCTATTTTATTATATTGACTCCTGTGGTTTCATCAGATAAAGATTTGGATTTTTTGAAAATAAATACTGTGTAATGGTAAAACTCTCTATATGGTTATAATGACAACGTCATTAAAAATTTCAAATTTCAAAATGTGGAAACAAATGATGTTTGCTTATTACAAATATTTAAGCAATGAATTTTGAATGGCTCATAGGTATATCATATACTTTTTTTTATGAAGGACGGATGTGACCGACGTTAACTCCCAATTTAAGAACATTTTAGAGTAACGAATAACTTGAGAGAAAAGATAAAATTAAAGAAAAAAAAAAAAGAAAAGAGTAAAGAAAAATTGGGAAAAGAGCTACGAAAAAAGATCTTGTAGACGACAGCGCTTTGTCAGGGCAGACAACAGGGTTTAGTCTCGGTAGACAACAGTTTATAGTTAGTTGCAGAGACAACAACGTTAGAAACACACGAACAAGAGGTATCAGTTCTAATAAGCTAGTCACATCTTTTGAAACCTATTGCACATTAAACAATAATAGTGATTTTTGTCATTAAGGGTTTTCGGACTTTTGTCTTCACTTTATTGTTATATTCATAACGCTTTCGCCGAAGTGTCCCCTGCCCTCTTCAGGCGCTGCAAGTCGAACTCGCGTGTCTACACGGAACTTCGAACAACATCCTTTATTTAATCCACGGGGATCGCTTACTTTGATTCCGTTAGCCATAACCAGGATCAAGTGTTAAGTATTCCTATACTGTTACTCGCCTAATAATAATGATATATTCATATGCATAGGTGCCCATGGTGTAATGGTTATCATCGTAGGAAACGTACACGGCGACCCGAGTTCAAATCCTGGACGAGACAGATTGCATTTCACATAGCACTAATACCCTTGGGAAAGGTATTAATCCAGTTATTCTCCCTCCAGCTATGTATAAATATTAGGACAGATTGGGTTATTCACCCTTGGTGAGGGCAACTAGTCAAGATGAAGAAAGACTCTGAATTCAAACCTGTTAAACTCCGCTTAAAAATGGCCTTGTGTCATATCCTGCTCGAGCGGAGGGGTTGGTATATATATATATATATATATACATATATATATATATATATATATATATATATATATAACAGACAGATTTCTTGTAACTCAAACTCATTTGTTTGTAACTTATACTGTTTGTTTACTTTTGACATTTCGTTTCACTTAAAAACTTCGTTCGCTGCCTTCAAATACGGTCCCGGAAAGAATACTCACTGACGAACTTAATCCTATTTACCCAACCCCTCCGCTCGGACAGGATATGACACAAGGTCAATTTTTAAGCGGAGTTTAACAGGCTTGAATTCAGAGTTTTCCTTCTCCTAGACTAGTTGCCTCACCAAGGATGAAGAAATCAGTCTGTCCTACTATTATCCCATAGCTGGAGGGAGAATAGTTGGATTCATACCTTTCCCAAGGTTATTAGTGCTATGTGAAATGCAATCAGTCTCGTCCAGGATTTGAACTCGAGTTGCCGTGTCCATTTCCTACGACGATAACTATTACACCACGGGTACCTAAATGACGACCTTGAAATAGTTTCAACGACAAATTCAATAATTTGAAAATATGTGTGGCACAAACAAAAAATAGATATGAAAATATTAAGGTTAAGCCAACAGGTTTGCGATATTTTGGTGCCGTTAAGCACAAATTAACACCTCTGGATATTTTTGAATAGGTCGTAAACATGACAAACAATACTGGACTGTGACATGAAAAACTCACTGAATAGTTTCTGAATACTACTCTTATTCAGTTGGCTTTTGCTGTATAATACACTGACCGCTTCTCCACATTGTTGTAAGACCTCTATGAGTATCCTGGATATGAAACGAAACAAACTGATGGTGAGGTTCCAGTAATGCTGGAGTTTGGGGGAATGCAGAGTACCGCTTCACTGCCATCGCTTCCAGGTCCAGTCTACTCCCAAGTGAAAGTACGTGATAGGGTTCTATCTATGGGTCAAATAGAACTAAACTGTGTACTTATATTCAACTGAATTGTTTGAAATAGAACTGTTTTAACATTTAACTATGTGCAAACAAAAACTATACTTATACTTTACTGAATCGGTTGAAATAAAACTATTTATATCAATAAAAATGGATTTGGCATTAACAACCTAAAAGGGTTTATGTGCCATAAAACCAAACCTAACCAAACTGAATACTACTCACCGATTTCGCAAGTTTAGGTTGGAGCTCATTCTCAGAATGTAAGGCTTTTGGCCAATCTCACATTGCCTAATCATCGCAGTTCTTGTAACCCGAGTGAAATTTCTCGAGCCGTCAGTTACTGTACTCTGACCAACTGCGCTTTTACCTTTTACCTAACAAATGTTTGCATGTTACTCTATGTGGCTTTCAATTTTTACACGGAGAGAAATAGTGTACAACCTATCTGCACACCAATTACCACGATACTACCAATCATAGCGGATTCCCACCTAGCTTGATATTCTTTTGTCACATGATATCCCTAACTGCCTTCAAATATTCCTCTTATTCTCTCTTGAATTGCTATGTCTTGTTTCATTTACACGCCTTCCTTACTTCTCTCTCTCTCTCTCTCTCTCTCTATATATATATATATATATATATATATAAAGGTTAGTTAAAAGTTTTCCACTATTTTGCTAACATAAATCTGGTTACTGTACTGTGATCAACTATGCTTTTATCTTTCATCTTTAACTGTGTTTTAGTCCAGTTCGAACTCCTAAAGCATAAGTTCCCAATTAAACTACGTTGAATATTAATTTGTGTTGCTTGTAAATCTTACATGGCGTAAAGCAATGCACAAGGTGTCAGCGTACTACCATGATACTACCAACCACAATGGGGGCTCTTTACTTTAATGCATAAAAGTTAATCTATTTTGGTGATAAGTTTATGTAATTCTAAACGATGTCTTATTACTTTAATGCATAAAAGTTAATCTATTTTGGTGATAAGTTTATGTAATTCTAAACGATGTCTTATTGAGTGGAGTTAATGATTGTAAATAAGAAATTATTTCAGCGTTTATTCATTAATGATCATTGGTATGATATAACATCTGGCATGACCATATATGTCTTCTGATTGGTTCTATTTTCAATACTTTCTGTAGCAGGTTGTATTTTAATTTCAATGCTTTCTGTGGCCAGGTTGTATTTTATTTTCGATGCTTTCTGTGGCCAGGTTGTGTTTTATTTTCAATGCTTTGTGTGGCCAGGTTGTGTTTTATTTTCAATGCTTTGTGTGGCCAGGTTGTGTTTTATTTTCAATGCTTTGTGTGGCCAGGTTGTGTTTTTAAAGATCCACTCTATGCAATTTAATTGGAGCGTCTTGTGACAGTTTTTGAGGTTAACATGAATGAGTTGCCGAAGTTGAAGGCAACTCCAAGAAATCAGTTGACCTCACAATTCTGATTGTTCAACCAATCAGGACTTAGCTACCAATCACAGAGACCGAGAGGAGGATCAAAAATCCGTTGACGCCTTTTTTGACAGTTTTGGATCACATTCCCTTCGATTAATAAATTACGAATCACATTTCATTGTTCACCAATGCGAACCTAGCTTCCATTCACAGAGATCAAGGGTAAGAACAAAAAAATAAACCTTTGAACTCCCGTTTGACTTGCTCTGTTATTAAGACCTTTCTGTTTCGCCGGTTTCAATTTTGGAGAATGCAATTTGCCTGTGTCTGTGTTTAGAAACTTGATTTTTGGATAACTTAAATAGATTTATCAATGTCGTTGCTCCAGTGACCTTTGCTCAATTTTTAAAACTCAGGCAGAATATTAACCTCTTTCCAACATCTTGATTTTTATATAGTTTTCATTTTGACCGAATTACTTCTGACATATAAAAATACCCAAACTTTTCTTTTCTCGTTAATAGATCTTTAACACCAGTGTAAATCCTCGCTGTTTGATAGATGTAATGATGTTATATCAGCCTTTATTTATTTAATTACATAGTCAATAGGTCTGAAGTCTACATATACTTTAAATATTTTTATTTTATTTTAAAGAGCTAGAAATCTTCAGGAAATGATGCCATTGATGAAGAAAATTCGGGTAAGCTAATTGACAGCATGAGAGTGAATTGGCTTTAAGGGTTAATTTAAACGAAGGATATATTTGCTTGACAGAATAAGAAAATTAAAAGAAATCAAATAAAACCTAAGAAAAAGTCGTGGATCATTACAAGCCAGATTTAACCTCGGGAGAAATTTCTAAATATCTGAAGGTTCTGCATTCATTGTACATAAAATAAAGTTCAAATTCAAACTCTATACCTCACGCTGCTATTATACCACCAACGAAGGCAAAATTATCGGAGAAGGTGTGCAGCAATAAGGTTTGATGAAACAACTATTAAACTGTTTGGCAAAAATGACCATCTTTATGTCTTCAGCAAAGTTAAAAAGCTTGCAAGATGAAAATGTCTGTCTGACAGAATAAATGTAAGAAATTTTGAAAGGTAAAGGTTAATTGTACTTACCTAAAGTGTATGAAAATACCTACTTTCAAGTGTATATATATATATATATATATATATATATATAGAGAGAGAGAGAGAGAGAGAAAGAGAGACAGATAGAGAGAGAAGCTTCATTAAAGACGATGGAACACTGTTTATTATTTTTAATTGTAATTTTTCAAGTTGTCTTGTTATTTTTCTTGTGCCGGAATCCAGTGGGTAAAGGAATTGTCCCATATATTCTGCCCAAGCGCCTTCAACCATACTTTTTGTCATCATCAGGAGTACTGAAGTTTGAGTTGAGAGTTTGAGTTTTATTGTTTTAATTATTTGTAGTGTTTAGATTTGAAGTTGTCGGTTGGAACATTTTCATCATTTTGTTTTAAAACGTACAGTTGGAAAGGTTTACAAAGAGAGTTAATGATTTTTGTTAATAAATGTATTTAATATGTTGGTGCCTGTGTTAAATGCTATTTTATTTATGCTGGTTATTTTTTTAAATTTTTTATGCATATTGTTTCCAGGATTTGTAATCGCTTTTTGTTATTGTTTTTATATATAATTATTGTATTATCAGTGAGAATCTTCAATACGTCGGAAGAAGTATGTTGGTCCGGATAATTGTTGTGTTTCAACCCAAACCACACAACCCCTGATGACGAGTAAAAGTACGGTCGAAAGCGCACGAGCGGAAGATTTGGGACAATTACTTTTGTCTAGACAAAAGAAAAATAACAAGAATTCTTAAAAAATTACAGTTAGAAATAATAAACAAACAGTGTTCCATCGTCCTTAATATAACTTGCCTTAATAATAACTTGCTGCCTTAATATACACTCTCATATATATATATATATATATATATATATATATATATATATATATATATATATATCACCAGGTAGTATCTGTGACCCTGAGTTTTCTGCTTTACGCATTTATCGGAATGTCTGATGAATGCGTAAAGTATGAAACCCAGGGTCACAGAAACTACCATATATATATATATATATATATGTACTCGTGATAAAATAGTAATAGCAATTGGAAAACAAGAAGGCTATGCGAATTCAAATACTGGAAAAAGCTGTTTGCTTTTCACATAGCTTTAACAGTTTAGGGAAAATATGCATTCATCTATTTCCCCTTAAGATGAAAACACAGAGGTCAAACTAGACTCGTTAACATTAGCTGGGCTACTGGACTTGGAGAGGGAAAACTCTTAATTCAAACATTTAAAATTCAGATTGTGTCATATCTTGCTCCTGTGGAAGGGTTGGATGTTTGGTTGGTAGGGTTTATTGCATATTAACCTTTGTAAGTTATTTAACACCAAATCCATTTTCATACAAATTATCAGTTCTTTTTCAAGCAATTTACTTTAGCACGAATACATAGTTTAATTGTCAAAAACATTTCTATTTCAAGCTATTTAATTTAGTCAGACAGTTCTAATTCAAACAATTCAGTTTAGCGTAAGTACAGTTTGAGTCTCAAAAACAGTTCTATTTCGCGCAATTTGCATAAATACACAGTTTAAACGTCAAAACAGTTCTTTTTCAAGCAATTCATTTAAGCATTAGTACGTAGTTTAGATGTCAAAATAGTTTCATTTCGAGCAATTCAGTTTAACATAAATATGCAGTTTAAATGCAACAATTAGATTCTAGAAACTACAGTTAAGTTCTATCTGACGTATAGATTGGACTCTGTCAGGTGCTACTACTCCGAGCCAGAGTGGACCTGGGAGTGGTGGCCAGGAAGGGTTACTCCACATTCCCCAAAGCACTAGCAATAATGGAAACTCCCCATCAGATAGATTAGTGTCATATGCAGGACTCTAGTTGGAGGGGCCTTACCCCTCTGCAGAGATGCAATTAGTGTATTCCACAGCCCCGGCCGACTGGGCAAATGGAGTGTTTGATATATATATATATATATATATATATATATATATATATATATATATATATATATATATATATTAGTCTGTATCTATGTGTGTTACATTTTCTAAATAAATAATTCATGACTACAGAAAGAAAACAAGTTAAATTTTTGAATAAACCAATCAAGAATTCTTTCACTTGCAGTCGATTATTAAAAAAAGGAAATACTGAAATATACATATTGCTTTTAGAATACTGAAATTGGCTTATCTAAAAAACAAAATTACGAACTAATCTACGCCATTAGTCCGTGATGGTATAGCTGTCCTCATCAAATATGTTTGTGATTCTGCTTTCAATCCCCTGACCTATCCATTGGTCGGGTAATCCTCGGATGATACGACTAATCTGTTATCTGCCTACGTTGTAATATTCAGACTCAGACAGCTGATAAATCACTAATCAGAGTCGCCGTGCGACGAGTAGATGGATGAACTCACACCATTAATTAGCCAAAAAATGTCTACACTAAGACATAGAGTAAAAAACGGCTTGAAAAATTAACAATATTTAGTACGACAAAACTTCCTAAGTTTTAGTCGGAGACCAGTTCACAAATTAACAGTCTGTCATTTCCTCATATAAGTTTTAGGCTTTTTTTTATTCTCGTTGTCAATAGTCTGGCGCAAGGCAATCTCAAATGGAGGCTATGTTTGCTTTCCTCAATCCTTGGTACGAATTTACAAGTGCTTATTACGTTAAGCTCGTATTGTCTCTGCCTCCCACCAGACAGGACTTGACACAAGGTCAAATGACCCGAAGGTCGAATTATAATGGGGATTAGGGGAGGGGAAGATTGGTCAAAGGCAAGAAGTAGAAGCTACCCTGCTCAAATTATTACGGACGCAGACTATGCTGATGACATAGCGCTTCTGACAAATACACCTGCCAAGGCCGAATCCCTGATACATTGTCTGGAGCAAGCAGCTGGTGGCATAGGCCTCCATGTCAACTGAGTTCATGTGCTTTAATCATCGAGGCAACATCTTCACACTAACTTCTGGATCTCTTAAATTTGTGGACACATTCAACAACCACGAAAGCTGAGTCTCATCAACTGAAAAGGCATGGACATTAATCGATAGGTTATCGATTATATGGAAGTCAGGCCTATCCGATAAAATAAAACGCAGTTTTTTTCCAAGCAGCGATACTGCTACATGGATGCACCATATAGACGCTAACTAAGCGTATGGAGAAAGAGCTTGACGGCAATTGCACAAGAAACATCTGAGCTCTATTGAACAAATCCTGAAGGCAACATCCCACAAAACAGCAGGTGTACGGCCATCTACCACCCATCTCGAAGACCACCCCGGTTAGACGAACAAAACATGCGGGACACTGCTGGAAAAGTAAGGACGAACTCATTAGCGATGTACTCTGGTGGACCACTTGACACGGAGGAGCAAGTGTTGGGCGACCAGCTAGAACCTATCTACAACAGCTCTGTACTGATACAGGATGTGGCCTTGAAGACCTGTCAGGAGCGATGGACGATAGAAACGAGTGGCGAAAGAGGGTCAAGGAAATCCATGCTTGCGGCACGTCGTAATGATGATGACTCTTACCGAGGGTATTTGTCCGAAAGTGAACAAAATAGTACGACTTGGCTTCGACTTGGCTTTCAATGATATCGCTGTCTATCATGTATTTTCAGCTCCACTAACTTTGACATGCAGCTGAACAGTGTTTTTGTTTCTTAAGTTGCACATTGATGTGTCTAAAACTTACAGAAGACTTCTATAGTGGAACTACATCAAGATAAGAGATCTAATAGTTAAAGCGATGGACTCCAGAATCGTAATACGGGAGTTCGAGCACCAGTTGCGCTATTACGTTCACTTTTGAACTAATGACCTTGGGAAAGGCATGAACCCCTTCATCCTCCCAACTATGACTTACATAATACCACTGCTGTTCTTTTAGAAGGCTGTGTTAAGAATTAAATAATCCAAGAAGGCTGATATGACATCAAACAAACCAGGTTCTTAAAGATAAGTAGAATCTGATTTTTTTCATTCTATCTTTATCGCAAATTTGTTGGTCATTTTCTTACACATATCCTTCTTACTGCTACTTCGTATTTTATCGAGGCTGAATTACACTGGCGAAGTAATAACTCTTTTATAAAGATATTTTTCTCATGAATACAGAATTTTATAAATAACTAAGAATTTTATGAAAAGCACAAAAGACACACACACACACACACACACACACACACACACACACACACACACATATATATATATATATATATATATATATATATATATATAGCGCATTGAATTAGCTTGCCTTAAAGTTCTGATGAAGTTCCATTAAAACCGAAACGTTTTGACGTCGACTTTCCTTCGTAATAAATTCATCACTTTTGGATTACGTTGATTTTCAGTTTTCTCTATATATATATACATATATATAAAATGGTTCTTGGGTCTGTCACAATTCTGTGGCTGAAGTTTTTTATATATACGAAAGTTAATTCAATGCACAAGACAGATAGATAGATAAATATATATATATATATATAGATAGATAGATAGATTTTTCCCGTGAAAATCCCAACGAATATATACATATTTAGTGCTAATAAATAATTTTTTGATAAATCATGATGTTTTCTTTTATATTGATTTTTTTAAATCAATGACATTGAATAAAGCTAAAAAAAAAAAATAAAGCTAAAAAAAACAAACAATGAAACCTAATTTTAAAACACCTCGTCAAAATAACAATATAGAAAATTAGAATATTTTTACAATAACCATCTAACTTTTTAAAGTGAATATATTTATTTTATTTTCGAAAACAAATTAATAAGATTTTTGGTGGAATTTCAGATGCACAATTAGGCTTAGTCTGCTTGTTCCGGAAAAGATGAAGTTTAATAACAACCCTATCTCATACATTTAAATTATTGATGATTTTTAGAATGATTTCGTGACCAACAATCTAATACGTGGCGCCTTCAATAAGTTTCCAGACTGTTTTTTTTACAGACATTTAAAAATGTCGTAGACTCTTGAAAATTCAATATGTTATTGCTATAGATCTTATAAGATGACTGACCAATTTTTATGATTTCAGGTTCAAATGAACAGCTACAGCAGCAATTGGAATACACCCTACTAAATCTTGATTGTCAAAGCTGGTGAATTTCAAAAATGCAATCTGGACGTGAGGACACTTAAGAAGAACGATATTCAATAAAAGACTGTTTTAAACTTGGCAAAAATGCCACAGAAATGGATGGAATACTTCAGACTGCTTTTCGACCATCTTGCATGAATCGAGCGTCAGTTTTTGAGTGGCATAAGAGATTCAAGAAAGGCAAGGAGTCTGTGAGGAATGATGAGAGGTGTGGGAGGAGTAAGGAAGTCAATACACCAGAGTTGATTGGCCAAAGGGTTAGGGTTAGGGTCAGGGTTACTATGTTGAGGTTTTAAGGGAGTTCAGAAAAAATATTCCTTGGGAAGAGACTAACACTCTTCAAATTAGGTTAGTGGCATTTCCACCAGGACAATGCACCAGTCCACAACTCCATCCTTGTCACAGACTATTTGACCAAGATAGGCATCAAGACAGTTCTCACCGTCCCTATAGTCCAGCCCTTGTTCCATGTGACTTTTGCTTATTCCCTAAGCTCAGAGGCGGTCGGTATGAGACAATTGAGGAGATGAAAGAGGCTGTTACGAAGGTCATTGACACGCTTACACAATAGGACTTCCAAAACTTGTTGGAACGGTAAAACAAGTGCATTGCAGCTGGAGATTACTTCGAAGGGGACTAGAGTTTTATGAGTGTACTATCAATAAAAGTGCCAATACGAAAAAAGTCTGGAAACTTATTTAATGATCCTCGTATATATCTTTATTCTTTTACACCTACATGGAATTAAATAATCTTCATAATAAACCAATGAGTTTTACCCACAGAACCTATACAGTTACGTTGAAAATATTTCTGAATCGTTCGTTTAAGTCCCTTTTAGATTAAAATTTGTTATTAGAAAACCTGTGGAACTTAAGAATTTATTTTTCGTGTAATTGAAGATGTGAATCTGGCAAAGATCATAACTAATGAAAATTGTTATATATGTTTCTGTTCCCTTTGTAACCCGTTATCTCATCAGGTCCTCTAACCTGTTATCATGTATATGCCAATTAGAAAAAAAAGTGCAATATGAATCGAACAGAACCGACCATCAAACAACTGTCTGGACATTGATGCCTGTTCCTCCACCTTATTAAGAAGACTTCAGCAAAAATCAAATCTGTCGTTCTGGCACAAATCGAAAACGAGGCTATCAAAAGGCACGCCACAATCATTAGCGTTCGTCATTGCCGTTTGAAATCCCTGACAAGATTTCGGTTTGAATCTGTATAGTTAGAAAAAAGAAACTATGAATATCAGATAAATTTATTTATTTTTTATGAAAGCTTCTGACATTAGTTTTTAGTAATTGATCGGTACTGACCGTTGTCGTTTTTAATCTGAAGCAGACGACCAATTACGACATGTGTTATTGTTTTAAAGTCACTGCCACTTATTGTATCGTTCAAAGTGGAATACGAGAACAGAGGAGATAATTATTGGATTTTTATCATATAGATCAATACACAAAAATATATAAACGAATAAATGAAATAAAATAAAAATAGAATCAAAATTATTCAAAATGAAATGTAAGCTGTTAGTAGATGACCATTAACAGCATATATAACATTTTATAACTTATATATTTATGCCATAGATTAGTAATATTTTGAAGGATATTTAGACAATGCTTGAAATAACTACAGCAGTTTACTGGTAATTTAAGTTACATTATTTCCTTTGCAATTCCATTCAAAATAGATCTTTATAATAACTAACTTATATACAGCTTTGATACCCATTAGGCTTAATTTTGTGTAACATACTCCCTTATAGCTTATAAATAAGTACACCATAATAATTTACGAACATAAAAAGCTAATTTTCCTCTAATCGAAAACTACCAGGTTTTTATTATTTCTGGTGGAACATCGTAAGATTAATACAATTATTATTATTATTATTATTATTATTATTATTATTATTGTTGTTGTTGTTGTTGTTGTCGTTGTTGTTCACTCATTAGAACTTTTCAGATCAGCGATAGCCGATGGTTTTTCACTAAAGTCTGAGTGACAGCAAGTCTCCTCAAGTCTCCAGGACTCTTCTCAGTATTCATGTCATTCTCAACAATGCTGTCGTTTGGATGGTCTCCACTCCTCCGCCAACCACCAAGTCCTCTAGTCCCTTTAGTAATCCCTTAGTTACTGTTCCAAACGCACCCATTACAATTTGTATAATTGTCACCTGCATGTTCCATAGTTTTTTCAGTTCACTAGCAAGGTCGAGGTATTTATCCTTCTTTTCACATTCTTTCAGTTTTATTCTGTGGTCTGCCGAGACAGTAAAGTCTACTATTTTGCAAATTCTATTTTTTTTGTTGATTATTATTAAGTCTGGTCTCCTGGCCGTGATTAGGTGATCCGTTTGTATATTAAAGTCCTATAGGAGTTTATGCGAGTCATTTTCTAGGACAGGTGCTGGGTCGAATTTAAATTTCTTACACATTTCCCAGTGAATCACCTTACCGACCCAGTCGTGTCTCGCCTTATACTCCCACTGTGCTAATTTGCTGCACTCGCTTATTAAATGATTGATGGTTTCATCTCTGTCACCACATAGCCTGCATTTGCTATTTTGTTGCGTCTTATCTATTCTCGCTTTGATATGATTCGTTCTTATGGTGTTGTCCTGTGCGGCTATTTGGAGAGATTCTGTTTTTCTCTTAAAGTTTCCTTTTCTTAGCCATGTCCAAGTTTTTTCGTGTGAGATATTGTTTATAAGTCGTTTAAAGCGGCCATAGAGTTGTTTTCCTTCCCATTTTTGTTTCCTAGTTATTGTCATTCTGTTGTTTCGTGTCTGGTGGCTGTAATGAGTCCTCCTTTGTGTTTTTGTATATAGTTTTCGAGTCAATGTATGGATGTGTCAACGCTGTCTTCAATGCTGGCAAGTCCTCTTCCTCCCTCTTTTCTAGATACATATAGTCTGTCAACGTCGTCTCTGGGATGCAATGCCTTATGCATTGTCATTAGTTTTCTTGTCCTTTGGTCCATTTGTTTAAGTTCCTCTCGGGTCCACTAATCATTATTATTATTATTATTATTATTACCAAATTCTGCAGCATTGAATCTTTGTTACCAAAAATAGGACTATCTTGCAAGCCAAAAATATGAGCAACTCTTCCATATACAGATATAATTTCGTTGTTGCTTGGAAAGTATCTATGCTGTTCAGTTTGGTAGTAAATAATGCCTAATAATATTAGTTTTTATTGCATAATATCTCATTTGAAATAATAAAATCCTGACATCTTTATTAAAGAAAAATTATCTTTCTATATAAACAATGATAAGGGCAAACTCATTCATTCATTGAGAATTAATAATGATCTGGGTGAGCGTGAAATAAAACTCAAAACTAGTAAGTTGAACGAAAGAATGGATATTACATTATTCCCTAATTTTTTAACATTGCCGCTGAGAAATTCTTGCGACAAGAACCATTTTTCTCAGCAACAGTAAAATGAAAATACTATCTAAAAAATGGAATGTAATAATATTGAAAGTAATCTATAGGAATACTGAAGCGACATGCTGTTATTTGATCTCTAGTGAAATATACTAGTAAATAATTGTCTGGTATGGCATATAAGTGTGCACTGAAAGTTGGCTCAGAAATAGTATAGTATACTTCAAATGGTGAAAACCAGGTGTTATCCAAGCGAACGTAAACAAATAGATAAATAAATACTTTAGGCTAAGAATTAAAATTATCAAAGATCATCTAATCCAGGTCACTATATCAAGTAATATATACTAATTTACTGACCATCATTATATTTCTTTCCCTTACTTTTATCTCTCGTGGGTGATATGTTTTTTGTATATAAAGTATATCACAAATGTCTCTCTACATATAGTTCTCAGTTCCTGACTCACCGTCCTAAATCTTGTTTTTTTTGTGATACGAATCTGTTAAGCCTTAAATTATGTGACACAGAATGAGATCAGATAACAATATAAAGATGGCTCACTTTACCTATAATAGGTTTACGAAGAGGTTCACATTTCACTCAAGAAACCAAGTATATACAAGACTATATTTTATACCCTTCTTTCTAAATGAGTCTATTTCTCCTTCTCTCTTTTGTCTTCCTCTTCCTTTCTCTTTCTATCTCTCTCACTCTTGATATATATATATATATATATATATATATATATATATAATATATATATATATTAATTAAATGAGGACAGTGAGTCTCTACAGAATGAGCGCTCAATGCACGGCCATTTGCTAGAAGATATACCGGCGGAGCAAAATGCAATTTTTTTCGTTAAAAAAAAACAAGGAATTTGGAAATTGTATTCCATAATAAGTTCATTTCCTATATTAAAGCTCATCAGATGGATTTCAAATCCATCTGATGAGCTTTAATAGAAATTAATTGATAATGGAATACAATTTCTAAATGTCTTGTTTTTTAACCTATATATATATATATATATATATATATATATATATATGTATATCAATGAGGACTGTGAATATTCAAATAATGATATATATATATATATATTTATATGTGTGTGTGCGCGCGCGCGCGTGTGTGTGTGTATGTGTGTGTGTATGCATGCATGTCACCAGCTTTGTGCGCAAAGCAGTGGCACATTTACTGGTACCCCAATGAAGTTCAGTAATTTTTATTCTGGTTTTCAAAGCTTGCAATATTTAGCCACCAGTAAAACTTGAGAGAACAATTTTCTTTTCTACTAAATTTGTTCACAGTTACATACGAATCCGATCCTAGTAAATATCCATACTTTCTCGTGGGTTCAATTGAATGTGCATTTTAATTAGCTATTAGTTGCTTAAATTTTGAACAAAGCCACATCTATTTGGCATTTATCGAAGGTAAAACTCACGTTTTAGTGACAGTTGATCTGCGAGGCCGGCTTGTTAACCATTGCTCACAATGGGGTACTCCCTAGGTTTGAATTGGTGAAATAGCACCGATATGGGGTAACACAGCGAGGATCGAACTTGGTCCTATGTATTTATTGATTTAGAAGAAAATGTTGCGAACAATTAGACCATATGAAAGCTACTGATCGGTGGGAGTACCGTCGAGACCAGTCATGGATAAACAGCAACTCGTCGGCTACATGCTGCCTGCGGTGAATTCTGAATAGCCAGTCTAAGACTTCAATTTTTTACTGAAAATATATTTTTTACGGAAAATATATTTTAAGGAAGAGAAAAAAACAATCTATTCCCTATAAGGCAGGTGCATACGCATATGGTATTCTGTAATAAAAATGGTTGTGGTGCCTTTCACGTAAAATAACTTGACTATTTTTTGTAGTAAGTTCCGCCTGATGAAAGCCAAATATCATGTGTCTTGCTTAACGAAAAAGAAGTTGTCCATGCCTGATCTAGATCATCAGTAAAGAAACGAAAAACTCGTATGCATAGATATCAAACATGATGATGAATGTCTCTTTGTGGAACGAAGACAGATTTCACCCGTTGTCATTTTATAGTATTGCAGTTCTTTGTTTACTTACTTCTCTGAAGTAAACTATTCAAATTATATTTTGTCTTATTTTTCTGACTTTCCATAGTACGATCTACCACAGAACAAATTAGCCTCCCGTCTGCCAACTGAATTTTCTGAAGAGAAATGATAATCATATGAGTTGAAAATCTTGAATATACCTCTAAACAGCTTGCAGTTATTTTGCTCCAGTATGGGGTTACCAGTTATTCCCAGATAAACAGGCCAGGAGTAGTAGTATCTGTTACGAATATATGTAAGGACAAAATTAGATCACTTTGAGATGATTCAAAAAATTATTTTGATGAGATTTGTTCTGAAAACAGTCATATCGCAGATTAGTATGAAGAGCTGACTTACTTAAAACGACTAAACTGGATTAAACATTTTCAATTAAAACATTCATATTGCAAGTAGATATTGTCCAGTTCAAAATGAATGTGAATTACATTGATATAAAAGTAAAAGTAAAGTTGTCTCCCTTAGTCGAGGGTGACCCGAAGGCTCTCTTTTCAATAGCTACTACACCGAGGTGTAGGGAAGGGTGCTACTCCATTCCCTGGATTGATCCACTTTACCCTTGACCTTTACTTTATAATGCTGAGAGTTAAGCTTGAGGCATCAAGTACCATTTCTTGAGGCTTTGGTATGACTCTACCTGGGATTGAACCCGGGTCTCCCGGACTATTAGCGAACAATATACTAGCTCTAAAATATTCATATTGCAACTAATTATAAAGTGTTTAAATATTTAAACGGATTGTGTACACACATTTTCGTGTGTTGTTCAGTACCAATCCTCCATACTTTTGATTTTTTTGTCGCAACACATAATTACGCAGAGAATCACACTTCTTACTCCATTCAAATTTTTCTTCGTTTTTTTTTTGTTTTTGTTTCATAGGTTATCTCAAAACTGATGTCATCATCATCATCATCATCATGTCGTGCCGCCAGCACGGATAAAACATCCATCGCCCCTTAGTGGTATAGAACAATTATACAATCGGTTAACAGACATACGTGCTAAGCGACTGCGCTAGAGAGACGAGAAACCCATTAATAAGATAATAATTTATTACTGAGACAAGAAACTAATATATATATATATATATATATATATATATATATATATATATACTGTATGTCGTGAAAGAGAATATAATAACAGTTAAAAACATATATCTGATGTCTGTAGCTCAAAGGACGCATTTTTACAGAACGTTTTCCTAATGACCCCAATTGTGATTGTCTATCTTTTTTTATAGGATTTTGAATGATTTCATATCCACAATGTATTTTCCTCTTTTGTCCAAGTCGTTATCATTCTTATCATCATCATCATACCACGGCGCCAGCACGGATCTTTCTGACCCTCTCTCGCCACCCGTCTCTATTGTCCAACACTCCGGGCAGGTATCAAGGCTACAGCCTGTATCGGTACAGAGCTGTTCAATATATATACTAGGTGGTTGTCTCCCTTTGCTTCTCCATGTGAGAGTGTACACTGGAGTACGTCGCTTATGCGTTCGTCCCCACTTCTCCAGCAGTGTCCCGCATGCTTGGTTCGTCTAACTTTTGTGATGGGTGATAGGTAGCCGTACAATTGCTGCTTTGTCGAGTGCTGCCGCCATGACTTGTTCAATATTGCTCGCAGCATTCTTGTGTAATTGCCGTCAAGTTTTTTCTCCGTCCGTTTAGTTCGCTCTTATGTAGTGCATGCAGTATCGACACGACAGCTACTTAGAAAAACTGCATTTTATTTTATCGGCTAGGTCTGACATCCGTATGACCGAGAGCCTATCGATAGCTCTCCATGCCTTTGCTAGTTGCGTGTCTGTTTCGGTTGATGAGACACTGCTTCCTAGGGAGGTGAACTTTTCCACTAGTTTCAGAGAACTACTATTTAGTGTGGAGATGTCGCCTCTTTGATTAAAACACACGTATTCCGTTTTGTCTGCGTTTACATGAAGGCCTATGCCAGCAGCTGCTTGTTCCAGACTATGCAGCAGGGGTTCGGCTTAGGCGGGTGCATTTGCCAGAAGCGCCATGTCTTCGGCGTAGTCCGCGTCTATAATTATTTCAACATGGTATTTTATGCTTTTTTCCTTAGCCAGCTTGGAACTGTTATATTTCATTTAATCAAAAGACGTTCTAAGCACGTAGTCTAGGCAAATCATGAAGAGGTATGGGGCTAATGTGTCTCCTTGCAGCACACCTGCTACAATGTCGAATTAGTCTGTGTCTCTATATGAGCTGCAGACTTATACTTTCATACTATTTTCAAATCGCAAGCAAAAAAAAAGACGCAACAGTATTATTAGAAGAGTTATTAGATGTCATATGGGTCCCATGTAAATGGAGACACCCTGTATATCAATTTATGTAGGTTGTTTAATGCCGATCCCATCGTTGTAGAAGTATAGCAGTGGTATTATTTAACTCATAAAGGGTATAGCTGAGTATTACCTTTTGCTAGACGGTAATTACACAAGAATGCTGCGAGCAATATTGAACAAGTCCTGGAGGCAACACCCCACAAGGTACCAACTATACGGCCACCTGCCTCCCATCACGAAAACTATCCAAGTTAGACGAACCAGACACGCAGGACACTGCTGGAGAAGCAGGGACGAGCTCATAAGTGATGTACTCCTATCGACCCCCACATATGGCCGAGCAAAAGCAAGACGACCAGTTCGAACATACATTCAGCAGCTATGTGAGAATACGGGATGTAGCCCTGAAGACCAACCAGGGGCGATGAACGATAAGGAGAAGAGATGAGAGAGGGTCAATGATATCCGTGCCTGCAGCACGACATTGATAATGATGACCTTTTAAAATGGTATTATTCCAAAATTTAACGTAATAGCAAGACTCGAATGTAAAATAATTAGGGTTGCAACTAAGTATAAAAATTATTGATTGATAATTGATTATATTGATTATTTTATTTGGGTAAAATTACTTTGTTTGGTAAAATTGTAAGTGAGCTAAATTCTTTGAGAGTTAGTGTACTTCGTCGCAATCAGTTATAGGTATCCACGTGTGCCGGATGAGCCATGTCAAAATAGTTCAAGAGAGGATGTTGAGCATAAACAAATCAAGTCCTAGTCAGCTGGTACAAGAAATAACAGTTTTAGACGTGTGTTGTGATTCAAAATCGGATGATGCAATAATTAAGAAGATGACGCGTCTTTACAACATTAGCTGAATGAGATAATTAATAGATTGTTTAAGAAAAGATAATTTCGAATTCAGGAGCCGGCTATTGAGAAGCAGTTGAGTTTGAAATTGGCCAGGTCGGGGTGAGGATGAGCACTTCTTTATAAATGGAATCGAGGTTCGCTTATTGACTCTTACAAGGTTTTCTTATATCCCTACTGTTGCATCAGACTGCTTGGATTTGAGACAGTCTGAATAAAAAGACTTTTTCGTATTCCGAATGACAGAGTTGCCATTTTTTAATATCTAATATGAAAGTCCATTTTATGGACTTTTATACAGGGTGAACAAAAAAAACAAAAAAAAGACAGGACCCATAAACTTTTTTATTACTTCAGCAAAAATAAAGCAAAATAATTCTAATTTCTTTTCCTTGGTAGACCAGGAAATGTTGGTGAATACTATGGTCCCAATTTTTCATGCACAGAATCTACTTCATATCCTGAAAAAAAGAAAAGGCTAGAATTAAATTTATAAATTTCAGTCAAAAATAAATGGGTTCTGTTTTTTGGGGAGTCACCCAGTATTACAGGAATTCAAACACGTTTACTACAATGTTGCAGACTACTACGCTAGTCACTACTCCACGTAAAATCCCTCTCGACTTTTACTTGTTTCCAAAATTGAAAATTCGTCTTTTCGGTAACATTCAAAGACTTGGAAGGCACTACAGTAAACACAGTTGAGTTGTTTCACATCTTATCAAATTAAAAAGTTCCAAAGTGCTTCGACCATTGGAAAACTCCCTGTAATAAAAATACTAAATGCCATGGGGAGGCTATTTTCAAACAAATTAACATTTCATAAATCATTCATGTATTTTTTTAAATACATTTTCAGTCTCGATACTTTTTGAATATAACTGCTAGGAATATTCACAGATACACGTATACACAGACATATCCACACCCAGGCTGACATAAGCACACAAAAGCCAACACACACAGAGAAATATTCACACGCACTCAGCTCCACGCACGTGAACGTACACATATACTCTTCTAGTACATATTTATATCAGGTTTTAAATACGCACAAACTTAGGCACATAAGCACTAATTCGCCCATGAGCGTTCATGTGAGTGGAGATGTGTACGTGCACGCATTTAAGATAGGGTGATGGTTTGTGTGTACGCACCTGTGTGTATTTGTCCGTGTATTTATGAGGTTTAGTGTGTGTGTGTGTGTGTACACACGGATGGTCGGAGAAAGAAATGTCCTGGCACATTGAAATCGGGACTTAACGTCGCCAGAAGCAGGGCATTGATCCTTTCGGGGCGTAATAACGACAACGGTTACAGATAAAAATCCTCTGTGTTCCTACTTTCTCGACAGTCTCCAAGTACGACCCCAAAACCTGAACTATTTATAAGGAAATATAAACGATGAAAAAAAATACCGAAAGAGAAAACGGCTGAGGTCGAAGTCCGGAAAAAGCGAAGGACTGTAAATGGTCGTAAATCTAGTGTTAATAGCTGCCTCGCTTAACGGCTTGTGAATTATTAGGGCCTACGAATATTTTTGAACTATCACTTGTCCTTAGAACTTTAAAATAATGTTTGCTACATTTTTAGGTGATATAAGTAGAGAAAGAATAGCTTTGGATTAACTAAATAAATAAATAATTAAATAATCTGATACGTTCAAAAAACAAATGAACGCGTTGCCTCAAAAGTTTGTTCAGTTTTATTTATGTATAATAGCTATGGCTAATACGGGAAACATTACTGAATACAATCTTCATATACTCCATTTATACATTGCTAAAATCCTTATATATATATTTACGCGCACACGCACACTGAGTTGAATATTGTATATTTTGGGTAGTAGATGTAATCTGAAGAATGTCAGTTTTAAAAAAAGAAATGAATAAAAATCAGTGATAAATGGCGTTTTAAATGTTTTTTTAGTGAATCTATATTCTACCTTACCCTTGATTCAAATCTAAATTGAAAGTGACCGAAATATACTCCCTGTACGTATTACGTAATCATTGGCTATTTTCAAGATCGTATTCAAGATGTTATCCATTCAAAATTCAGTGAAACATTCACACATATCCCTTTTTTCAAAATTTCACTATCTACGTATTGGAAAAATGATATTAAACAAATTCCAAATTTACATTAAAGATTATCTCCCCTTTCTCTAAACATTCAAAGCAATAAAACGTCATAAATCCATTTCTCAAACCACAAAACGCCATTTACTTTTCAAAAATTCCATCGCATGACATGAGGCAAATTGATCATATCAACGAGTATTAAACCGCTTTTTTTTTCACATAGCAAGAACTACAAACCCTAATGAAGACTTCTAATTGAATCAAAATTTATATTTCATAATTATTTTCCATACAAAGATAATTTTGATAGAATATTTTTGCATTAAAAAAAAGGTTTGAAGTCGAAACGCGTTTGCAAATAAACAAACCATCAAACGTTTTTTTTTTCGTTTTACCTTTCTTACGTACATTTTGTCAGATTCAGTTCTTTTCTTCTCTCTCTCTCTCTCTCGCTCTCTCTCTCTCTCTCTCTCTCTCTCACTCACACACACACACACACACACAAACACATACACACACACATATATATATATGTATTTACCTATCCCTACTACATAAGATAAACCTCCATTACCTCACGAGTACCACACACACACACACACACACACACACACACACACATATCTATGGTAAGTGATATTTTTTGGCCGAAAAAAGACTGATAACAAGCACCATTGATTCTATGTGATAGCTCTCCGAACTAAGATATATACGCTCAGTCAATAATATTGCACACTCATTGTTTATAATAAAGAGTAACGTGCTGGACTGCAACATCATAGTGAGTTCGAACTTAATCCCCGCAATCACGACCATGTTCAATCTAGCTTTGGAAAAGTTATGTAGCCCTTATTCACTAAGTATTGAATTAAATGGCACCACTACTATTTTTCTACAAAGATGTCTTTTGCGTAAAATAATCCACGTACGTTGATATGCCATTAGAAACAAAGAGACTAAACAAGCTGTCTTTATCAAAAGACTGAGCAAAAATTACATAGGTTGATAGATAGATAGATACGTATGATACTGTTTCCATTACTCTGAATTTCCTATGTCTTCATAGTCATCAGAAATTCAGACTAACAGAAGTACCTATAAAATCATTTATCAAATTAAAAACTTTTATACACAATATGATTTATACCCGTAATTCGCTTAAAAATTAACCTTCTAAAATTAAGCTCTTCTTTTTCAAGAGAAAGCAGCAAAATACAAAAATTGATCAATGCGGGAAATAGTGTAAAATAAATATAATAATATCATTAATGGAAATTTTCGCTTAGCCTACTCCTACGATTTTCATTATATATATATATATATATATATATATATATATATATATATATATATATCAGTAGTATATGGTTGTCACTATTTTATTTGATGGATTTGTGGCTGACCAAATAATTGCGGTATAATTTAGAGAGTGTTTAATATCTATGATAGAGCTATGATATAATGATGATAAATGAATATATATTAGTTCTTATATAAATTTATTCAATAGCATGGATACTTATCTGCGACCACTGGTTTCATGCCGTTTTATTACAACAATCATCAGGCAGAAAAAGATAGATATTGGAGAAATCGGAGAATACAGTCAAAAGAATGTTTACGTTTAGATTGTGTATAGCACTTCTTTGTGTGAGTGTGTGTACGTGTGTGTGTGTGTGTGTCCGTTTGTGTAGATTATATTTGCGTATTATTGTGTGTAGTCGTGTATGTGATCGTTACTATGTGTGTGTCTATGATGATACAAGCGTCTCGTAGCATATTTGAGGGTTTCTTCTAAATATAAGTGTAGCTACTTGAAACGGATGACGTGGTATAGACAGTTTTGGACGAAAAAGATCTTTTCGTGTAGTGGTGATATTAACCAAGGAATAAATTATCATTATAATTGCATTTCGAAAATAAATCAATTTTATAATTTGACATGTAAGTATAATAGATGCTGGATGTAGAACTAATAAGTGAGGTGACAATATTATGGTGTAAAAGACGTTATATTGTAATACACAATACAAGTATTTTTTTGCTGGAATGCGTTCCGTGTTAAATTGCGACGGGATTATGTGTTTGCAGTCAATGTTGTGTTAATGTTATATTACGTAAACGTTATTGAAATCTATGGTGGTATGTGCGTTAGGAATGTCGTAAATATACTGTATTAAGACGTTACAATGCTAATGTGTATTAGTTGTCTATGTTGTGTTTATATTATATTACTTATAATGTTATTGTAATCTCTGATAATATGTACGTGGGGAATATGGAAATTGTACAGTTTTAAAGCGTTGCGATTATAATTTGTATTTGTTGTCTATGTTGTGTTTATGTTATATTACGTATACGTTGTTGTACTCTATGATGGTATGTACGTAAGGAATATGGTAAATATACTGTATTATGATTTTGCCATGGTAATTTACGTTTGTTGTCTATGTTGTGTTAACATTATATTACGTATACATAATTGCAATCTTTGATGGTATGTATGTGCGTATTACGGTGAATAAAGTATTTAGGCGTATCATGAACAATAATGAAATCATGGCTAACATTATATACACAGGTGTTGGGGATGCTAGGAGATGGATTTAAAGGATATAAAGGATATACAGTGCATCGGGTGTGTTGTGGGGTTATTCATGGAGGGTTGTTGAGGTTTTAGTGGGGGCAGTAGTATTAGTGTGGTGTATTGTGGAGTAATGTGTGTGGGTAGAAATGTATGAGTAGATCTTTGTACCGTCTCTCTCTCTCACTCACTCCCCCCGCTCTCTCTCTCTCTCTATATATATATATATATATATAAGTAAAGTAAAATAAAGTTGGCGAGCGTAGTCGAGGAGGACGTGAAGGCTAACTTTTCAATAAGTTCTACAACGAGGCGCTACTCGTTTCCTTGGATTGCTTCACTTTACCCTTGATCCATACCTTATAATGCTGAGTGTTAAGCAAGGATGCATCAAGTACCATTTTTGAGTCTTTGGATTGAACCCTGATCTCCCGGGCCTTTGGCGAACACTAACCGCTCGGCCGATGGAATATATACATATATTCATTTACATATATAAATATGCAAACACACACACACACGCACATAGATAGATAGATAGATAGATAGATATTTATATATACATCCTCCTCCAATGGGTTGAGCAGTCTGTTGAAGGAATATAACAGTTGCCACTCACGTAATGCAAAATTCTTCTTATGAACTGAGCACTCCGGCATCAGATTGCGCAAAAAATAAAAAAACGAAGCTTGATAAATATACGTTAATTCCCAAGCTGGCATTGAATCGCCGGCTAGGCTAAAGAGTATGTCTTCAGCCTGTCGTAAAATTAGGTTGATTTCAATCTCGGCTTGAAGCATCTCACGTGTCTAGCCACACTGAAGAGTTTTAATACAAGCGTCTGTCTGTTGATGACTAATTATATACCGGCCTAGTGGTGAAGTGTTTTCCAATGGTTCGGGTGACCGAGGTTCAATCCCAGGTCGAGTCATACCAAAAACTCGAAGAATTGTACTTGATACCTCCTTGCATAATACTCAACATTATAAGGTACGTATCACGAGTAAAGTGGAGTAATCTAGAGAAATGAGTAGCATCCCCCTATAACTTGATGTAGTAGCTATTAAAAAAGAAGCCCGTGGTGTAATGGTTATCGTCGTAGGAAATGGACACGGTGATTCGCGTTCAAATCCTGGACGAGAATGATTACATTTCACATAGCACTAATACCATTGGGAAAGGTATGAATTCAATTATTCTCCTTCTAGCTATGGGTAAATAGTAGGACAGACTGGGTTCTTCAGCCTTGGTGAGGCAACTAGTCTAGGAGAAGGAAAACTCTTAATTTAAACCTGTTCAACTCTGCTTAAAAATTGACCTTTTGTCATATCCTGCCCGTGCGGAGGGTTTTGGTAAATAGGATTAAAAAAAGAGCCTAATGGTTGCCCTTGACTTCGGTCGCCAACTTTACTTATATATATAATCATTTACTCGTTGTGTTAAAAAAAAACGTGGATTATGCAGTACACTGTGATAATCATGTTTATCAATGTTGGTCTGTTAATTATTTCGATAACAATTACACCATGAATAAAAATAAGTACATTCTTATCAACGTAACCTCGTAAAATATGTACATGAATCACATTTTTATGGAATATTCGTTTGCACTGAACATAAAATTACCGTTATATTTATGAAATGCTAATGAAAATCTCTCACTTTTTGCATTGAAGCCATGATGGATAGTACAACTGTATAGTTTCACCGCGGCAGCTCTCATGTAACGCTTCGAGTAAAAGCGAGATGTGAACTATACATGAATGTTGCATGCTGATTTTAAAAAGATCTTTGAAGCAACAACCTACCATAATACACATTCTCTTTGGACTTCTAAACGTGGACACACCAATCTAGGTCAATCAGTACTTACATTTATCTGCTCTGTGCCGATGGAAACCTTTTCTAAGGGGCATCAAAGGACCAAACATTTCGTTTAGCGTCATAAAAATTATTTTTAAAAACATTCAAATATTTATGTATTCTTTTAAATGTTAGAATACAGGACATTGCAAGTATAGAAACCTTTTAATGCCATTATTTGTTAAAAAAATATGTGACAAGGTAAATATTAAGTTTTCTTAACAAATAAAATGAAACAAAATTACTGTATTTGAGGGACCAAAATATGTTATACGAATAGATTGTTCATTTAAACAATACGGTTTAAATTTTTTCTGTCAAATTTCTTCAACATGCTGTCGGATATCGTTACACAATGTATTTGGTCAACATTAGTATCTAGATTTTCCTCCAAGCGTTTCATTAAGCTCCGGGTAGTACAGCCGTACAATAGTACTAACGCGGTTGCAGCTTAAACAGAACCCTACAAAACTAGTTTGCCACTCATCTCACTTATTATCCAAGTAAGACAAGAAGAATATGATGGACACTAATGGTGAAAGAGGGATGAACTCATAACCGAAGTTCTCCAGGAGGCACCTACATATGAACATACGAGAGGTAGCCGTTCAGAAATGTTACATTCATCAGCTCTGTGTAGACACGAAATGACATCTTGAAAACTGAACAAGAACGTTAGGGACGGATGGTGAGAGAGTGAATCAAGGGAATCCGTTCTATAGGCATGATTTGCTGATGATAATGATGATGATATTTGCATACAATTATTTGTTTCAGTAACTGAGAATTATTATCACAAGATACGTCAGTTGCAACGTTTGTTTCTTTTTATTTTTACCATGAAAAAGACATATAACTTCCACTTATTAAAGGTATATTTGCTTCGTTTGGTTTCTTTGTTTAATGACATATCAACCTTTGAGGGTCATTTAATGCCAATGCTTTCCCTTTAGAAGAACAGTAATGGTACTATTAACCGCTAGCTGAGAGAAAAAAGGGGTTCATGCCTTTACGAAAGTTATCGCAATAGGGTAGATAGAATTTGAACTCGCTAACCACGATGTCAGAAGGATTTTTTGGGCTTTAAGTAATTTACGAAGTTGGATATGCAATTAAACAAACAATCCGATACCGACACACTAGTCTCCCTCTTTCTCTCTTTCATATATATATATAGTTTTAACGGTAGATGCACTTTATGCTTAGAAGAAAAAATTTATATTTTAATACATAAATGGCCTGATAAGTTATTAAATAAGAGAAGTGAACTAATAGCTAGATGTAGACATAAGACTAAATTTAAACGATAAAGATTTAAAAACAGAAATAAATAGTGAAACCAGGAAAAAAAAACGTATCCAACATATACACTAAAAAAATAGGAAGCTGATTATATGGTATCGAAATTAATATAAGCATTAATATTTCTCTGAAAAGTTAATTATCGAATTTAACATGTTAACAAATGAATAAAAAAGTTAATCTACCGTAATTATAACCGACAGAAGAGATTTGAAAATTAGAATAAAACGGAAATTCAATAAAATGAGGAGGTAACTCCTTAATCTCTTCCCCCTCCACCCACGTGTCTATTCTGTTTTAATTAATTATCCATTGGATCTGAAGATGTCCTGTAAAAATTTTTTTCTGCGTGTTTTTAGTTCACACCAGAAACTGAAAAACAGGATGAAAATAAATTTATAATCCTGAATTAACCGGTCTTTGTTTTTTTTTCTTAAAGATATATATATATATATATATATATATATATATATTGGGTAAATATTATCGAATTAGATATTTTGAATATTCTATTGAAGCTTGGTGAGAGGATTTGAAGCTCTGTTTCATCTATCCTCGCGAGTAAAAGCTTTTGACTTCGGTATTTATTGATATTATGGAAATATGAAATGTACATTCTCGAATCATATGTGGCAAATATTATAATATACATTCAAACACATCACTGATGCACACACACATACATACACACACACATGTATATGTATATATAAGATGAGCGTTGATCAAAGGGTCAATATACGACAAATATAGACAAACATCGATTCATACGAGAAAAGTTTTATGATGCCTCATCCATTCTAGAAAATTTCAAACATTTAACTTAATCATCGCTAAAAAATGGGTACAAAAAAGAACAACCGTAAAACTACTGTTACGTATCTTTTCTTCAACACTAAAGAAAAATAATTACTTCATATGATAATCGTACGACACCACTCTCTCTAGTAGACTAACATGCCACCTGTCAAAAATTTATCGCTATTGCTCTCTGAATCAAAGAAGCAAAACGTTTGCACTATCTTTCGAGAATTAGTTGATAAAGCAAAAATATTATGTAGCATTAACTACATAAAATGAATAATTGCAATATATATATATCATCATCATCATCATCATGTCGCGCCGCCTGCGCGGATATCCCTGACCGTCTCTCGCCATTTCTCCCTATCACTCATCGCCTCCGGCAGGTCTTCAGGATTACAACCCGTGTCCTCACATAGCTGCTGTATGTAAGTTCGTGCTGGTCGTCCCACACTTGCACATCCATGAGTGGGGGTCCACAGGAGTACATCGCTTATGAGCTCGTCCTTGCTTCTCCAGCAGTGTCCCACGTGTCTGGTTCGTCGAACTTGTATAGTTTTTGTGATGGGGGGCAAGTGTCCGTATAGTTGGAGTCTCGTGGGGTGTTGTCGCCAGGACTTGTTTAATACTGCTTGGCGACCGTACTCGAGGGCAACCAGAATGCTCCCTTTTCAATAGCTACTATTCCAATGTGTAGGGGAGGGCGCCACTCCTTTCCCTGGATTACTCCATTTTACCCTCGATACGTACCTTATATTGCTGAGTGTTAAGCTAGGAAGCATCAAGTACCATTTTAAAGTCTTTGGTATGATGCGACCCGGGATTGAACCCAGGTCTACCGGACCATTGGCAAACACTGTACACTAGACCAATGAGCTTAACATTCAGCATTATATGGTACGTATCGAGTGGAGCAATTCAGGGAAAGTAGTAGAGCCCTCCCCTACACATTGGAGTAGTAGCTATTGAAAAGGGAGCCTTCTGGTCGCACTCGACTACAGTCGCCAACTTTACTTACTTTATATATATATATATATATATATATATATATAGCAACTTTTAGAAGACTTCATGGAAAATCAGATAAGCATTCTTTTCTATCGTACCAAAGTCATCAAAATGAATTTATTATTTTCCAAAATTAAAATATAACTTTAAATATGGGAGAGAGGAGTTTTAGTTTTTAATGTATAATTTGTGCCGATTTGAATTAATCATTATTTCAATTTTACTTATTTCTTTTATTGTTTGATTCTTTTAATATTCCAAATCTTTTTCCTTGTAGAAAAACAAATGAATTCTGATGATATTATTTCTATAGCGAAACATATCTGTGTAATTTTAGTTCATATACTGGACGAAGCTGTTGACATTTCAGATAGAACTAATTCTCTTGAAAAACGTATGAATACAACTGTTCTCCCTGTTGCTCCTCAAGTTTCCAGGACTCTACTTAATATTCTTGTTGATCTTAAAAATGCAGCCGTCTGTATGGTATCCATTTGTCCTCTAATTTCCTAGTCTTCCATTCTCTTTACAAAACCTTTTGGAATTTTCCAAGTTCAACAATTACAATTTGTATCACTGCCATCTTCATGTTCCATAATATTTTAAATTCCCTTGCAAGGTCCAGGTATTTGTCGCTTTTTTTCACTTTCTTTAATTTTTACGCTGTCGTCCACCAGGACAGCAAAGCCCACTATTCGGCAGGTTCTCTTTATTGTTATTCACTATCTCTACGTCTAGTCAGTTGGCCAAGATTAGGGGGTCCGTTTATATCTCAAAATCCCAGAGAACATTGTGCGTCTCATTCTCCAAGATAAATTCTGGGTTTTGCATATACCACTTGTTCGTATGGTCAAATTTAAATTTCTTGCACAATTCCCAGTGGATCACATGCCCCACTCAGTCATGTCTTCTCTTTTTGCCCAAATCGTCTGCATTCGCTTATAATGTGATTGATCGTTTCGTGTCTTTCACTATATAACCAACATTTCCTATTTGGTTGTGTCTTATCTATTTTTGCTTAAACATGGTTTGTCCTCATGGTGTGGTTTTGTGCTACTCTTAGAAGAGATTCAATTTCTTTCTTCAAATTTGCCTTTCTTTGCTGTGTTCAAGTCTTCTCGTGTGAGATTGTGTTTGTTTATTGGTTTGTTGCTTGAAATATACATACAGTTGTTCTTCCTCCCATTTTAGTTTTCTGGTTATTCTTGTTCTGTTTATTCTGATATTGTTTTTGTTGTTTATGTCCCTGTAATTAGTCTTTATTTGCTGATTTTTTTGTAGTCTTAGGTTCGTCGTATCTTTGTATCGACTCTATCTTCAATTTAGGCATAATAGGATTAGTTAGTTAAAGCCAGATAATTGCTTGCAAATTATAAATATTAGAAAAGAATACTTGAAACCATATTAGTGTATATAAATCATTTGTTTTAAGAATAGTGACTGAAGCTTTGATACTTTACAAATAATTATTTTTTACTAGAAATCAAAAATTATGTACGACTTTCGTTAAAAAAATTCTGAGCCACGCAGAGATTTTAGATTTGTTGTACGCTTCTCATGTGTGTATGGGCCTCTCTTACACAGAAATTTAAACAGAAATTCGTTTTTCTAGCTGAATAAGAAATGGTGTGTTGTGTTGTCACAAGAAAAATGTTCAGCTTTATGAACGTCTCTTGTATATCATTTGCATTGATGATAGTGTTTACAAACGATTATTACCATCTTGGAATGTACAGTCAATGTATTAAGAATAGTCATTTAGGGTGCAATGGTTTACAAATAATTATTAGTTGCCTGAAATCATTTAACTTCTGGCAAATAATCACTTCCATATTGCATAATCCAACCAAAGCCATGAACAATTAAGCATCTCTTGTTTGTTTCTCTTCTCTCACTCCATCTATCTATCTATCTATCTATCTATCTATCTATCTATCTATCTATCTACTCTTTAAGAAAACAACAAACCGGTCACATTAGGATTATAAATTTATTTCCATCCTGTTACGCATTTTTGAAAAATTCAAAAACACGAAAAAAATTTAACAGGACTTCTTCAGATCCTTTGGATAAAGTAAATCAGAATAGACACAAAAAAGCGTGGGAGGGGATAGAAGAGGGGTGGAGAGTTATCTCCTCATTTAGCCGACTTCCATTTTTTATTTTAATTTCAGTTATTTTTCAAGAGTGAACATTTAAATTGTCCTGGTAAAGAGCTCAATATAACAGACAATACATAATTTTTCGTGTTTTTGAATTTTTCAAAAATGCGTAACAGGATGGAAATAAAATTATAATCCTAATGTGACCGGTCTGTTGTTTTTCTTAAAGAATTTATTGCTCTGTATTGTCTGTTACATTGAGCTCTTTACCAGGAAAATTTAAATGTTCACCCTTGAATAGTTTTCTTGTCCTGATGGAATTACTCGCAACTCCGGTTTAACTGGACCAAATAATACTATATATATATATATATATATATATATATATATATATATATATATATATATATATATATATATGGTGGCTTTGACACGATTGCAAAGATGACAATCGCTGAACTAAAACTGTGCATTCGCTGATACCGTCAGCTTTAGATCTTTGCAATATTTTGGAAATCCTGAAAGTCCCCTAAAAACTCTATAATAATATTGGCATTGATTTCTGTTTTTATTAGTTTATTGTTTTAATTATTTATATACTATATTTATCCATTTCTACTGAGACTTGACATTTCCTTATATAGATTATGAAAGAAAGAAATAATTTTAAAACTCTTGTTCATGACAATGTCCGTTTGAATTTGAAGTCACATTTTGGTGAAAATACTCTCTCTGAATTTTGCAAGTCGTATTTTTGCTCAGCTGATGTATTTTTTTCTATCAAGAGCAGCTCTAGAAAAAAGATTCATTTACCCATGACACTTACATTGATCAAAACAGTAAAAGTGAGTAAGATAAGGAATTTTGGATACTGTTTCTGGGCTCGTATTCCGGGCGCTGATGTCACGTGAATTCTCCATAGAATATATTCTGAGGAAACTGATCATCTCCTTGTTTTGGTCGGTACACAGCCGATCAAACAAAATATAACTTTAAACATAGGAAAGAAGGCTTTTGATTTTTCACGTATAATCTGTATTTCTTTTATCATCCTCATTAATTATTTTCAGTAGTATAAGCAAGGTGTTATATATATATATATATATACACACACACACACACACACACACACACACACATATATATATATATATATATATATATATATATATATATATATATATAGTATTAGATTTATTCATAGGGCAATTGCAATCGAAAAGAAAAATTATTTGAGTCTAATTCATTTCAAGGTAAAACTTCATCGTCATAGACTTTTTTTTTTTTAATAAACGGTGAAGTTTTACTTTTATTTATTAGACTCAAATTATTATCATCATTTCGCATTTCAATAGCTTTCTAAATTAATTCGGTACTATAAAATAAGGTTATTTGTTCAATGCTTCAAGCAAATTATGAAATATGTATATATATATATATATATATATATATATATATATATATATATATATATATATATATATAAGTGATATTTAAGCGATAATCTTCGTCTTGATCACGTCTTTTTCGAAAGCCTATTGGCTATTTTTTACAATTTTTAATTAACCTTTTATTTTCGTCTCATATGGTTTCTTTTATGTCTAATTCTAAATTAATATTGGTTTTAAAATTTTCTATTTTATCATCATCATTGACACTTTCTAGTTGTATTAAGCAGTGTGTTATTCATTTTTACTGCATATTCTGAGACGAAAATAGATACTTTAAATTTAGTTGTACAAGTGGATCTGAAATATAAGCCAACGCAACATAATTTTTAGCTAAAATACCTGCTATATATTTCGCCCCTCAAAAATGCAGCCGACAACTCATAGACAAAAATAACCTTAGAATTTTAAAAAAGGGTCATAATAGTGTTAGAATAATTCCAATTTGTCTATATTCAATAAACTACTATTATGTCACCTTAAACTCTGATTTTGCGAGTTGTGTATGCTGTACATCAATTTCTCTGAAATCAGAATTGCAAAGAGCCATATAAAAAAGTATACGAATATTTTACATTGGAGCTTCTATTCAAATGAATTCATTAGCTAGTGCGTTATCAGTAAACTGTCCCGGCAATCAACATACTGTAGTTATCTAACTAGCAGCATGAAATTGTTCAGCCAATCAATATACCGTCGCTATCTGATTGGCCGCTTAGGTGTTGTGATATTTCAGTTAGTGTTTACAGTCAGTGCATCAGGTATTGGAAATAGCGTGTGATATAACTTGGATATAATACTTAAGTTGTATAAGTTTGATTATTTTATAATTCTAAATCCTTGTGCTAATTTGATGATTATGTTCACCAGCACGTGTTAAAGTCAGAAATGTTTCTAGCTGTCAGCGGAAGTTTCGTTAAGTAGTCTGTATCGTTTAGTAAGAGTACTATTTCACTTGTTTACAAGTCTGTGGGAAAGGTTTTGATTTCAGACCTGCTGTATAAGTCGAACCCTAGATTTTTGAGATTTTTTCAAGCTTAAAATGTGGAAATCCTTACCCATGGGGTTATAATTACGTTGAAGTGTATCTCCAATCCTTTTGGGAAGGCGTGGTTAGAAGTGACCGTGTCCTCTGTAAGAGTACTTACAAAACGCATCAGGTTCTTTGGCCGCGTAATTGCAATGGCAAATTAATTTGGGATCGCTTGCGCTCGATGTGGTTCAGTAGCTCACTGATAGAGATTCGGCTTTGCATTCTGTGGTCGCTGGTTCGATCTTCAGTGGGGCAGATCACGGTATATACTGCTGATGAGACCTAATAAAGTCGAAAGAGTTGTCCAGCTGTTCTTTATGACGCGCGCTCGTGTTTGCCGGATTTTCTGGTCATGCTAACTCAATTTACCATATAATTCCACTGCTAAAGAAAGAAAATGTACATTTAAAAAATCGACTTGTACGCTTAACTTCACGATATCTGATATGCGTTCTTTTTTTAGTGTAAAGGTTTTTTTTTTCTTTTTTCTATCGTTTTTGTTATGTTAGAATTATTGTCAATATTTCGTAATGAACACACACACATAAACACACACACATAAACACACATATATATATATATGATCTTGGACTGTCTCCATCAGACAAGATGGAATACATAAAAAAGGATCCATGATAGGCTATAACTACATCAGCGTAGATATAGCAGTCCCATTGTGTGACGATAATATCATGAAGTCTGGTAGTGTTGTTAGATAGTGCTGGGTTCTGTGGCCCCGAAACCATGGCTGAACCCAGAGTCATCTTCTGATAAAGGATTTGTTGGAAGCAAACATCAGTCATTTCATGAGCTTATAATATATATATATATATATATATATATATGTGTGTGTGTGTGTGTGTGTGTGTGTGTATGTGTGCAGAGAATCGGTTAGAATTGGCAATTTGTTCAGAAATGTTTGGTAAACAAGAAAATGTCCCAAGCTACAAAGCAGAGTTGTATAAAAGCTGAAAGAAATTAAAATCTATCCTCTTTTTATTATAGTTTCATTAGTAGAATGTCCATGTATCAACTCGGATCCAATCATCCAATGGAATTCATGAGTAAATGAGCAATGAAATGAATTATAAATATTAAGTATTGCCGGCATAATAAATAACTGAATGGCACAGAGGCGGAAGTGAGAAGGTGTGGGAAGTCGAGACAGGAAAACGCTTCTTTTTATCTTGAGTATTTTTATTTGTATTACAATCAATCTATAACACTAAAATCAATAAATAATTCTTTCTTGGAAAAAGATAAGAAGTAGAAACTACTAACCGTGCAAAATTAAGCTGTTACATATTATTTTTGAATGCCTGCGTGGATGGAACTAATTATTTTCTACTTCTTTAAAGGGACAAATTTTCTCATAATACATAAAGGAATTGTACAAAATGAAATTGAATTACTATAATACCTATTAAAATACAGCCTATAATTCAATAGGGAAAAATCCGTTTTTCCTGAAATATTTGTTGGTAATTAATATGAGATTATATAATCTGTAAATAGTTCTTCCGCAAAAAGGACCAACCGAGTCGTCGTATCACTATTACCTGGCAAGAAAGCAGCATGGGTGGACGTTTTATTATAATTATTTTATTATTTGTCACGACATGAAACTTTAAACTTGGAAGAAATTCCTGGTTAATTTAGTGTTTTGTAATTAACTAATTAAATCAAATTATTGAGATAGCAATTGGATAATAAGTGACAATTTCCCCGAAAGATTAATCCGGTTGACGACTTTTCCCAGTTTTTTTTTTAATAAGATAAAAAGATATAGGCAAATTCCGTTGCACTTAATTCTAAACTATTTTACAAAAAACTAAAAAGAAAATGCGAAAAATTGCTAAAACAGTAATTACGAAAACCATTACAAATGTATTTACTTCGTCTGATACAAAATGAATATTTTGTTAATGCATATAAAAAAGT
This sequence comes from Sepioteuthis lessoniana, assembly GCA_963585895.1. Lineage (NCBI taxonomy): Eukaryota > Metazoa > Mollusca > Cephalopoda > Myopsida > Loliginidae > Sepioteuthis > Sepioteuthis lessoniana. Next base: position 101,806,737 of record OY757916.1, on the reverse strand, counting down.
GGAGCTATATATTGAACTGTTCGGGCTGCCGATTGATTAAATTATTTTAAGGGCATGTCAAAATGCTCAGGGTTATTTTAGGGAATTGCGTTCATTATATGTTCATATTTACATTTATGAAGTTAATGTTCCTTTTTTTTTTTTTGAACAGTTATATGATATCAAGTATTCTTATCTAATAAAATAATTTTCACAGTTGTATCACGTTCAATAACTATTAGCCGCGTATCGATGTCATTTTCGGTTGATGAGACACTGCTTAAATCAGACCTGACCCATAAAATGAAACGCAGTTTCTTTCAAGCAGCGGTTGTATCGATACTGCTGTATGGATGCACCACTTGGACGCAAACAAAACGGCTCGAGAAGAAGATAGACGGCAATTACACAAGAATGTTGCGAGCAATATTGAACAAGTCCTGGCGGCAACACCCCACAAGGCACCAACTATGCGACCACCTGCCTCCCATCACGAAAACTATCCAAGCTAGACGAACCTGACACGCACGACACTGCTGGAGAAGCAAAGACAAGCCATAAGTGATGTACTCCTATGGACCCCCACATATAGCCGAGCAAAAGCAGGACGACCAGCTCGAACATACATACAGCAGCTATGTAAGGATACGGGATGTAGCCCTGAAGACCTGCCAAAGGCGATGAACGATAGGGAAAAGTAGCGAGAGAGGGTCAGAGATATCCGTGCTAGCAACACTACATCATGATGATGAAATATCTATTACGTATACGAATAATCAAATGCTTTCAAGTGAATTTTACTATTAAATAATAGTCATTTATTGGAACACAGTTATATGGTTTCAAGTTACTAATAAGAATCTTTTGAAAAAAATTATAGTTTCAAATACCAATGTTTAATGCATATAATTTAGACTATATATTATATAATTATAGTTTCAAATACCTATGTTTTATACAAATAATTTAAACTATATATTATATAATTATAGTTTCAATTACCTGTTTTATACAAATGATTTAGACTACATATTATATAATTATATTTTCAAATACCTGTTTTATGCAAATGATTTAGACTATATATTATATAATCATAGTTTCAAATACCTACATTTTATACAAATAATTTAGACTATATATTATATAATTATAGTTTCAAATATCTATGTTTTATACAATAATTTAGACTATATATTATATAATTATAGTTTCAATTACCTATGTTTAATACATATAATTTAAACTATATATTATAAAGTTATGAAAGCAGGAACCCACAAAACAGCAGTTGTAGGGACACTTAAAACCCACCAAGAAAGACAAACACGTGTCATGCATAGCAGGATAAATTCTTAAACGACTGGGGCACACCAGTTTTAGTCGTCCAACAAGGACTTACATACATCAGCTCCGTGCGGACACTGGATGCAGTCTAGAAGACCTGCCAGGAGTGATGTCTAATCTAGATTGGGGTGAGAGAGCTTGGGAAATCCGTGATACCTTTACAACTTGATAAAGTTTTAAAGTTCAATACTCTTGAAAAACTTTTAAAAGCACTCGTACCTCACAGCTATCGTTAAATAGTACCAAAAGTATCATTCAATATGGATTTCATTGGCATGAAATAAACTACAAAGGTTTATATGTCTTTAAAACAAAGCAACGAAACATAACCTTTCTTATTTGAAAATTTTTCAAGCTGATTTATTCGACATATTTTCGTAACCTTATAAAAAGGTTACAGAATGAAAACCAAAACTGTTTGGAAATGAAATAGAAATCTTTATAAATAACAAAATACAATATTTACCAGCGACATGAAGAAGGTAACCGCTGCTAGAGGTGATTATTTAGTATATTTTCACTATTTATAATACACCCCACCAAATGAGCAAGTACATCACAAGGCGTTTTTAAGGTGAGTCTGGGCGAAAGGCCGTAACCCAGAAACGCCCGGAGGCTCTAGAAATGCCTCGGGCCCGTCAGTGGATGTTTCAATGGAGAAGCAGTCATGGTGTAACGGTTATAGTCGTAGGAATTCAACAATCCAAGTTCAACGATACTGTTTATATTTCACAAAACACTAATACCCTTTGGAAAGGTATTAATTCAACTATTCTCCCTCGTGGTTGTAAGGAAAGGCTGGGTAAATATGAAGCAAGCTGGGCTCTTTAACCTTTTATGACAAGTGGCCGTGAAGAAAAAGACTGAATTCAAACCTGTCAAACTCCGCTTAAAAATTGACCTTGCTCCAGCTCGTTTGGAAAAGTTATGTAATTACATACAGGTTGTTTCTATCATTTTGAGTATCGCTTCCTTATGAAACATCTTGAACTTTGTTCCTGTGATAGAATTGACTAGCACTGTCAGAATTGTAGTATAAAGATTTTCAGGAAAAAACAAAAAACAAAAACAAAAGCAAAAAGCAAAAACAAAAACAAAAAACAAAAAAAAAACCCAGAGAGCTGCTACAACTAGACTGAAATGCATCAAATTGTACAGTGTGACATCAAAGGAAGAAAAACAGTAGTTGAAGTACTTTCGCAAACCAAAATTTACCTCCAAATCATACATGTAGAACCATTTAACTATATACAAACAAATGACTGATGTTAACTTAAATTGTTAGTGTTACATAGAAATACTTGAAACCATTTAACTGTGTACGAATAAATGAACACTGGATCGTTTTAAAATATAATATACAAACTATTTTGCCCATTCGGCTGGGGCTGAAGATTACACTGTATCTCTGCTAATGGGGTAGGACTCCCACAATGAATGGCCAAGACATGACAATGAACAATTTCATGGTGATATTACAGTAATGCTTGAGCTTAGGGGTATATGGAGTACTATATTGCCGTTACTCCCAGGCCCACTCTGGCTCAAAGTGGTAGCACCTTATAGGGTCCTATCTAAGGGTCAAATAAAACTAAACTGTGTACTTATGCTAAATTGAATTGTTTGAAATAGACCTGTTTTTATATGCTGAACTGAATTGTTTGAAATAGAACACTTTATATGAATAAAAATAGATTTGGCATTAAATCACCTACAATGGTTGATGTGCCATGAAACCAAACCAAACCAAATCAAACTACAAACTATTTGTTTACCAGTCATATATTTAATATATATTTATAAACTATATTTAGCGTTAAATAACCTGCAATTGTTGTTACGTCGTAAAACAAGCAACCGACCAATTAACTAACCTATATATATACATATATATATATATATAGAGAGAGAGAGAGAGAGATTTTATGGAGAATATAAATTACTTTTCCATTTGATTGTGGACATTGATATACGTTTTGGTTTCATTTTTTTGTGTTTTTTGTTCAGTGATATATCAGTTTTCGTATCCTATTTAATGTCAAACATATCCATGTAAAATCTCAGAATTGGAACTATTTAGCTCAGAGCTGTGGTGCATAAGGAAGTTAATACCTTTCCTAAGAGTATTAATCCTCAACTAAATGCAATCCTGTGACTTCTGTTCGGACTCACAAGAATATCACTCTCTAGAACGTTAGCCACAGCATTATGGGGACTTATATATATATATATATATATATATATATATATATATATATATATATATATATATATACATATATATATATATATACGTATGTGTGTGTGTGTGTTTATCGGCTCATATATAAATGCATTTATGTCTATGGGTGTGCATTTTATCTATATTTGCATTCAATATATACAAGATTATAAGAATAGTTCTGATACAAAAAATAAAATGAACTAAGTGAACAATTTACTGATCTAACATTACGAAAATTGCCGTATATGAAGTGAAGAACTTTCAAGAAAGAGAAAACAAAAATCAAATTAAAAAAATCCCAAACAAATAAATAGATAAATAAAGAGATAAATAAATAAATAACTGTAACACTTCTACTCGTGAACAAAGCAGAGATTAAACAAACGCACCTCAGCAACTTCCGTTTTCCGGATTGAAGACAAAAAAATATTTTACATGAATTGTTTGATGTCTGCTCCGGTCAAAAATCGAACCCCACTTTTTCTGTATTGCTGAACTGGATAACTGCGTACATGACTGTAATTATTTTCTCGGATGATATATAACCGAACTCTTTGTTGTCAACACATATGCTTTTGACAGTATCACCTTTGCTTTTAGAAATAAACGTGAAGTTTTAGTTGTCTGAAGTGGGTATGAATGGAATGAACAAAATGCAATTGAGGATTAGTCGGAAGCCATTCTTCGCTTTCCCTCCAATAAAAGAGAACTTTATAAACTTTTATATTTGATCACATATTAAGTTTTGTGTTATTAACATTATTTCTTCAGGCAAGTTCACGAAGGATTGCTTGTAGTTGTGACTGTACCTCATGACCGCAATTCAGCTCAAATCTTGAGCAAAAATGTAGTTCTTATTGTTGTTGTTGTTGTTGTTGTCTTCTTCTTCTTCTTCTTCTTCTTCTTATTATTATTATTATTATTATTATTATTATTATTATTATTATTATTATTATTATTATTATTATTATTTACTTAGAGTTTTTCACATCAGCGTTTGCTGATGGTTTTTCACTGCAGTCTGAGTGACAGCAAGTCTCCTCAAGTCTCCAGGACTCTTCTCAGTATTCTGGCCGTTCTCAATAATGTAGTAGTTTTGATGGTCTCCACTCGTCCACCAACTTTTAAGTCCTCCAGTCCCTTTATTATTCCTTTAGTTACTGTTACAAACGCACCAATTACAATTGGTATAATTGTCACCTGCATGTTCCATAGTTTTTTCAATTCCCTAGCAAGGTCGAGGTACTTATCCTTCTTTTCACACTCTTTCAGTTTTACTCTGTGGTCAGCCGGGACAGCAAAGTCGACAATTTTGTAAGTTCTCTTCATTTTGTTAATTATTATTAGGCCTGGTCTTCTGGCCGAGATTAGGTGGTACGTTTGTATTCTTCTTCTTCTTCTTCTTCTTCTTCTTCTTCTTCTTCTTCTTCTTCTTCTTCTTATTATTATTATTATTATTATTATTATTATCATTATTATTATTATTATTATTATTATTATTTACTCCTTTAGAGTTTTTCACATCAGTATTAGCTGATGGTTTTTCACTGGAGTTTGAGTGACAGCAAGTCTCCTCAAGTCTCCAGGACTCATCTCAGGATTCTGGCCGTTCTCAGTAATGCTGTCATTTGGATAGTCTCTACTCGTCCGCCAACTTCTAAGTCCTCTAGGCTTTTTAATAATCATTTAGTTATTGTGCTAAAAGCACCAATCACAATTGGTACAATCACCACTTTCATGTTCCACAGCTTTTTCAATTCTCTAGCAAGCTCGAGGAATTTATCCTTTTTTTAACATTCTTTCAGTTTTATTCTAGATCTGCTGGGACAACAAAATCAACAATTTTGCAATTTCTCTTTTTGTTGTTGATTACTATTATCATTATTCCCAGCGAGTTTTTCACTACAGAGTTAGCTGGTGGGCATTCATTGGAGTCTGAGTGATGACAAGTCTCTTTAGGTCTTCAGGACTCTTCTCAGTATTTTAGCCGATTACAGCAATGCTGTAGTTTAGATGGTTTCACTTCTTTCAACTGATTTCCAATTCCAACAGGCCATTCTCCAGGCTCCTGCTGACCGTTCCAAGCGCACTCACTGCAACTGCTATTACTTCATCCTTTGTGTTCCACAGCTTTTTCAATTCTCTGGCAAGGTTCTAGTATGAGAATATATTTCGACTTTCTTTTATTTTCAATCTGTGATTTACCCGAACGACAAAATTCATAAGACGACCAGTTCTCAAATTTTCTTTTGTTAATTCATTCTAAGTCCTGGTCTTCTGGCCGTTATTAGGGGATCTGTCTATATTCATAATCCGAGCAAATTTTTTACGTCTCATTCTCAAGGACGGATTTTAGTTTGCACATATAAAATTTGGTTGTGTGGTGAAACTTCAGTCTCTTGCACAATTCCCAATGGATCACCTTTCCCGCCCAGTCATACCAGATATTTTGACCATTTGGAGCTATTTTGATGCATCCGCTTAATCTAAAATTAAACTTTTCCTCTTCATTTTAACATAAACTACGTTTGTTATTATTTTATTATGAAATTTTTCTTTAAAATAATGGGTCTTCATTATACATTGTTCTGTGGTCCTCTTAGAAAATATTCAGGTTATCTCTTGAATTAAGATTATTATTATTAGTAGTAATAGTAATATTTAATTTTCAGTTTTACTTTTTATTTCTTACAATCCTTCGCCGGGTCTTTAACCATGACTTAGCATGAGGGTAGGTAGTGATTATATTCATTCTCCTCTCTTTTCATAGCTTTTGGATTTTTTTTTTTTTTGCAACCTCGTTTTACTGTTCTTTTTCATTCACGTTGATATCAGTCTCCGATGAAAGGCACAGTTATGCAAATTGCAATTTTTTTGTATTTCTATGTAGACTGGGACTGTCAGACATATTGTGAATGTGTTTTTCTGTCCCTTTCTTGATCGTATCCAGGGCTCCTACTATTACTGGCACGACAATAGTTTTAAGATGTCATATTTTCTCAATTTCTGTATCACAGTCTTTACATTTGCTTATTTTATTGTAGACTTTGACAAATATGTTATTATCTGCTGGCAATGGTATATCAATTTGAAGGATGTTTTTATCTTTAATTTCTAGTCGTTAAACATTATAACTGGTCTATTGTTCTTCATTTTAATAGATTTTTTGTTAGTTTGGATAGCGCTTTCGAAGAGAATAGTAGCTTCTTTGGCTTCTGTTAAAGATTCTGCTTTATGTTTATACCTTTTTTTTCAGATTCCAGTATTCCATTATTATAATTAATATCATTTACTCTTTTAGAGTTTTTTCGCATCAGTATTAGCAGATGGATTTTCACTGGTGTTTGAGTAACAGCAAGTCTCCTCAAGTTTTCAGGACTCTTCTTAGGATTCTGGCTGTTCTCAGTAATGCTCTCATTTAGATAGTCTTTACCCGTCCGCCAACTTCCAAGTTCTCCAGGCCTTTTAATAATCTTTTTATTATAGTGCCAAAAGCACCAATCACAATTGCTACAATCGTCACTCTCATGTCCCACAGCTTTTTTAATTCTCTAGCTAGGTCAAGGTACTTATCCTTCTCGCATTCTTTCAGTTTTATTCTATGGTCTTTAATGACAGCAAAGTCGACAATTTTGCAAATTCTCTTTTTTTTTTTTTTTTGGTTGTTGATTATTATAAGGTCTGGTCTTCTGGCTGAGATTAGGTGATCCGTGTGTATGTCAAAGTCCCATTGGAGTTTATGCGTGGTATTTTCTAGGACAGGTGCTGGGTTGTGTATATACCATTTGTTAGTGTGGTCAAACTTAAACTTCTTGCACATTTCCCAGTGGACCATCTTGCCGACCCAGTCGTGTCTAGTCTTAAATTCCTTCTGTGCTATTATGCTGCATTCGCTTAACATGTGGTTCTTTTAGCGTTGTCCTGTGCTGCTATGAGGAGAGATTCTGTTTCTCTCTTAACGTTTCTTTTTCATAGCCAGGTCTATGTTTTCTCGTGTGAGATGGTGTTTATTAGTCGTTTAATTCGGCTATAGAGTTGTTTTTTTCCCATTTTTGTTTCCTAGTTATTGTCATTCTATCGTCTATCGTGTTGTCGGTATCGTTTCTGATGGCTGAAGCCATTCCTCGTTCGTGTTTTTCTATGTAGTCTTCGACAGCATTAACTTGGTCCTCGGTGACAGCAATTTTCCTCCGGTCTCAAAAGACTTTTCTGAGTATTGTAAACGATCTTTAGAATTTTGGGGTATGGATCGGTTCGATTCTTCCTCTGATTTCTAATTCTTCCAGTTATTTTCAAGGCTTTGAAAACCGTTCAGAGCGCATAACTATAACAGGTAAAAACCTCACCAGGATGTTCGACTGTTTTTTAGTTCTCCGGCAAGGTTAAAGTTATTGTTTATCTTTTCACTTTTTGAAAATAAAATTCATCCAGTAGTCTGGCAGAATGGCAAAATCCACTTGGTGACTAGCTCTTTTTTCTAGTTAATCAACACCAGATCTGGTTTTCTCGCCATGTTTTAGTGATCCGTTTGCATCTCAGAACCCGAGAGAATTTTATGTCTCTGTTTCTCAAGAATGGATTTTGGTTTGTGTATACGCCATTTGTTTGCATGATTTAACTTTAATCTCTTGCACAATTCCCATTGTATCATCTTTCCCACCCAACTGTGCCTAGTTGAGTACTTCTTTTGTGCTAGAATTCGCTTATTATGAAATAAACTGTCTTATCATGTATCCACAAAGCCAACAGTTGCTATCCAGCTATCTATTATCAATTGTTGCTTCAATATAATTGGTCCTTATGGCGCTCTTTTATGCTGTTATTAAAATAGAGGCAGTTTCTCTTTTGATGTTTCCCTTTCTTAGCCATGTAAACGTCTTCTCATGTGAAATATCACTATTTCGTCGTCTGAAATATACAAAGAGTTCTTTTTTCTTCTCATTTCTGTTTTGTTTAGTTTTTTTTTTTTTTACTCAAATAAAGTATGCGCTTTCGTGGATGTTAGACCTTGTGCATCCTCATCGGCCTCCGTGTCCTTTGATCCATTTGTCTGAATTCCTCCTTTTTGCATTTTAAGAATAGTTCCATGTATCTAACTTGGTGAGCTGCCTCGATGTCTGTTCCTTTAATGAGATTTCTCCTGTAGTGCTCTCTTTTGAGAAGTTTTCTTGTTTTTCTGGGGTACTATTTTCTTTTTTTTTTCTTCACTGTTTGATGGTACCTGCTTCCAATATTACTTAGTACTTGTAATTTTTCTTCTTTCCAAGTGTTCAGATACTTTCATGTTTTGGCTGTTCAGTTCCATCAACTGTTTTCTTTTTCAACTTTTTATTATCATTATGGTACATTTTTCAACGCTAAATTCAATTCCTATATTTTGCATGTATATTATTATTATTTACTCCTTGAGACTTTCTCACATGTGCATTAGCTGATGGTCTTTCATTGAAGTTTGAGAGACATCAAGTCTCCTCAAATCTCCAGGACTCTTTTTAGTATTCTGACCGATCTCAAAAATGTAGTTGCTAGGAAGTTCTCCACTGGTTCTTTTACTTTCAAGTCCCCCGGTACCTTTAATAATCCTTCGGTGACCAAAGTATTCCTTGAGAATTTTTCACACCAACGTTACTGATGCTCTTTCACTGAAGTCTGGGTGACAGCATGTTTCCTTAAATATCCAAGACTCTTCTCAGTATTCTTACTGACCTCAATAATTCTTTACTTTGAACGGTCTCAGCTTTTCCTCCCATTTCCAACTCTTCCAGTCCTCTTACTCAGCTTTAGGGGATTATTCCTTACGCATTTTTTACTATTGGTATCACTGTAACCTTCATGTTCCATAGCTTTTTTTAGTTCTCTTGTACGTGTCTCTCTTTTCGTTTTCTCTGATTTCACTCTGTGGTCTACCAGGACGGCAAAGTCAACTATTCAGCAGGTTCTCTTCTTTTGGTAACTATGACTTAGTCTGATCATCTGGCCAGGATTAAGTGATCTGGTTGTATCTCAAAATCCCAGAGAACATTGTGCATCTCATTCTACCTGAGGGCTTCTGGTTTGAGCATAAAGCATTTTTTCGTATGGCCAATTTAAATTTCTGGCACAACTCTCTGTAGACCACGTTCACTACCGTATCAAGTCTAGTCTGGGACTTCTCTTGTGCTAGTTTGCTGCATTCGCTTATCATGTGATTTAATTGTTTCGTCTATATCACCCAATAATCAAAGTTGATTTGTGTTGCTATTAGAAAAGATTCAGTTTTCCTCTTCAAATTTCCCTTTCATAGCCTGACCAGGTCTTCTTGTGCAAAATTTCGTCAGCTTGTCGCTTGAAGTATACATACAGTTATTTTTCTTTCCATTTTCCTTTCTTAGTCTTTGTTGTTCTGTTGCTCTTCTAGTAACCTGTGCTGTGCCTGTGCTATTTCTGGTCGCTGTGATTAGTCTGTTTATGCTTTTTTATTTATAGTCTTCGAATTGTCGTATTGATGCATTAAGCTATCTTCAATGATTGTGAGTTCTCGTCTTCCTTTTCGTAACACATGTATCAGTTTGCTGCATTCGTTCATTACGTGATTAACTGTTTCATCTCTCTCACTTCTTAACATGCACCTGTTATTCTTCTGAGTATTATCAGATTCTGCTTTGAAATAATTTGTTCTTATGGCTATATTCTGAGTTGTTGTTGTTGTTGTTGTTGTTGTTAGTTGATGTAATAGTTGTTGTAGTAATAGTATTCCACTCCTGGTGAATTTTATCATACCAACGTCATCAGGCAACCTTTCACTGGCGTCTGAGTGATAACAAATCTTTTCGACTTTCTAGGACTCTTCTCAGTATTCTTATCAATCTTAACAATTTTCTTTTGCTTGAGTCTTTTTTTTATTGCTGTATTTCCTGTTGCTATGTATCTTTTCTAACTTCTTTAGGATTACTTTGAGGTCTCGAATAACAATAATTAATACCACAGTAGCATTTGTTTTTCCATAACTTTTTCCGCTGCCTGATGCCCTCGCCCCCACTAAAACAAGTGCACATTTGATGTTGCTCAATTTCACAAAGATACCCAAGGTACTCAAGGTACTCAGTGCACAGTAATAAGTATATTTGAGCGACGAGAACGCTCATCATTACAAAGAGGCGGCGATGTAATAATTGTCTAAGTTTGGAAAGAAAACTCAGTAGCGGATTCAGTCGTACTCAGAACATAAAGAAAGGGTTATGCTGACTGCTACGCCACGATTATGAGGCCCGCAGTGAGGACTGAACTCGCTAAACTGTAGCAATCTAATGTATAGTTTACCCCTTCCCAAATCGAAATCAATTGTAATGAACAGATATCTTAATTCCTGGACTATTTCCCACACAAGGCTCTCTAAAACCTAATGCAACACTATATATATATATATAATCCCAAAACATGGATCTTCATGCAACTGAATTTCAGATGAGTAATTACCCACTCGTCTGAAGATTATTATCGATATATTTACAGTAGATAGATAGATAGATAGATAGATAGATAGATAGATATCAGTATAACACATTGATTAAAATCACATATAACAATAACGTTTCACTCTTTCTCGATCATCTTTTATCATTGGGTCTGCAAATTTATATATATATATATATAGATAGATAGATAGATAGAGATAGAGAGAGAGAGAGAGAGAGAGAGAGGCAGAAACAGAAAGACAGAGACAGAAACAGAGAGAGGGAGAAAGAGAGTGAGAAAGAAAGAGACACCTGCACAGTTACAAGAAACTATTCCTTCAAAAAAAAAAATTCCATAGAAAGTGTATTCCGCTCATCAGGCCCACTTAACTCAAAAATATTTATATTCAACATTAAATTCTGCTCTAAATGCTGGCTCAATCGAGAGATGTACCACAAGCCAAAGATAGGAGCAATAGCCAGCTGAGATATGTTAATGTGAAGATTAGTTCAGAAAATCCTTTTGCAAAGATATGCAAACAGTAGTCCTAAAAATACAATATCCTTATTTTTTCTTTTTTATTATTTACTTTATTTAATGGTATTTTCTTTACAGGAGCTGTTTTGGTTTTGGTTGGTTGATTGGTTGGAGTTTATGGCATATCAACCTTTGTAGGTTATTTAACGCCAAATCCATTTTAGGCAAATAGTTAGCTCTATTTCGAACAATTCAGTTTAAATGAGTACGCATTTTAATTATCAAAACAGTTCTGATTCAGCTAATTTAGTTTAAGTACATAATTTTCTTTACACACAGTTAAATGTCAAAACAGTTCTATATTAAACAATTCAATTTAGTGTAAGTATAGTTTCAATGTCAAAAACAGTTCGTTTAAAAAAATTCAGTTTAGCATAAGTACACAGTTTAAATGTAAGTTTAATTGTTGAAAACATTTATATTTAAGTTGTTCAGTTTAGTCAAACAGTTCTAATTCAAACAGTTCAATTTAGCATAAGTATGCAGTTAGTTCTATCTAATCTATAGATAGGGCCCAATCAGGTGCTACAATTCTGGGCCAGATTGGACTGGGGAGCAATGGCAATGAAGGGGTGCTTAGCATTCTCATGAGCTCCAGCATCACTGGAACTTCACCATCAGATTGTTTAGTGTCATATCCCGGACACTCGGTGAATCTTACCCCTCTGCAGAGAAGCAGTCAGTGTATTCTACAGCCTCAGCTGACTGGGCAATACGTTGTTTTTAATTTTTTCTTTATTTTTTGTAACCTCCGTTGATCTTGTTGATTTTATTTTCCAAGAATTTCATTTCGTATTCTTTTTTATATATTTAATAACACACTCGCAGTCTCTCCCCATGGGAGTTAAAATCCATTCTTCACATACATAATACAGTATAAAGTGACAGCTTACAAATGGACATTTCGGTTCATAGCATTTCAGATGTTTATAATTCAACTTGCTTTATTTTACAAATGTTCTAGTTTACATTGGGGTATATTTTCATTGTTGGTTTTCTGTATAATTATTCCAGTATTAAAGGGATCACTGATGCAAGAAGCAAACGATTCTTTTTTCGAGACATGTATATTTTTACATAAATTATTCTAGCTCAGAAAAATAATAAACCTGAGGAGACTTGCTGACACTCAGACTCCAGTGAAGAACCATCAGAGTAAAGAGTAAATAATAATAATAATAATAATAATAATAATAATAATAATAATAATACAGTCTAAAATATTCTTGATGGGTTTTATTCGTTAGCTGTGGTTTACTAATATGAATTTTTTTTTCAATTTGTAGTCGGAACAAGATATCTACGAGTAAAACGTAAGTTCTGTTTGAATTATGTTTTGAAGCTTGCCACCATCACTTACCATCCCGTTTTCCTCGCAATTTTCCACGTCTTGAAAAATATTTCTTCAAAAAGATGTCTTTCTTTCATTCTTTCTTTCTTTCTAATTTGGCGTCTTTTTCCGCCTTTTAAAGCTTTCCATTAGTCTGTTCTTAATTTTTCCCTTTATTTTTCGTTTCTTTCTTTTTTGTTTATTTGTTTCTTTCTTTTTTATTGTGAATCTTTCAGTGTCATTTTAAGATTTTCTTTACCCTATTATTTGTTGTTGTTTTTTTCTTTTATCTTTATTTTCCCATTGTAAAACTTTTTTCTCCATTTTAAACGTTTCTTGTATCGTTTCATTCCTCTTACTTTCCATCTTTCTTTCTCATAGGGAATTTTTGTTTGTTCTTTTTAAACTTTTCTTTAGTTCGTTCATTTTCATTTGTTTCTTTGTTTTTCTAATTTTTCTCTAATTCAACATCTTAAATATTATCTCTTCTTTTTTTGTAGTTTATTGATGTACAGGTTGTGATTAAACTATTCTGATTAAATTTCAGGATCTGTCATAGAACACATTTGTGATTTGAAAATTGTTCATGACAGAAGTTCCTTAGAAAAAAGAAAATTATAAACAAAAGATTCGTTAGTTTTAATTTCTACGATTCTAAAATGTCAGTTGATATGAATAGATAATGCAGAAAGATTGTTGATTCAAGCGTTCTTTCTTATCATAATAAAATCGAACAAATTTGTCCAACTCATCTCTGTATTTGATTGAATTGGTTCCTAATATATAAAATATCCCCCATTCAAATTATTTCTAATTAATCATAGATAAGTTGTAAATAAATTGACGAACTTCGTCATATGTAACCCGAATGCTCCCTTTTTCGCCGAGGTGTAGGGAAGGGCGTTACTCCATATTCTAGATTGCTCCACCCTTGATCTATATAGTGCTGAGTAAGGTGGCATCAAGTACCATTTTTTGAGTTTTTGGTATGACTCGACCTGGAAATGAACCCCGGTCTCCCGGACAATTGGTGAACCCTCTACACATTAGGCGGATGTTGATTACAATTGTTCCAATATGATTTATAATCAACATACTTTTGAAAGAAGATTTATGGCAAACCACAAGTATTTTATTTTTTTCTTAAATCAAAGTAACATTTATTTAATTTAAACGGATATTTTTATTTTATTTTATAAACTAAACAAATATTTTCTTAAATTCTTAATTTTCATTTTTCCTTAGTTTATGGCAAAAATGTTATTTAAAAAAAAAATTGAACTTTTACATAACCATATGACGAAACAGAACACTATTAACAATAATGAAATCATTTCTTTTTTTTTACAGTGTATATATATATATATATATATATATATATATATATATATATATATATATATATATATATATATAGGATAGTGTAGACACAATTTACGACACGTGGTGAATGTTAGGTTTCGCCTATCTGATCATTAGACCAAGTTACCTAGCCTCCTTGAAATATTAACTATGCTCTCCTAACTTATATATATATATATATATATATATATATATATATATATATATATATATATATATTCCTTATCACTGATATTAATCCCTCTTTCTTCCTAAATGAAGCAAACTATTTTGATATATGTAGAAGTCAATCCCTGGGGAAAGGAATGTCCGTTTTAACATGATAGTTTTCATTCGGTGGTAGCTGTTTTAATAAAGCATTTATTTATTTTCATGTTTCTCTAGTGTTTCAACTGTTCATCCTCTTCTGAAACAGTGTTTTGTGCATGGTTTAGTTTGATGTTAAGTCATTTGGGCGTCAATGTTTGAAGATGTTTAATGCACTTTGTGTATTTTTAATATTGTCATGAAGCCCAACGCATTTTCTAAGATGATGAATTTTTTCTTCATTAAAGTCCTAGTCCGTCGAGAGGAAATGTTTTTCTTTTGGGAGTAGTTTACTATTATCTATAAAATTGATCCAGTATCTGTCGTTCTTTAATGTAAAATTGAATAACCATTGCGATTTTTAATCCTATGTTTTTACTAATATGTGTTCTCAATTAAAATAATAATGTTTTTACTTCTGCAATAAGAATCGAAGTAGATTTTAAAGCTTTCATAGATGCGCTGCTAATGAAAGACTTAGTGAATTCACGTTGATTTTAGCGTAGATTATTGCTGCTGCTTTACCTTGAACAGTCAGCTAGAGACATTGGTCTCTACGTAAATGCAAACAAAACGGATTACATATGTTTTGATCAAGAAGGAGCCATCTCCCCTCTAAATAGCGCTCCTTTGAAATCAGTGAATAAGTTCGCGTATTTCGATAGCAGCGTCTAATCTACTGAAAATCATATTAATATTCATCCATCGACTGCTCTCGATAAGCTATCGATTATATCGATTCTAATTTAATCAATCTGATAAAAAAACGGGATTTCTACCAAGCACCGGTTGTGTCAATACTTCTCGACGGTTGCACCTTATGGACTTTAAGCGAAAAAGCTAATAATAATAATAATGCAACGGGTTATATTGAACTAATTCGGGAAGAAACCCCAGGAAACAACACATTTAAGGCCACTTACCTCCATCACTAAAACCATCCAAGTAAAACGATTTATATACAATGCGTAATCATTTCTCTGAGGTTATTTAGTCGACGATAAACGATTATTACTGATTCTTGAAAAATACATTTTCTTTGGAATATAATATCGAAATGTACCAATGATACTTTGACCGATATATATATATATATATATATATATATATATATATATATATATATAAAATTTGTTGTTGCCAACCATAGTTGGGGGTGACCAGAATGCTCCCTTTTCAATAGCTACTACACCGAGGCTGAGTGTTAAGCAAAAAGGTATCAAGTACCATCTTTAAAGTCTTTGGTATGACTTGACCTGGGACTGAACCCCAGTCTCCCGGACGATTGGCGAACACTCTACCCACTTGAGAAAATATACATATATATTGAAATATTGTTGCTGACTCTCTCTCTCTATCTCTCTCTATATATATATGTGTGTGTGTAAAGGACTGCAAAATCAGTACCTTAACAATATCTTGAAAAATCAGGAAAACTGTACCAATATATAACAGCATATCAAAGCTATGTAATATTTCAGGGAAAAACTCAGTATAATCAGGTTTGCAATGCACCAAAATATTTTCGATTAATTTTAAAAGATTAGGTGTAAACGCTAAAACTACATTCTCTCTATGTCATTTACAAGTCTATCATAACGGAAATGATTAGAAACAAATTAACAACCATTAATTAGAAATATTCAAAATTTGATAATTTGACGTCTAATAGTTTAATTAGAAATTTTTGAGTGATAGAACCGACAAATAAAACTGAATGAAATGCCAAGATCCGTGCTGTTGTATAATGTAAATTTATATAAGTAGTTCTTATTTTCTATCATAGAGAAATTTGAGACAAAAAAAAGCATTGACTTATGAAAGCCCGTTTATGTTACGTAATTTACAACGTGCTTTGCTTTGATGTGGCACAAGGCCGAATGAATGGGGCGCCCAATGAGACTCGAACTCACTCGTATAGGTCTGCTAGTCTAGCTTGCTAACCGTTACACCACCAGAGGTGCCCATAGAAATTTACTAAGCTTTTGCTTAGATGTGGCACAAGTCCATATGAAAGGGGCACCCAATGAGACTCGAACTCACTCGTGTAGGTTTGCTAGTCGAGCTTGCTAACCATTACACCACCAGAGGTGCCCATAGAAATTTACTAAGCTTTTTGCTTAGATATGGCACAAGGCCATATGAAAGGGGCACCTCGAACTCACTCGTGTAGGTTTGCTAGTCGAGCTTGCTAATCATTACACCACCAGAGGCGCCTTTGGAAATTTACTAAGCTTTTTGCTTAGATGTGGCACAAGTCGAGCTTGCTAACCATTACACCACCATAGGCGCCTTTGGAAATTTACTAAGCTTTTTGCTTAGATGTGGCACAAGGCCATATGAAAGGGGCACCCAATGAGACTCGAACTCACTCGTGTAGGTTTGCTAGTCGAGCTTGCTAACCATTACACCACCAGAGGCACTGTTAAGCCCGTTTATGTTACACTGTTTGTAGAATGACAATAACTATTTAAATATTAAGTGTAGAAATTAAAGTAATTCTAAGTTTTTTGTGTATTCATTTCTTAAAATTATAAACGTTTTATTGATATTTCTAATAACCATCGATAAAAATTCTATCGAAGATATCTTTGTGAATTTTGTTTCGTATATTTCACAGATTTCCATTATATATTTCATGCTTTCTATATACGATTCCCTTGTAATGATTGCAAAATATTGGGGAGTTGTGTTTTCAATTGATAATGAAGTATGTAAAGTTGGCGACTTAAGTCGAGGGCGACGCGAAGGCTCCCATTTTCAATACCTACTACACCGAGGTGTAGGGAAGGGTGCTACTCCTTTCCCTTGATAATGAAGTATGACAAAATAAGCAACAATATTTGCCACACACACACACACACACATGCACGTGCATACAAACACATGCACGCACGTACACACACGCACGCACGCACATACACACACGCATACACACACACGCGCATGCACACACACACACACACACATATATATATTTTTTGGTACATGCATATATATATATATATATATAATTATTGGTACATGCAAATTCATATATATATATATATATATAATCTGAGGAGAAAATCCTGGGGGTAGAATTATCCAATTTAAGTATTCAATGCCAATGGCTATCCACGTATAATTAATTTGGGATTAAGAATACATGAAACTCAACTTGGAGTTTTCTTGTATTCTTATGAAAAGTGTACATTTTATGGACTATTATATTTTCATAATTTCAGTTGAAAAATTCATGAGTTGCACAGTCATATATAATATCAAATAATACCGGGCTATGCATATAGCAGTTCTATGTGTGGTCAATTTTTTTGCATAATTCTCAAAGGATTATCTTCCCCATCCAGTCGCGTGTAGACTTATACTCTTTTTGTATTAATTTACTGTATTCGCTTATTATATGATTGACTGGTTTGTGTCTATTACCAAAAAAAAAAAAAAAAACTATATTTACTAATTTGCTGTGTCTTATCTATTTCTTCTTCAGCGTTGATGGTCTTTGTGGCGTTTTGTGTAGCCATGAAAAGAGATTCTGTTTCTCTCTTAGTGTTTCCTTTTCTTACTCAGGTTCAATTAATATTATTACTTTACTTATTAGAGAGTTTTTCACACTAGCGTTAGCTGATTGTTTTCCCTTGTTGTATGAATGACAGCAAGTCTCCTCAAGTTTCCATGACTCTTCTTAATATTCTGGCCGTTCTCAACAATACTGTAGTTTAGATTGTCTCCACTCGTCCTCTTATATCCAAGACCTCCAGATTCTGTAACAATTATTTGGCGACTATACTAGACAAGTACAACAGGTATCATCGTCACTTTCAAGATCCATAGTTTTTTTAAGTTCTCTAGCAAGGTCTACGTAATTATCTCTCAATTCGTTTTCTATCAGTTTTACTCGTTGGTCCGCTGGAACAGCAAAGTCCACTGTTTGGCAGGTTCTCTTTCTTTGGTTGACAATAACTCGGTATTATTATTATTATTATTATTATTATTATTATTATTATTATTATTATTATTATTATATTTGTTCTACATACTCGTGCAAGGATCTTGTATGTTTTACGACCGTTTTAAATCTTATCTGATCTTCTAATTCCCATGTAGTGGAGCGTTTAAGAATTTTGATATACATATGCATATAATATTGCACTTGGTTCGCCACAAACTGATTTAGTGATAACCAACACCGGTATAAAAATAATTATATATATATATATATATATCACCAAAATAAAAGTATACTGTAACGATTTTTATATGACAATTTTTTTTTCAGCAGCTGAATTTACATTGTATAAAACTATATATATTGCTTTGTAAGTCGGAAGAATTATTGCGTCAATTACTCAAATTGGAGATACGCTACAGTGAAATAGAAATTCTAGCTTCTATCTGGGCTCGAAAACTGAACGCAGGTACAGTTGTAAAATTCTCAACTATCTTAATTACTAAGAAGACCATAGATAGATTGATAGATACACAGATAGACACAGAGATATCGGGAGAGATATCGAGAGAGAGAGAGAGAGAGGTGGGGTAGTCAGGTATATAGAAGCCTATATCCCATATAAATGTATGTAAAGACAAACGCATCAGTTTACATGTTCATGAAACTCCAAGACACAGTACTATATCTATGTGCAGATTGTTGTTGGCATGGACTGTAGGGTATACGGCTGGCTTTCGTCCTTGATTAGGGTGATTGTATCAAACGCAATGCTTGGCTTGGGTTTCGAGCAGGAAGGCGTCCGAATGACGGAGCACACTTTTCAAATGCACAGCCTGTGTCGTTCGGAGCAGACTATCCTTTACAAGTGGAGCAGACCTTTCGTCGATGTTGACTCGGTAATACACAATAAGCTGACAAGGGACGCAATGAGTGACGAGACATTGGCGAATGAGCTAAGGAGTTAGAAAACCAGCAACTAGCTTAGGAGAAGAAATGAATAACACATGTTGAAGAAGAAGAAGAAGAAGAAGAAGAAGAAGAAGAAGAAGAAGAAGCGGTAGATAAAGGGGGTGGTGGTGTTCCTTTAGTAAAGTTAGGTACAAGGTAGGGAGGTGAGCAAGATGGTTGAGAGAAGGTGTGGGGAAAAAAGGCGATTGCTAACACGATAGTACTTTCTTTTTAAATCGCAGATAAGAAGATATGTTAGATGAAATTAAAAAGAATGAAACGTCACGAGAATTCACAGGTGAAGAACATAAAGCAGTAGAATGAAGAGAAAATAAAAACAATGATGCAAAAATACCTAGACTAATAGACAAGTTGATAAATATTTAGAAAGATGAATTAATAATCTTTGAAAAAGAGTTAACCAGTGGAATCATAAAGTTTTTAATTAGAGAACAAGTCAGAAAAATTAACTGTTAAAAAAGGTCACTCATATGAATTCACAGACAAATACAGACAAACACGAATACCCCACACACATCTATCTATCTATCTATCTATTTGTATATGTTGGTCTCATTACTGGATGTTTTGCGTACCAGTAATGGAATAAAGTGCACATTTATTATTTTGATAATAAAAAATATTATCTCTTTAAATTGAACCATAGATCATATGGGGTTAGGTGCACACACACCCACACCCACAAACACACACACTCACATATATATAAGTCAGTGGTAGAGTGCGCTACTTCGGAGACGTTTATATATTGTTGACATTTATGGTTAAAAAGTATAATGGTTATTTTTAACAAATCTTAATTGATCTTTTATTGTCTTATAAAATTTGTTTCGCTTGAGTCAATTTTGAATGAAAATTATAAACGAAAAATTTCCTCATTTTCTATAATAATCTTAGGTCATTAAAACTGTAGATTGGTGGCGTAACTCTGATGTGAATACTTTCCACTACCGTGAAACTTTGAATTTGTTAGTCTTTTATGAAATTTTGTATGTTAAACTTAAAATTGAAATCTTTATGTGTCCATGACGTAACAAACTGTTAAAATACATAATAAGATATTTTAGAATTATTTGATTGATTTATTTTGCATATTTATCATTTATTACATATCTTTATAAAAGTAGATCCTACATTGAATGCGATTTTATGTAGCAGTTAAACACACGCGCGCGCGTGCGTATATAGTAAGAAATAAAGATTATTGGCCCAACGAAAGAAAAAGTAAATATTCTAAGATGAATTGGTCCTCAATTTTTTCAGATTTGTTATTAAGGTTTTTTATTATATCAAATATTTCTAAGTCAGACGTGATTCGGACATTATGCCTTCTCATAACAGCGATTTGAGTGTTAAGTTCTGGTGACGATTTGAATTGTAAGATTTGGCAGTTTGTTTTTATAGTGAGGATAGTTTTGATAGGTTGCTGTGATTTTTTTAGTTCTAGTTTTGTGTTGGCAATAAGAGCTAATAGTCCGTGAACTTTTAGTCAATGCAAATGTTTTAGTGTAGGTATTCTCTCTTGATATTATCAAGAGTGTTAAGTAGTTTCATCTTCTTAGTTTGTTCTATTTTTTTTTATTGCATTTCACATAGCACTAATACCCTTGGGAAAGGTATGAATCCAATTATTCTCCCTCCAGCTATGGGTAAATAGTAGGGCAGACTAGGTTCTTCAGCCTTGGTGAGGCAACTAGTCTAGGAGAAGGAAAACTCTGAATTCAAACCTGTTAAACTCCGCTTAAAAATTGACCTTGTGTCATATCCTGCCCGAGCGGAGGGGTTAGGTAAATAGGATCTATTTCTTTTTACCTCGAGTCTAGGTAATTTTCATTTATGTTTGGAATCTTTTTGTGTCTGCACATTTATACATGTATGTATACTTTTGCATAACACACATATGTACTTTCAAGGGCAGTGGGTGGGCTTAATGAGAGAGAGAATGATTTTTACGTCATACATAGACATTTTTAATCTAGTTTGCGTGCGTGTGTGTGCGCGCGCACACACATGATGTTAGGGCCTGTTTAATTGTGAATTGAATTCCTCTACTTAAAAAAGAAAATGTACATCTGGCCTGTTTAATGTTGGTTTAATTTATCGATGAAGGTTTTTTATTTTTATTTTGAGTAATGAATAGGCATCTGTCTAGTATATTTTATAGTCTCTTTTGCTGCATTCATAAAGGTGTTTAGGCACAGAAAGTTTCTTTTTTCTGTTAATTTAATGATTCTTTTATGTAAAGAGACTCTGTTTTTCAGTGTTTCTGTACGTTCAATTTAAAGTCCATTGCAGTTTTAGTATTTCTAATGTAGACGATATTTTTTATTTGATGATTAAATTTTTGTTTATTATGAATGTTGTTTTCGGGTTTTCCAAGGTCAATGATATTTCTTCAATAATTATATTACATACTTCACATCTTTTATTTTTCATTTTAACATTTCATACGTTTCGTATTCCCCAAATTAAAAAGATATTAGTAAATCTTTTTAGTGTTTTAGTTGTCGTTTGCTTTTTATGATTTTTGTGGCCTCCAATATATTTTTGATTATATCATTGTTTTTAAGTTGATCTAGTTTCTTTGATAATCGGCTCATTGGCCTAATGAGTAGAGTGTTCGCCAATTATCTGGGAGACCGGGATTCAGTCTCGGGTCGAGTCAAACCAAAGACTCAAAAAATGGTACTTGATGCTTCCTTGCTTAACACTCACAATTATGACGTACGAATCAAGGGTAAAGCGAATCAATCCAGGAAAAGGAGTAGCGCCCTTCCCTATATTTAGGTGTAGTAGTTATTGAAAAGTGAGCCTTCAGATCACCCTCGACTAAGGTCACCAATTACTACTACAATTACTAGTTTCTTTGATACTTCTATCTGAATATTTCTGCGTTGTTTAGGTGGTATGACATAAGTTTATCCGTCAATATTGTTTTCTTTTCTTTTAGTCCGTAGTCCTTTTAATAATATTTTCTGTTAATTCGAATCCCTTACATACTAATGTCGAAGGATTTTCACAATTATCGTTATTGTTTTACTCTTTTGAAAGTTTTTCCTCACAGCGTTAGCTGATGGTTTTCCACTGTAGTCTGAGGGACAGCAAGTCTCCTCAAGTTTCCATGACTCTTTTTAATATTCTGGCCGATCTCAACAATGCTGTAGTTTGGGTTGTCTCCACTCGTCCTCTTATTTTCAAGACCCCCAGTGCCTGTAAAAATTATTTGGTGACAGTGCTGGATGCACCAATTACAATAAGTATCACCGTCACTTTCATGATCCATAGTTTTTTAAGTTCTCTAGCAATATGTTCCTAGAGATGTATAAATTCTCTGGAATTTTGTGATATAAATAGATCAGCGAATCCTTACTAGAAATTGCCCCGTCGACAGGGGCTGTAGAATGCAGTGACTGCTTCTTTGCCGACTGTCCTGGATATGACACTAAAAAATCTAATGGTGATGCTCCAGTAATGCTGGAGCTTTGGGGAATGCGGAGTACCCTTTCATTGCCATTGCTTCCAGGCCCACTCTGATCCGGAGTTGTAGCATCTGATTGGGTCCTATTTATCGGTCAAATAGAACTAAAATGTGTACTTATGCTACACTGAATTTGTTGATATGTGACTATTTTGACATTTAAACTGCACACTTATTCTAAACTGAAGTGTTTGAAATAGAACTGTTTTTGTATGTTAAAATGAATTGTTTGAAATGGGTCTGTTTTGATATTTAACTAAGTGTAAACAGAAAACTATACTTATACTAAACTAAATTGATTGAAATATAACTGTTTATATGTATAAAAATTGATTTGCCATTAAATAAACTACAATGGTTGATATGCCATAAAAACAAACCAAGCCAAAGCTGACTAGAAAGCCAGACAAAGTAATTATTAACAAAGAAAAAAGTACGTTTTGTTTTACCACTCTAGTTGACCACAGAGTAAAAGGAAAAGAAAGTGAAAAGGATTGATCAATACTTGAATCTTGTCAAAAAGATAAAAATGTTATGGAACATGAAGATATCGGTAATACCTATTCTACTTAATGCGCTAAGAACAGTCACCAAAGCCCTGGAAAGGATACTTGAGGAAATGGAAATCAAAGAGAGAATCGAGACAATACAAACTACACAACTCTCGAAATAAGCCAGAATTTTCAGAAGATTCCGGTAGATCTGAGGAGACTAATAGCCATTTAGAAGTAAGTTAAAATTGCTGTGATGAACTCGAAAGAAGCAATGGTATGTGTTCAAACTAAAATCCGTTATTGATTAACGAAACGCATTTGATCTAGAAATGGATCACCAAATCCCGGCCAGACGACCAGACCTTGTATTAATTAGCCAAAAATGAAAAGCATAACTTGCTGTCTAGGGAAAATTTGCCGTCTCAACAGGACACTGAATGAAAATAAAAGAAAATGCAAAGATAAACAAATATTTGTATCTTGCCAGAGAATTAAAATAACAGTGGAGCATGAGGATGACAGTGATACCGGTCGTAATTGATGGACTGTGAACAGTCCCAAAAAAGTTCATGAGAAATAGAGGAATTGGAGATCAGAGAGAAAATGGATACATTGTTGAGATAGGCCAGAATTCTTAAAAGAGACCTGGAGACTAGCTGTCACTCTGACTCCAGTGAAAGACCACCAGCTAACAATGGTGTGATAAACTCGCACACAATAAATATTATAAGACCTATGATATGATCCCAAATATCTGAATAATAGAATGTTTTAAAATGTACATTCCCGACGAGGTTATAAATTCCATCACGGTAACCGTGGAAAAGTGGAAAGTAGACATTGCAGTAGGAGGAAAAACTCTTGTGAAGATTAAAATTCAGAATGACACTTTTCAGGCAGACTTAGTTTCGCTACTACCATTGATGATTGCAATGATGCCATTCTGTTATAGACTTACGAAATGCTCTATGGGCTACAAATTTACAAAATCACAAGATGATGTAAAGATATTTGTCGAAAAATAAAAAGGAACAAGAAACCCTGATACAGACTGTAAGAAAATGCAGCCAAGATATTGGAATGGAATTTAGCATTGAAAATTAAAAGTAGGAAAAATGAAAAAAAGAAGGAATAGAACTGAAAAATCGGGTAAAGGTTCCGAATGTAAGGATAGAAAAAGTGACGAGTCATAACGCATAGAGAAACGCACACAATAAAGATTGGGATTTGAACCAGAGTCGGCAAGTTCATTACATTACGACTATAACCATAATATATATATAGATAGATAGATATAGATATATATATATGTGTGTGTGTGTGTGTGTGTTGGGGTGCGGATAAAGAGCAGGGGATGGATAACAAAGAAGGCGATTTTCTTATATCTGCTTCAGGAAAAGCATTCATGCATTATATCATAAATATAAACCTTTATATAATTGAGTATATATATATATATATATGTATGTGTGTGTGTGTGTGTGTGTGTGTGTGTGTGTGTGTCTTTCAACCGAACATATGCTTCAAAATAATCTCTACATTTCTCCTCAGATATTCTAAAAGTACAGATATAATCTCCTGGCCTGCCAGCAAAAATTACGTCTTTTTGTGTTCACCGTTATACATCAAGTACATACGAGCTATAGAAACTTTTTGAATGCGAAGCAGGCTTGAAGAATATCCGCCTCGTTTATTAGAAGACTTTCAACAGGCAGTCACTGCCTTTTCCCTTCACTAAAGTCACAATCAAATCGAATTCTTCCAACTCATACAATAACAACAATCAGTAGAATCTTAGAATTAATAATAAATAAAAAGATAAAACATCACAAGAAAAAAAAACCCACTGAAACAGCTTATTTCTTCCGTTTATGTCTCTATCCATCCAATCATTTTTTTTTTCTACCTTTTATTTATTTCGACGTAGGTTTATTCTAATGTACTATCTATAGTGAGTCCAAAATGTTCGTTCTAAATACAAATGGAAGCCAACGTCATATATAAATGGGATCCTGAATTTTTGGAAATTGGTGAAAAATGTCATTCAGATTTTTATTCAAAAGATCCGTCCAATGTTCCCTCCTTTCTTTGAATATTAGAATTATCTACTAATTCCAAGAGACAAATTATTGTTCGTCTTTCAATAATTGTCGAATGAGTGCATATCCGGGAAAAATATCAATAAGTTAGGAAAAATTGGAGCATTTGTCTAAATATAGATTCATTTATATATACACAAACGTATATATATATATATGGATGTGTGTGTGTGTGTGTGTTATCCCTTCTCGACTAGTACGTCCCAACAAACTATGACGGATAGTGCTTTCCTGTTCTCTCACATTTCTAAAAGTTTCGACGATGTTTGAAGAAAATATTGAAATCTTGGGAAGGTCTGCAAAAGGTTTCATTTTTAATCCCTCTGGACTGTTGGAATATATATATATATATATATATATATATATATATATATAGAGAGAGAGAGAGAGAGAGAGTAAAGTTGTCGACCGTGGTCCAGGGCGACCCAAAATCTCCTTTTTCATTTGCTACTACACCAAAGTGAAAGAGAAGGTACTACTCCTGTCCCTGAATCGCTCTATTTTGGTCTTGATCAGTACCTTATAATACTGACGGAATCAAGTACCATTTTTGAGTCTTTGGTGTGAATCAACCTGAGATTGAATCCCCGTCTCCCGCGTCATTTGCAAACATTTTACCAACAAAGTCATTGAGCAGATAATGTGTGTGTGTGTGTGTGTGTGTGTGTGTGTGTGTGTGTGTGTGTGTGTGTGTGTGTGTGTGCTAAAAGGATTTATACATTAATAAATTCGTGCAATATCAATTAGTGTAATCTGTTTAATACCGTAACATTATTTTGCTAAAGTAGATTTAATAGAGTGATCTAAATTTGTTTTTTCTGACGTGATTTATTTTATAGGGACGAAAAGAAGAAAAAATGTTTTATACTCTTTATAATTCACCCCCCCATATATATATATATATATGGAGAGAGAGAGAGAGAGGCGGGGAAGAGAGAGAGAGAATGGGTATGTTTTGTTTTACCTGATAAAAAAAGTAGATTCATCAGCTCTGTATGGACACTGAATGACGTTTTTAGGACTTACCTAGAGCACTGCTCAGTAGGACAGACAGACAGACAGACAGAAGCGAATTCGTCCTCTCAACACACTTAGATGATGGAAAAAAACAGGTGAAAATATAAAAAGTGTTCAAAAAGTGTATGTTAAAATGAAAGGTGCTTAATACAGATCACCCGAGCAATATTAAGATCTGTTTTTTATTTACATGGGTTTCACTTGATTTGGTTTTCTTTCTTTGTTTAATAGCATTTCAACCTGCATGGCATATTTAATGCCAAAGTCATCGCTGTAGGAGAACAGTAGTCACACCCAAAACTCTTAAATATTAGGGAGTTCATATCTTTCTGGAAGGGAAAGCAATAGTATTTACGATTATGCCAGCATTTTAGTACCTACCCGAGGAGGACTCACCGTTTATTTTGGTGATGGTGTATTTTTTTCTATAGAAGATATGTAAAAACTATGTACTGAGATTTTAAAAAACGAACAAACAAACGAACTGTTTGTTTTTGTTTGCAAAAAATATCGGAAATTATTGAATCTATTTCAAACTACAATACTACCAAATGGAGACCGAGATTTTTCAATTTGTATCTTTATTTGGTCAGATTTGTAAAAAAAAATCACTGAATCCCATATTCAAATTAATTCGGCTTCATCGTGTGTGTGTGTATATATATATACACACACACACAATGAACCCCTGTTTCGTTCTACCAGAACTCTTTAGTGTGACTAGATAGACTAGATTCCCGAGGCTGGGATCGAAACCAGGTTGACTCAAACGTCAAATCAAGATTTTACCACTCAGCCATAAGGAAATTAGCGCGAGCGATGGAAATTTAAACGCTTATGTATCACATTTGTTTTTGTTTACATATATCCGCTTAACGGCAACCGATAGCTCGATTCATGTGAAGAGCCTTGCATTATGCTTGTGGCAACCATTTACTTCCCTCGCTAGAGAGCTCAACCCTACAGGGGTAGGGGAGCATATATATATATATATATATATATATATATATATATATATATATATATATATTGATAGATAGATAGAGAGACAACAGTCAAATTAAACTGAGATAGAAAGAAAACTAACATTGATAAAGACGAGTGGGTATATTAAGGAAAGTTTATAATTGGTAGATATAAAATAAATAATATGAATATTAACACACACACACACACACGCACACACACACACACACACACACATATATATATATATATATATATATATATATATACATATATATATATATATATATATACAAATTAAAAGCCTCACCTTCCTATTGTTTATATTATAATCTTTACATCTTGGTAAAACTGGAAATAAATCCAATAGAATGAAAAAGTAGAGATGAAAAAACACAATATTTTCAGTGAATGATTTCATATAGCAGAAATATTTGCCAATGTTAAACGTTTCAGATTTTGGACCTTCGTTAGGGTGTCTAAATTACAAAATCAAACAAAAATCATGAGAAAGTTTTGTTTCAAATTTGTGATGTAATTAACGTTCCAAAATTTATTTATTAAAAAAAGTCAGTATCACATCAATCAATCTCTCTCGCTCTCTCTCAATCTATCTATCTATCTATCTATCTATCGTTTTCCTCTTCTTAGTGTATTGAGCATTTTTATGTATTAGCTTAGGTACATCTGAAGGTGTTTTATCTTTTGGCTAGACTTTGCTGTGCTGGTTGATTATTTTCAAGCTCTACGGATACTTTCTTTTTTTTTCATAAAAATTTTTCACAGACATTAATTTGTGAAATATATTGCATCGTCTGTTTTTTTCATGCCACCAGATTCATAGAAAAGTTTATATATATATGTATATATATATATATATATATATAGAGAGAGAGAGAGAGAGGGGAGAGAGCGAAGGAGCGAGAGAGAGAAAGATAGAGAGAGAGAGAGAGAGAGAGAGAGAGAGAGAGAGAGAGAGAGAGATGTCGATAAGCTATTAAATATAATATAAAATATTTCCTTAAAAGACACAAGGTCCTTTGATTTTCTCTTCGTTTGGTTTTAGAAGACTTCATTTGTTTGATTCAGTTTTAGACCAAAATTGTCTCGATCATTTTCTCTTAGTATTTTTCATCTGCTGTGGTCATTTTCAAAGTTATAATGAATATAGATTTGTACCTTAAAAAGTTGGGAAATATTCATTTTTAATATTAGTGATGTAGAAAGATTTCGAATATTTTATTATCTGTAGCGTCTTTTTTTCAATGGAATATCAAACTGAGTTTATTCAGTTTCCATGATGAATTTATCGTTAGTACCCACGTAAACAACAATCAATGAAGTAATTATAGTTATTGCTGTTGACAGACAGGATTCTATTTTTCTATAGTAATTTTTAGTATTCTTTTATTGTATTTTTCAATAGTATTTTCTATAATATCTTCATTATTCTTCTATTATATATTTCTATAATATTTTCTGTTGTGTTTTTTATACTATTTTTATTATTATTCTTTTATTCTTTTTCAATAGTATTTTCTATAATATTTTCATCATTCTTCAATTATATTTTTATAGTATTTTCAATAGTATTTTCTATACTACTTTTTTATTATTCTTTAATTCTATTTTTCAATAGTATTTTCTATAATATTTTCATTATTCTTCTATTATATTTTTCTATAGTATTTTCTATAGTGTTTTCTATAGTAATTTTTATTATTCGTTTATTCTTTATTCGATACTATTTTCAATAATATTTTCATTATTCTTCTAATATATTTTTCTATAGTATTTTCTATAGAGTTTTCTATAGTATTTTTTACTATACTTTTATTATTTTTTCAGTTGTATTTTCTATTATATTTTCATTATTCTGTTTTATATTTTTCTATAGTTTTTTCTGTTGTGTTTCCTATAGTATTTTTTATTATTCTTTTTTTTTCAATAGTATTTTCCATAATATTTTCATTATTCTTCTATTATATTTTCTATAGTATTTTCTATAGTGTTTTCTATAGTATTTTTTATTATTCTTTTTTTCAATAGTATTTTCTATAATATTTTCATTATTCTTTTATAATATTTTTCCTCAGTTTTTTCTATAGTGCTTTCAATTGTATTTTTTATTATTCTTTTTTCTTTTTTATGGTATTTTTCATTATATTTTCATTATTTTTTTATCATATTTTTCTGTAGTATTTTCCATAGTATTTTTTTATTATTCTTTTATTCTATTTTTCAATTGTATTTTCTATAATATTTTAATAATTCTTTAATTATATTTTTCTATAGTATTTTCTATAATTTTTACTATAGTATTTATTCTTATTCTTTTATTCTATACTTCTGTGGTATTTTCAAAAATATTATCTATTATTCTTTAATCTGTTTTTCCTGGTTTTAACTTCCCGTTCTTGTTTGGTTTGGTTTAGGGGTATATCAATAATTGCAGTTTATTTAATGCCAATTCCTCTTTATACATATATATTGAATATATATGATTTGTCATCACATTTGTTTTTAAACGATCCAAAGCTCTTTCTTTTGCACACAATTAAATCGTTCTAAATATTGCTATGTATCAAAATTCTTTTCAATATAAGTCATTTCTTTATACATAGCTAGATGTTCAAATAGTTCTATTTCAAAAAATTCAATTAAACACAAGTCATTTATTTGCACACAGTTCAAATGTCAAACCGTTCTATTTGACCCATGGATAGGACCCTATTCAAGTGCTATCTCTCTCTCTCTCTCTCCCACACACACACACACACACACACACACACACACACCTATATATATATATATATATATATATATATATATATATTGAATAGTGCATTGAATTGCGAGGCATACTCCTCTTTTGAGGGTGTGTCCACCGATCACCGAATAGTCACGGCGAAAATACGGTTAAGCCTACGAAAAAACGACAAACGAACAGCGACCACCAAACACTATGACTGGGCCCTATTAAACAACAAAGATGTAAGAGATAAATACGTATTAGAATTAAGAAACAGATTCGAAACACTACAAGAAAAGACGGAAAAAAGTACACCAAACGACGAATACGGAAATTTCGTCAATGCACACCTTGAGGCAGCAGCAAAATACATTCCAACAAAAATTAAAACTAAATATAGAGTCCCATGGGAAACTTTAGCGGTGAGAGAAAGACGTGCACTAGTGAAAACAGCCTCCAAAAACTATCGAAAAAACCCAACAAACACAAATGCCTTAAAACTAAAAACGGCACAATATCAATTAACAGGCATATATATAAAGGAACAGACAGAATACATTCAAAATCAGATAGATAAGATTAGAGACTCGGTGGAAGATAGACAATCTAGAATTGCCTGGCAAACAATAAACGAAGTGAGCAGAAGAAAGAACACAGCCAAAGCAAAACTTAAAGCAGCAAACCAACAAGAAAGAATAAAACTGTGGAAACAGCACTTCGAAAACTTACTTGGAAACCCACCAAAAATAACGCCTGAATTGTGTTAAATCTAAAATTAAATTTACCGATTCAAGTTACAAAAATGTAATACTTTCGCAAACATTCAAACTCTGAAATCTCGTGTAAATTGGATCCATTATTATTGTGTCCACTTAATTAAAACTGAAGCCATCTCTATTAACATTTTTTGATTTATTACAAAATCTTCATTTCAAACGTAACCTTCCATTCTTAAAGTGTTTGAGGCCTCTTTTTAAATATTAAATCTTTCAAAAACACTCAAAATAAGACAACTATTCCAGCAGTGATTGTCAGCAATGAAAGCAGGTTCGTCCTTGGAAAGCTATATCGCTGACAGGAAATAAAAGAATAGATGTGCAAATGATGTTGGCAAATGACGCAATCATTCATGATTGAAAACACCAACAAGTATCTTTGATATGACACTAAATAATTTGATGGTTAGGATCCAGGAGTTTTTGTAAATGTGCAGTACGACATCATTACAATTGTTACCAGGTTCACTTCGGCCCGGAGTGGTAGCATCTGAAAGGGCCCTATCTAATGGTTAAATATTGACATTTGAATTGAGTGCAAACTGATGACTTGTGTTAAATTGGCTTGTTTTGAATAGAATTGTTTGATCATTTAACTGTGTAAATTCATCACTGATCTTTAATAGAATTGTTTGTGTTAAATTGTAATTCTTGAAAACATTTAACTTTGGTTTGGTTTGGTTTGGTTTCTTTGTTTAATGGCATATTTGTTCTTTGTTTAATGGTATATTTAATGCCAAATCCATTTTCCTAGAAGAACAATAGTGGTACTATTTAACCCATAGCTGGGAGGATAAGGGGGTTCATACCTTTCCCAAGGATATTTGCCGAAAGTGAATGTAATAGCGCGTCTGGAGTACGAACTCGCTTACTACAATTCCGCAGTCCATCGCTTTAACCATTACACCACGAGGACAACACCACCCATCTAACTTTGTGTGAACAATTAATTAATAGTAAATCGAATTATTCTTATTAGGTAGAAATCAGTGAAAACATTTAACTGTGTCCAAAAAATGATTTCAGGCTCGTTTAAAAATGCTATCAAGTAAATGTGTTTCAAATCATATATTAAATATATAAGTACAAAAAGGATTTGACATTAAATAAATTCAAATGGTTAATATGCTGTAAAACCCAACTAAACCAAATCATATATATTCAATATATATGTATGAAGAGGATTTGACATTAAATAATCTAAAATACATCTCTTTCCTAAATTCATTACATAAATAACTCACACGATTTATAAAATGATTTAAACAGATCAAAGATAAAATAAGTTGGCATGAAGTGTCTGTCCTATTTAATCAAACGGGTTTAAAAGAGAAAATGCTGCATATATACGTGGTGCCTTCAATAAGTTTCCAGTTTTTTTTTATATAGGCATTTAAGATTGTCGTAGACTCTAGAAAATTCAATATGTTATTGCTATACATCTTATGAAGTGACTGACCAATTTTTATGATTTCTGGTTTAAATGAAAAACTACAACAGGAATTGGAATACACCCTACTAAAGCCTGATTGTTACAGCTGGTGAATTTCAAAAGTGCAATCTGGACGTGAGGACACTTTAGAAGAACGATATACAATAAAATTCTGTTTTAAACTTGGAAAAAATGCCACAGAAACGTATGGAATACTTCAGACTGCTTTTGGAGCATCTTGCATGAATCGAGCATCAGTTTTTGAGTGGCATAAGAGATTCAAAGAAGGCAGGGAGTCTGTGAGGGATGATGAGAGGTGTGAGAGGAGTAAGAAAGTCAATAGATCAGAGTTGATTGGCCAAAGGGTTAGGGTTAGGGTTAGGATTACTTTGTTGAGGTTTTAAGGGAGTTCAGGATAAGATTCTGTCGGAAGAGGCCAGCACTCTTCAAATCGGGTCAGTGGCATTTCCACCAGGACAATGCCCTAGTCCACAACTCCATACTTGTCACAGACTATTTGACCAAGATCGGTATCAAGACAGTTCCTCACCGTCCCTATAGTCCAGACCTTGCACCCTGTGACTTTTGGTTATTACCAAGAAGGTATCAAGCATCATTTTTTGAATCTTTGGTATAACTCGGCCAGGCATTGAACTCCCGTCTTCCGGGTTACTGGCGAACACTTTACCCACAAGGCTAATGGTTTGGTCTAAAAAGTAATGAGACTGAGTATGCTGTGTAACTTTTGGGGTCAAGAGAAATAAGCCAATTGTATTTTCATCAAACATTAGATCTTGGAATGCAAAAATGTATCCTTAGCTTTCTGCAGCAATTGCGTATTTTCACTTGATTTTGTTTACATTCCCTTTTTACAGGCCGTTTAGCCATGAGTACTAAAGAACTCACGATGATCACCAAGGAACGAATAAATCGGAAATTTTTTCGTTCGACTGCGAAAAATTTCGTCACAGGAATTTGCAATGCTTCAACAAGTGTATGGAGATAACACTAAGTCGAGAAAAACGTGTTTTTGAGTGACACAAGGGATTCAAAGAGTGACGTAACTGCATAAGTGGTAGGCTTTTCAACAATCAGGATTGATGGCAGCGTCGAGAGGTAAAAGCAGGTCGTGTGCTTTTTTTTTTTTATAGTTTTCCTTTGTGTAATATGGAGGTGCTTTCAATTAGAATTATTCTATATTTAGATCTGAGGTACGGATGCATTCTCAAGTGTGATAGATGGAACTAGTGTCGAAAAAGTTAAATATTAAACATACCTCAACACTATAAAACATATTCGTTTTCCAACGTCCTATTTAAAGTCACACATACACACACACACGCACACAAACAGATATATGTATATATATATATATATATATATATGAGAATAAACTGTCGCTTAGAAAGATTCGACAAAAACAAATGCTCAAATACAGGCAAAAAAAGAAGAATGAAAGTTTAAAGAAATTAGGAATATTTCCTTTTTACTCTAGTTTCTGTACTAAAATTTACATGTAGCAAAAAATGAAAGAGTGGATATGATCATCAAATGAAACGTAAGAGTAGATATATTTACCAACCCCTCCGTTCGGGCAGGATATGACACAAGGTCAATTTTTAAGCGGAGTTAATCAGGTTTGAATTCAGAGTTGTCCTTCTCTTAGACTAGTTGCCTCAGCAAGCCTGAAGAGCCCAGTCTGCCCTTCTATTTACCCTTAGCTGGAGGGAGAATAACTGGATTCATACCTTTGCCAAGAGTATTAGTGCTATGTGAAATGCAAGCAGTCTCGTCCATGATTTGATCTTGTGTCGCCGTGTCCATTTACTACGACGATAACCATTAAACATAAGAGTAAAAGAACGCTGAAAATGACAAATCTCTCTCTCTCTCTCTATATATATATATATATATATACATATATATATACATATATATATATATATATATATGTGTGTGTGTGTGTGTGTGTGTGTGTGTGTGTGTGTGTGTGTGAGTGTGTGTGTGAATGACAACATATAGGCTGCCCCATGGGGGTTAAGCACTCTGGCGAAAGAAATGTCGGCCGCCGCTAGCGTAATGCAAGAGTAAATGAACGGTGAAAATGACAAAAATCTCTCTCTCTCTCTATATATATATATATACATATATATACATATATATATACATATATATATTTACATACATATTTTTTAGTAGTTAAACAATCAAAACTACTAAAATGCAAGCAAACACTACAAATAGCCACATTTAACGTAAGAACCCTAAATAGAATAGGACAACTCCCAGAGCTAATCGCATTGGCCGAAGAACATAAGATAGACATAATATGCATACAAGAACACAGATACAAGCACTCCAAATATATCAAATATCACGAAACTGGCAATGGATGGTCGCTCGCCACTGTATCCGCATGGAAAAACTCTGTCAACGCCGCAGTAGGAGGGGTAGGATTACTTATAGGACCTAGAGCATTAAAAACGCTTAATAGCGTTGAGAAAATACAACCTAGAATGATGGCAGCTACATTTAACGGAAACCCCAGAGCAACAATCATCTCATGCTACAGCCCCACCAATGTTAGTGAAGAAACTGAACTAGTCACCTTCTACGATGAGTTATCCTCATAAGTGCGTAGCATTCCGAAACACAACATGTTAGTCATTGGCGGAGATATGAATGCCCAAATCGGGAAAAACGGAAACAACAAATACAGCCTCCACAACACGTCAAATAGAAATGGGCAACATCAAACAGATTTCATGATAGAAAATAAATTCGCATGCCTCAATACAAACTACCAAAAAAGAGAGGGCAAACTATGGACATACACGTACGCAAACAATACTAAAGCTCAGACAGACTACGTCCTTATAAACAAGAAATGGAAAAATAGTGCACTAAATTGCGAGGCATACTCCTCTTTTGAGGGTGTGTCCACCGATCACCGAATAGTCACGGCGAAAATACGGTTAAGCCTACGAAAAAACGCCAAACGAACAGCGACCACCAAACACTATGACTGGGCCCTATTAAACAACAAATATATAAGAGATAAATACGTATTAGAATTAAGAAACAGATTCGAAACACTACAAGAAAAGACGGAAAAAAGTACACCAAACGACGAATACGAAATATTCGCAATGCACACCTCGAGGCAGCAGCAAAATACATTCCAACAAAAATTAAAACTAAATATAGAGTCCCATGGGAAACTTTAGCGGTGAGAGAAAAACGTGCACTAGTGAAAACAGCCTCCAAAAACTATCGAAAAAACCCAACAAACACAAATGCCTTAAAACTAAAAACGGCACAATATCAATTAGCAGGCATATATATAAAGGAACAGACAGAATACATTCAAAATCAGATAGATAAGATTAGAGACTCGGTGGAAGATAGACAATCTAGAATTGCCTGGCAAACAATAAACGAAGTGAGCAGAAGAAAGAACACAGCCAAAGCAAAACTGAAAGCTGCAAACCAACAAGAAAGAATAAAACTGTGGAAATAGCACTTCGAAAACTTACTTGGAAACCCACCAAAAATAACGCATGAACCAATCACCAGAATAATTAGCAAACAATTAGACATTAAACTAGGACCGTTCACACAAGAAGAACTCGACTCGGTTCTCAGAAAAATTAAAAATAGGAAAGCTGCAGGGCTGGACGAAATTCCCCCGGAAGTATGGAAGACCAGACAATTCGACGACATACTGCTCCGACACTGCA
>OY757916.1:101748043-101765543 GCA_963585895.1 Sepioteuthis lessoniana | reverse complement strand
TTCTTCTACTCGGAATCAGAATAATTGCAATGAAGAGGTACTCTACATTCTCCTGAAATCCAGAAATGCAGCCTTACCATCCGATGCAGTTTAATGTCCTACCCATGACACCATTCTTTTGTTGTCCAGTCGGCTGGGGCTGTTGAATATACTGACTGCACCTGTGCAGAGGGGTAAGACCTCCCATGAGGTTCCTGGATATGACACTAAATAATCTGATGGTTAAGTTCCAGTGATGCTGAGGCTTTGGGGAATGCACAGCATCCTTTCATTGCCATTGTCCCCAGGTCCACTCTGGCCCACAGTGGTAGCACCTGATAGGGCCCTATCTATGGGTTAAACAGATCTAACTGCATATTTATTCTAAACTGAATTGCTTGAATTAGAACTTTTTGAGTAAACTGAATAGCTTGAAATAGAAATGTTTTTGACAATTAAAGTGTACTTACATTTAAACTGCGTGCTTATGCTAAACTGAATTGTTTGAAATCGATCTGTTTTTGACACTGAAACTCTACTTACACTAAATTGTATTGTTTAATATGACATTCAACTATGAGTTAACAAAATTTGTACTTATACTAAACTGAATGAGCTGAATTAGAACTCTTTGAATAAACTGAATAACTTGAAATAGCAATGTTTTTGACATGTAAACTGTGTACTCACACTAAACTGATTTTTTTAAAAAAATAGAACTATTTACATAAAAATGGATTTGGCGTTAAATAACCTGCAAAGGTTGATATGCCATAAAACCCAACCAACCATTTTGAGATGGCTTCGGTGGATAGAATCACTGTATTCTTAGCTAATGAGTTGTATAAGGAATAGTTACTTGAAGGTAAAATTGTTTACTAAGGATTATTATTATCAGTTATTTGAAACCACATAACTGTATACTGACAAATGATTATTATCAAATAAAAATAATTACTTGAAGTTATATAATTGTCTATAAATGATTAGTATTAGAAAGCAATATTTGAAACTATACAACTGTGTATAAATTATTTGTATTAAATAGAAATATCATATAAATGTGAGCTAATGTTATATTGTCATCTCCAGCATCATAACGACACAATAAATAAACAGACGCACGATGATAAAGACGCAGGAAGACTTCTTTATAAAAATATTTACGTCACACTTTATTTGTAAGGGTACAAAGGGTTACTCAAAGTTTGCGTGTGAGAGGGAGCTGGAGACCGAACATAACTGAAATATTTTAACCCCAAAGTTATGGCCGTCAGCGTTGTGTCTTTCTCGTTCTCCATGGCTGCTCAACCGGAGCCCTGGAATCCACTGTCCTGGATGCTGGCTTTCCCTACTACATCTCGTCTATCTTTTGCTCCAACTATACAGCTTGACCTCCTTCTCGCCTGTCTGCCTTCTGTTCAATTCGTCGGCCTTATATTATCTTCAAACTCCCACGCGGTGATATGGACATGTCTCCACGCCTCCGCAACTTCTTCCGATATCTAGCGACCGGAATGTGTCACTTCCGCTACCTTTGGAATGGCCTGTGTGATCGTCCTCGAGCGGAAATAACTGTCATGCAGTTCAGAGGTCACTCTCTTCCGGTGCGTCAGTCTATGAGGGTATAATGGGATTTTTTTTTACCTCGTCCCATTTCATCAGCCAATTTCCGCCCACGCGATTTCCTCTCATAACTGCCATTAGAATGTGTCCCTTCCTTCCGGTGCATCACCTTGAATGGCATTTTTGGCCGGGTCAACAGGTCAAAACATAACACTAATCATCTGTGCTTTATGGGATTATTTGGTATCATATAACTGTGTGAAATTTTTTAGTCTTAGATAGGAATACTTGATATCAAATAACTGTGAAAATCATTTGTATTCAATAGGAATATTTGATTTCTCAAAATCTATAAGATTGCTGATGAAGTCACAAAGTTCATCGATGAAACCATAAAAAACTGGAGACAGAAATTTACAGCAGGAGGAAAAAGATTAGCTGAGTTGAAAATCCAGAGCGACATATTCTAGGGAGATGCACTATCACCATTATTATTTATACTAGTGATGATGACACTCAATCACAAACTTAGGAAAAACACAAGTAGCTACAAACTTATCGAGTAGCAAGAACAGATCTATCACCCAATGTAGACGAAAGGATATAAAACTGTTTTTCAACGATAAAAATTACTGGAACCCTTTGAACAGGCAGTGAGAATATACAGTCATGATATAGGGATTGAATTTGACATAGAAAAATGAGCCACGCTAATAGCGAAAAGCAAAAAACGACGAATGACGTAAGGAATAGAACTAACAAATCAAGAAAATATCAGAATGCTTTCGCGGGGGTGACTGTTAAAAACGTTTTCAGTTTCAAGATTTTTTCAAAATACAAAAAAGCAATTATAAACGGAATATTTAATAAGCCTCACAACGATAAATCCTTGGCAATACATTTACTAAAGCAGTTAAAGCGAGAAATTTCCCTAATAGTATTTTAATTTTAATCTTGTTCATAAAACAATCTGTTACCATGGATAAAAATTGAAATTTCAAACATTCTATATAATTTTTTTTTTCATTATTTTCTTTTTATATCTAAATATTCATCCTAATCATTAACTGAAAGATCTAATAAACTGTTATAAAATGATATATTTTTATAAAATAATATGTTTGAAATATAATTGTTTTTAAATGTTTTCTTTCAAGAAAATATAATCATATGCGTCGTTAACGACGCCGAAAAGATCTGAATATTCTTAGAGCTAGTATATAATATAATATAAATGAAAGAAGATAAAATGCTGATGAGAAAAGTATATAAAAAGTGCTCGATTCTATTATGGCAGAGTACGTCTTAAGCCTAAAAAATGTAAATCATGCAATGTTTTGTGTGCGTGACTTAAAGTTATCTGTGGATCACATAATCGTCAGACAGAAATAGGAAGAGATAGCAAATCCGTCGTAAATTAGGACTGAGGGTTTTGTGATGTGGCAGGGGGTTCGTTCACGTGACAGACCCACACTTAAAAACTTATCAATTTATTGTTTCGAAAATTGTGAACTGCCTTAATACTGGTAAAATTCATTTTGAAATCAATAAGTGGTATGTGGTTTAAAAGAAATCTTTTAATATGTCTACATTATTTGTTCAGCAAATTATTGTCATTGCTATATTCTAGTATACACACTTTTTCTTTGTGACAGTCTGAAAATAATTTAATTTTCATGGTAGACTTTATATATATATATATATATATATGAAGAAGAAGAAAAAAACAAGTATTACAAATCTGATGAAGAGAAAGTATACATATAGAAAACTGAGGTCATTTTAGTGACATCCATCGCTGTTCAAGCAGTATTTTTCTTCATCATAAAGACGTGATGAAGGTTGAATAAAACCCATACTGTGTAACGGGGACTTTACTATCATAAAAAATTCAGTTCATTTGGAATACGTTGTTTTTCTATTTTATTCATAACCTCAGATTTATTTCCATAATTTACTTCCGTGTATATATATATATATATATATATAGGACAAAACATTAGTTGTCCCAGAGGCCCTTTATGTCTTACTTTATAAGACCACCCAGTGCAATCAAAATCCTAAGCACTCCTTAAATTTATTTGGAGATAATTGTTGCTTGACTAAGGGTGGTTTTAATTATATTTTTCTTTCACACTTGGTTTTGCTACCGTTCTCATCTTCACCCCTCCTTTTTTAATCAATTTAATCTATTTACATCGTTTTAAATGGCTTCTGATATTGTCACTTGATAAATATCAAATGAAAGGGCCCTTGCGATTCCAAAGCTTTTTCTCCATTTGTTGCTATCTCCTTAATTGCTTATGACTCTTAGTATGTTTCTCTCTCTCTCTCTCTCTCTCTCTCTCTCTCTCTCTCTCTCTCTCTCTCTCTCAATATATACATATATATATACAACCTATCAAAAGTTTTTGACCTCATTCAAAAATTGTTTCTTATCCTAAAAGTGTTTTTTTTTAATGAAACATGTTAAGCACCGCAGAGTTTTTGTTCATCATGCTAAACACAAGTCTTCCTCATAAATGTTGATCTCAGTTTAACTAGATATCTATTGAAAAATGGATTTGAAGGCGTTTTTCTTCTTTTGTACTGAGCATGAATAAACGTTTTCAGAAAGTTACATTATACATCCACTTGGATTCACATTCGACTATATTCTGTTTATTTACTAGTTGCAAGATACGACCTGTTTTACCTATGGAGAATATATTATCAGTCACCAGCTCGCGTGACAGAAGGCTTACTGCTTTAAACATCACTGCACAACTGAAATAATGTTGTGAAAAATGTGTCAATATCAACTCTGAGGAGAAAACTCTGTGAAGCTGACCTATATAGAAGAATTGCTGTCAAGAAACCGATGTTGGATATGCAAAACAATGTGGAAAAGCTCCAGTGAGCCAAGG
Organism: Sepioteuthis lessoniana; assembly: GCA_963585895.1. Lineage (NCBI taxonomy): Eukaryota > Metazoa > Mollusca > Cephalopoda > Myopsida > Loliginidae > Sepioteuthis > Sepioteuthis lessoniana. Next base: position 101,761,092 of record OY757916.1, on the reverse strand, counting down.
CTTACAAAGACTGGATAATAGGTTGTGGACAGAAGAATCAAAGTTTGAAATCTTTGAGTCAAATAGGAGGGTCTCTGTGCAGCAAAGAGGTGGTGAAAGAGCTGCAATCCCTGTATCACACCAACCGCAAAGCATGGAGGAGGCTCTGTTATGGTGTGGGGAGGCTTTTGCCAATTACAAAGTCGCGGATATGGACTAGGTGAAAGGTAAATTGAAAAAAGTGTCTATCACAGCATACTGCAGAATCATGCGATCACATCTGGAACGCGACATGTAGGTCAAGAAATTGTACTCATGCAAGATAATCATCCAAAGCATACTGCTAAACTCTGCCAGAAGTACGTAAAGCAAAGAGGAAAAGCATATCCTTCAAATGATGTGTCGGTGCAATCAGCAGACTTAAATCCCGTTGAACTGTTGTGGGCTGTACTTGACCGAAAAGTCAGAGCTAAACAACCCACAAGTGGGGCTGATTTCTGGTAACTCTTTCAGGAAAACTTACGTGGAGTTATCTTCAGACTACCTCCAGTCTTTGGTGGACAGAATGTTGAGAATTTGTGAAACAATGATAATGGCCAAAGGAGGTCATTTTGATGAATGAAATGTTTAAGAATTTTTCTTGATTTTTTTTTGTTTGATTTGTATTTAATGTGGCTTTGAAAGACTTGTATATTAGTACACTAAACAAAATCATTTTTACTTGTTTCATTAAAAATGACACTTTTTGGATGCGAAATAAAAAAAAAATTGAGGTTGGCCAAATACTTTTTTCTGGTTATATATATATATATGTGTGTGTGTGTGTGTGAGAGAGAGAGAGAGAGAGAGAGAGAGAGAGAGTGTGTGTGTGTTTGGTTTTATTGCTTATCAACGTTTATTGGTTATATATATATATATATATATATATATATATATATACATATTGTAATTACCATCATGTGTTGTCTGCGCAGATTTTCCTGACTCTCTTTCTCTCTCTTGCACGTGTGCCATCCGTCCATATTATCTATCGCTCCTGGCAAGTTTTCTTGGCGGCATCTTGTGTCCGTTCAGAGTTGACTTATGGAAGTCTTTACTAGTTGGTCAACATTGGGTTGTTCATGTGCCGGAGTCATCAAAAGAATGTAGCTTATGACTTTGTCCTTCCTTCTCAAGCAGTGTTCCGCATGTATTGTTCGTCTTACTTGAATGGCTTGTAAGATGAGACGCTAGAGTCCGTACACCTGCTGTTTGTTGGAGTGTTGTTTCCAGGATATGTCGAATACAGAGCACAACATTATTGTGTAATTTTCGTCTAGCTTTTTCTCTGAGTTTTTAAAAAGTCCCTGTGCTATATCCATATAGTAATATGGACACAGCTGAGGCCTAGAGGAAATCCCGTTTTACTTTTTCGGAGAGATCAGACTTCCGTAGGAGCAATAGTTTGTCAATAACATTCCATGCCTTGACTAGGTGTATGTTGATATCCATTTCAGGTGATGAGATACTGCTGCCGAGGTAGGTGGATTGGCCCGATAACTTTAAAGGTTTACCTCTAAGAATAGAGATTGGGTCTTCATTCACGTATTACCACTGTTATTTTATGCTATACTGTTGAGATTCTGCTTTAGCAGGTGACTCTGTCCAAATGTCAGCGAAAAGGTTTTTGAATCTTTTCTAAAAGTTTATAATACTTAAAGCCACAACAGTAGTTTAGAAGAAAAAGTAAAGGCCTAAAACTCCCAATGCTACCACATAAAAAAAAAATTGTCATTTATAAAAGCTATATAATTCCTAAAGCCTCCTCGGCTCCCAACAGTAGTATAGAAGAAAAACTAAAAAGCCTAGGAAAATGTCCCAATACTGCAAAAAAAAAAAAAAAAAAAAAAAATTCAGTACCAGTGAAAGACTGACAAATGTACCTTAATCCTGGACTTTAACTAAGTTAAAACTTAAAGCTTAAAGTAAAATTACCCCCCCCTTTTTACGTACACATGGGAAGCAGCATGATGTACGTAAAGGTATTTGAATAAAACCCATTGATGACCAAACTCAATACCTAAACAGGTCCTGGACGTGAGTTTGACGACTCAACGCTCGGGATCATTAGTTCGATCGGGGAACTACTGCTGCTCCTCTATAAGAGTGGCTTCTATAGAAGAGAATAAAACAGCCATCGAAAGATAACCATGACCCACACTCAAACCACATACACAAACCGCACCGCTCTTCGCGCGGGTAAAAAAGGGGAGAGTCCTACTGAGGTTGGAGCCCTGGCCTCAGTGTTCGAAAAATCAGCTACAGAGCTCAAACGACAAAAACTACAAAAATGCAAGCAAACACTACAAATAGCCACATTTAACGTAAGAACCTTAAATACAATAGGACAACTATCGGAGCTAATCGCATCGGCCGTAGAACATAAGATTGACATAATATGCATACAAGAACACAGATACACGCACACCGAAGATATCAAATATCACGAAACTGGCAATGGATGGTCGCTAACCACTGTATCGGCATAGAAAACTCTGTCAACGCCGCCGTAGGAGGGGTAGGGTTGCTTATAGGACCTAGAGCATTAAAAATGCTAATTAGCATGGAGAAAATACAACCTAGGATGATGGCAGCAACTTTTAACGGCAACCCCAGAGCAACAATCATCTCCTGCTACAGCCCTACCAATGTTAGTGAAGAAACTGAACTAGTCACCTTCTACGATGAGTTATCCTCATTAGTGCGTAGCATCCCGAAACACAACATGTTAGTCATTAGCGGAGGCATGAATGCCCAAATCGGGAAAAACGGAAACAACAAATACAGCCAACACAACACGTCAAATAGGAATGGGCAACATCTAACAGATTTCATGATAGAAAATAGATTAGCATGCCTCAATACAAACTACCAAAAAGGGAGGGCAAACTATCGACATACACGTACGCGAACAATAGTAAAGCACAGATAGACTACGTCCTTATTAACAAGAAATGGAAAAATAGTGCAATGAATTGCGAGGCATACTCCTCTTTCGAGGGTGTGTCCTCCGATCACAGAATAGTCACGGCAAAAATACGGCTAAGCCTACGAAAAAACGCCAAACGAACAGCGACCACGAAACACTATGACTAGGCCCTTTTGAACAACAGAGATATAAGAGATAAATACGTATTAGAAGTAAGAAACAGATTCGAAACACTACAAGAAAATACGGAAAAAAGTACACCAAATGACAAATATGAAAATTTCGTCAATGCGCACCTCGAGGCAGCAGCGAAAGGTATTCCAACAAAACTCAAAAATAAATATAGAGTCCCATGGGAAACTTTAGCGGCGAGTGAAAAACGTTCACTAGTGAAAACAGCCTCCAAAAACTATCGAAAAAACCCAACAAACACAAATGCCTTAAAACTAAAAACGGTACAATATCAATTTAGCAGGCATATATATAAAGGAACAGACAGAATACATTCAAAATCAGTTAGATAAGATTAGAGACTCGGTGGAAGATAGACAATCTAGAATAGCCTGGCAAACAATAAACGAAGTGAGTAGAAGAAAGAACACAGCCAAAGCAAAACTGAAAGCTGCAAACCAACAAGAAAGAATAAAACTGTGGAAACAGCACTTCGAAAACCTACTAGGAAACCCACCGAAAATAACACATGAACCAATCACTAGAATAATAAGTAAACAATTAAACATTAAACTAGGACCGTTCACACAAGAAGAAATCGACTCGGTTCTCAGAAAAATTAAAAATAGGAAAGCTGCAGGGCTGGACGAGATTCCCCCAGAAGTATTGAAGATCAGACAATTTGACGACATACTGCCCCGACACTGCAACGCAGTATATAATCATAATCTGATAGATAGATGGATGAAGGGATGCATCCTCCCCTTCCCTAAAAAGGGTGACCTCGGATTAGCCAAAAACTACCGAGGCATAACACTTACATCCATAGCAGCCAAAATCTACAATGTCCTACTACGAAACCGCATAGAACCCCAAATCGACAACATCCTTAGGAAAAACCAAAATATCTTCCGAAGAAATAGATCCACGACATCACAAATATTAACTATTCGTAGAATCCTTGAAGGTGTACGGGCAAAAAACCTACAAGTGACATTAATATTTGTTTACTTTACCAAGGCCTTCGATTCCATACAAAGAAGAAAGATGGAACAAATCCTACTAGCGTACGGAATACCTAAAGAAACCGTAGCAGCAATAACGATTCTCAAAAGAAACACCAAAGTAAAAGTACGATCACCAGATGGAGACACAGAATACTTCGACATTGTAGCAGGAGTACTACAAGGGGACACGCTGGCTCCGTACCTCTTTATCATTTGTCTAGACTACGTACATAGAACATCGATTGACAAAATCAGAGAGAACGGCTTCGAGCTGACAAAGAAAAGTAGCAGAAGGTACCCCGCAAAAACAATTACCGACGCCGACTACCCCGATGACATAGCCATACTGGCAAATACACCCGACCAAGCCGAAACACTAGTTTGGAACGAGCAGCCGCAGGCATAGGCCTCTATGTCAGGGCACACAAAACGGAATATATGTGCTATAATCAAACGGGGGACATCTCCACTCTTGACGGAACCCCGCTTAAACTAGTAGACAAATTCACCAACCTAGGAATCAGTGTCTCACCAACCGAAAAAGACATCGACACGCGGCTAACGAAGGCATGGACAGCTATCGATAAGCTATCGATCATATGGAAATCAGACCTAACCGATAAAATGAAACGCAGTTTCTTCCAGGCAGCGGTCACATCGATGCTGCTATATGGATGCACTACATGGACTCTAACAAAACGGCCGGAGAAGAAGCTAGACGGCAATTACACGAGAATGCTGCCAGCAATCTTGAACAAGTCCTGGAGGCAACACCCCACAAGACACCAACTGTACGGACACCTGCCTCTTATCACGAAAACTATTCAAGTTAGACGAACCAGACATGCAAGACACTGCTGGAGAAGCAGAGACCAACTCATCAGTGATGTACTCTTACGGACCCCCACACATGGCCGTGCAAAAGCAGGACGACCAGCACGAACATACATTCAGCAACTATGTGAGGATACAGGATGTTGTCCTGAAGACCTGCCTGAGGCGATGAACGATAGGGAAAAGTGGCGAGAGAGTGTCAGGGATATCCGTGATACCAGCACGACATGATGATGATGATGATGATAAGTGCGTATGTCATATTTTCTAAATGATATCACTGCTTCTACACTTTTTTGAAAATATATAACCATTTTCGTTTGTTAGATCAATAGATGTTTAAAGTACGTAGTCTAGTTAGAGTATAAACAAATATGGGGATAATGAATCTCCTTGCAAGATTCTGATGACTATGTTGACGAAGTTTGTGTCTCCAGTAGGTAAGCGAATCATTGCTTTCGTGTTTTCGAAAAGCATCATCGTAGCCGTAACAATTTATTTGGGAAGACCATATGCAATAAACATTTTCTCATTCTTTCCTCTGTGTATAGAATCGAATGCTCTGGAAAAATCAAAGAACACTAGTGTTGTCCCGAGATTCTTTGCTCGTACTCTTCCGATGATTCGACGGACAGCCAGCGTCTGTGAGGTTGTGTAGCATTTTCTTTAAAAGGCGTTCTGATTTTTTCTAAAGGTTTTCTAGATTTCGGGTTGGATACGATTGATTAACAAAGTATTATAAGCCTTAGCAGAAGTTGTTGGAACTGTGACTTATGGTTATTCCCTAAGCTCAGAGGTTGTCGTTATGAGACAATTGAGGAGATGAAAGAGGCTGTGACGAAGGTCATTGACACGCTCACACAAGAAGACTTCTATGGGGTCTTCCAGAAGTTATTGGAACGGTACAAAAAGTGCATTGCAGCCGGAAGAGATTACTTCGAGAGGGAGTTGAGTTTCATGTGTGTACTATCAATAAAAGTGCCCATACGAAAAAAAAGTCTGGAAACTTATTTAATGATCCTTGTATAATAAGAAATATACACTCAGTGATATAATGAAATATATGTTATATATATGATAAAACGATACTAAGGAGTTCTGATTTTAATTGCTTTTTTATCTATCTATCTATCTATTGACAAATTATATGAGGTTAATGTCCTGGGACGATGTGCTTGGAATGATATATAGACTATTTAAGAAATTTCATATAATCTTACACGAGTGCTCGATGTATGGCTATTGAAATATAAATTTATCAGAATATATATATATATATATATATATATATATATATATATATATATATATATATATAAACTGTGTTATCACCCTGGTTGGTGGCTGATAAGGGCAGGGTATCGCACGTGTTTTAACGCGTTGTATGATGAAAATATGAGAGCATTCACATATTGGCTGAAAATATCTGTTATGTCAATGAAAGAAAACTAAACGGGCAGTTAGCAGTTAGTGTACCATTGTAAATATATAATTCGACGCTCGTTGAGTTTTCTTTCATTGACATTACCGATATATATATTTGGGGAGTGATGATTCATTTGTTTGAAAAACACCTGTGAGAATGATTCCTTGGATGGAACCTTTGGAAAAGTCGGTGTCGCTCTTCCTGTAGTTGTTATGTATGATGTTTGTGGTGATGTTTTTGTATATACCGGTTGCATATTTTTGTCCTAGGTCTAGAACTTCCATTAGGATGGCGGAGAATTGAAAGTTGGTAAGGTTTAGGACCATTTCCAAGCGTCCAATGAGTTTCCATTTGTTTTCGTCCGGGAGGCGGGGTAGTTTGTTGGATAGTTTTTGGGGAGTGGGTATGGTTGAATTTTTTTTTTATCATTCGGCGGATGTTTTGGGAGATTCTGTTCGTGAAATTTTGGTGTTTGTGTAGTTCGGAGGATAGTTGGCTGGCATCGTCAAATAATCCTGAGGCCTCGTGGTTTTGAAGGGTTCTGGATGCTTCTTAGTATTCTTATACATGATGTTGAAAAATGTAATGCGAGAATTTGTATGATTTTATGGTGCATTTGGGTATTATATTCTCCTCGATACATTTTTATAGAAAAACACCCCTGTTCTCGCGGGAGTGAGCTACGATAATGTGTCTTTTATATTTTCAAATTCTTTTTAGTAAAAAGTTTGATTATGACCATTGAATGTAAATTGAAATAAGCGTACGGCTTTTAACTTTTTAGAATTAAAAAAAATTACAAATTTATATATATATATATATATATATATATATATATATATATATGTATGTGTGTGTGTATGTGTGTGTGTGTGTGTGTGTGTGTGTGTGTGTGTGTGTGCATATAATTCTTCTATTAAAAATTAATCAGTCTTGATCTTCATAAATGTCATTTGGTATTTAATGAGAGATATATTAAAATCTCGCTAGCTAACTAGCTAACTAGCTAGCAAGATAGATCCACCGATCAATCAATTCCCTTGATATTGCAAAATAAAACTTATCTGGGCTATCATTGCATATATTTGGTAAGGAAGAAAAATGAGAAAATAAAATCAAATCTATTGGAAAACTGATGTGCAATTGATGCATATCGATCCGGACCCAAAATTAACCATCTATTTTATCTGTTTCTTTGATTAGTCTAGACATTTGATTGAAATATCGAATCCCGAAGGAAAAAAATACGTTCATGTGTACTTCATCATTGGCAATGAATTTACATTCGCTATGACTTATCTATCTATCTATCTATCTATCTATATATATATATATATATATATATATATATATCTGTTTTTCTATCGCTCGTAATTGTTTAATCTCTGGCCGTCTTTGTTTGATCTACGATTGGCTTAATCTATCTGTCTATCTATCTATCTATCTATCTTCATACATACAAAACTGTTTTTCTGTTTCCCGTAATCTTTTTATATCTATCTGTGTTTGATCTACAATTATTTTAATCTATCTATCTATCTATCTATCTATCTATCTATCGTATTTGCTTTATGTCTATCTTTCTTTGAACAAGCCTTCCCGCATTTACCTGTCTTTTTATCTGTTATTTTTTTTCTTCTCTATTTCTTTGAAATTTAGATTTATCCGAAACTCTTCGTATTCTCAATTCTAAACTATTAGTCTTATGCTGCACTCATTCATTTTAGCCAATTTCCAATATACTGTATCAACAATTTCATTGAATATCTAAGTCTATCCATAATCTAGATTTGAACAGCAATAAATAAGAAAAAGACAGATAAATTGAGAAGGACTAAACCAGAATATCTATCTATCTATCTATCTATCTATCTATCTATGTCTTTTCCCGATTTATCTATCTATCTATGTCTTCTATCTCTGCCTTCTATCTATCTATCTATCTATCTATCTATGTCTTTTATCTATCTATCTATCTATCTATCTATCTATGTCTTCTATCTATCTATCTATCTATCTATCTATCTATCTATGTCTTCTATCTATCTATCTATCTATCTATCTATCTATGTCTTTTCTCAATCTATCTATCTATCTATCTATCTATCTATTAAAATTTACCCATGTTTATTCTTCCAGTTGAAATTTTTACTCATTATTCTAAGTAAGAATAGAATCAAAATGGCATTGAGGAATAAATATCAGACCAACCAACATCTATCTAATTATCTATCTATCTATATATATATATATATATATATATATATATATATATATATATACATATATATATATATAGAGAGAGAGATTGTGAGATTTTTGTGTTTATGTGCGTGAGTGCGCGTGCGCTTATATGTGTATATGTGTGTGAGCACGAGCGCGTGTGCGTGTGTGTATGCGCGTGTATATATGTGTGTGTGTGTGTGTGTGTGTGAGAGAGAGAGAGAGAGAGAGAGAGAGAGAGAGAGAGAGAGAGAAAGGGACATGAAGCGAATAATCCAATCAATCGTATCTAACTTACGTTCAGACATTTAATCCATATCTAAATTGTCGATTATCCTAATTTCAGAATCAATTCTGAAAATGTGGTCTCTCAAGAGGTGATTTGATTAAATCCTTCAATATTTGCGGTGGAGAATTGGTGAGCGAAGAAATGACGCGCCATTTCGAAGCAGTCTACGAGATGTAAACGATGCAAAAAAAAAAAGAAAAGAAAAAGAAAATCGCAGAAGAACGAGAAATACCTCGGAACACTGTCAAGAAGATGAATTTATTGTGTTCCTTTTTGATACATCGTAATTACAAATGACCAACTTTGTCCCACAGAGTTTCTTCATCAGTTGGTTTCGGTTAAACATATTCCAGCGCTACAGTGTCTCTTGTAGAAAATTCTGAATTAGGCCAAGTCTGGCACAAGTCTGGCACACGTCTGCATTAGTAATGTATACTGTGGCAACAGATCTCTCTACACTAAACGATATCTTGAGACGCGTTTGATAGCTGTTGGGTCTAAAAGCAGACACCCGAATATTATCTGTTCTACACTCTCATTGTAGTAATAAGTAAAGTTTCTCTGTCGTTTTTATAAGACTCCCTCATCTAAACTATAAATTCCACATTAACTAAACGATACTGATTATTACCATACTTTAAAAAAATGTCATTCTTAAATTTGACATTACCGAGTTAGGGCTTTATAATACACCGACTGCGACTCTGCAGTGGTGTAAACCCTGCCCCAACGAGTGTCCTGTATATGATATTAAACAATCTGATGGTGAGGCTCCAGAAATGCCGGAGCTTTGGGGAATGCGGAGTACCCCTTCGTTGCCATCGCTCCCAGGTCCATTCTGTCCCGGAGAGGTAACGCCAGATAGGGTCCTATGTACGAGAAAAATGACTTATAGTAAACTGAATTATTAAAAATAGAACTGTTTGATCATCTATTTGTAAACAAATGAATGATGTTTAACTGAATAGTCCGTAATACATGGCAATACTATTTTACTTGGTTGACTTAGAACTATTTTACTTGGTTGACTTAGTTTACAAATTATATATATATATATATATATATATATATATATATAAATAATATGTGTATAAATATGGCTTTAAATAAACCAAATCAAACAAAACCTATCAAATTTGACAATATAACCAGAATGTAATGAAAAAATACGTTGTGACATGGAAAAGAGAAAAACCTGATATATGTATATATATATGTGTTTGAATTCTGAGTTTTCTTTTCTAAGATTGGTTGCTATACCGAAGTAACAGAGCCCAATCTGCCCTTCCGTTTACTTTTAGCTGGTGAGTGAATAGTTTGATTCATAGGTTTTTCAATGGTATTTGCGCTATGTTAAGAGCAAACAAAAGCACGGTCAGCTATCGATAGGCTATCGGTCATAAGGGAGTCAGACCTGATCGATAAAAAACTGCGCAATTTCTTCCAAGCAGCAGTCGTGTCGATACTGCTATATGGATGCACTACATGGACGCTAACTAAACGGAGGGAGAAAAAGTTTGACAGCAACTATACAAGAATGCTGTGAGTAATATTGAACAAGTCCTGGAGCCAACACCCCAAAAGACAGCAGCTATACGGCTACCTACCACCCATCACAAAAACTACCCAAGTTAGACAAACCAGACATGCAGGATACTACTGGAGATACAGGGGCGATCTCATAAGTGATGTTCTCCTATGGACCCCCTCACATGGCCGAGCAAAAGTAGGGCGACCAGCTCGAATCTACATACAGTAGCTCTGTGAGGACAAGGGATATAGCACTGAGGACCTTCCAGAAGCGATGAACGATAGGGAGGTGTGGCGAGAGAGGGTCAAGGCATTCCGTGCTGGTGGCACGACAAGATGATGATGATGAAGAGCAAACAGTGTCGTCCGGGATTTTTTAACTCATGTCACCCCATGTATTTTGTATGATTATGACCGTTATATATATATATATATATATATATATATATATATATATATATATATATATATATATTCAAGTGAATAAGCAAATTCATAAATCATAAACAAGAACAATGGTTATTTACAATAAATCAACATGCTTCTATGGGAAGTAACTCCTAAATATTTTAAAAGAGTTACCTCTCTTGTATAATTTTGAGATTTAAATGTAACATTTAAAGATGTATATGTTAAATTAATTTCTTGAAAATGAAAAAAATGATTTCCTGGGTCATTTTTCAAAGTTTATATATATATATATATATATATATATATATATATATATATATATATATATATATATATATATATATATATATGAGTGGGGATGTATGTGTGTGCGTATGCATGCGTTTGTTGAAAGAAAGATACATTATTTTTCTATAGATATTCATATTTGCATATATATTTGTATACATTTGTGATGAAATGAACTCACACACACACACACACACACACACACACACACACACACACACACACATAAAGATACATATATATATATTTATATATATATATATTTATATATATATGTCTGATATGAATGTTAAAAACGAATTTATCGTTTCAGCACACAGAGAGATTGACACACAGACACAGATATATACGAACACACACATATACATAAGTGCGCATATATATATATATATATATATATATATATATATATATATATATATATATATACATATATATATATATATATATATATATATATATATATATATATATATATATATATATATATATATATATTTGATAGAAAAGATACTTATCTACGACTACTGGTTTCATGCAGTCTTTTGGAGAAATCGAAAAATTCGAAAAGGTATAATCAAAAGAATTTTTACGTAGAAATGTGAATAAATCTAACGTGTATGTGTGTGTTTGTGGATTATATTTGTGGATTGTTGTGTGTGGTAGTATATCTGATTGTAGTGTGTGTGTGTGTGTGTATGTGTGTGTGTGTGTATGTGTGTGTGTGATGATACATTTGGGGTTGTCACATGAATATGTGAAGCAAAAACGTGGTGGAAGTCGGGAGACGGTTGGAGATTTGGCAAAATAAAATCATATATATATATATATATATATATATATATATATATATATATATATATATATATATATATATTCGAATGCATGAAGAGATTGAGGCCAGGGGTATGTAAAAATTCCTTATATCGCACATGAATTATTCATTTTCCAACATAATCTCTTTTCATGTCACTGAACTTAATATATTCTAACTTAAATCGTTGTCTAATCAAATAAACAGCTTGCTAATACTATAACGCTTTCACTTAATTAACAATTATTAGTTAGAAATCTATCAAAACTTTAATGCATTGTGTTATCTTTACTTGTTTATATTTGTTTTCTTTTAAGGACACTATTAATTTTTATAAATGATCTATTGCCGTGATAAATGATGAAGGAATAGGCATGACTCTTCTTGATAAAAACATGACTCTCTCATTTCATTTCTCGAAAGGGGTCGTTGTTAGCGTATGTGTTTGAGAGCCAGAGAGACATAGAGAGACGAAGTCACACTATCATATTGACCCATAACCTTTTCTTCCCTTGACCATATCAAGACATGTTATCTACAAGGTCTTACATTTTTGCTTCTTCTGCTTCTCGACCAGAGGGCCGTTACGCCACCGGACACCTGGTGACCAGTCTTCGTGACTGACCATATCTAGAGCCAAGACTCCAGACTGAAGACTGACCTCAGTAAGACTCCCTGTTTTCCCTGTGGGCCGTGTATATATACTTTCAAAATGCCCACGTATTCCAATTGTCATCCACGTGAAGTGCATCCGCTTATTTACACAGGTGCATCCTTCAATCACATTATTTACACAGCTGTTACTTCCGGCTCTGTCAATATAAATAGGGCATTCTTTGATATCGAAGCTAATGATCCTCATGATAGTTTCTGAAAAAGTTGGATGTAAAATTGAAATAATTACATCGCATTCCTTTATTCATACTTCTTCAGCCTTGGTGAGGCAACTAGTCTAGGAGAAGGAATTCTCTGAATTCAAACCTGTTAAACTCCGCTTAAAAATTGACCTTGTATCATATCCTGCCCGAGCGGAGGGGTTGGTAAATATGGTAATAATTTTATTTTTGCATTTTTTTTCTTACACCAAGACTCCTACGTTTGGTTTGGTT
>OY757916.1:101545543-101743043 GCA_963585895.1 Sepioteuthis lessoniana | reverse complement strand
GAGGGGTTGGGTAAATATTTATGCATAAAAGCTTACTTAAAAACACCAGAGTGACAATTTATACAATTTTGCTATAATTTACAATGACATATTCAATCCAAGTATAAAACATGAAAACACATGATCTTTTACAGTTTCACACCCGTTTTCTGGTTTGGGTTCCTCTTTACTGCTGGGAATAAATAAATTTAAAAACATCTAGATCGAATTAAAATAATTATTAAAATACGCAGAAAGTTCCAGAGACCTCTGACAGAAAGAGGGGTGACGCATGCGCTAAAGAAAAAGGATCATCCCGACAAAAGGAGAAATCCCATTCTCTTTCAGCAGTGACCAGCGGGGTGATATCTAATTCTCCCTTGCTGCTAATGGAAGGCCACGTGACTGCTCTAAAGCGCAACGTTGGTTTACCCTTCACTAGCAGCAGCCGTCTCACTTAACAGAAATTATAAAAGTATCAAAATGGACCTATCGAACTACGAACTAAAACACTGGACCTGGACAAACTCCCAAATGCGACTAACACGTCGTTAAAGCTTTAAATACCGAATACGTTGTTAAAACTTTAAATACCGAATAAGAACAGATATATACCCAGGGAAACGACTAACGAATTTTTTAACACCTTCACTGGGGGATTCAACCATTTCAATTGTATTCGGGAAAATTTCCTCACCCATTGAACGGTTGTTGAACCATGAAATAAAGGAAAAATATAAAAATATGTCTTCGTCTCCTATCTGTTACTAACTTCTTTCATATAATTCTTTTACGGCCTTCTTATCCAAGAAGTTACACCAGCAAGAAAACGCGGGGTAAAATAGAATAACCTCAGAATGGAGACAGATAGCAAACGGCAACACTGCTTGCCCTGTGACCCAATATTACTTTGCTGTAGTCATCGCTGCCTCCCATCACGAAAACTATTCAAGTTAGACGAAGCAGACGCGCTGGACACTGCTGGAGAAGCAGAAACGAGCTCATAAGTGATTTACACCTATGGACCCCCACATATGGCCGAGCAAATGCAGGACGACCGGCACGAACATACATTCAACAGCTATGTGAGGGTACGGGATGTAGCCCTGAAGACCTGCCAGAGGCGATGAACGATAGGGAAAAGTGGCGATAGAGGGTCAGGGATATCCGTACTAGCGACAGGACATGATGATAACGATGATGATGATGATGATGATTTCTCCTTATCTATTACTATAGTAGCATTGCCTTTCCTGGTAATATCATGATATTTTTAAACCGATGCTGTGATTTGATAGCCAGTCTTTCTCCTTTTTAGCTGTGATTTCTCCTGTTCTTGTCTTACTTTCCATCTGCTCGGGCCTTGGAGATATTCAAGGCTGCCTCCTCTATTGGAGTTATTGAATATAAGTTGGGAATCCGCTTGATGTCTGAGGCAAAGTTGAGACCCTTGTTTAGCACTGTCTCATCGGAGGTAGATAGCTGGCGTTTACTAATGTTTACAATGGCTGCCAGTGGAGAATAATGGTTTTCTTCTTTCTTGGTTCGGATTTTTATATCTTCCAATGTCTTAATTCGGCGAGATTTTACCACCTGGAATTTCTGCCGATCTTATTTACCCAGATATTGTTGGATTCCGCTTCTATCTTCGGTCAACGATACTCTGCCGCGAAAAGAGGCGAGTTTGCCCGAGATCTCAGACTGCAATCGGTATTTTCTTCAGCGGTTATTAAATTAAATTACCATACAAATAGGTTGTCATTTGATGTTTATGTAAATCGAGCCGATTGTTTGCATGCTGGCCGGTTTCAATTAACATTGTGAAGAATTCACTACTCACAGCTTGAGCCCACTTTCTAGCTGCAAGCATTTAGTCTGACGTGAATGTGTCAAAATAACGATTAAGTATGATAAATGGGAAGCGAAAATAAGTAGATGGTTCTATGGTGTAATGGTTAGCACTCTGGACTCTGAATCCAGCGATCCGAGTTCAAATCTCGGTAGAACCTTACGTTTCGTTTTTTAGCGATTTATTTATACGCTAAATTTCATACGCTTATGAAGCACAGTGCGAACTGTGTCCGTGGAATTTCCATGGAATTATAAATGATAATAGCAAAAAATTGAATTTTAAATAATATTTTAATATAAATCTAACTCATGAGAAATTATTTAAAATGTGAACTTAGAAAAAGTATTGAATGTAGAAATTAAACAATTGTGAAGTACATTATATTTTGACTAGAAGTTAACTTTTTAGGTGGATGATTCAATAGAAATAAACCCTCTTCTTCATGTAAGTGCCTAACGTATTCTCATATTTTCCTAATAACGATATTTGCTCGGTTATATAGATGTAAAACGGGCCTAATTTTGCTATGAAAATTAATTTATCCATTATCGGTATACCTCGAGTAACGTCGATTTGAATTAAGACGTTCACTATTACACGTCGTAAGTCAAAAATATATGGAAAAATAAAAATCAACTTAAGTCATTTTATTCGAGTTTACGTCTGTCCGCTACAAAAATTAAAGTCGTAATGTCACTAGAAAAGCGTTAAAAGCACTTAAAACCAGGTTACTGTATCATAAACAAGAATAAAGACTTTTAGCTCCTTGAAGAAAAGAATAACACAGTTCAAAGAAGTCTCGACTAGTTTTTTATTAAAAAGCGTATCGAACAACAACAACAACCAGAATCAGCAGTTCATGCTGAAGATCCTCAGCCTTCTACGTCCGTGATATGAATAAACAACTGCATGCAAATATTGTTAAATTTAACATAAATTTGTTTATTTTTAACTATCACAAGATAATTTCATTTTACATATTTGTTATTTAACCTTACAAAATCATTTTATTTAACGTAATTTTTTTATTAAACCTTACAAAATCATTTTATTTTATGTCTTAGAAGAAACCAAATTCACGGATAAAGAGTCCGCGATATTCTGTAAAGATCGCCAAATTGTAAACATCTACATTTACAAGTATGTACATATTTGTATTCGTAAATTTATATCACTTTTTTTCTGTACCATATTAAAAACTAAAACGTATTTGTAAGCTTAAAATATATTCTTATTGACCATATATTATTAAAAAGGCATTTATAAATAAAATACGGAACAGGGAATGGTTATTTAGACAACTAAATTCGTAGACAAGTAAATTAGACTTTAAAAAATTTTCGAATTAAGTTGCCTCTCCTGATACAATTTACCTACGTAAGGTAGGGTATACCTGTACTTAAATGTATGAAATGTATTGACGTAGACTATAAAATAATCTCCAATAGAATTCTTAGACAATTAAATGAAAAGTTGTTAACACTCTAATGGATCAATATATTTACCTACTTCTCTGCATAGATAGGATACGACACAAGGCCAAATTT
The DNA here is from genome assembly GCA_963585895.1 of Sepioteuthis lessoniana. NCBI lineage: Eukaryota > Metazoa > Mollusca > Cephalopoda > Myopsida > Loliginidae > Sepioteuthis > Sepioteuthis lessoniana. Next base: position 101,739,665 of record OY757916.1, on the reverse strand, counting down.
AAGCGGTGTTTAACAGATTTAAATTCAGATTCTAATTTCTCCTCGACTGGTTGCCAAACCAAGGCTAAATAAACCAGTCTACCCTACTATTAACACTTTATTGGAAGGATTCATACTTTTTTTTAAAGAGTATGAGTGCTATGTCAAATGCCAACAGTATTGTCCAGGATTCGAACTCGTGTTTCTGTGTCCATTTACTACGACGATATCCATTCACCAAAAAGGCCACCGAACACTCGGACGTATTCTATGAAGAAACATTTTAACTGAACATTCCCAAGAATGTTTGGTGACATTGCCAATTACTGCTAAGGTACATTAGATTACTGGTATAAATACTTTGAGTCCGATATTTTCGCTGACTTAAGATTCATCATATAATAAATAGCAGATTTTTTTAATTGAAACTATACAACTGCAAAAAACTGAAAATAAAATGGAGGAGACTGATATCAGCATTCAATAAATCAAAGTCTGGCATACCATAGAACGTGTATGACTCAAACATTACTTGATGTAAAACTCCTGTCCTGTTGTACAATAGTTGTGTTCCAAATTCAAGAGTGAAGATAATAAAACCGGACATTTTTTTACCTAATTTTAAACGATCAACGAATCATAGTAAAAATAAATCTGAGTTTCGAAAAATATCTTGGAAATACGTTTAGGTTATAATTCTTAAGAAGGTGTTTGTTCAAAATATGTCAATTAATTTGGTACCGACATTTTTGAATACTTTTCAGAACGATATTATATGGGCATCTCTAAGTGGACTTTACCAAACTTTCAGTTGTCCAGTCGGCTGGGGCTGTAGAATACACCGATTGCTGCTCTGCAGAGGGGGTAAGAATCCCCCTCCCCTACCAACGTGTGTCCTGGATATGACACTAAACAATCTGATGGTGAGGTTCCTGCAATGCTGGAGCTTCGGGGAATGCGGAGTACCCCTTTATTGCCATCATTCCCAGGTCCACTCTGGCCCGGAGTGGTAGCACCTGATAGGGCCCTATCAATGGATTTAATAGAAATAACAGCATACTTATGCTAAAATGAATTGTTTGAGTGAACTGAATAGCTTGAAATAAAAATGTTTTTGACAATTAAACCGTACTTATATTTGAACTGCGTGCTTATGCTTAACTGAATTATTTCAAATAGAACTGTCTTTCGACATTAAAACTGTATTTACACTTAACTGAATTGTTACATATAACTGCTTGAATAGTTTGAAATAGAAATGTTTTTGACAATTAAACTGTGTACTTATGCTAAACTGATTGGTTTTAAATAGAACAGATTATTTACATAAAAATGGATTAAAAAATAACCTACAAAGGTTGATATACCATAAAACCCAACAAACCAAACCAGACCAAACATTCAGCAATCTAAGATAGTTTCTTTTGAATGGCTTTTCACCGTTGATGAAAAATGGTTACACCATTACGATACGGAGATCAAAATAACAGGCTAAAGCGACACTTAGGTCAACCACAATCGAAGAGATTTAAAACTCCAAAACCTATGGTCGCAGATTTCTGGAGGTAATGCAAGTTTTAGGATAACTAACTCTTTAACATCATTAAGTCACGCTAATAGAAGGGAATTCGGAGGTGTCCTCGTGGTTTAATGGTTAAAGCGATGGAGTGTGGAATCGTAGTAAGCGAGTTCGTACTCCAGTCGCACTATTACGTTCACTTTCGGGCAAATAACCTTGGAAAGGTATCCTGCCAGCAATGGGTTAAATAGTACCACAACTGTTATTCTAGGAGAATGGCTTTGGTATTAGATAACCTACAAAGGTTGATATTCAATAAAACAAAGAAACCAAACCAAAACAGACGGGAATTCCTTGACTCTTTCTCGGCATCTATCCCTATTGATCATCGTTCCTGTTAGATCATCTAGGCTGTTTCAATGTCTGCACTGACTTGATGTAAGTTTTTGCTGGTCGGCCAATACTGGTGTGTTGGAGTCCATTAGATAACGTCCTTTACGAATTCATCCTTACTTCTCTGACATAGCCCCGCATGTCTTCTTCGAATAGTTTGTGAGATGGAAGGTAGGTGACCATACAGCTTCTGTGTTGTGGGATGTTGCTTCCATGATTTATTCAAGATAGCACGTAGCATTCTTCAGTAGTTCTCATCTTACTTTTTTTTTCTGTGCGTTTTGTTATCGTTTATGAGGTGCATCCATACAGCACAGTGGGTACAACTTCAGCTTGGAAGAAATCCTGTTCTATTACATTGGAAAGATCAGAATTTCATTGGAAGAACCCTCGTTGTGTTATGACAAAAGAGCTGGACTGTGTCCTTCGAAATAAGTAAGTTCAAACCCTCGTCGCGCTATCAAGTTCACTTTCGAACAAATATTCTTGGGAACTTAATTAAATCTCCTTATCCCCCAGCTATGGGTTAAATAGTATCACTGCTGTTCTTCCACGGGGATAGCTTGGGCACAGAATAACCCATGAAGGTTAATATGCCATTAAAAAAGAAACTGGGAACCAATCGAAATTTCCATATGATCGACAACCAAACAGTAGCATGCAAAGCCTTCGTTTGGCGTATGTTGAAATCGAACTTACTCTTTCGGTTAAAGATAACGTTGAAAACAAAACGATGAGAGAAGTTGCGAAATATTGATATCTTTCTGCAGAATAAGTTTATGCAATTAAACACAGAGTTAGCCAGAGGATAATTATTTTGAAATAATTATGGTTTGATTGATCAGAAAGACATTCTAAGTAAGAGCTTCTCAAATATTTTACTTAATGCTTCGCTGGTAAACAAATTTAATTTCCATTCACTCCTAAATAAATTAATTGAATATTTAATTACAAAACATAACTAATTTAATAGTGTCTAACAATTCATACGAGAAAAGGATCAGTAAAGTAAAATACAAACGCACCTCAAATACTTGGATTTTTTTTTAACCAGTAGGATAGGTTCAGTTTAAACTGAACAAATCACGAATCCAAGGTTGCAAGTTTGTGTGTTTCAACGGAAAATCTACACATTCTGATTGGTTTCGTTTAGTGGTGTTCTATGGCATTCCGATTCGCTAATACATATTTATTATATGTTTAATTTTTTAGCGAATGTTTGTGGGTAACGTTATTTCTAACGTGATAGAGCAAATTTTTTCACACAGAGCTAAATATTTTCAACTGTTGCTAACTGTAATAATTCCATTTAATAATAATAATAATTTGTGTTGCTATTGAAAAGTAATAATTCTACTATCATTATTCTTTTGTTTGCATTCAGCTTATATGGTTTCAAGTATTGTTATTTCAGCCATCGTCTTTTAGCACTTTTAAGATAAATAAGATCGGCTACTTGTTTGCAACAAAAACATTTTAGAGAATACAGTCGGACAATCATAATAGGTCTTAGGGCTTGACATGGCTGGCCATATGATCGGATTTGGCCGTTTCGACCACCCGTCTAGCCCAGTAAGAGCCAACGTAGAATGTTGCGAGTCACTTAAACACTTTGATTTCCGAGTCAAGAATGGTTCAGCCACCAGGATCACGTTCTCAATGTGATCCTATGCTGTCACGGTACCAAATGTGAAGAGTACAACACCAATGCACCATCTTGAACGTCAATAGATGTTACACTTCTTCAAATACAAAACGACTCAATTGTTCCAGATACAAAAGTTAATTTATTCCGGCCCAACACGAGAGGAGATAAAGACATCGTCAGGGTCTTTGAACGAACCCAGGCTTGGCAGATACACTAAAGAGACACATTGTCTCTTAACGACCTTGTCCATTCTGACAGACCTAACTAGAACAGTCGTCTGCAACTGCCAACTCTTCTAACGGCAACAGTCTATTGAATGAATTCAAAATTATCTTTTCTTATATAATCTAATATCTCATTCGGTGTCACAACATCCATTGATTATTCCATCATACGATCAGAAACTTGTATTTCCTAGCCAGATGACTAACACATGATTTGTTTATGTTCTCTATCCTATCCAGAATTGTTTTGACACAGCATATCTGGTACATGTGTAAGCTTATGACCATTTTCGACAAAGTACACTAACAGTCAAAAGTTTTAGTTGACATAAAATTTTACCAAATAAAATAATTCTTAACCAGATAAAGTAATTAATATGATTAATCATCACCCCTAATGTATTACATCAAGCATAATATTTGGCCTCGTTGTGGTGGGGGTCTTACACCCTGTGCAGTCGACCGATTCTACAACCCATCGTGATATATCGCGTTCTCTCTTTAAATTGCTTCATAATAAAACTCATATTCTACTATATACGAGCTTGGAAAACCGAATAAAAATGGCTCAACAGTTAAACAAAACTTCTTCAACAATTTTTTTGTTCATCTATAAATATCCAATGCTATCTATTAATGTTCAATAATATCTAATATCGATCTTGAAACGAAGTCTACAAATTTAAAAGATTTGTAGACTTTGTTTCAAGATCGAAAACCATTACAATAAATTCTACTTTAAGAAAGGTGTCGGTATACTTTCAACAGTGTCAAAAGGAGAAATAATCCTTTCAAAAATGTCCCAAATTAGATTATTCTTGTGTTGGATATCTCACTGTTATTTTCTTTGAACGATGGTGATAATGACCTTGACTCCCTCGTGCTTTATGACACATCTATTTCTTTTCTGGTAGGTTGTTTCGTTTTTAGGAATAAATACGCAGACATAACTGATGGGAAGAATAAGCACTAAAATACTATGCTACTTTTGTGTTCACACTTTATTGATTTCTTAACTCCGACGTCTACGTTTCCTCACATATAACATAGGCTGCAAATCCGGTGACTCACCCTTGGAACACAGGTGGAAAATATGAGCAAGCCCTTTTTTACAACAGTATGCATCTCAACTCCTCGAAACCAATTGGAGATAAATTTAAACTATTTTTCTCAATTCTAGAAATGATTAGTTACATGATTGAGATGGTCTAATCCAAACCATGCTCTCAGAGAGATCTCGAAGTCACTTTGTCACTCGTGTCTTTTTTACCTAATGTTTCTGAGTAAGATTTCTGATTCACCATTTCGAATTCTACACAAATGATAGAATCCGGCATTCTGTTATTTCATACTGATACGAGCTTTAAAAATGGCTTTCAAATTATTAATGAGGTTTACGTAACCGGCTCATTGGCCTTGTGGGTAGAGTGTTCGCCAGTGATCCGGGAGACCTGGGTTCAATCCCAGGTCGCGTCATACCAAAGACTTTAAAAATGGTATTTGATACCTCCTTGCTTAACACTCGGCAATATAAGGTACGTATCTAGGGTAAAGTGGAGCAATTCTGGGAAAGGAGTAGCGCCCTCCCTCTACACCTCGGTGTTGTAGCTATTGAAAAGGGAGCCTTCTGGTCGCCCTCGACTACAGTCACCAACTTTACTTTACTACGTAAAGACGTCGTTATCCTAAACATTTTCATCCGATTGCTATATAGTGGAAAATTTGCAACTGAAAGTTGTGTCGGCCAAAATAAAACTTCTATAATTCAAGTTTAGCCTGACGTGCTCAAAAAGCATCTCTAGCCTCAATAAGGACAACTTCTTTACCTGTATTTTCTTTTGAAAATTTTTTTCTAAAGATATCTCATATTCTATTATAAAAAGGTATATTTAAGAATTCTGTATTTTTATAAAATAGTCGTTTGAAAGATTATTGTTTTTAAATGTATATATTTTCATCGTTTGTCATGAATGGGTTTTATTTTTTGTTTGGTTTGATTTCTCCGTTTCATGTCATTTCAGCATTCGTGGCTTATTAACTTTGAAATCCTCCCTTGAAGAAGAACAGCTGAAGGGTCGTTTATGAATGACACATCACTCGTGGCCATTACATCCGCTCAAACATTTTGCCACAAGTCTACACGATCCTGCGTCTTTTGCTCTCTTAGTATAAAAAAATCAGTTAATAAAATCTTGTAAATTCATTCCTCGTAGATTTTTCGGCTTTCATTCACACTGTCACTATTTCATCAATCACAAAGTTTTATAGAGGCTGCTTTAAGAAGCCCTAATATACACTTTTCAACTGATCTTTCTGGTTTCCTTTTTTTTCCTAATCTTAAGGGGAGTTTAGTTAGGAGTTGGATTTCGAATGTGTCAAAGGTAGTGTGTTAGAGCAACCTTGACACTTACATATGTTGTTGCATGTGTATGTAGTTGAAGATCTGGAACAGAGAACGATGCCAGTTTTCTGGTGGGAAGCAATCCTGTAGTTCAAGTGGGTATCAAGCAAGAATCAATGAGTGAAATAGAAATCGATTTCATGTTGCGAAATGCGCTGAGCGGAATTAAACTCGAAAATAACTAAGATCAAGTAAAAGTCAGTATAAAAGGAATTCACCGCCAACGCCTCTCATAGTCATTTCTGTACTCTGCATCAACTCTTATATAGGGAGATATCTGGAAAATATTTTCACTTTTCTCAAAATAAGATGGAATCAGAAAATATTAATTGTTTGTATAAAAAGATAATCACCAGTTGGAATAAAAAGATAATCACGAGTGATTGTGAGAGGTCTTAAGTCGGAGTGATGCCAGAATGTGAGTTTTCGACTGGGAAGAAAAGGAGGAGAATTATTGTTTTGTTAAAAAAATCGCTAGACGATCATTTTGAATAGTCCATAATGACTGATATCAGATCGTTAATTTAATTTAAGGCGGGAAATAAATAATTGTAAATATTTTTGTAAAATGAGAACGATGTGTTAAAAGCAGTCATTAATCGAAAGAGGAAGACTAGAGATCAAACTACAGAAGAAACCAGAATAGATGAGCCGAGTTCAGATCAAACTACAGAAGAAACCAGAATAGATGAGCCGAGTTCAGATCAAACTAAAGAAGAAACCAGAATAGATGAGCCGAGTTCAGATCAAACTAAAGAAGAAACCAGAATAGATGAGCCGAGTTCAGATCAAACTACAGAAGAAACCAGAATAGATGAGCCGAGTTCAGATCAAACTAAAGAAGAAACCAGAATAGATGAGCCGAGTTCTAATCAAACTACAGAAGAAACCAGAACAGATGTGTCGATTAAGATTAAACTAGCGAAGAGACTAGAACTGATGAAGCGAATTCAGATCAGACTAGAGGAGAGACCAGAACAGATGAGCCAAGTTCCGATCAGACTGGAAAAGAGACCAGAACAGATGAGTCAAGTTCAGAGCAGACACTAGAGAAAAGCGAGTACTGCTAGTTGAATCTTTCAATTAGTCACTCACAAACCATCACAATTGTAAGGAAATAATCTGTTTTTTTTTGTTTTTTTTTTTTGCTCTGAAATCGAAAGTCGTACACTGTTAAAAGATAAAAACCATGAAAGAAATATGTCTCTGTTTATATAAACGTGTAGATCTCCATCGTTGACTTCGTCTGCTGTTTCTTCACTTTTAAAATCTTGTGAGTTTGGTCGGAAAACCATGACTTGCTGATTGAATCGTTAGATTTTGTAGAGAAAGATACAATGCCGATCACATAAAAAGATAAAGATCACCGTGGAAACAGAAGTGATTAAATACCACGAACGAGATTAAAGTGAACGTGACGGGGGTTACATGATAGCGATCTGCAATGATGTTATTTTTGATACTGTCATGAAAGAAAAGGAAAAATACGCTGCAATGATAGTACAAGTCCGAAGAGTAGGGATTTCGAAAAGATTAAAACGCAGTTTCCCTAGGCTGGCTATATTCATCAGAAAGATTTATAGTATGATTGTTCCTGGGAGTGATTTTACTCACAGATTTTCAAAACATATATTTAGAAGATTATTGCAGAAAACCCTTCTTTCCCTCCATATATATATATATATATATATATATATATATATATAAAGCAAGAGATTATGAGGGAAAAGTGACAGGGTAGATGTGCACGCTAGATAGAATTCATGCATGCTCATGTACATTTTGCGCGAAGCATATTTATTCTAAGATGCTTTTTTATTTGCAATAGCATGTTTAGTTAATCAGTTTTAGCATTTTCCCCCAACTTCAACTGCTTTTAGCAAAAGCATCATTTACATCTGTTTCCCTCTCGTTTCTTTTCTGTTTCCTATCTTTCTTTCTTTCTTTCTTTATTTCAGTTTGTTTTGTTTCTATCCTTATTTCCCAGCATCTATTTTTTTTTTCATTTTGAAGACGATCATAAAAAAAAAAAAATGAACAACGGTCGACAACAAACTGCATGAAGAAAGGAAGCGACTGCAAAACCCGAGCACATGTTAGGCGCAGAAGAATAACTCAAAATTGAAGAGGGGACAGAGAATGACTTGAACTAAAGTAATATAAAAGACCCCACTTCCCAGCAAAAAAAAAAAAAAAAAAAAAAAAAAAAAAGAAATATATTCAAAGTTGGAGTCACAGAGAAATTCTAAGTCCATAGTCAAATTCCCAGAAGACGCCGAACGTTGCTTTTCAAGTTCCCACTGACTTTAAAGCAGGATATTTTTTCCGGATACATCTGCGGCTGGCATATCCTGACTGCATGTGTTGTGATTTGGGCAACCAAATAAGTTCAGGCGGTTGTGAAGGAAAGATGGGAACTCAAAAAAATTAGCGGCGTCTCTTTGTCGGGCGAATAATCAAAGGGATAGAAGGTTTTGAGCATTGGCAAGAAAAGTCCACATATACACACCTACAAAATATAGAAAGGCATATGCACAACTCTATGTACAAAGGGATTTGTATTTGGCAGGTTGGGGTTTTTCTAGTTAGGTATCTTTAGAGTAAGAGAAGTGGATTGAGTATGTCTCTGAAATAAGTGCAACTGTCCTCCTACAAATGCAGCATATATTTCAACTGAAAAGATATCATAACATTTCATTTATCTGCCGTTGTATACATTAGTTTTTTAAAATTATATCATTTAACATGTAAAGGGTGTTACAGAAAATTTATATCATTTTGTAATCTAATGACTTGACCAATTCTAGTTCAGCGGTGAATATGACATTAAAATCTTTCAATTGACAACTGAAATAAAAACCTCATTTTCTATCAGTTTTTCAGTCATTTGTAAAACCTTTCCTAGCAATCCATACTCCATGTTTGTATAAAATTTCTTCTGTATGTTATTTTAAAATGTCAAGTTGAAGAATTTGAACAAAATCTACAGATTTCAGTATGTAAATCTATGATAATGTTCCAATTATATTTGGTCATACGGCCACCTACCACCCATCCTGAAAAGTTTCAAAATTAGACGAAACAGACATGTGGGTCACTACTGGAGAAGTATAAACCAGCTTATAAGTGATATACTCCTGTGGACCCCTTCATTTGGACGATCAAAGGCAGGGCGAGCAATTAGAACCTACACACAGCAGCTCTGTGAGGATACGGGGTGTAGTCCTGGGGACCTGCCGGAATCGATGAACGATAGGAAGGGGTGGTGAGAGAGGGTCAGGGATATCCATGCTCATGCCACGACAAGATGATGATGATGATGATGATGATGATGATTTAACCACATGTAACGCAGCACAATGCTGAGTCATGTTTTTGAGAGCGATAAACTTAAAGTGCTTTAACTTAGAGTAACAAATAACTTTCAAATCAAATTTACAATGGCCCAGTCGACTGGGGCGGCAGAACACAGCAACTGCATTTTTGCAGAGGGGTATGACTCGCCCAACGTATGTCGAGGATATTCAAAAAAAAAAAAAATATGATGGTAAGGCTCCAGTATTGCCGTAGCTTTGTGAAATGCGGAGTACCCATTTATTGGCATCGCTCCCAGGTTCATTCTTTCCCGGAGTTGTAGCACATAAGTAAAATAGAACAAGATTATGTTCTTGCGCTAAACTGAATCTTTTGAAATAGAACTGTTCATATTTATAAAAATGGATTCGACATTAAATAACCTACAATGTTTGATATGCCATGAAACCAAACCAAACCAAACCAAACCAATTTACAATGTATTACCACTTGAATCATCGGGCTCCATGTCAATGCACACAAAACTGAATACATGTGCTTTAATCAAACGGGCGACATTTCCATACTTGACGGAACCTCTCTGAAACACGTAGACAAGTTCACCTACATAGGAAGCAGTGTCTCATCAACAGAAAAAGACATCGACACGCGGCTAACGAAGGCATGGACAGCTATCAATAAGTTATCGATCATATGGAAGTCAGACCTGACCGATAAAATGAAACGCAGTTTCTTCCAAGAAGTGGTCGTGTCGATACTGCTATATGGATGCACTACAAGGACGCTAACAAAACGGCTGGAGAAGAAGCTAGATGGCAATTACTCAGGAATGCTAAGAGCAATATTGAACAAGTCCTGGAGGCAACACCCTACAAGGCACCAACTATACGGCCACCAACCTCACATCACGAAAACTATCCAAGTTAGACGAACCAGACACGCAGGACACTGCTGGAGAAGCAGGGACGAGCTCATAAGTGATGTTCTCCTATGGACCCCCTCATATGGCCGAGCAAAAGCATGACGACCAGCTCGAACATACATACAGCAGCTATGTGAGGATACAGTATGTAGCTCTGAAGACCTGCCGGAGGCGATGAACGATAGGGAGAAGTGGTGAGAGAGGGTCAGGGATATCCGTTCTGGCTGCACAACATGATGATGATGATGACTACTCGAATGAGATCGTAATCCCAAAGAAATATTCCAATTAAATATTCATAATTTGATAGACTTCTGAATTATTGATATATTTGCTTTTTATTTAATTACAATACAGATTTGATAAATTGAACCTGACTTGCGAATGACTTTTTGGTGCTTTTAAAAGCAGTTATATATATATATATATATATATATATATATATATATATATATATATATATAAACTTCGTTCAATTTGCCATTGAATCTTTACTTATATCCCTCCTGATTTCTTAATTTTTACTCATTGTAAAATCATTAACAGCAAAATTCCTGTTTTTGAACAAACCCTGGAAGCAGCAATCCACAAAACAGCGACAATACGACCACTTTACTCATACCTTACAAACCATCCAAAAATGATGAACAAAACATTCTGGGCACTCCTGGAGATTTAAGGACGAACTCATGAGCAACCATCATCACATGGACATACCAGAGCAGGCAAAGACTTACAGGATATCAGTCTTGAGAAGCTGACAGGAACGATGGGCAGTGAAGACATATCTCTAAGGATAATCAAGATAACGCCGTGCTTTCAGCATGATTTGATGATATATATATATATATATATATATATATATATATATATATATATATATATATATGTGTGTGTGTGTGTGTGCATACTCTTTGTGTAATTGTAAGTGTCACAGGACATGGTTAAGGCAATACGAGTTTAGATCCTGGATGAGTCTGTTTGCATTTTACGTTGAGCTATCACGGTTGGGAACAGTATGAGCCTAACTATCCTGCCTCCAGCTATGGGTAAATAGTAGGACAAAAAGGGCCCTTCAATCTTGGTACGGCAACTTGTGGGGAAGAAGAAAAAATCGGAATTCAGACCTGTTAAACTCTGATTAAACGTTGACTTTTAGTCGAACACTTCTTGTGCAGAGAGACTGTCTATATATATATATATATTTATGTATATATATATTGAGAGACAGAGATAGAGACAGACAAAGAAACAGAAAGAGTGTGTGTGAGTGAGTGTGTGTGTGAGAGAGAGAGAGAGAGACAGAGAGAGAGAGAGAGAGAGAGAGAGAGAGGGAGGGGGAAAGAAAGAAAGAAAGAGGGAGATGTGTTTGATACGTTCTATGACATATTAGCACTTGTGGGTCATTTAATGCCAAATCCTGTTTATATATATATATATATATATATATATATAAAGTTAGGTAGGATTAAGAGATAAAAATCATTATGGTTGTAAAAATCCACTTCCCACCCACTTCCCACTCACTCTTCCTTTTCTCATAGACTCTTCGTTCGTCTCACCCCATCCCAACAACACACAGCAGAAATATGTATTGATATATGTAAAGATCTATACCAGTACATGCGCAAATATACGTATATATGTACGCACAACAACACATATCAACAACACATAAAGAAACATACTAACATTCAAAAGCACACAAATTTAGCCACACATACACACAAATAATCCCCTACCTTTTCAAAAAAAAAAAATAACCTCATTCATCGGTCTTTTCTTGAAAACCTTCATTCTGTCTGACGAATGTATAAAGCATGAAATCAAAGGTCACAGACACAACCACGTAATATATATATATATATATATATATATATATATATATATATATATATATGTGTGTGTGTGTGTGTGTGTGTGGATGACTATATATATATATATATATATTGAACGGATGTATGTAAACAATAGTAATTGTGATTCATAACCGTTCAAAATTTACTTCGCAGCTAATGGCTCCTCGTGACTGAATGGTTAGAGGCTTTGGCTTGGCGTTTGAGTCAACCGGATTTCGATCCCAGCAATTAGGAGCTAATGTCTAGCCACACTGATGAGTTCTGGTAGAACGAAACAGATCTGTCTGTGGATGACTATTGATATATATATATATATATATATATGATTGAAAATGTATATGATTTGTAAATGACAATTCTGTAGGTTATATTATGTTTAAAAAAGTCTGAGCTCATGGTGAATTTCAAAAATGCAATCTGACACTTTAGACGAATGATATGCAATAAAATTCTGTTTTAAATTTGGAACAATGCCATAGAAACGTATGGAATGCTTCAGACTGCTTTTGGACTATCTTGCAAGAATCGAGCGTCAGTTTTTGAGTGGCATAAGAGATTTAACGAAGGCAGAGAGTCTGTGAGGGATGATGAGAGGTGTGGGAGGAGTAAGGAAGTTAAAAGACCAGAGTTGATTGGCCAAAGGGTTAGGGTTAGGGTTACTATGTTGAGGTTTGAAGGGAGTTCAGGAAGAGATTCCTTGGGAAGAGGCCAGCACTCTGCAAATCGGGTCAGTGGCATTTCCACCAGAACGATGCACCAGTCCATAACTCCATCCTTGTCACAGATTATTTGACCAAGATTGGCATCAAGACAGTTCCTCAGCCTCCCTACAGTCCAGACCTTGCTCCCTGTGACTTTTGGTTATTTCCTCAGCTCAGAGGCTGTCGTTATGAGACAATTGAGGAGATGAACGAGGCTGTGACGAAGGTCATTGATACGCTGACACAAGTAAACTTTCATGGGGCCTTCCAGAAGTTGTTGGAATTGTTCAACAAGTACATTGGAGCCAGAGGAAATTACTTCGAAGGGGACTAGAGTTTCATGTGTGTACTATCAATAAAAGTGCCCATACGAAAGAAATCTGGAAACTTATCGTATGCACCTCGTATATATATATATATATATATATATATATATGTGTGTGTGTGTGTGTGTGTGTGTGTGTCTGTGTGTCTATGTGAATATATGTATAAAGACGTCAAATATATTAAAACCTGATAAGTGTTTAAAGTGTCGAAACCGAAAATGACGAGGTACAAATCTTAAAATGATCAAAATCTGCCTGAAATTTCAAGACTTTAACTCCAAATTGAATGCAATGTTTACCAGTTCTTCAGACAACATAGCCAGTACAAACAGGCAACTAAAGACAGTCATCAGCAGAAGTTTTTCAGTTCTTATATCAAAAATGATTAAAAAAATAATAATAGAACCGTGGTACTGATTGTACTGTCTGAAAATCGTGGCATAAACACCACGTGGAATTTCGAATCCTGACTTTTAAGTCTAATAGAATTTTTTACATCCTAGCACCCCCCACCATATATATATATATATATATATATATATATATATATAATATGAATTATTTTTTCATAGTTTTATAAGAAGGGTTGGTGCCTTGCCACAACAAAAACCTTCTCTTATGGTTGTTCTTTCAGGGTACAACTAGGAATTTTTTGTCCTACTCTTATACATATGTATATATATATACAATGTATTTCTATTCAAGGTTAATCCCTAACTTTAACTCTGGCAGAGTGCCAAAAACAAAAATGATCCAGCTTGAGGTATAGACAAATACACAAATTGCTATTTGCAAATAAAAAAATTCCATAAAAAAACGAAAAGACTAAAAACATATGTGTTGTCTGAAAAAAATCAAAGAATATTGTAATGTCGAGTCAAATAAAAAAAAAATTATATACATATATAAGTGTTTTATTCTTTCAGTTAGAATAAACTTTAAAGTTTGATCTCTGAAAATTATTCTCTTCTCTATTTTGGTGAAATTTTCTGATGTAAAATCGGTAATAAAATAATCATATTATACTCCAAAAATTCAAATTCTGTAACGAATCATTCAAATAACCAGTTGCCTCTACTTTTCATATAGAATACAAAATATTGGAAAATATATGAGGGTCATTTTTATTTGTTGTTTATTAAGCTTTTCGTAAAGCCGGAAATATTTTGTTGACCAGAAAATATTTAAAATCAGCGTGAAATGATAAGAAGAGTCGGCACGTTGACTATAGCCTAATAGAGGCGACAACACTGTCAGCTTTATTCGTGCCAGACTGGCTGCAATAGAAAATGCGTAATCATTGAATGAATTGAAAGTTTGATTTATTTATTTAGAATCTTATCTGCTGTAGAAACAATTGTTATGATGATATTTTATGCAAACTGTTATATTATCGACTTTCCATGAAAACTTTGAAACGATTGAAGTAGCAAAGCAACAACAACAATCAACTCAATACAGAACATTAACTCACAATCTTCTAGTTCCTTTTCTGGTCGAAAATAATGTCGAAGACAATATCAGAATGGTGCTACTTTGTAATTCTTAGACACTTTAATTAATGACTTGTTAAAACAAGGTGAATGCGGGGGTGGGGGACTGCTGTTAGTATGACAAAATAGAAATGGAACAAGTATGCGAAAGCGATGATGAAAGACGTCAAAGCAAGGCGACACTCAGTCCATGGCGTGATGCAATTGCAGACATTGGGATGGGTCACTAGTCACAGCGTGGCATAATAGAATTTGCTTCGAAATCCAAGGAAGTGAACTATTTGGCACGAGATCAAAGATTAAAGGAGTTCTTGCTAATGGAATCACAATGACGAGTCGGAAATGAGGAAACAACCAAAATTTTAATGCAACTTTATGAGAAGAACAATCAAAGAACTGTAACATTAAAATATAGAGTAATTTACAAAGCTTTTTGCTTGTATATATATATATATATATATATATATATATATATATATATATATCATCATCATGTCGTGTCGCTCGTACGGATATCCCTGACCATCTGTCGCCATTTCTCCCTATCGTTCATCGCCTCTGGTACGTCTTTAGGCCTACATCCCGTATCCTCACATAGCTGCTGAATGTATGTTCGAGCTGGTCATCCTGCTTTTGCCCGGTCATATGTGGGGGTCCATAGGAGTACATCACTTATGAGCACGTCCCCGCTTCTCCAGCAGTGTCCTGCATGCCTGGTTCCTCTAAATTGGATAGTTTTCGGGATGGGAGGCAGGTGCCTTGTGAGGTGTGGCCGCCAGGACTTGTTCAATATTGCTCGCAGCATTCTTGTGTAATTGTCGTCTAGCTTGTATACAAACTAATTACAAATTATTGTTCATTTCGAAATGATTCGGGTGGGGTAACGGTTAGCAAGATAGTGTAGCAAACCTTCACAACTGAGTTCCATTCTCAATGGGTGCCCCATTTATATGGCCTTGCGTTAAATCTAAGCGTAAAAGTCAAGTAAATTAGTATATGTATATATCGTACGAAAATTAAATCATTTAGAAATAAACAAACATTTTTCAAAAATACAGTTGAAAATTTATTTACTATTTTCTTTTAATTTCTCTTAATATTTTGAGGCTAGTTGCAATAAACACTGTCGGTTGATTTGGTTTTCTTTTGTTAATGGCATATCGACATTAGTGGGTTATTTAAGGTCGAAGTCATTCTTGTAGAACGTCACAAGTGGCGTTTTTAAACCCATAATTGGGTGGATTTATCAGTTTATACTTTTCCCCAAAGACGTACAAGTCCGAAAGTAAACGTAATAGCGCGACGGGAGTTCGAACTCTCTCACGATGATATCGGAGTCCAGCAAGTAACTTACTACTGTTGTATAGTCCCAACCAACTATAGGTATCCATATACATGCGGAAACAAAATCAACAATAATGACGAGCGAACAGAGTTCTTTAGAAAAATATACCTCTCACACTTTATTCAGAATGGTTGCGAAAGGGTTGCGAAAGGGTTATGTGTGAGTGATGAGTTGGAGACTGAACAAACTGCAACATATTGACTCCCAGTTCCTTTGTTTTTAGCAGCACTTCTTTCTCGTTCTGCTGGGTTGCTCAATCAGGGGTCCTGAGGGCCCATAGCCCTCCGTTGGGTGCTAGTTCTCTCTACAGCATCTTATCTCCTACTAGACTGACTCCAAACTCCCTGAACCTGTCTGTGGCACCGGGTTATATAATTATTTGTCGTCCACCTGCTTCTTGTGGGCGTCACATCTGCACCCAGTTCAACCACAGTCATGGTTATACCCTGATATATTCGACCGGATGCACCTGTTATTTACACAGGGGCATTTCTTTTTGACAGTTTGGCCGAGGGTCAATATGTTACACAACCCCGAGTGTAATAGCATACAGCACCCGCAGAAGACAGAAAGATACCAACTTTCCTGGCCAGCCTCTCCTGTTCCTCGCCTTAAACTCAGTCATAATATTTTTATTAGGAATTGTTGGAGTTTAGATTTAGGTCGATTACATAATAATCTTCTTCGCACTATTTCCAATTTTTCCACGAATTTCTGTTTGTTTGAAAACTAAATTATTTTAAAAGCAACAATAATTTTGTAGCAATACAGGAGAAAATTTGCTTACTTATATCGATTGAATATTATCAACATTTATCTATTTTAAAAATATTTTTACGAATGTATAAATATATATATGTTTGTTATATTTATAAAGAAAAATGCCCTACGTTAAAGATAGAGGTTATGTACATCTTTGTTTTGAATTGCGTGGGCACAGAATCAATGGCACATGGTGTCTTTCAGTATCTTGCCGATGCCTATCGGTTAAGATGACAGTCACAAAGGCTCGCTGATTCTGTTTTCATGCTTTACTAAGCAAGGTTTATAACTCTCTCTCTCTCTCTCTCTCTCTTTGCACACACACACACATACACACACTCAAATAGATATAAATACGCATATGATGTTCGGACTCTTAGGAGAACCAAGATATTCCTTTGGAATATGACAAGAAGAGTTTTATTTTTCAACATAGTCCCTCTGACAATCAACACTCATCTTCAAACAGTGATGCAGGGCTTGGATTTCATTGGTTAAAACCAACAGCAGACATTACATCATTATATATACCTTTCAGCTAATGAACCATTCAGTCCACCCAATATATATATATATATATATATATACTTACATATACTATATATATATATATATATATATGTGTGTATATATATATCATCATGTCGCACTGCTAGCACAGATTTCCCTGACTCTCTCTCTCTCTCTTTTCCATTCGTCCCTATCATCCATCGCTCCCGGCAGAACTTCCTGACTACATCCTTTGTCTGTACAGTTCTGTTGTAGGTAGGTTCTTGTTGGTTGGCCAGTACTGGCAGGTCATTGTGAAGAGGTTCATTTGAGAATGTCACTTATGACTTTATCATTGCTTCTCCAGCAGTGTCTTGGGTGTCTCATTCATCTTATTTGGAAGATTTTAGAGATAGGAGCTAAGTTACCGAACAGCAGCTGTTTCGTAGGATGTTACTTCCATGAATTGTTCAAAATAGTATGTTGCTTTCTTGTGCAGTTCTCGTCAAGCTTTTTCTCTATACGTTTTATCAGCGTCCATTGAGTGCATCCGTAAAGTAGTATTGACAAATCAGCTGTTTGGATGAAATTCCGTTTCATTCTATCGGACAGGTTAGTCTTCTATATAACCGATGTTAATCGATTGCTGTCCAGGCTTTCACAAGGTACATATTGATGTTATATTCAGTAGATGAGACGCTGTTACCGAGGTACGTGAACTTATCCGCTAATTTCAGATAACCTCCATTTAATATGGATATGTCTCCTTCTTGATTAAAACTCATGTATTCAGTTCAGTCAGCATTCACGTGGAGGCTTGGGCCTCCTGCGGCCTACTCCAGGCTATGCAGCAGGTATTCGGTTTGGGTAGGTATATTTGCAAGACGCGCTGTGTCACCTGTATAGTCTGCGTTCTTAATAGTTTCTGCGGGGTATCGTCTGCTTCTGGCCTTTTTTAAAGTAAAGCCATTTTTTTTCATGAGATCTATCGACGTTCGAAGTACGTATGAGGGTGTTTATGAGTGTGTCTGCAACTGGAGAAAACTGCTGTCATTTATGTTTGTGATAAAAAGCTGTGTCTACTACAGTATAAAAACTAAATAGATTTTTTAAATTCGTTCTTAAGTAGTAGTATCAATATAATCACGGAACCCAATTGGTTTTGAAATCCTTTAGTGGACTAAAATGGGTATTGTTTTCTTAGAAGAAGTTTTTAGATCTTGTAAAATTTTTGGAGAGCATGTAACAGTGCTGTGGTTTCCAAAGAATAACGGCTTTCTCTGGTCATTGGTTCGGAATTTAGTGCTTATTTTGCTATTCTATGCGACCGACTAAAGCTAAAGACGCATTTTCTCAATAATATGAACTCATAACTTATTGAAGAAACGATAAATGCGTGTGTTTCCTGGAGACATTATCGAAGACAACAGATGTACTGTATTTGAGGCGCAGAAGTCGACTTTTTAACCCTAAAAATATCTCTATAAATTTAGGGGGTAAGTTATACGACAGTTCTAAAGTCCAAACTTTTTCCAGAGACTGGTCAACCACGGAAACAGTAAAAAAAACTGTAATACTAGTTAAGTATTATATTAATGTTTTATCACTGGCCGATCCCAACAATTGATGTACTGACTGTAAGCACTAAACGAAAATATACAATAGTCAAATGTACACTTCTAACCAAAAGATTAGGACAACATTTATTGTTTTGGTTTGTTTTTTTGGCACATCAAGCATTGTAGGTTATTTATGCCAAATGCATTTTTATACATATAAACAGTTCTCTTTCAAACAAGTCAGTTAAGCATAAGTAAACATTTTTACTGGAACCTCAACATCGGATTGTTTAGAGTCATATCCAGGACACTGATTTGGAGGGTCTTAATCTTCTGTAGAGAAACATTCCGTGTATTCTACATCCCCTGCTGACAGGGCATTACCCAGGGTTTAATTTAAAAGCAGTTTTATTTCAAGCAAATCTGTTCAGCATAAGTACATAGTTTCAATGTCAAAAACAGTCCTGTTTAAAGGTATTCAGTATACCATAAGTACGTGGTTTAGTTCTATTTCACCCATAGATAGGATTCCATCAAGTGTTACCACACCGGGCAAGAGTGGACCTGGGAGCGATAACGACGAAGAGGTACTCCACGTTCCCCAAAGCATTACTGGAACCTCTCCATCAGATTGTTTTGTGTCATATACAGGACACTTGCTGGGGAAGTCTTACCTTTCTGCTGTGATGAAATCGGTGTATTGTAAAGCCACAGCCAACTAAGCCATGGTTAACATTGATTTTTGTATATATATATATATATATGGTACTGATAAAATTTTTGGAGCGCATTGATTTTTTCCTTCCAACTTAAAAATTGAATAAAGTTTCATGCCTTCAAAGAAATATTTCTTTCTATGCTTGAATGTAGTTATTCAATAATTTAAATCAAAATGAATATAAAATAACTATACTTTTAACTAAAGCAAATATCTATTCTTTTTTTTATCAAAGAACCCACCATGAGCATCCTTTCTAAAACTTGTAACTTGTAAAAGTTTGTCCGTTGAAATGCTTTCAGATCAGTGAGTAAATGCGTAAATAACTCTTGCCAATTCTTTCGCAGTTCAATTTGATTATTTCCAAAATTAGGCTTTATTATGAACTTAGAGAATTAATTTTGGTTCGTAGGTAAAAGTCTTCCAGAAAATTTTGAGCGAAATATTTAGAAGTGAACTTATATATCTGACATAGTGCTACCAAAAAGTACGTTGTATCGTTAGTCACCATATATAAGTTTGTACCACCACGTGCTCGTACTTGTTAGTGAATTTGTCGCTACATCTTTAGTAGTATTCGGACCCTGTGGTAACATCACCGTGAGAAAAGTTGACGAACACGTAAAACTCTGTCTTAGTGTACTAACACAAAAGTTTTTTTTCTACTACAATTGTAAGTAGTCGTCGGGAGAAAGAAAGAGAGTATTAAAGCTGCGTCGGCCCTGTTAACTGGACGAAGAAAA
Source organism: Sepioteuthis lessoniana (assembly GCA_963585895.1). Lineage (NCBI taxonomy): Eukaryota > Metazoa > Mollusca > Cephalopoda > Myopsida > Loliginidae > Sepioteuthis > Sepioteuthis lessoniana. The sequence continues at coordinate 101,719,269 of OY757916.1, read as the reverse complement.
CATGTCATGAGGAGAAAAAGAGAGCAGACACAGATCTTGAATTTTCTTTGTGTATTTTCTTGTAGTTCTAACTTGTTTGTTCGCTGGTTTTGTCTTTACAGGTTCATGGCTGGTACGTGACTGGTTTTTGGAGTTCACTCCCAAAATGGGGTTCGTAAATTTTTGTCTGTCATTACATCTTCATGGCTTCTGTTCAATGACATCGATACCTCGTCACATCACGCAGTCAACTAACTTTCAAACATGAGTTGTCTATTCCTTTTCGCCTGCTGTCGTACGGAGGGACCTATCCGTTTCTACTGGCCACACATCTACGCAGGAGATTTGGGACCTCCAGTTTTTTAAAGTCATTGTTAAATACCGTATTCATTCACTTGTTACTGGCTGACCTACACCCAGGACCTTTGTGTAAGTCATTCAGAAGTCAGTTGTTTCCGTAGACTTACAGTCTACTTTGGCACCTAATTTTTTCTTCTCTCTCTCCTTCTTCAGAAATGAGCCTTTCGTTCTTTTTATAACTTTGACCTACTATAGACGACTTCTATACCACTATTTACTGTAAAGTAATGATAGCAACTATTGAATATCTTTAGAATTTTATTATATAACGACAAACTATTCTGCGCATCCTCATATCTAGCAAGATAACGTGCTTCAACGAATGACTTCTTTTTTTGCTATATAAATATATCATTTTTAGTGTTTGCCAAATACAAAACGTGTTCACAGTGCTGAGTCTTGCTCAAGCTTAAAGAATATGAATCAATATTCTTCCATGCTCATACCAAACTATGTAGGCATGGAACATTGATGTTCTTTCTGGTTTGCAACATTGGAGATTAAAATCAATGAAGGAACCGAAAGATGGTAAAATATGTAGATAAATTCAAAGAAATCATCGTGAAGAATATTAGCCACGCTTGATTTTATTATCGGATATTTTTGTTTGTTTGAAAAATAAATATTAATCATAAAAAGAAAATTTATTTTAAATTGCATTTTGAGCCGTACTGAATTATAATTTTTTTGAGATTAAAACTTTTCAAGCGAAAGAGTGTATTTAGGTTGAATAAATATATGCATCCACAGAAACGCACCTGTATAGATACACGCACAGAAGTTTTGATACGCAGTTTAAAATATTTTGATCTATTCAGTGGGGAAGATTATTAGTTATCGCAGCACATACAAAAGTACTTTTAATTTAATGCAAAGGGAGCCAAACATTTCCGACTACTGTATGGTTTTAAGTATTATTATTTAATACAAATAAGTTATACACAGTTTAATGGTTTCAAGTATTTCTCTTGCAAACTAATCGTTTGTTTACACTCACCTAAATGGTTTTAATCAATTGATAAAAATCCTTGATTTCAAGAAACTCTTCATCATACAGATAATTTACATACAATTATAATGCTCGGTCAAAAGTTTTGGGCCTTACCAAGATGTTTGATTTATTCCATACCTCAAAACCTTGTAGGGGCCCTCATTTGCACAGAAATCAAAACATAAAACCTTATTTATTTTATATAGAAATATATATGGCCAACATATGGAAACGATTTTCGTCGTTGAAAATGCATACAGGGTCTTGTGTTCAAATCTTGAACGAAACTGTATTTCTCTTTTCGTTGATGTTTTTGAGAAAGACATGAATCCCCACACAAATTCTAAGAAAAAAAACCTGTGATTGATTGATTGATTTGTGGGACTATTTAACTCATGTTTAAGGGGATAAGTGGGTTCATATATTTCCGGAAGTTATTAGTCCAGAATAGCGTGACAAGAGTTTGAACTCGCTTTAAGCTAGAAAGTTTGCATCTACGCCTTCTGTTTGAAATTCATACGAAAGTTAAGTAAAACGGGTTAAAGGTTTAATAACGAGGAGGGGGGCTTTTTAGAAATGAAAAATAAGAAGACAATGAATAAACATTAAGTTTTAGATGCTTATAGTTTGATATCAATTAAATGTGTATGTGCGTATGCGTGTGTGTGTGTGTGTGTGTATGAGAGTGAGTGAGAGAGAGAGAGAGAGAGAGAGAGAGAGAGAGAGAGAGAGAGAAGATAGTGATATGGGAGAGAGAAAGAAGAAAATTGTAAAACGCGGTCAATGTTTTTAATTGATCGAGAGGTCTCAATATGACAGGTTCACGAATATCTACCAATACCTATTTATTTTACCAAAGAAACATCTCCTGATAATTCAAATATATCATTGAATGTTTTTTTACGACTGATGATTTGCACATGGTATAATGCTAGGATGGGAGCAGACTCATTACATGATGAGCTTGTGAATGACATTTTGGGCAAATGAACATACTTTTGATACACTTCGATATTATATTTGATTTATAATAGATTTTTCTAGTTGCCCAGTCAGCTTGGGGTCTAGATAACACCAACTGCATCTCTAATGAATGTCCCAGATATGACATTAAACAATATGATCATATTTACCCAACCCCTCCGCTCGGGCAGGATATGACACAGGGTCAATTTTTTAGCGGAGTTTAACAGGTTTGAATTCAGAGTTTTCCTTCTCCTAGATTAGTTGCCTCACCATTAAACAATATGATAGTGAGGTTCCATTAATACTGGAGCTTTGGGGAATGCGGTGTACCTCTCATTTCCATCGCTCCAAGATCAACTCTGGCTCCGAGTGGCAGCACCTGATAGTGTCCTATCTAAACTGTGTACTTTTGAGAAACAAAATTGTTTGAAATAGAACTGTTTTTGACATTGAAGCTGTGTACTTATGGTAAACTAAATTTTTTGAAATAGAACTGTTTTTAAGCGAAACGGAATTATTTGAAATAGTACAGATTGAAACTGTGTACGCATGCTAAACTGAATTGCTTGAAACAGAACCATTTTTGATATTTAAACTGTTTATAAAAATATACTTATACTAAACTGTATTGTTTGAAATAGAACTGTTTATATGTGTAAAAATGAATTAGGCATGTTTAACCAACAAGGGTTGATGTGCCATAAAACCTAACCAAACTAAACATCGTTTTTCTAATTCGTTGATACTGTTCGTCTTTTCGGAATTTTATTGTTGAAATTGAGAGTCCACATTTTAATCGAAAAATTGGCTGGGGAGTAAATGAGAAGCTAAACTAAAGATGAACATTTCTATCGATGGCAAACGATCTATTTCATGTGACTACACGCAACCTCTCGGAAGAGTAGTAGGAGTTGCATAGGCTGTTCTTTTCTCGGAGTTTCCTTGCTTCTACGTACGTTTCACTCATTACCTGACAAAATTTTAAAAAAGACTGTTGTATAGCCACATAATACATATGCATGCATGCAGAATCATAACGACGACACAATAAAGACGAGCGACACTGTTCTTTAGAAAAATGCACCTTTATTTGAAAGGGTTCGAAAGGGTTACAAAAGATTTTACTGTGAGAGGGAGTTGGAGACTGAAGAGAACTGCAACATATTGACCCCCACTCTTATGGTCATAACAGCGTTTCTTTCCCGTTCTCATGGGCTGTTCAACCGGGGACCTGGAGGCCCACACTGCTGGGTGCTGGTTTTCTCAACCGCATCTTCTCACCAACTGACTGACTTCCTGTCTTCACCCGAGTTATATAATTGTTTAACATACACCTTCTTCTTGTGGGCGTCACGAATCTCACTCAATTCAACCCGTCCACGGTCAAGGTTATATCCTGATATTCCTCGACCGGATGCACCTGTTATTTACACAGGCGCATTTCCTATTTTGACAGCTTGGCCAGGGTCAATATGTTACAAGATTATTAAACCTTGGATACGATTTCTGGTTCATATAACCAACAAAGCGATACAAATACACTTAACTTTACGTAGAGGTGTAACATATGCTACGCCTATTCGCATGAAATCTCATACAGAGACGCTCACAATTCGACGCATGTTCATGACTGCGACTAAATATGAGCATACAGGAGGAAAAGAACAGAAAAGTCACATTCAGAGTAAAACTACTATATTTACAATTGAGCATAAATGATGTGACGGGGTTACATTATCTGTTTTTATTCGACGACTTGTAGTATAAAGACCTCTTGTGATCAAATGTCATCGTTGAATCTATTATTTCACCACACAGGTAAATCTGGAAGAAATTGAGTGAAAAATCAACATTCAATACATTAACTTTTACCTGGACCAGTGGGAAATATACAACTCAGTGGGGTGTCCTCGTTGTGTAATGGTTAAAGCGATGGACTGCAGAATCGTAGTAAGCGAGTTCGAACTCCAGGCGCGCTTTTACGTTCAATTTCGGGCAAATACCCTTTGGAAAGGTATGAACCCCCTTATCCTCCCAGCTATGGGTCAAATAGCACCACTATTGTTCTTCTTGGAGAATGGCTTTGGCATTAAATAACCTACTGTTATGGGGACATATGCTACCATACCCTAAAGATGGACTCGTCCAACCTAAACATATTCGCCGAGCTTAGCTCGCTCTGAGAGGACAACTTCTCGTTTCTTACGAGACATTTGACAAGCCGAGAACGGCTAGTAGTTCCTTTGGATGACCTCCTTTTCTGCTAATACAATAACGTTCACCTATCACCCGTTGTTTGAGTTGTTCTTCCACCGGTCTTATCTGAAGACCACAACACCTACAAAGGTTGATATGCCATTAAACAAAGACACCAAACCATACAACTCAGCGAATGATCCAAGCCGATTGGCTACTATACGAAAATAAATTAAAAGATAAATACAAAAGATTCTATTTGAGGGAATATGCACATGATTCATCCCTATATAACATCTGATGAAAATCGGTTGTTTTAAAATAATACAACTGATGATCATTCTTTCATACAAACGCCTGATTTACCCGAAAATAAGTTTTCCAGATACGGAATAATTCCCACGCTTTTAGTCTCTGTTATAGATAAATTATTACTCCTGGCAAAAAAAATGTATGCAGAATAGTAAAGGTACTTGATATTTTATATGAATCTCATAGTAAAAGTCACAATAAAGTGAAAACTGTTTCATATGCAAAACTGGTCAGGTTGTACCATATTCACAATTAACGGTTTGTGAAATGGACATATAATGTTCATTACTATAGAATATATAAAGAACATAGGACTCTCTGAATTCGAAAACACGTAACGACTTCTTGTTCAGGTACGAAAACTTTTTATTAACTTTGAGTTAAAGGTTTCGACGTAAGGAGGAGAGACACAATCTTCTATGCTGTCTTATTCATTTGGACCCCATCTCGTTCGGCCCCCATAGGGTGCAAGTTCGCCTCGCGTCTGCGAGCTCCAAAAGTCGATCTTTATCGTTTGGCGTCTAGTACCCGACTCTCTTTTCAAATTCTCACACAAACCTCCGCGCGCTTCCGGTGCGTGACGTCACCCGCACCTCGTCACCGCGTTTCGTCTCGGACTATTATGACATCTGAGTGACATCTCCATCCACCCGCGCGCACCCGCGTTAACACCTGCCTCAATGTTGCACCTAACTAATCCATGTGCTGAGCCGAAAGGTTCTCAGCCTAACTAAACTCAAAGGCATGAACCGAAATCCCTCGGCTATTTTATAGCATACCTATCCAACCACAAATAAAATCATTTGTCATTGATGATGACAAATTATTTTCTTAAACTATAGTGCCGCTCCTCCCCACGTCGAACTGAGCAACAATACCTTTAGCAATACAATTTCAACAAAATATTACAACAAAAAACATGCGCCAGTCCCAAGCTCAAAAGTAACTGAAATAAAATAAAAAGTGTTCGTATTGTCCTTCGTTTTTTGTTTTCTTTTTCATTTTTTTTTCCGACCACATTTTCTGGTTCTTTTTTTTCTCTCTTTTTTTTTCTTTTTAATTTTTTCAACAGTCACTCGTTCGGCATGTATATTTTTTCAGTCTTTAATTTGTTCTCTTATTTTCATATATTTTATTTATTTATTTTTAAATCTCAGGTCAATTGCTCATTATGTCTTTTGCCTTCATCCTACGTTCGTACTCATTACTTCTAACTTTATATCTCCTACTTACGTAATCTCTGTCATTAATTAAAGCACAGATTTTAACATTCCACAACCAAGCATAGCTTGTAATCAAACCAAGATACATGTTTCCCCGTTTTTTCCAACTTTTGACCACCGTCAAACGGTCTATCTCACATCTTTTCAACAGCTTACGAGTACCTTTCTTTCTTATCTTCTTTTTTCTTTCGCCCTTAAAATACCGGGTGTTCTTTTCTAAACCACCCAAACCTATTATTAGCTCACTCAATAAAATTTCTCCCTCGACACAACTCAAAATCAAATCCGCGAATTTTCCAAACACATCCAATGAGACTCCTAAAACTCTGCGTATATCTTAAATAACTAATCTCCAAACCCATGTTTTTCCGAAGATCTTCTTCAACAAAACCTCACAGTCCCAATCCAGTGGGGAACTCACAAAATAACCGTCTGCCCAGTCAGACATAAAAAAAAAAAACATCCGTCTCTTCGTTGCTCTGCCTCTATGGCGAGATATCTGAGACAATTTTCCAGTCGATACGGATAACGAAACGTCCGAAGCATTCCAACGTGCCTCCGATTAGTCGGACTCGACCACTTAAACAAAAACCCGGCCTTATTTCTTCAGCGCCAAAAATATCGATTCTCCAACATCGAAACCTGTCCCAAAGGTCCTAACTACAGATATGCGAAATTTTTCCGGCAATCCCATCGATGAGCGAAATCTCCAAGGTCCCGAATCAAAATTCTAATCTCCGAATATTATTTGCCTGGACCACCAACAAGTTACTACAAATTTTCATTTATAAAAAAACGTTATTTACTACAAACTTCACCCACAATGACCCCGTCTATCGTAAAATTCATTCATGAAAATATTGTTTATTAAGGCTGTCCATCATGTGTGCAACACAATCCTCTGTCCACACAGCGACCACCTTTCTTTCTTCTTCTCTGTCACTGCGAGCTTATTTCTCTGTTACTCTTTCTTTCTCTCCTCCCACCACGGTACAAAGTCACATACAGTAGTAATCATAATTTTCTATGCTACCAACGATTTTTCTTTTTTTTTTTAATTTTAGAATTATTTCCAAATCTATCCTCCACAACCATTCAAACTCTATTCGTAAATTAAACTATGACAGACGTAAATGAGCAAATACCTTCTTATTCTTTTTCTTTTCTTCGTGCCTTTTTTTTGGGAGTTAAGTTGTGTTACTTCTTTTTTGCTTTTCTTTTCACGCTTTTTTTTCTTTTTTCTTTTGGGGTTGCACTGTTTTTTTTTCTTTTTCTCCTTCTTCTCTTTTCGGTGTTGGACTTTTCACCGAATTTGTTCTTCTTGTTTTTGGTCTCTTTTCCTTGTTACTTATTTTCTTCCTCTTCTCTTTTCGGTGTTGGAATTCTCTCCTTTTTCTTTCTGGAGGCTGTTGAATTTGTTCTTCTTGTTTTGGTCTCTTTTCCTTGTTTCTTATTTTCTGGAGGCCTTGCGTTTTCTCTCTCTCCTTCGATCGCCTGTACAAGTCGATCCGAAATAGATTCCTCCTTGTTCTTAGCCGCTTCTCTGATCGTCTCCGTGGAACCATGGTAACCCAGTCGTAAACCATATCATGAAAGATATGCCTAAGTTCTGGCACCAAATAATCATATGTACCATATTCACAATTAATGGTGTGCGAAATGGACATATAATGTTCATTACTATAGAATATATAAAGAACATAGGAATCTCGAAATTCGAAAACACGTAACGACTTTTTGTTCAGGTATGAAACCTTTTTATTAACTTTGAGTTAAAGGTTTCGACGTAAGGAGGAGAGACACAATCTTCTATGCTGTCTTATTCATTTGGACCCCATCTCGTGCGGCCCCCATAGGGTGCAAGTTCGCCTCGCGTCTGCGAGCTCCAAAAGTCGATCATTCTCGTTTGGCGTCTAGTACCCGACTCTCTTTTCAAATTCTCACACAAACCTCCGCGCGCTTCCGGTGCGTGACGCCACCCGCACCTCGTCACCGCGTTTCGTCTCGGACTATTATGACATCTGAGTGACACCTCCATCCACCCGCGCGCACCCGCGTTAACACCTGCTTCAATGTTGCACCTAACTAACCCATGTGCTGAGCCGAAAGGTTCTCAGCCTAACTAAACTCAAAGGCATGAACCGAAATCCCTCGGCTATTTTATAACAAGGTCATCCGATGCTTTCAACCTCACTGACCACGATGTACTACTATTTTATTCTTGATATCACCCTTCTTCTTTCTTTTTGATTCGAATCACTTGAAAATTTCATCGTCCCGTCATTGTTAGGATCTTCCGAGAGGACATTTCCGGTGTCGCGGAAACCACTTGTCAAATGCACGTGCCAAGTTATTGTCTTTGAACTTTGTTATATGAGAAACCTCGTGGAACGTTTGCTTTCGTTTCTTCCCAATTACGTCCTTCACTTCCAAATTAGCTCTCTTTGGATGTCCCCAAACAACCATATTCCAAGCATGGATCTTTCCATTTCCCTCGGTATCGTAATCAGTTTCTGTTCCTTCTTCATGGTGACACACGTTTCCTTTGTGTATAACATCGCAAGCAAAACGATGCTATTTTAGAAAATGACACGTTGGTTCCTTTCCAGCTTTGAGCACTTCTTTTATCGTATTAAATCCCTTCCACTCTGATCTTATTATCTTCGAGATTTCTGCATCAATGTATTGGCACAGATGCCCCATCTGTCCAAAGTTGAGGTACTCTTTTATCTCCTCGATTTCATCGTTTCCTATCACTATTTGGCACAGTGGTACATCTTTGGAATGCATTAAGTTTGTTTTCATGACGTTCATTTTGAGGCTGACGTTCTGCGCTGTTAGTATCAATTCTACCTAATTGGGACTTTTAGCAATAACCACGGTATCATCTCCAAATCACCGGGGATTTAATAGCCCATCGTGGATGTTGTCATTCTCAGAGTTGATGTCCTGAAATCTGGTTTACACTTTGAGATAACTCTATTAAAAGCGCTGATTGTTTAATCACGGTTTTATTAGTGATTTCCTGAGAATCGCAGTTTATTTTGTGGGCTGAGAAATACTTTTTCCAGTCTTTGTTTGATACAAATTTCAGATATATTTTTCTGAATGATAGTCAAGAGTCAGAGAGTAAAGCCGTGGTAAGTTAAGAGTTTTAATTTAAGAAGTTAAGCACTCAATATTCAGATGGAGTGCAATCCGTCCGTTTTGTTGGCCAGGTTGTCTACTGCTACTGACACTTCAAGAAAAACAAAGCTAGCCGTGGAAACCATAGCGTCCTGATTCTCCTGATAACGTGTTAGCGTTGAGGTCCGACAAAAGCTGTAACCAGACGGGAATAAATGGATTTTATGCATCTAAGATGGCTGCTTTCATTTGATTCTTACTGTCACGACAATGCAGTTATTGTCTTCATTTTCTTCCTTGATGAAACTACCTCAGTATTTTTTTAGTTTCAACCTACGACGACAAGTAATCTTCATGTTCAAGAAAACCAATCATAACATGAAGAAAGTCACCGAGTCGGTGAGAATCTGCTTAAGAGGACCACGCGGATAGGTTCATACTTTGTTTTCAACTTTTCCTTTAGTTTTTGCACATTTTTCCAAATGTATTACGTCTGTTTTCATTCCTATTTTCCTGTATTTTCACATTTCCTTCTGTCGTTTTAATTTTCAACATTACCCTATCTGTATTTGCTCTTTTCTTTTTCTTTTTCTATGATCCTTACTTGTAATTATTTTCTTCATTTATACATTGTTGCTTTATTTGCATTTTTCCATTCCTATCTTTTCTACTTTTATAGTTCTTTTGCTTTTCATTATTTTCTATCTTCATTTATTATTGCTTTATTTAATTTTTTCTTTTCCTTCCTATTTTTTTAAATTTATTTTCCATATTTTTCTTCTTTTCCTTCCTTCCTTTGTTCATTCTTTATTTCCTATTTTTTATCCTTCATTCCATTTTTTTATTTTCTATTTTTTCCTATTTTATTTTTATCATTTACCAACTCTTACCTTCTGGAATGACATTTTTTAAAAATCTATTTACTCTTTGATACTCTCTTCCTCTTTCTAGGCGCCTCTGGTGATGTAATGGTTAGCAAGCTCGACTAGCAAACCTACACGAGTGAGTTCGAGTCTCATTGGGTGCCCCTTTCATATGGCCTTGTGCCACATCTAAGCAAAAAGCTTAGTAAATTACCTCTCTTCCTCTTTCTATTTCTATCTCGTCAATTCACTGTCTTTTGATATTTCTTACTTTCTATTAGGGTTTTTAGCAACTTCATTATAACCATCAATATTGTTTCCATTATTCTCTTTTATCTTTGCCCAGTCAGCTGAGGCTGTACAATACACTAACTGCATCTCTGCAGACCCAACCCAACGAGTGTCCTGGATATGACGCTAAACAATCTGATAGTGAGGTCCCAGTAATGCTGGGACCTTGGGGAACACGGAGCACCCCTTTATTGCAATCGCTCCCAGATCCACTCTAGCACGGAGTGGTAGCACCTGATAAGGGTCCTATCTATTGGTTAAATAGAACTAACGGCATACTTATGCTAAACTGAATTGTTTCATTAAACTGAATAGCTTGAAATAGAAATGTTTTTTTGATAATTGAACCGTGCTTACATTTAAAATTCATACTTATGCTAAACTGAATTATTTCAAATAGAACTGTTTTTTGACATTGAAATCGTATTTACACAAAAATGAATTGTTTAACATAGAACTGTTCTGATATGTAACTAACTGTATGTTTAACAAAATCTGTAGTTATACTAAACCGAATTAACTGAATTAGAATTGCTTGACTAAACTGAATAGCTCGAAACAGAAATGTTTTTTTTTACAATTAAACTGTACACTGTACTTACATTTAAACTGCGTGTTTATGCTAAACTGAATTGTTTGTAATTGAACTGTTTTTCGACATTGAAACTGTACTTACACTATACTGAATTGTTACATATAAATTCTTGAATAGTTTGAAATAGAAATATTGTGGACAATTAAACTGTGTACTCATGCTAAACTGAATTGTTTTAAATAGAACTGATTATTTACATAAAAACAGATTTGACGTTAAATAACCAACAAAGTTTGATATGCCATAAAAACCAATAAACCATCTCTTTTATCTTTGTCATTATTTTTCTATCTCTTTCTTTCACCTTTCCTTTTTTGTTTGTTTCTTTCTTTTTGTATGCTTCACTTAATACGTTTCTTTCTTCTTGTTTCTTTTAATTCTTTATTATTTCTTTCTTTTTCTCTTTTGCTTTCCTATCACTTTCTTTCTTTCTTTCTTTCTTTCTTTCTTTCTCACCATTTTTTTATTGTTATCTTTCGACCATTGGCTTCAGAAATTCTGTCCCAAATTTTAATCAATAAATGAACCAAACACTTATATTATTGCCTTGAGCCCCGATTTCCAATTTGCTGTACTTCACGAAAAGTTTATCTATATGCACTGGTAAGATTTCTCCTCTGATGTTCGTACTACTGGTAATAAGTTGTCTGTCTGTTTGCTTCTTTGCTTCCTATAACATAATACGCCCGTCATTTAATTCTATTGCAAACAATATAAAGATTATAGTTATTGATGGTGACAAGAACACGTAAAAACGAACGTGTTGGACTTTTGAATCATAACAGTTTATTATTCTTATGAAGCAGTATTCGTCACAACATTTTTATATTTATAAACATATTTTATATCCGGAAAATAATAATTGTCTTTGGGATTTTTTAGCTTGAGGTAAAATTAGTAAAATCTTCTAAAATGACAGAGTTATGTGTTAACCTTTCCATTTCTATCAATAAATTTTGAATAAATATAATATATTGCTTAACAGGAAATGTTCGGACAGCTTCTTTTTAAAAAATGAAATAAAAACCACAAATAAATGTCACTCTCGATAACTTTAGCTTTGATGTGGATTGCAACAAAAGTTCATACAGTATGTTCCCGCAAAGCTGGATTGTAGACTGTCTAAGAATGTACAATATATCTGACGATGTCATTAAGTTCTCCAGAAAAGTCATGAAAAACTGGAAAGTGGAAATGACCGAAGGAAGGAAACCTTTAGCAGAAGATAAAATCTAAAGAGGTATCTTCCAAGACGATGCGCTTCCATCATTACAATTTGTAATAACAATGGTGCCAGTCAATTACAGAATCAGAAAATGCACTGGAAGCAACAAATTTACTAGCATGCAAGAAAAAATAAAACTCCTTATGGACATGGAAAATTTCAAACTATTTGCAAAAAATGAAAAAAGAATTGAAGTCTCTAATACATACATTAAGAATATATATTCAGGATATTGGAATGAAATTTGTTATTGACAAAACTTCCATGCTAATAATGAGAAGAATAAAACGAAAAATAACAAAAGAAAATAACTGTCAAAACAAGAAAGTATCAAAAAGCTTGGGGAAAAGAAAACTTACAAGTACTTGGAAAGGTTTGAAGTGGACACCATCAAACAAGCAGTGATGAAGAAAAAAAAATTAAAAAGAGCATCTCAGGCGAAAGAAAAAACATCTTGAATCCATGGCCAGCAGATGGAATCTTGTCAAACGCATGAAAGCCTGGGCTATCCCCTGGTAAGTTACTCAGGACCATTCTTGAAATGGACTAGGGAAGAACATCGACAAATGGATCAGAGAACAAGAAAACCTATGAGGATAGGTTATGACTTACATCCGAGTGATGATACAATCAGAGTATACGTGGTGTATTCAATAAGTTCCCAGACCTTTTCGTACAGGCATTTAAAATTGTCGTAGACTCTTGAAAATTCAGTATGTTATTGCTATACATCTTATGAGATGACTTTTTATGATTTCAGGTTCAAATGAACAGCTACGGCAGCAATTGCAATACACCCTACTAAAGCCTGGTTGTCATAGATGGGGAATTTCAAAAATGCAATCTGGAGGTGAGGACAATTTAGAAGAACGATATACAATAAAAATCTGTTTTAAACGTGGAAAAAATGCCACAGAAACGTATGGAATGCTTCAGACTGTTTTCGGACCATCTTGTATAAAAAGAGATTCAAGGAAGGCAGGGAGTCCGTGAGGGATGATGAGAGGTGTGGGAGGAGTAAGGAAGTCAATACACCAGAGTTGATTGGCCAAAAGGTTAGGGTTAGGGTTACTATGTTGAGGTTTTAAGGGAGTTCAGTAAATCGGCTCAGTGGCATTTCCACCAGGACAATGCACCAGTCCACAACTTCATCCTTGTCACAGACTCTTTGACCAAGATGGTTATCAAGACAGTTCTTCAGCATCCCTACAGCCCAGACCTTGCTCCCTGTGACTTTTGGTTATTCCCTAACCTCAAAGGCTATCGTTATGAGACAATTGAGGAGATGAAAGAGGCTGTGACGAAGGTCATTGACACGCTCACACAAGAGGACTTCCATGGAGCCTTGCAGAAGTTTTTGTAACGGTACAACAAATGCATTGCAGCCGGAGGAGATCACTTCGAAGGGGACTAGAGTTTCATGTGTGTACTCTCAATAAAAGTGCCCACACGAAAAAAAGTCTGGAAACTTATTTAATGATCCTTGTATGTGTCAAGAAAAGAAGGGAAAAAAGTGAAGATAGCGTGAATTCATCAATACAAAGACTCGAAGACTAAAGAAGAATGAGCAAAAGGAAGACAAATTACAGCGCCTAGAAACAGCGCAAACAAGATAAAGACAAGCAGAACAACAATAGCAAGGTAACAGAAATGCGAAGAGAAACAACTGCAAGGATATTTCAAGCGACAAACTAACGAAATCGCAGACAAGAAGACCTGAACATGGCTAAGAAAAAGAAATTTTAAGAAAAAAAGCATGATCTTTGCTAAGAGCAGCACAAAACAGCGCTATAACGACCAGCTATGTCAAAGCGAAAACAGAAAAGATTCAGCAGAATAGAAAGTGTAGACTATTTGGTGATAGAGACGTATCAATGAATCACATGTGAATATAGAAAACTTGTGCAGAAAGACTTAGTAAAGAAGATGATCCCCTGGGAAGTGTACAAGAAATTGAAATTCGACCACACTGCCAAATGGTATATGCACAAAGCTAAACCAGTCCTAGAGAATGAGACACAGAAAATTCTCTAGTAATTTGAGATACATACTAATCACCTAATCTCAGCCAGAAGACCAACCCTTTTGATTGTTTAAAAAAAAGATGAAAAACTGCTGAATAGCGGATTTTGTCGTCCCACGGACAACAGAGACAAAGTCAAGGAAATTGATAATAGAGACAAGTCGGTCATTGACATTATGGTTAAAGTGTTCGCCAATGACGCGGGAGACCTTGGTTCAATCCCAGCTCGAGTTATACAAAAGATTAAAAAAATGGTACTTGATGCTACTTTGCCTAACATTCAGCATTATAATTTAAGGATCGAGGGTAATGTGGAGCAATCCAGGAGAAGGAGTGGCGCCCTCTCCTACACCTTGGTGTAGTAGCTATCGAAAAGGGAGCCTTCGGGTCACCTTCGACTACGGTCACTAACTTTACATAGATCTTGCCCGTAAACTAAAATAGCTATCGAACATGAGCCACGGTATTACCAATTGTAATTGGTGCACTCAGAACTATGCCCCAAAACTTGAAAATGGGACGGGAAGAGTTGGAAATCAGAGGACGAGCAGAGGCCATCCAAACTACAGCATTACTGAGATCGGCCAGAATATTGAGAAGAGTTCTGGAAACTTGAGGAGGCTTGCAGTTACTTAGTCTTTAGTGAAAGACCATTAGCTAAAGTTGGTGTGAAAAAGTCGCAAGCGGGTATTAATGATAATAATAATAAGCAGAATAGAAAACGTAATAAGAATATGAATAGCCAAGAAATTTTTGTTGTAAGAGTTCCCTATTCTCTTTCCTATGTCTCATGACAGAATTGATCTGGTCTAGTTGTATGGCTTATGAATCATTGAAGGTTATTTAATGCCAATTTCTTTTTATTCATATATATAGATTATATGATTTCTAACGATTTCTAATAACATTTTTAAACGAGCCTGAGCTCATTTTTCCTACAGTTATATGATTTTAGTTATTTCAATCTAATACAAATAATTTCGTTGAGTATTTATCATTTGTTTATTCATAGTTTGATGTTTTCAAGTATCACTTTGTATCACTAACAATTCCATTAAACATCAGTAATATGTTTACTCAAAGTTAAACGATCAAACAGTTCTATTTCAAACAGTTCAGTTTAGCATGAGCATTCACTTTTTGTCTATACACAGTTAAATGTAAAAACAGTTGTATTTTAAACATTTCAGTTTAACATAAGAACATAGTTTAAATGTCAAACAGTTTATTTGACCTCCGAATAGGACCCTATCAGGTGCTACCACTCCGGACCAAAATGGATTTGGAAGCGATGGAAATGAAGGAGTAATTTCTCAAAGCTTCTACATTACAAGATCCTTGCCATCAGATTGTTTAGTGTCATACCAGGACACTCGTTGGTGGGTCTTACCTCTCCACAGACACATAAGAGGAACACTTTTGACAAAAAGCGAGTATTTGTGATATTTAAATTATTTAGGAATAAAAGGGAATCGGTGGAAACAGATTTGAAGTATAAATGAACACAAAGGTAAACAACGCCTCAAATTGTACACTTTTTTGAAATGAGGAAATTTTGGCTTGTTCCTAAGTAATTCAAAAAATTTCTACCGTACCATTGAAGCAACATTTAGTGTTCTCCTTTTTATTATATATATATATATATATCATCATCATCATCATCATGACCTGCGGCTAGCACGGATATCCCTGACCCTCTCTCTCCACGTCTCCCTCTCATCCATCGACTTCGGCAGGTCTTTGGGGTTACATCCCGTATCATCACATAGCTGCTGTACGAATGTTCGAGCTGGTCGTCCTGCTTTTGATTGGCCATATGCAGAGGTCCACAGGAGCACATCACTTACGATCTCGTCTTTGGTTCTCCAGCAGTGTCCGGCTTGTCTGGTCCGTCTAACTTGTATAGTTTTCGTGATAGGTGGTAGGTGGCCGTACAGTTGGCGCCGTGGGGTGTGTAGCTGCAAGGACCTCTTCAATATTGCTCGCAACATTCTTGTATAATTGCAGTCGAGCTTCTTCTCCAACCGTTTAGTCAGCGTCCAAGTAGTGCATCCATACAGCAGTATCGACACGACCGCCACCTGGAAGAAACTGCGTTTCATTTTATCGGTCAGGTCTGATTTCCATATGATCGAAAGCCTATCGATAGCTGTCCATGCCTTCGTTAGCCGTGTGTCGATGTCTTTTTCGGTTGATGAGACGCTGCTTCCAAGGTAGGTGAATTTGTCAACCTGTTTCAGGAAGGTTCCGTCTAGTGTGGAGATGTCGCCTTTTTGATTAAAGCACATAAATTCAGTTTTCTGTGCATTGACATGGAGTCCAATGCCTGCAGCGGCTCGTTCCAAATTATGCAGTAGTGTTTCGGCTTGGTTGGGTGTATTGGCCAGTAGCGCTATGTCGTCGGCGTAGTCGGCGTCGGTAATTGTTTTTGCTGGGTACCTTCTGCTTTTTTTCTTTGTCAGCTCAAAGCCGTTTTCCCTAATGTTATCGATCGATGTCCTAAGTACGTAGTCTAGACAGATGATAAAGAGGTATGGGGCAAGCGTGTCACCTTTTAGTACTCCTGCTACAATGTCGAAGTAATCTGTGTCTCCATCCGGTGAACGCACTTTCTTTAAGAAAGACAAAACCGGTCACATTAGGATTATAAATTTATTTCCATCCTGTTATAGGTATTGATATGAATCAATGACACAAAAATAACAAGACTTCTTCAGATCTAATGGATAAAATAATTACATTCAGAATAGACACTGGAAAGAAGAATGGTAGGGGGTAGAAGAGGTGTGAAGAGTTTCCTCCCCATTTCACCCCCCACACATATATATATATATATAGCACAATTTAATGGAGACTAAAACTCGGTTACGT
Organism: Sepioteuthis lessoniana; assembly: GCA_963585895.1. Lineage (NCBI taxonomy): Eukaryota > Metazoa > Mollusca > Cephalopoda > Myopsida > Loliginidae > Sepioteuthis > Sepioteuthis lessoniana. The sequence goes on along the minus strand of OY757916.1, from coordinate 101,702,248 downwards.
CGTCATAATAAATTTATTTCGGCGGAGAATATTATTGCTATACTCTCCGTCTCGTCAGATAACCTTTTACATATGTATATGCACTTGTGCGTGTATGTATGTGTGTTTGGAGTAAAAAACGAAGCTGGAAAATGTGAACAGAATATGAAGAGTCGAAAAATTAGTTAAAGAACTTTTCTCTCCCCTTCCCAATCACCTGTATGGAAACATTTTTTTTAACAAAAAGAAGTAAAAGAAAAATGCCTGGTAGGGATGTTTTAAGTACTTTAGAACATGTGCGAAACGGTACGCAGCGATCAGAGATTGTGGAATACGACAAAATATTTCGGTTTTAAACAACTAAACGGTAGTATCAGTTATAAGTCTATTCGTGCGCAAAGTAGAAGCTTAATTAAAGATCGAATGACGTTTTAAATCCAACAGTTTTTGAAAAAATGGTGACCATTGGGCTGAGATAAATTTTATAAGTTTAAAAGTGCAGAAATTTAAATGTTTTTCTCCGGCCCACAAAAGTGTTTTCTGCTTTGTAATATTACTAGGTAACGTCTGCAATAGGAGTGCAGATAATTATAAGCCCCTGGACTTTGTACAGCCACAATATATTACCCTTGAAAAATAACAAATCTGGAAGTAAATCGACGGGGGACTGAGACAACAGGTATGGGTATCACAGTGTGCCGGCTCTCCCTTGATAGTTAATATAGGGGACCTGGCCAACATCTGTGATGTTTGCGTGTTCTAATTTAAGACAAATAAAGACCAAAGCAACTAATCAACAGAAAGATTACAACGAGAAAAAAATGAACAAAAGAAGAAAATAAACATGTACTTCATTAATAAGAACAATCCCACTCAAAGGATGTATAGAAAAAAATGATAGAATTTTCAGCCGAATCTGCTAGATTTTATACAAGCTGACCAGGCTAGAATGATATAAAAAAGGGTGGTTTTCTGACCTTGAGATACAAGAAATAAATGGACAAGGGAAGAATATGAACGATATCTCCATACCCGAATCGAAAGACTAAATTCTAAAAACCAAGAGTTCTTTAACCGAATTAAAACGTAAAATAATGAAAACCGAAAACCCTCAGACACTATCAAAAAGAAAAAAAAAAAAGAAAAACACAAAAAACAAAGTAAATTTTGAGTTAATAAAGGAAATAAGGACAGGAAATGAGACTGCATTGCCATCCCGCAGGAACCTAGACTAGAAAAGAATAAGTTAAAACACAAAAAAGTAAACAAATTATCATCAAATATCCCATCGGGAAACATCACAGAACTTATCGAACTAATTAATGCGGGAGCGAAATTAGTCTCTGATAAAATTGGTGGTTCCCTAAGGAGCTTGAATAGAAATACAAACCTGGGTGGCAAATTAGGCAAGAAAGACGGGTAAAGAAAATGCGACAAACAGTGAAAGTGCTTAGGAAGGAAAACACCTTGGGATATGTTGAGATTAAAAGACCAAAAAAAATCCAGCAGTAAAGTGTGTCTGTATATCTTGAAGAAATAAATCAAAAGATATTGATTAAAGAAGGGAAACTTCAAAGATATCGAGACAGTGAAACAATATAAACATATCAGTGTGACTCGACGTGCAGTTGACTACTTAATTAGTGTGTAAAAATTAGAATTTATGAAATATATTCTAATTGATATATATATATCAGAAACAAAAAAAGATCCTTAAAATAAGAATCTTTTTGTTCAAGGCTCATCCTGATCTAAAAAGCTAGTTGATCCTTCCAAAAGGTCAGTTAAGTGCGAGACAATTGTTTTTGATTTTGAATGTTAGCAAATTTATTTAATTTTTTGATTGTCATCAATCACAATGATGAAACGGGTCATTTCGTAAAATATGTTTTTCTAGTCCTCATCATGAAGCTCAATGTCAAAGGGAGATTTAATTTTGCTCCACCCTAACTAAAGGTGAGCAGGGCATGGCTCATCCAGTCAGGTGAAGCTGAGCATTTTTTTATTCAACCCCATTTCCCTAAACCTGTTCCCATTGGCCAAAGCATCTCAAAAGGGTTTTCCCAATATCTGTAAGATATAACCCTGAGCTAGGATTGGCTGACCAATGGGAATATTACTCCTGATTGTCTCTTTTTGGACAACCAATCAGAAACCGTTTTTAATCGATATTGGTCTATAAAAATGGGATAATCAAACGAACCCTCAGAGAGGATCAGAAAAAGGGACCAAGAAGTAACTTAAGACTGCCAAAGAAGCATCTAGACCTGAAGTACTATACTTTACAAAATTTCCAAATCCCAGGCTTTAGAGACGTTAGTGTTACTCTAACCGCACCTCATCGTCATTTTTCCTCTCTCGATATTCTTTCTTCTTCTGTTTGCCAGGAAAGCAAACCTCATTTGTTTGTTATTTATTGTCTCATCAACGTGTTTCAATAAAAACGATTTCTTTTGTTGTTGTTAAACAATGGGTTTTCTCTATTCTTTGAGTTGCTAGACAATCTAGCCGCTCATATTACCTGACCGTCAGAAGATCCGGATAAATTGTGTCAACCCCCTCATTCAAACACAGCTTGGGTATGGAAGGATTCGACAAAGCAAACAGCCGAAAGCTAATGTGGTAGTCACGAACACAATAGCCACAACAATTACTGTGACTAGTAGTCACACCACATAGGGCTCTGTGACTAGCATAGGACCATATCAGGACATTGCAAAATAACGCGTGAAAATTATTTCAGCAAGAGAAAAAATACTCGAACACAAACTAACAACCTGGATGCAAAGGAAACAAAAGAAGTTAGAGTAAACTATGGGAACAAGAATAACAGAACAGAGATATACCTCCAACGAAAGCCGGTGCGAAAAACTTGCCAATAATAATAATAATGATAATAATAATAAACAATATTGACAACATGATAGATAACAGAATAACAAAAAAATAGGAAACAAAAATGAGAAGAAAACAACTCCATGGGCGTTTTAAACGACTAATAAAAAACATCTCATAAGACACAACCTGAACATGGCTAAGAAAAGAAAACTTTAAGAGGGAAACAAAATCTCTCCAAATTGTAGCACAAGACAGCGCCTTAAGAACCAATCATATCTAGGTGAGGATAGATAAGACGCAACAAAATAGCAAATGTAGACTCTGTGGTGACAGAGATGAAACCATCAATTATATAATAAGCGAATGCAGCAAACTGGCACAGAAGCAGTACAAGGCTATACACGACTGGGTGGGCAAGGTGCTCCACTGGGAAATGTGCAAGAAATTTTAATTTAACCATGCCAACAAATGGTATATGCACAACCCAGCACCTGTCCTTGAAACTGACACACACAAACTCCTATGGGACTTTAATATACAAACGGATCACCTAATCTCGGCCAGAAGACCAGACCTTATAATAATCAACAAAAAAGAAGAAAATCTGCAAAATTGTTGACTTTGCTGTCCCGGCTGACCACAGAATAAAACTGAAAGAATATGAAAAAGAGATAAGTACCTTGACCTTGCTAGAGAATTGAAAAAAAAAAACAAAAAAAAACTATGGAACATGGAGGTGATAATTACACTAATTGTGATTGGTGCTTTTGGCTCGTTAACTAAAGGATTACTAAAGGGACTGGAGGACTTGGAATTTGGCGGACGGGTCGAAACCATCCAAACTACTACATTATTGAGAATGGCCATAATAATGAGACTTGGGGCGACTTGCTGTTAATCAAACTCCAGTGAAAGACCATCCACTAACGCTGATGTGAAAAACTGTAATGAGTAAATAATAATAATAATAATAAATCACAGCCAGAAGACAAGACCTAATTTGAACTGACCAAAAAAAAAAGAACTTCTAATGTAGTAGATTTTGCCTTTTGACTGATGACAATGTGAAATGAAAAAAAAAAAAAAAAGAAAAAGAAAAAAGGAAATGACATCTTAGTATACTAGCCGGTCTAAGAAATGCTGTGGTTTGGGTGGTCTCAATGTTTTCTTTTTTTCCATTTCTTTCAGACTTTTTTTTTTCAAATCTTTTGGGACCGTTCCTAGTGCAACATCTATAAATTGTAACACCGTCACCTTCATGTTTTATACTTTTTAACTTCTCTGGATAGGCTTAATATTTGTATATTTTTTCGTTTTTTTTTGTTTTTTTTTGTTTTGTTTTCTATAATGTCCCAAATAGCGCAATGAAGGGGGTTAATGTCTGACCTTATATCTTGTTTAACTGCTGTTCTTAGTTTTCATTAGCGGGCTTTCTTATTGACTTTGTGAGGTTCTTCTTAATCGTCGTAGTGAGACCAGTTAAAAAGTCTTCTTTTCGTTTTTGGTTTAATCCTCCACTCTCTCTTTTCTTAAAAAGCTCTTTTTCAGTGAAAAAATAAGTTTCTTTGGTTTCTATATAGTAGACTAAGAAACGTTAGTTTGGTTTTGGCGTTAAGCAAATCCTAGATTGTTTGTCGTTTCTTTTCTTGCTCACTCACATTGAGATGAATTTTAATTTAAAAAAGAGTTTGAATAATCAAGCTAATCATGAGAATTATGATTTATAACGTTTTCTTCAAAAAGTTCACAAATCAGACTAAAAAAAAAAATAAAATGTATTCTATATTTTCTTTCTGCACCCAGTTGTATACCATTGAGTATACCTAACATTATCATGGGGATTATTATGTTAGCTCGTGGTTTTGGTCATTCTGGTGAACCCTTGTGGGAACATAAAAGAAGGAGCAAGATAGAGCAACATATATATATATATATATATGTATATATATATATCTTATTAGTGGGCTTAAACAGTTGTAGAACTTAAGGATTACGATGATAATAAATGTCGTTGGTACTGTTCGAACTGTCCCCAAAGATTTTGAAAAGGAAACTAGAAGAATTAGAAATAAGATGAAGAATCAAAACCATGTGAAGATCATCTCGAATAATTAGAAAAGTCCTGGAGACAGGTGGAAACTCGTTGTCGCTTAAACTCAAATGAAAAACATCCACTTATAATTGGTGTGAAAAACTCACAAAGAGAGAAATACTAAAAGCATGTTTGTCAGCCAGATTTCCAAATCTTAATTATTGGCTTTCACGCTTTGTTCTATTTTACTATGCTAATTTTCAGGCATTAATTTAACTTATCTCCAATAATCAGTCTTCTTAATTAATTTCTTTCGCTAATCACTTTCTTTGTTCATGTTTCCATTTAAATATTCTGTCCCGGTATAATTATTGTACCATAGAGGAATCAAATGTAGATTGTATTTTCCTGCTGAAAGTGTCATTTTCAAACTTGAAATCCGTTATTAGGAGTCATTTACCATAGATATATTTTCTCGGTTTGTCATCGGGGCTTTGAATGCTCTAATCAATGCTCTACACTAACATGTATCTGGTGGTGAGACTGCAGTTCTGCAGCTCCGTGGAGTGCAGATTATTCCTTTATTACCATTACTTCCAAGTGCACTCTGACACGGAATTGTATCTGTTCCATTCCCGTTTGTGGGTCAAATTGATTTGTTTTCAAACACTTGATATATGACCGAGTGAAAAAAAAATTAGAAAATGAAAATATATATGGGCACCGTACGCGATTCCCTAACGTCTAGGCATAAAAAAACAAACCCTGATGGATTGTCACTCAATCAGAGATTTCTTTTCGAAAAGGCGCGTATATTGAAAATCGTACATACATTGACTATTAGATATCACCATCAACATCATCATGTCGAACAATCAGCATGGATATCTCTAGCCCTCTCACGCCACTCCCCACTATCATCCATCGATTCCAGCAGGTCTTCAGGGCTACATCCCATATCGACACAGAGCTACTGTATGTTGGTTCGAGCTGATCACCCTGCCTTTCTGTACCATATTCACAATTAACGCTATCTGTCAAATGGATATATAATGTTCATAACAAGAGAACATATACAGAACATAGGAATCTCAGAATTCAAAAACACGTAACGACTTGGTGTTCAGGTACGAAACCTTTTTATTAACTTTGAGTTAAAGGTTTCGACGTAAGGAGAGAGACACAATCTTCTATGCCGTCTTATTTATTTGGCCCCCATCTCGAGCGGCCTCCGTCTCGAGCGGCCCACATAGGGCGCAAGTTCGCCTCGCGTCTGCGAGCTCCAAAAGTCGATCCTTCTCGTTTGGCGTCTAATTTTCAACTCTTCACTTTCTTCAGATTCTCACACAAACCTCCGCGCGCTTCCGGTGCGTGACGTCACCTGTACCCTGTCACCCCGTTCGGTCATGGACTATTATGACATCTGAGTGACACCTCCATCCGCCTGCGTTAACACCTGCCTCAATGTTGCACCTAACTAACCCATGTGCTGAGCCGAAAGGTTCTCAGCCTAACTAAACTCAAAGGCTTAAACCGAAATCCCTCGGCTATTATATAACATACCTATCCAACCTATCGATGATGACAAATTATTTTCTTAAATTATTGTGCCGCTCCCCCTCATGTCGAACTGAGCAAAAAAATCTTCAGCAATACAATTTCAACAAAATAATACAACAAAAAACATGCGTCAGTCCCAAGCTCAAAAGTCACTTAAATAAAAATAAACAGTGTTCGTGTTGTCCTTCGTTTTCTTTTTTTTTTTTTTCTTTTTTTTTTCTTTTTCCGACCACATTTTCTGGTTCTTTTTTCTCTCTCTCTTTTTTTTTTAAATTTTTTCAACAGTCACTCGTTCGGCATGTATATTTTTTCAGTCTACAATTTGTTGTCTTATTTTTATTTTATTTAAAGCTTTTGCCTTCCTTCAACGTCCGTACTCATTACTTCTAACTTTATATCTCCTTCTCCGGTAATCTCTGTCATTAATAAATGTACACATTTTAACCTTCCACAACCAATCATAGCTCGTAATCAAACCAAGATACATGTTTCCCCGTTTTTTCCAACTTTTGACCACCGTCAAACGGTCTATCTCACATCTTTTCAACAACTTACGAGTACCTTTCTTTCTTAACTTCTTTCTTCCTTTCGCCCTTAAAATACCGGGTGTTCTTTTCTAAACCACCCAAACCTTTTATTAGCTTACTCAATAAAATTTCTCCCTCGACACAACTTAAAATCGAGTCCGCGAATTTTCCAATCACATCAAATGAGACCACCAAAACTCTGCGCATATCTTAAATAACTAATCTCCAAACCCATGTTTTTCCGACATCTTCCTCAACAAAATCTCACAGTCCCACTCCAGGGGTGAACTCACAGAATAACCGTCTGCCCTGTCAGACACAAAAAAAAAAAAAAACGTTTCTTCGTTGCTCTGCCTCTATGGCGAGATATCTGAGACAATTTTCCAGTCGATACGGACAAGGAAACGTCCGAAGCATTCCCACCGTTCCTCCGACTTTTTCGGACTCGACATCTTAAACAAAAACCCGGCCTGATTTCTTCAGCGCCAAAAATATCGATTCTCCAGCATCGAAACCCGTCCCAAAGGTCCTAACCACAGATATGCGAAATTTTTCCGGCAATCCCATCGATGAGCGAAATCTCCAAGGTCTCGAATCAAAATTCTAATCTCCGAATATTATTAGCCCGGACCACCAACAAGTTACTACAAATTTTCATTCATAAAAAAAAGTTATTTACTTCAACCTTCACCCACAATGACCCCGTCTATCGTAAAATTCATTCATAAAAATATTGTTTATTAAGGCTGTCCATCATGTGCGCAACACAATCCTCTGTCCACACAGCGACCATCTCGTTTGGCGTCTAATTCTTAAATCTTCACTTTCTTCAGACTCTCACACAAACCTCCGTGCGCTCCCGGTGCGTGACGTCACCGCACCCTGTCACCCCGTTTGGTCTCGGACTATTATGACATCTGAGTGACACCTCCATCCGTCCGCGCGCGCCCGCGTTAACACCAGCCTCAATGTTGCTTCCAACTAACCCGTGTGCTGAGCCGAAAGGTTCTCAGCCTAACTAAACTCAAAGGCATGAACCAAAATCCCTCGGCTATTATATAGCATTTCTCGTCCATGTGAAGGGGTCTACAACTGTACATTACTTATTAGCTCGTCCCTATTTCTCCAGCAGTGTCCCGCATATCTGCTTCGTCTAATTCTGATAGTTTTATGATTGGTGGCAAATGGCCGTAAAGGTGCTGCTTTGTGGAGTGCTGCCTCCAGGACTCGTTCAGTATTGCTCACAGCATTCTTGTGTAGTTGCTGTCAAGCTTTTTAGATAACGGTTTTAATTTGTTTGGTTTCTTTGATTGCATATCAACCTTCTTGGATTATTTAATGCTAAAGCCATTCTTATAAAAGAACGGTAGCGATACAATTTAACCCATAGCTGTTGATATAAGGGAGTTCATACCTCTCTGAAGTGTATTTGTCCGAAAAGGAACGTTATAACTTGAGTAGATTTCGAACTCTCTAAATACGTTGTCGCCATCAAGCACTTTAGCCACTGTGGCACGACCTCCTCCTCCGAAAAATCTAGTCTCTGTCATGAATCATATGGACAAGTATCCACCTATTCATTATTTTTTGTGCAAGTCCTGGCAGCAACACCCCAAAAGGCACCAACTATACGGTCACCTACCACCGATCACGAAAACTATCCAAGCTAGACGAACCAGACATGCCGGACACGGCTGGAGAAGCATGGACGAGCTCGTAAGTGATGTACTCCGGTGGACCCCCGCATATGGCCAATCAAAAGAAGGACGACCAGCTCGAACATACATACAGTAGCTATGTGATGATACGGGATGTAACCCTGAAGACCTGCCAGAGGCGATGAATAATAGGGAGGCGTGGAGAGAGAGGGTCAGGGATATCCGAGCTGGCCGCACGACATGATGATGATGATGATGATAGCCGATATTCTTCGATGTTCCTTACATTGGATGTAGCTATGTAATAAAGCATTATCTTTGTTGTGTGAATACAAGCATCTTGTTTATGTTGTTAAAAATACTACGTGTCAGACATTCTTATCCTTGGGCTTATTTGTATTGTCTGGGAAGAAATCGTCAATATTCTGCGGTCTACTCAGCTTTGTTGCTTATAATGTAATATTATAACAGATAAGTTCTTTCCCCTCTCTATCGTATATAGAGCAACGCAAAACATGAAATCCGTAATTATCAGTCATTTACCATAGATATATTTTCTCGGCTTGTCATCGGGGCTTTGAATGCTCTAATCATATCCCTTTCAGTTGGTTTGAACCGCACACTTAACACAGTGTTTCCCAGGAATTTCACTAACCTTAATCTGGTGGTGAGACTGCAGTTCTGAAGCTCCGTAGAGTGCAGATTACTCCTTTATTACCATTAATTCCAACTGCACTCCGACAGTATATAAGAACTATATAAAAGAAAATGAACTTAAAAAAAAAGAACATTAACTCGTCAAAGTTGGTAATGATTGCCCTATACTGCTGCGCCAATCACATTTTAAAGTTTTTATATTAAATATTCGCAATTCCTTACAAGTTCATATATTATTCAAATGAGAATTCGCATCTAACTTTAAACTCGTTGACCTTTCAGCTGATATTCTGTCCAGTGATTTACAGTGAATTTCATCATTTCTTAATCTATTAAACCGTATTTTTTCTTTTTAATCTTTTTTATTTTTCCAAGAATGGGTTGAGACTACCCAAAAAAGAAGACAGTTGAAATATCTGAGAATATGGAGAGATTAGCAGAGGAATGATCATAAACCTGTCATGTAACTTTTAACTTCGTGAAACTATCATCGTCGTAGGAAATGGAATCGACAAATATGCATTTTAATTGGCACTGATGCTCTTGGGATTGGTATTGAATCCATCTGCTCACCTCAGCTATGAGTCAATAGTTGGACAGATTGGGTTCTTTTGCCTTGGTAAAGAAACGAGTCGAATAAACTCTGAATTAAAATCAGCTTAATCCGACTTAAAAGAAAATTGACCTTGTTTCATGACGTATAATTTTCGTAAATACAGAATTTTCTGTAATTATTACCAGATTCGTAATGATACACTGAGACTCAAAGAAATATTTTATATTTGAACATTAAAATCAATTATGTATAAACCAATCAGAATTAGTCATATATAACAGAAAATGAATATTCAACAATATTTCGTAATTTAAATGAAGTTCTGGTAACGACCAGAAGACTATTTCTAGTGACCATATCTATTGCGTAACTCAAGATATCTCTTAGCTCTTGATGACATAAATTCTAGTAGACTTTATAATAATAAGCAGGCCTATGCTATATCTGCAGGGCGGAATTATGAGTTGTCCTTCTAAATTGATTGCCTAATCAAGACTTGATACGTAAGCTGGGGAATGAGATTGATTCAAGTCCTTCACAGAGGCATTAGAACGATGCAAACAGAAATATCCTCAAGCAGAATTTGAATATCAGTTACCCTGCACATATATCAACTTTTAGTTCTTGTAAATGCAAGAAAAATGTGAGTAAGTTAATATCGCTGTTCTAATAGATATCAGTGTAAACATGAAACTTGAAAAGAAACTGGTCGGAAAAAATCATGGACATGAAAGTAAAATTTTTACCTATCATTATCTATACAAAAACTTGTTGACAAGTTCACCTACCGAGAAAGCAGTGTCTCATCAACCGAAAAAGACATCGACACGTGACTAACAAAAGCATTGACAGCTATCGACAGAAGTCAGACCTGACTGATGAAATGAAACGCATTGTCTTCCAGGCAGCCGTCGTGTCGATTCTGCTATATGGATGCATTACATAAAAGTTAACTAAACTGATGGAGAAAAAACTTGACGGCAACTACACAAGAATGCTGGGAGCAATTTTGAACAAGTCCTGGAGTCAACACCCCACAAAGCACCAGCTGTTCGGCCACCTACCTCCCATCACGAAAACTATCAAAGTTAGACGAAACAGACATGCAGGACACTGCTGGAGAAGCAGGGACGATCTCATAAGTGGTGTTCTCCATTGGACCCCCTCACATGGCCGAGCAAAAGCAGGGCGATCAGCTCGAACCTACATACAGCAGCTCTGTGAGGATACGGGATGTAGTCCTGTGGACCATCCAGAAGTGATGAACGATAAGGAGTAGTGGCGAGAGATGGTCAGGGATATCCGTGCCGGTTGCTCGACATGATGATGATGATGATGATGACCTATACACAGATAATGAGAGATACAAATGATACCTATATGCATACTCATATGCATTCTTAATTCACTCTAATATCTAGGGGGAGGTCATGAGTCTATCTGTTCTTCCTCAAACAATGGGTAGATTGTAAGTAAGGTGCTTTAGATTTGGTTTAAAATCTAGAGTATAAGGAAGAACATTCTGAAATCAAACCAACTCTATTTTGCTCAAATCTTGCCCCTGTGGCACAGTTCAGCATCAGATATCATCATCATCATGTTGTGCCTCTTACACGGATATCCTTTACCCTCTCTCGCCACTTCTCCCTATCGTTCATCGACTCTGGTATGTCTTCAGGGCTACAATCCGTATCCTCACATAGCTGTTGTATGTATGTTCGAGTTGGTCGTCCTGCTTTTGCTCGGTCATATGTTGAGGTCTATAGGAGTACATCACTTATGAGCTCGTCTCTGCTTATCAGCAGTGTCCTGCATGTCTGGTTCATCTAACTTCGATAGTTTTCGTGATGGGAGGCAAGTGGCCGTATAGTTGATGCTTTGTGGGGTGTTGCCGCCAGAACTTGTTCAATATTGCTTGCAGCTTTCTTGTGTAATTGTCGTCTAGCTTCTTCTCCAGCCGTTTTGTTAGCGTCCAAGTGGTGCATCCATACAGCAGAATCGACACGACCGTTGCCTGGAAGAAACTGCGTTTCATTTTATCGGTCAGGTGAGTGAATACGACGCACACAGATATAATTACATTACGTGACCCAAAATGAGGAGATGTTACATTTCGCAAGTACAAAGCGACTCCATCTTTTCTTTAAATTGAAAGCTTAGTAGAGCCTGGAACATTTCAACATACGTCAACGAACAAGAGAAAGTGAGTGAAAGGATTGTCATGTTATTAGAAGCAAAGGAAGTTCCATTCGTGGCAGACGAAGAATCAAAACAAAGACTTAAAAATTTTCATCCCGGCCAACCCCGTCGCCCTCCGACGGGCATGTCGTCTCTGAGACCGACAGTGTCCGACCAACAGCCACCCTCTGCTTCCTACTTGACTGAAAAACTGACTGCTAAATAGCTCTCTTATATATCTTATTAATTATCTTATTAACTAATGGTGATAAGAACACAGACAGTAAAACTTTCCATAAACCCGTCAGCTAAATCAGTTGTCATCGCATTAAATTTGTATATTTTCAACATTCTGTCAGCTGCGGATTTAAAAACACCCAGTCAATTTTCTATTCTGCGACACCTGCATCATTTGACCTTCGCATGCAATTTACACTTCTGTTCCAAGTTCCTAGCCAACTCATAATTTATTGCATCAAACCAAAAAAATAACTAATATAATTAATTACTATCCTAAATTATATTACAATTGTGACGCATCTGGCTCATGGTGCATGTGTTGGATAAATACATATAGACTCCTGTAGATAAGCGAGCACCCTCATATGCTTCATTACACCTAAATATGAGCCCCCACGAAAAGAAGAGTTCATAGTATCGTAAAATAAACCTATACACATACTGTAAATTTACTATTGTCCTTTAGAGCGCGGTAATTTTAAAATATGTCTGTGTAATACCTTTAAAGAAATTTTGAATACTTACAGGGGCCCGACAATATTATTCGGACACTGAAAAAAGGACTTCAAGGTGGTCATTAGTGCCAAAAACTTTTGAGATTATAAGTACGTAGTTGAGGAGTGAAAATCCACTACAAGTGTAATCATTTTTTTTTAGTTTGGCTTTGATAATGTTAGTTTTTTTTTGTGATTTTTGCGAAAACTTGCGCGACACTATTTTTCAGACATGACAAAAAATCCTATTTTATTAAGAGCTATGTTCATGTATATGTTGCTGTATGCAAATTTTCTGCTTGTACGCTGTTCTGGGGCACTAGCGCCCCTACTACTATGTTAACATAGGACAATCTAACAGCATAAATAGTTCGGACATTTCTTGGCAACACAATTAAGTTTAATGAGGTAAAATGCATTCAAAAGAAGTCGTTTGTTTGGCATGGAAGAAGCGGGCAGATGGTCTCTGCACCAGAGGGATCGCCATGGATTTGAAGCTGTCGAAATCAACGGTCGAATACATGCTGAAGACAAACTCCGAGCGGAAAAAGAAGAGAGGGCGGAAAGGATCAATTGGCAAGAGGACTGAAAGGAGAATGAAGAGGACTGTGACATGGCTTTTGACATCTGGAGAAAAACTTACAGCAAGAAAAGTGAAGGAGAAATGTGAATTGGATGTAAACGCCCGAACAGTACAAAGAACGCTGCATAGGATTGGTTTGAAGCATGCAAAGTCAAAGAAAAAAATTACTCTAACAAAGAAACACAAAGGAGCAAGACTGGAGTTTGCTAAAAGGTGGTTAACAAAGTATGTTGACTTTAAGAAGGTTATATTTACTGATGAGAAGCGTTTCAAGTTTGATGGGCCCGATGGATGGTGTACTTGGTCGCGAAGGGGTGAGCCTGTGGTACTGAACAAACGACAGATGGGAGGAGGAGGAGTTATCGTTTGGGGTATGATCTTTGCTAATGGAAATATATGGTTGGAGTGGCTGAAAGGACGACAGAACAGCGAAAGCTACAAACAGTTGCTGGAAGAGAAAGACCTACCAAGGATAAGAAGAGAGATGGGGAATGATTTCGTTCTACAGCAAGACAATTGCAGCATCCATGTGTCAAAACTCATGAAAGAATGGATGGCTAAAGTGAATATGACTACTTGGGAATGGTCTGCAAGAAGTCCAGATCTAAATTTAATAGAAAATGTTTGGGAAATGCTTGCGCAACTTGTCTATGATGGACCTGAAATAACGAAAAAGGCTCAACTATGGGAACGAATACTAGGAGCCAAAAAAACAACTAATAGAAAAACGTAGAGATGTTATTGTGCATATGTTTGATCATTATGAAGAGAGATTGATAAAAGTTATTGAGAAAAAAGGTGATATTACAGACAATTACCATTTTTTAAACGATGTCCGAAAAATAATGTCGCCTGTGTTTTGTAAAAAATGATGAAAATTAAATATTTTTCCTCACCTAATCGATTTTCTTCCATTTTTATAACAGGTATTGTCTTTATATGTTTATGCTATTCTATTGAAGGAATTTCGCCACTCTATGGTACTCGGAAAGTCGAATACTAAAGTGTCCGAAAAATATTGTCGGGCCCCTATATGACTTTTAGTTTAATTCCCTGTTTAAGAACAATGTTTCACATTGACCATTATATTCTGTCCGCTATGGATATAAGGTTATAACTCGGTAGTTCTTGGCATATCTGAGGTCGAAGGGGAGGGCACATCTCTTGGTCGATCTGTATATTGTGATTTGATTATATACGGCATAACAGTATCGGAGCAGTATGTCGTCAAATTCCCTTGTCTTCCATACTTCTGGGAATATTTCATCAAGCCATGTTGCTTTTCTATTTTAAATTTTTCTTAGTTCTGAGTCGAATTCTTCTTGCGTAAACTGACTAGTTTGATGTCTAAATGTCTACTTATAATTCTTGAGATTGGTTCATGGCTAGCTTTCGGAGTCTTTTCGAGTAAATTCTCGAAATGTTGTCTCCAGAGTTGTATTCATTCTTCTTGTCTGGTAGCTATCAGTTTAGCTTTCGTTTATCGTTTGCATGGCTATCCTAGATTATTTATATTCAACCGAATCTCTAATCTTATTGATCTGATTTTGGATGTATTCTGTTTGCTCTTTTAGGTATATCTTAGCTAAATCATTTTATGCCTTTTTAAGTTTCAGGGCATTGGTATTGGTTGGGTTCTTCCAATTGCATTTTGAAGCAGTTTGCTTGTCTGCACGCATTTTTTTCTAAACTCTAATGTCTCCCATGGGACTCTAGATTTAACTCGTTGTTTTTTTGGTATGCATTCAGCTGCCGCTTCTAAGTGGGCATTGACGAAATTCTCATATTCGTCATTCGGAGAATGTCTTTCTCCTGTAGTGCATCAAATTTGTTTCTTAGTGTTAACGCATATTTATCTCTAATATGTCTGTTATTAAGCAGGGACCAGTCATAGTGTACAGTGGTTGTTGTTCGGGCAGTATTCCTTCGTAGGCTTAGTCGTATCTTTGATGTGACAATTCGGTGATCAGAGGACACACCCTCGAAAGAGGAATTTGCCTTGCAATTATGTGCGGTATTATTCCAGTTCTTTTTTTTAAATTATAAATACGTAATCTATCTGTGCTTTAGTATTATTTGTGTAGATGTAGGTCCATAGTTTCTCCTCCCTTTTCTGAAATTTTGTATTGAGTCATGTTTTCTAGTGTGAAATCTGTTTGATGTTCCCCGTTTTTGATGAGTTGCGTAAGCTGAATTTGTGTTTACATTTTTACCAATTTGGGCATTTATGTCTCCACCAATGACGAGAACGTTGTATTTCAGGATGCTACGAACAAGGGAGGATACCTCATTAGAGAATGCAATGAGGTCAGTTTCTTCACTAACATTGGTAAGGGTATAGCAGGAGATGATTGTTGCGCTGGAGTTGCTATTAAAAGTAGCAACCATCATCCACGGTTGTATTTTCTCGATGCTATTTAGTGGTTTCAGGGCCCGTGGTCCTATAAACATACCTACACATTCTATCGTGGCAATGATTGGGTTTTTCGATGCAGATGCAGTGGCTTGTATCCATCCATTGGCGGAATCATTATATTCAATATCCTCGTTATGTGTGTATCTGTGTTCTTGAATGTATATTATGTCTATTTTATGATCTCTCGCCGATGCTCTCAGCTCCGATAGTTGGTCTATTCTATTTAAAGCTTTAACGTTGAATATCGCTATTTCTATTGTGCGTTTGCATTTTAGTAATTTCTTTTTTTAGTTTGATCTCCGTGGCAAATTTTTCGAACACTAAGGCCAGGACACGCCCCTTTTTTACCCTTTTGAAGAGCGATGCGGTTGGGACAGGTGCTTTACATGTGGGTCATGGTAATCTCTCGATGGCCGTTTTTATTCTCATCTATAGAAGCTACGCTTATAGATGAGCAGCATCAGTTCCTCGATCGAACTATTTGATCCTGACCGTTGAATCGTAGGATTCATACGCTCAGGAACTGGTTATGCATGACAGTGAACTGTCAGAGTGTTTATCCGCTCGCCTTTACGTCCACCATGCTGCTTCCCAAGGCTTTCTACAAAAATAATATTCTTTCTTCCTTTTTTCCCCTTCTACCATTATTAAGTTTTAACTTAGGTAAAGTCCACGATTAGTTCCTTTTTAAATTTCATTCGAGTTCTTATTTATTGTTCTTTGTATCCTTATAGGCATTCTATTTTACGCAAAATTAGGTTTTCAATTTCTAATAAAGTCCAATAGTATTAGCTTCTCTTGACCAGGTTAAACTTTTACTTGGAATTGCAGGATTTGTCTTTAAATTTAAAGCTCATATAGTATACAGCAGTGATTTTACAAATAAGAAATACATTCATTCCTGCTATTTAAAATGACAATATAGTAAAAGACAGTATATTACTGACCTTTTTTTGAAATCTTGCCACACTTGGAGTGGATTTGTTAAGTATTTTTGTGGTATGTTTAACACAGTCCTTATCGCATAGGCTTCTTAATATTTCTTCTTTTTTTATAGATGTACGTGTTTCTAGCGCTTGTGGGGGGACAAAGGTCATTCAATTATTTGTTTCACCCTTTTTTTCTCTCTTTTTCTCAAAATATGTCGTCATTAACAAGAAATTCCCAAAATTAAGGTAACCTTACACTAACTTTGGTTTTAAGTTATATAATGCTCGTCTACGCAACCGCAGAACACCCAAAATTTAAAAGATACATAGGGAGAACCAAAATGGCTTTCGGAGAAATCGATCAACGACGTTACAAATTCTGACTATCCGTCGAATTCTTGATGGCATACGAGAAAAAACTTAGAATCAACAATATCATTTGTCTACTTCTCCAAGGCATTTGACTCCATACACAGAGGGGAGATGGAGAAAATACTACTCCCCTATGCCCAACCAAAGAAACCACCGTAACCATGATGATGCTATAAAGGAACAGGAAAGTAAAAGTTTGCTCCCCGGATGGAGACACAGACTACTTCGACATTGTTAGCAGGTGTGCTAAAAGTAGACAAATTAGCCCCATACCTGTTTATCATCTGCCTAGACTACGTGCTTAGAATGTCTATTGATAAAATGAAAGATAACGGTTTCAAGAAGGCAAAGAATGAAGCAGAAGATACCCCGCACATACAATTACGTACGTGGAGTACGCCGATGACATAGCGGTTCTGGAAAATACACCTGCCCAAGCCGATCCCTTTATATAGTCTGGAACAAATAGCTGCTGGCATAGGCCTCCATGTCAACGTACACAAGACGAAATATATGTGCTTTAATGAAAGAGGCGGCATCTCCCCACAAAACGATAGTTCTCTGAAACAAGTAGACAAGTTCACCTACCGAAGAAGCAGTGTTCATCAACCGACTCAGACATCAACGCGCTACTAGCAAAGGCATGGACATCTATCGATAGCTTATGGGTCATATGGAAGTCGGATATGACCGATAAAAAAAACTGCGTTTTTTTTCCAAGCAGCTGTTGTATCGTTATTTCTCTATGGATGCACTACCTGGACGCTAACTAAACGTATGGAGAAAAACCTTGACGACAATTACATAAAAATGCTGCGAGCAATATTGAATAAGTCCTGGAGGCAGTACCCGACAAAGCAGCAGTACGGCAACCTTCCACCCCTCAGGAAAACCATCCAAGTTTGACGAACCAGACACTACAGGAGAAGTAGGGACGAACTCATAAGTGACGTCCTCCTGTGAAACACCCAACGTGTCTACTAACACTGAAGTGTTGTGATACTATGAAACAACATACTCCTGTGAACCCCTTCATATGGACAAGTAAAAGCAGGATGACCAGCTAAAACCTACATTAAACAGCTCTGTGCAGGGACAGGATGTAGCCAAGAAGACCAACCGGTAGCGATGGACGATAGAGAAGGGGGGAGGGAGAGAGTCACGGAGATCTGTGCTGGTAATTCAATATGATGGTGATGATGATTATATTCTGTCTAAAAGATTGTTCTTTTTCATTGAGAAGCGGAAAAGTTTAGGTAAATCATATTTAAAAGTTAAGAACCTAATTAGAAAACCAGAATCTAAAATTCTTATTGTATTTATTTAAAATATTGGCTTTTCTTATGCAGAGAGAGAGAGAGAGAAAGAGAGAGAGAGAGAGAGAGAGAGAGAGCCCTATTGATCTTCTTAGGAGATTGTCTCAACGTGACCAGATGACTTAATTAGGTTCCCATAAAGTTTCAGGTCCTCAAGTATAAGACACAGAAAACAAGCAAATTAAAGGATCAGTGACAGGGAAAATCTATTATCCAGTTTCCGTCAAATGTGTCTTGCCGTTTGCAATGTGTTTTTGTTGATCTTTGTATCATAATGGTGTCGTTGATTGTCTTTTCAAACGATTGCTCTTGGTGCTAAACTGCGTATTAATGACTTGTTAAATCAAGGGGCCTCATTTGAGCCTTTTAGAAAGGAAACACGAAAGAAGAAGAAGAAGAAGAAGAAGAAGAAGAAGAAGAAGAAGAAGAAGAGAGAGAGAGAGAGAGTTTATGAATATGTAATTTAGAAAAAAGAAAAAGAACAGGGACAAGAAAGTAGTTGTCTCAGTTTTGGAAAAAAGAAGAAAAATGCTGGATGAACAAAGGAAAAGATGAAAGGAAAAGCGTGGATAGATAGTAAGAGACTAAGATAGAAAAATATCAAAAGTTAAGACAAAGAGGCAAACAGTATGACAAACACACTCCGCATTATATATATATATATATATATATATATATATATATATATATATATATATATATATGTATATATTGATATGAATAATGCAACAATATAATAACAAAGTAATCAATAATAATTATAGTAATATGATAATAATTAAAGCAATAATGGCTATGATATTAACAGAAATTAGATTAGCTTTAGAGCATAGCAACTCCTTAATAAAAATGATAAAAACATTTTTAAATAGTGAATTATTAAGAGAGTTACAATAGGTTCTAATACTGATAAAAAAAAAACCGGCATTAGATGGAGGCAAATATTGAAATATTACTTAAGCGATACACAAACTAAAGAGAGAATAAAGTTGACTGGCGTTAAAAGATACAAAACCTCCGAAGTAACCTCTTCTAATGAAGGAATAGTCTAGAATTAGAAACATAGGAATTCATGACATCCCTAAATGAGGTATAAATAAAGAAAAGAACAAATAAACAGATGGAATTGTTGTTAATTTTTAAAAAGTCGAAAAGGAAGATACGAGCGAACAAATGGAAGAACACGAGGATAATAAATAGAAATAAAAAATATAAATTGAAATACGAGTTAGATCCAGAATATGAGTATGGCAACAAGCTTTAATCCGGTTCCACTTGATGTTCCACCTGCCTGCTGTCAGAGGTTGATGCTTCGGCATTTCAATTTTATTTTATTTTATTCTATTCTATTTTAAAAATTAAAAATGTTTACGGATATCTCTTTACATTTTGTAAAAAGGCATCTAATGAGGCAAGCCGAATCTGTGACTTGTCGAAATAAACCTATAATGGCATAATGGTTGTCTATTGAATGCACTTTCAAATTATCTTTAGAGGTCACTAAAATGGTTATCGGTCTAACGGGTTTCGATCCCAGCTTGAAACATTCAACAAGTCTAATCACACTGAAGTGTTGTGATACAACGAACGGTTATATCTGTGGATGACACTCGCCTATGAATTTTAAATTTATATAGGTTTTTCTTTCTTTTTTCAGACACACAGAGCCTGTTATCCATATTTGATATTTTTCAACCTCAATTAAAACATGTACTCTCATCTGATAAGACGGAGAGTATTCGACAGCGAAATGAATTTGTAATGACGATTTAAACTAGTTTGAGTTTCCTTTTAATTGCACTGTATACGTTCTGTATGTGAAATTTGTTAAATAAACCTGAATAGAAAATAAATATATAACAATAGCGACACAACGATTACTCCCAGAGCTTTCAATGAAATTCCCCATAGGCGAATAATCCACATCCAAATTCCCCATAGGCGAATAATCCACATCCACTGTCTTCGGACACCGACAAGATATTACTGTTATATATATATATATATATATATATATATATATATATATATATCATGTCGTGCCACCTGCATGGATCTCCCTGACCGTCTCACGCCACCCTTCTCTATCGTTCATCTCTTCCGGTAGGTCTTCAAAGGTACTTCTTGTATCGGCACAGAGCTGTTTTAAGTAGTTTTTAGCTGGTCTTCCTGCCTTTGCTCGTCCATGTGAAGTGGTCCACAGAAGTATGTAACTTAGGAGCTCGTTCTTACTTCTCCAGTAGTGTTCCCGCATGTTTGGTTCGTCTAACTTGGATAGTTTTCGTGATGGGTGGTAAGTGGCCATGCAGCTGCTGCTTTGTGGGGTGCTGCCTCCAGGATTTGTTTGATATTGCTCGCAGCATTCTTGCATAATTGCCGTCAAGCCTTTTGTTCATACATTTAATTAGCGTCCACGTAGTGCATCCATATTGCAGTATCGACGCACTACTTAGAAAAAAACTGCGTTTTATTTTATTCGTCGGGTCTGACTTTGATAGTCTAGTTATGCTCTTTGTTTAGTTGGTATGCATTCTGCTGCTGCTTCTATGTGGGCATTGACGAAATTCTCATATTCGTCATTCGGAGTATATGATTCTGGCTTATCCTGCAGGATATCGAATTTATTTGTTAACGTTAATGCACATTTATCTCTAATATGCCAATTATTTGGCAGGGACCATTCATTGTACACAGTGGTTATTGTTCGGGTCGTATTTGCCTTCGTAGGTTCAGTCGTATCTCTGCCGTAACAATTCGGTGATCGGAGGTCAAACCCTCGAAAGAAACATATACCTTGCAATTAAATACGCAATTATTCCATTTTTCATTTATAAAGACGTAGTCTATCTGTGCTTTACTATTATTTGCCTAGGTGTAGGTCCATACTTTTCCATCCCTTTTCTGAAATTTAGTATTGAGGCGTGTTAATCTATTTTTTAGCGTGAAATCTGTTGGATTTTCCACATTTTTGTATGACGAATGGTGTAAGCTGAATTTGTGGTTTACATTTTAACCAATTCGGACATTCATGTCTCCACCGATGACGAAAACCTTGTGCTTCAGGATGCAACGAATAAGGGATGATAGCTCATTATAGAAGGAGGTGTGGTCAGGTTTTTCACTAACATTGGTTGGGCTATAGTAGGAGATAATCGTTGCACTGGGTTTGTCATTAAAAGTAGCTACCATCATCAACGGTTGTATTTTCTCTATGCTTTTCAGTGGTCCTATAAGCATACCTTCACCTTCTATCATAGTATTGGCACAGTTTTTCCATGCAGATGCAGTGGTTAACGTCCATCCATTGCCAGCATTTTGATATATACAAATGTAATTAAAATAGGGTAAATTTAGTAATAAGTTTGTCAATGAAATGTTTCATTTACAATGCAATACGATTGAGAAACGCTACAACTGCAACTGAAAAAACAGTTAAAATCATCTGAGATGCGATATAACGAATAGGAAGAAAAAATAGTTATTAAAATCATAACTAAGATCATTTATCTCGAAAGTAATTAATGTAATATTGAGAACAACTTAGACCAAAACCAAAATTTAAAATATCTTATCTTAAAATCTATAAGAGTAATCTATATATTTCAATACACATTGATTTGCGTGTTTCTGGACTCATGCTAATATCCGAACGGCCAACATTCAGCTAAATCCTTATTACGCATGAAAAATTTATCTGGGTATCATATATTCTAAAAAATGCTATTCATTCGAGATGAGATATCTAATTTGCAAAATGATTTTAAAATGTAGCTTTTTATAAATAATTGTCAGTGTTATTAATTTGCAATTGTGTTTTATTGCTTTGTAAATAAGCAATTCTTTGTCGTATAATTTTTAAAGAAACCATGAAAAAAGAAATAGACTTCGAAAAATGTGTGACGACATTTATGAAAATATGAACATTAACACTATTACACATCACACACAAGGTCTTTATTTTCATAGAGCAACACCCAGGTGTTTATTGGGTGGAGAGTATTTGTATACAAAATCTAAAATCGAAATATTTCAAGTTCGATTTTTCAGGATATAAAGTAGTAACCCTGCCCTGAAAAATAAATGTCACAGCAAAGTCTAGGTATTAAAGCTTGTATAAAATAAATAGTCATATCGAAAATTCTAAATCTAAAAGTCTTATTAAGATGGTATAATTGTATTATGATAATTACTAAAATTCTTGATCTAAATTTCTCAATACTAATTCAAACCTTAAAATTAGCAACAATAAAATTGAATAAATCTGATGAAAATGCTTAACCAAAAAAGCAGATAAAACAATATACAACTACAGGATAA
Organism: Sepioteuthis lessoniana; assembly: GCA_963585895.1. Classification (NCBI taxonomy): domain Eukaryota; kingdom Metazoa; phylum Mollusca; class Cephalopoda; order Myopsida; family Loliginidae; genus Sepioteuthis; species Sepioteuthis lessoniana. The sequence goes on along the minus strand of OY757916.1, from coordinate 101,679,596 downwards.
ACACAGCAAAACGTCTTTGTTTGTTTGTTTGTTTGTTTGTTTGTTTGTGTGTGTGTGTGTGTGTGTGTGTGTGTGTGTGTGTGTGTGTGTGTGTGTGTGTGTGTGTGTGTGTGTTTTCTATGGAAACTGTCCCGAAAAAATTTCACCGTGAAGCCTCGTATGAAATGAAATTGTTCATGAATATAATCACTAAAATGCTTCATGTAAATTGTTAAATCCGCATACTCTAAACAACAATAATAAAATATAATAAAACTAGCCAACTTGCTTCGACTAAAAAGCAAAGACGAAAAACAGAAGATTAAGCATAGCAAAAATGTATGTGTTGATATGTGTATGTGTGTATTCTCATTCGGAAACATCCGGGGAAAAAATGCACTAAGAAAAGCGCACGTACGAATTGTTAATCACATCGAAAATTTTAAAACTATAAACAAGAAGAAAAACTACTATTAAGATTTATACCTTATAGGCTTCATCTAAGTTCAACAATATTAAATGTTAACTCTAAAAGCATTAACAATAAAATTGAATAAAACTAGCAAATATGACACAAAATCAAAGATAAGATGAACTACAAGTAAAAGTATAATAAACAGCAAAAAGGTACGTATGAATATCCTCTCATAGAGAAATCCTGTATTGAAAAAATAAAAAAAACAGTTACAGGGAACGGCAGGTATTGTGGCTAGTACGAAATAAAAATTGTATAATAACCAATTCTTTAAAAAATTCCAAATCTTAAAGAAACAATATAATGGTGTAATGTTATTAAAAAGATAAATAAAACGCTTCATCTAAGTGCCTCAACATTAAATGAATAAAACCTGAAAGCAACAATAATAAACTTAAAAAAAACAAGCAAAAATGTTTCATATCAAAAATAAAGATAAAATAAAAAATTAGAATAAGCATTGATAAAATGCTTACACACACGTAGCCGCCCCCTCTCTCTGTACGTTCTTCGTGAAAATTCAGTCCAGAAAAAATGTCACAGCAAAGAGCAAGTAATGCTGGTATAAAGAAATGAAATTGGTAATAAAAGAATACCATAAAAATTCTGAACGTAGAAAGAATAATAACAAAATTAGCGAAACGAAAACAAGACAGAAACCAAAAAAAAAAAAAATGGGATAATTCTGTTATAGAAAAATCAACATAGCATAAAGGATTTCTGGGTATATATATATATATATATATATATATATATATATATAAACGAATCCCAAGTAAGAACACACACACACACACAGTGAATAATGTTTACCTACATAATTTTCTTTTTTTACATTCAAATGTAAAATTTGAATTCTAAAATCTTCGCATTATTTGACGATATTCTTGTTTACTTTCGGCGCAGAAAACCTATAATTTTAAGTACAGCTTTATCGAAACAATAAGTTCCGTAGTTTCACTGCTTTTACCCTGATTAGAGATAATCCGATTTAATATGATCATGACCTGATGACTTACTGTGTTAATCCGACGTGATTAATCTTTGTCATTGTAGTTCAACCAGGTCAAACATTTTACAACCAACTACATAAATATGATTATGAACAATAATTGGATTTGTTGAACATCAGGAAATTTGACGGTGCATTTTGCAACAAAAGTAAACCGTACACAGGATGTTTCATAATGGCTGAAATGAAGCATCGGCGTCTTTGTTCTTCTCTGTAGATCTTATTCTTTGTCTATTTTATGATCATTGCTTGGAAATAGTTAACAATTTGATATATTTAAGCGAATATTTCAAAGTCAAGTCTTGGACGATCGAGCAGAAGATCTTTTGTGTAAAGACATATTACGAAATAAAATCTTTCAAGCAGAATACAGAAGGAAGTTCAATGTTTGGCAGTTGACCTATACAGCAGTCAGACAACTAAAGTATATTGTTTATCGGTGCAATTTGATGATTGCGCAATAGATTGTGAATTCATAAGAATATAATGTCTAATGCGTAAGATATGCATTTTTCATTTATGGCTGATGTAATCTAACTTAAAAGAAAGAATTATGTGCACCATGCACAATTGGAGTAGTGATAGTTTAAAGAAACATAATGGTTATTTATTGAGTGTACAAACATTGCCATTATTTCTGTTTATATACAGCAGCAAACTTTAAATAAATGAAGCTCGAAGGGTGTTTTATTGAAGATAGAAACGTAGAGTCTAAGATACAGCATTGTAAATTTAAAAGTATTTAATCATACACATGTATAAAGTTAGACTTCAATATTAAAATGCTTAGAAATCATTATTTAACAAAATTTAAAGCATGAATAATCACATTTTAAAATCCTAGACAATCTTCCATCAAATTTTGTTCCACTGTAGCCCTCTGCATGTCTGGGAGTCAACCTGAATAGCAGGATAATGTCTAACCCAGAATTTAGAGCCAAATATTTTGAGTCATATTGTACGGTAATGAACTGGGATTTCATTTAAATAATATAAAATCTAGACGAGAGTTTCTAGATTCTTCCCATTACATTTATTATATTGGGCTCTGTCATATCTTACCAGCAGGTTCGCCTCATCACTTCGATTGCACCGTGTGCAAAAATAAACCTCTTATGAATCACCAAAAAAAAAAAGTAAATTTGCATGTACAATGACCACAATTCTCTCACCTGTATGCATAAAATAAACCCTGAAGTGTTGACATTTCGTTAAAATGAAACGATTTCATCAAACAATCGCTTCATCATTCTATTTTCTGTTAGGAATTTCCTAATACGCTTATTATTTCTTGGGTGCCAATATATCAAAATAAGTGGAAATGTTCTTGCTATGTTTTGCCAATTTTTGGTGCTTAATACTTTCAATGACAGCCGTAAGATTTGTCAAATTTCTTGATTTCGGTTGATCATTTTTATGTCTAAGATTTCTTCGTGGCATTAATCTGTCTATCCTTTTCAGTCTAAATTATTGTGGCTTTAGTATATTTGTTTGTTTCATAGTTTATTTTAAGCTGGTCTGATACAAAAATTGTATTCTTTACTTTAAGCATATTAGCATTGTGCTCGTCATAATGTCTGTATTTCAATCAAATGCTTTCAATCTATTTGCATACATATAATATACATCTATATTATAGATCAAATATCAATTTTTTATGTGAATCTATAATACATATATACATACATACATACATACATGTGTGTGTGTGTGTGTGTTTAATATATCGAATATTTTTCTCCTCGCGAGTTTTTTACAGCAGTTTTAAATTAGGAATTTTCCCTGAAATCAGAGATTTCCCAGATCTCCAGGACTCTTCTAAACATCCAAGCCAATTTTAGCAGTTCAGTGGTCACCATGGTTTCGAATCTTCCTCTAACTCCAGTCCCCCAGTTTTTTCCCAATCCTTTAGGGGCCATCGTTAATGAAGCAACTACAATTACTATCTCAAACACTTTCATGTACCACAGTCTTCTCTGACCTCAAGCAAGATCCAAATATTATTATTTTTTTTTAATCAATTAGAGATTTTCATCAGCAAATGCTGATGCCATTTCACTGGAATTTGAGTGACAGCAAATTTCCTTAAGACTCGAGGTCTCTTCTCAGTATTTTAGCTGGTTTCAAAATTCTCTAGTTTGGATTGTTTCCACTCGTCCTCATATTCCGTGTCATCTAGTACTTTTACTAATCTTTTGGTGAATGTACGAAAAGCACCAATTATAATTGGTATAAACATCACTTTCATGTTCTACATTTTTTTTCAATTTCCTAAAAGGTCCAGGTACTTATCCTTCTTTTCACTTTCTTTCAACAATTCAGCAAGTTCTGTTTTTTGTTGTTTTTTATTTTGTTGATTATTATAAGGTCTACCCATTGAGCCAAGATTAGGTGATCGATTTGTATCTCAAAATCCAAGATGGATTTCCGCATCTCATTCTCCAGGGCAGATGCTGGGTTGTGAATATACAATATGTTTGTATGGGCAAATTAAAATTTCTTGCATAGTTCCCTGTGGATAACCTTGCCCACCAAATCGTGCATATACTCTGTCTGTGCGAGTTTGCTGCATTAGCTCATTATGTGATTGATCATTTCGTCTCTATCACCACATAACCTTCACCTACTGTTTTGTTACGTCTTATCTATTCTTACTTTGATATGGTTGGTCCTTATAGTGTTATTTTGGGCAGCAAAAAGAAGAAATTTTGTCTATCTCTTAACGTTTCCCTTTCTTAACCACGTCCAAATTTTCTCGTGTTAGATGTCGCTTGTTAGTCGCTTAAACGTCGTGTTGTTTTTTTTTTCCATTTTTGATTTCTGGTTGCTTCCGTTTTGCTGATCCTCGTGTCGTTAGTATTGTTTCTGGTGGCTGTGATCAGATGTGTCTTCCTCTGCGCTTTTCTCTGTTGTCTTCAATGGTTTTATCGATGTGTCAACGCTGTCTTCAATATTGGCAAGTCCTCTTCTTCCCTCATTTTATAACACATATAGTCTGTTAACGTCATCTCTGAGATACAAGGCCTTATGCATGGTGATCGGTTTTCTTGTTCTCTGGTCCATTTCTTTAAGGTCTTCTATAGTCCACTTCAAGAATGGTCACGAGTATCTTACAAGGGGGACAGCCCATACAGTTTTCTTTTTTATAAGGTTCCTGCTATACAGTTTTCTCTCAAGTAGCTTTCTCGTTCTACTGAGATACACTTTAAATTTTCTTTCTTTCATCTCTTGTTGTTTGATGGTGATAGCTTCCAATATTCCCAAGTATTTCCGGAGGTTTCTTCTCCGAGCGTTCTGGTTTTTTCTTTATTCGGTAGTCCAATTTCATATACCATTTTCTGCTTTTCATTTCTTGCATTTTTCTATTCCAAATTCCATTCTTATATCTTGACTGTATATTCTCATAGTTTGTATCAGGATTTCCAATTCTATTTCGCTTTTGGTAAACAGTTTGATGTCGTCCATGTACATTAAATGCTTGATCTTTTTTTGAGATTTACTGAGTTTGTATCCAGCAGAGCATTTCCTAAAAATCTGATTGCAAATAGTAATGGTGAGAGTGCGTCTCCTTGGAATATGCCTCTCTGGAGCTTCTCCTTCGCTAAGCTTTTTTCCTTCTGTGATTTCCATATTATTGTGGTCCTTCCTTTGGTTATCCATTCGGGTATGTGTGCTGTTTGTAGGCATTTATTCATTTCAAGTGCTAGTCTGTCATGAATGAAGGTGAATTTCTTTAACTAGAAACCATGTATTCCATAATGACCTGGCGTTTTCCAGTTTTATTTTTTTTAGTGTCGTTTTGAGAAAATCGATGTGTATTTCCGCTTTCGGTCCTTCTTCGAGTCCTTCTAGTTTTCTTGTGATACTGTGTATTCATTCAGCCTTTTCGTTATGTTTCTTTGGTTGCCATATTTTTGTTCAAAATCGGTCGGTTTTTCTTGCATCCGGTCCTTGGTATGTTTTCGTGTCATTTCCTCCTAGTTGTTGATAAAATTTTCTTTCGTTTTTTTGGAATTATTATTATTATTATTAATATTTATTATTTACTCCTTTAGAGTTTCTCACATCAGTATCGACTGATGGTTTTTCACTTGAGTTTTAGTGACAGCAAGTCTCCTCAAGTCTCCAGGACTCTTCTTAGTATTCTGTCATTTGAATAGTCTCCACTCGTCCGCCAACTAACAAATTATTATTATTATTATTATTATTATTATTATTATTATTATTATTATTCAAATTTAAATACACCTAGCTCTTTGATATCAAGTTTAATCTTATTAAATTCTCAGCACAAACAGGTTCTTTTATAGGCTGGAATTGTATTTAGATTTTTAGATAAGGATTGAATATATTAATCTACTTAAGCCAGGATAATTTAAGGCACTTAAGAAAGCTTTACAACAATTTAATTTTGTAACGATTTAGGGAATAAGGTCCCATTTTTAGAACTCGAAAAATTCCTTTTGTCTTATCTTGAGAAGGGTCATAAAATATTCAAGCGATTTTTAGACGACTGAATATATTGTTTACATTAACTTTTAAAAATTTATGAATGAATGGTTTCCATTGATTAGTTTAAAATTTGTCGCCCTTGTGACGCGGTGTAGAATACACAGACTGTATATTTTGCAGAGGGGTAAGACTCCCGCACCAACTAATTGAATGAAGTATTTTGCATTTGACAATAAACTATATCTGATAATGAAGCTCAGGTTTTAGAGCTTTGGGGAGTGTGGAGTACAACTCCATTACCACTTCTCTCAGGTATATTTATTTCCCAATCTCTCCACACGTATAGGATGACACAAGGTCAATTTTTAACGGAGTTTAACAGGTTTGAATTCAGAGTTTTCCTTCTGCTAAACTGATTATCTAAAAAAGAACCCCAACTACCGAACCCTTAGCTGGAGGGAGAATAATTGATTCATATTTTTCCCAAGGGTATTAACGCTATTACGAAAACTATTCAAGTTAAACGAATCAGACATGCAGGACACTGCTGAAGAAGCAGGGACGAACTCATAAGTGATGTACTCTTATAGACCCCCACACATGGCCGAGCAAAGGCAGGACGACCAGCACGAACATACATTCAGCAACTATGTGAGGATACGGGATGTAGTCCAGAAGATCTGCCGGAGGCGATGAACAATAGGGAAAAGTGGCGAGAGGAGGTCAGGGATATCCGTGCTACCAGCACGACATGATGATGATGATTAGCGCTGTGTGAAATGTTGTCAACCTCGTCCAGGGTTGGAAATCGTATCACCGTGTCCATTTTCTTCGATGATAACTACTACACCACGGACACCTCTAAAATTAATCTCAGGTATAGTCTTACCTAGAGAGGTGTCATCTTTTAGGGTCTCATCTAAGTGTCAAATAGATCTCTTAGAAAATTATTTGTATCAAATAACAATACTTGATGCAAAATATTTTCACACCGTCATATTGTATAAAGAATAGCAACTTTAACCTATTCTTGTTTATGAATTAGACACTTGTAACCACATAACTTTTTACTAAAAAATAATTATCGTTTGGTAGAAATAGTTACTTGAAACTATTTCATTGCGTTTAATACTTGTATTATATAGGAGTACTTGATATCATATTATAGTGAGGAAAATCGCTTAAGAAACAACCAAATAGAAAAATTAAAAAAACAACAACAATATACAATATTCACTAAAGTGTTGACATAAAATAACACTTGACGGGTTGGCATGCCGTCAAAATCAATCAATTCAGATTAACTATCCCTAGTATTTCCGTATAAAAGTACGCAAAAGATAACCCGATGCCGAAATTTTTAAGACTTTATTTTTGGTTTGTTTTAGTTTCGTTTGGCTTTTACAGCACATCAACCATCGTAGGTTATCAATGCCAAATCCATTTTATACATATAAAACTATTTCAAACAATTCAGTTCGGAATAATTTCCCCGTTTAGTTCTATATGACCCATAGATAGGACTCTATCAGGTACTACCACTCCTGACCAGAGTGGGCCCGGGAACGATGGAAATGAAGGGTTACTCCACATTCCCCAAAGTTCCCACATTACTGGAAACTCATCATGAGATTGTTTAGTTCATATTCAGGACACTCGCTTGGCAAAGCTTATTTTACGATGTATAAATCATTTTTAATGACAAAGTTTTTGGTAAACGGGCTAATCTTTAACACGATACCCAATGATACCTGCATTGGAATAGAAAAGTTTAAAGAACTTCCGTTTTGGGTTACTCTTACTGTGTTTTTAACCTGAACAACAAAGAAATAAAGAGATCTCATTTTGTATTCCAGAAACTGGTAGCAAATAACAAATAAAATAAATAGATAAATGATAACAAATATACCAACCAGCTAATCTTACTACCATCAAATGTGACCCATACTAGCAACTCCACCTTTAACCTGCCAGACAACGTATGAGAAACCATACATTTTATAGGCGAGGATTCTCTGATATTTTTTTTTCCTCACTAAGCAAATAAATCAACGTTGAAATGTACACTGGCTTGATTTGAACGTTTTTCACTCACATTAATATATACGGCTTCCTTCCGCGTATTTTGACCTCATACCAAAAACTGTAATATGATCACTTCTCCATCTTAGTCAGGATTTTACTTTTCTTTCATTTAACCATTCAATATGACTAAAAGTGCTTCAAAGATTTTTACAAATAAAAAAACAATTATCTCTTTATATATAAAATATGCAACAACTTTATATATCGGTTGGTCAATTACACAACCCTGTGTTTCAAAAGAATTATGAGAAATTCTGTTAATATAGAAAGACGAGTTATTAGCAGTATGCCTGGCAGTTCTCATGAACATATGAGTGGATGATGCTTTTTGCAATGTGTTTACCCGCACTCACAACAAAGGAATTCCTTTGTTATGACAGTTTCATTCCAATTATAATGTATTAATAGAAGGGCTACAAGGTGTTGCTCGGGTAGATGGACTTATAAATTTTAACATATTTATAAATTCTAATATATAAACTATTCAAGTTAGACGAACCAGACATGCAGGACACTGCTGGAGAAGCAGGGACGAACTCATAAGAGATGTACTCTTATGGACCCCAACACATGGCCGTGCAAAAGCAGGACGACCAGCACGAACATACGTTCAGCAGCTATGTGAGGATACGGGATGTTGTCCTGAAGACCTACCTAGGGCGATGAACGATAGGGAGGAGTGGCGAGAGAGGGTCAGGGATATCCGTGCTACCAGCGCGATATGATGATGATGATGATGATGATGATGATATATATATACTCTTGAACACACGCATATATACACATACTCATATATATGTACATGTATATATATCAACCAGGTCATTGGCCCAATGAGTAGAGTGTTCGCCAATGGTCCTGGAGACAAAAGTTCAATCCCAAGTCCAGTCATACCAAAGTTTTAGTAAATGGTTCTTGATGCCACATTGCTTAACACTTAGCATTATAAGGTACAGATCAAGGATAAAGTGGAGCAATACAGGGAAAGGAGTAACGTCCCTCACTACACCGAGGTGTATTAGCTATTGAAAAGGGAGTTATCAGGTCATCTTCGACCAAGGTCACCAGCTTTACTTACTTATATATATATATATATATATATATATATATATATATATATATATATATATATGGGGTAAAGTCTGGTTTAAAACCGAAAGGTAAGAGAAACGAAGAAACAAGAGGAAAATTAAACTGACTTTTCTTTTCTTTTTTTATTTAATTTTGCTATACTGATAGCAACACCATAATAAAATGTTATTTTGCAAAATTGAAGCCTACACATAACAATATCGAAAAATGGGTCACTTTGAGAATATTTTTTACGGGTATCTTGTATTGATTGAGTTTGTACGTTGCTATTCATGTTATTTTGCTTCATTTAAAAATTAAAAGAAAAACCTCACATAATAAGAACTTTATAACAACACAGACATATTCAAACAAACATGCACACACACACACACACGTGTGCGCGCGCGTGTGTGTGTGTGTATGTGCACGTTTGAGTGTATGTGTGTTTGGGTGTGTAGTAGGATGTGAGTGAAAGAATTTATGGTCCCTGACAATTTTATGTTGAGTTTTGTATATTTAGAATAAGGTTTAATATTTGCTTCACCACAAGTTTAATGTTGAGGTTTGATATAGAGTGTTTAGTTTAGAATCAAAGTAGAATAGGGCATAATATAGGCACATGGATAAAGATAGTGAATGAATAAAGCAGATGAATAAATGAAGGAGTAAAGAATATGCAACGGCGTGGACAAAATGAACATTTAAAACAAGGCGACGAACAAAAACAAATTTATATTCTACAACAATAAAACTTACATTGATACCTAAAAAATATTACTAACTCTACTAACAAAATAATAGTGTGTGTATATGTGTGAGCTCGTGTGTGTGTGTGTGTGTGTGTGTGTGTGTGTGTGTGTGTGTGTGTAACACAACTAAACTATAAAATAATTACAAGTTTAAAATGTCCTTTTTTATGATTAGAAACGGGCAGTTTCTCAGAGACTGGAAAGCGTCTCATAGTCATTGTATATGAATGTCTGCGAGGCCCATCCATGGTGTTGCTTTTCTATCCTGTTGATTCACGCTGAAGGGAGTGTGTTGCTGCTGCGAAGAAATTTGGTCAAAGAGAACAAGGGTGTTTGAAGACGACGTATTTATAGAAAATACGCGTCTTGTAGGTGGCTCCGAAACGCAGGACTTGAATTTACGCACCGACGTAGTTTTAAGCATGTCACGTGGTCCTCCTGGCCAATGGTTTCCCGAGACTGAATATGTGAGCGTCCGCCATCTTTGTGGGAACAAGTGGCATACCGCCCAAAATAATTTATAGGAGTGTAAAGTCCTATAGGTGTATGTGTATATTAAAACAAATTATATTACAAATTTTTTTCTCAAATAAAGAAAGGTGGAAAATATTAGTCTGGTAATGCTAGATAAAACCGAGAAGAAATCAATACCTCGCCTCTTTCTATTGGCCTCAAAGTTAAAGTTTTACTACACTAATGATACACTGCCGCATACACGCACGCACCCAGTATATATATATATATATATATATATATATAATTTTCTCTTTTAAACATGTCTAATTAAATAGGAAAGATATTTCGCGTCTGCCAATTCTATCTTTCTATGAGTCATAAATTCTCCTGCCCCTGATGTGATTGTTATCGTCGTAGGAAATGGACACACTTACACGAGTTCGAATCCTGCATGAGACTGATTGCATTTTACATAGCACTAATACTCTTGGGATAGGTATGAATCCAATTATTCTCCCTCCAGCTATGGGTAAATAGTAGGACAGCCTGGTTTCTTCAGCCTTGGTGAGGCAACTAGTCTAGGAGAATGAAAACTCTGAATTCAAACCTGTTAAACTCCGCTTAAAAAATTGACCTTGTTTCATATCCTGCCCGAGCGGAGTAGGTGGTAAATATGATAAGTTCTCCTTCAAATTATTTTCCTCCAGCTCTTTATATAAAGATATATGATTCATCATTCTGTTTGTCAGTTCAGCATCCGTTCTCTCGAAGATGGTTTCAGTTGGGTTCGAAACCTCATGAGAAAAGAATTTTGTTACTAACAAGATTAATTTTATTTAAAAATCTACGGATCATAATGAGACTTCAATGTCAGTGAGTAACTTTGTCGTAATGTGTTTCTACAAAGATTTTTCAGAAAAAGATGTAATTACGACAAAAACAAAACAAAACAAAAGACAAAAAACAAATACAGTTTACATACAATATGCTTTTAATTTATGATTTTTTAAGGTGAAAGACGATCAACTATCTGCAGTTGTTGGTGACTACTATACATTTGTATTACTTCTGTTGTTTGTTTAATATTTACTGCATAGTCAGGTGTCTTGCGAGATTTAGCGCACATTGTAAGCGAAAGGTACTGGTAAGCAGAAAGATAAAAAACTAAAAAAGACAGCAACGGGAAGTGAAACTTGTTGACAAAGTTTAAAACCTCGTCCGGTAGTCTAGGTGTAACATGATAAGATTGATCTCGTAATCCAGACTTAAAACAGTGACTTACAAGAATACGCCGAAGTAACCAGACTTAATCTAAAATATAAGTGATGGAAAGGCCTGGCTGGATGATGTCACTAAGAAACAGGGCATTTCCGGTTTACATGCTGTTTTCAGTCCTGGGTATTGTTACACATATCCCATCTAACTGTTCTCTTTTCCGGCTGCAGGCTCTTTGTAGTTTGACAAATTATCTATTTGCACCCTTGAAGCATTCGTTAAAAATCTTACACCATTCAGATTATTTTCCGTTCAGGAAGCATGAAAAAGTCACCACAAACTAGACTTGCAAGATATGGAAATTTCTATTAATATCCTATTTACCAATCCCTCCACTCGGGCAGGATATGACACAAGGTCAATTTTTAAGCGGAGTTTAACATGTTCGAATTCAGAGTTTTCCTTCTCCTAGACTTGTTGCCTCTCCAAGGCTGAAGAACCTAGTCTATCCTACTATTTACCCATAGCTGGAGGGAGAATAATTGGATTCATACCTTTCCCAAGGGTATTAGTGCTATGTGAAATGCAATCAGTCTCGTCCAGGATTTGAACTCGAGTAACCATGTCCATTTCTATGACGATAACCATTACACTACGGGCACCTCCAAAATTTTCTATTATTATACAAGTTTCTATTATTATTCAATACAGTGTTTCTCTAAGAACTGCTCCTCCAAATTATTACAACTAACGTTTTAATTTTTATTTTCTTTTTTTAAATAGACATTGACTTTTCAAGGATTTGTCTTGACGTAGATATGACAGTCTAAACTCCATCACCAATTCAAGAATACACATAGTCAATTTATATCAAAAATTAAATAAAAAATATTTGATACATAACGTATATTTTAATGTGCATCTGTTTAAGTTATTAATAAGCTTTATCATTTTACATTTAAAATTAACATAAGATTCAGTTTCAGGGCTTTTTGGTCTCACCTCATGAAGCGAAAACTATTTTGTGCCTTTTTACAAAACACAAAAAGAATGTCAGTCACGAGCAATAATCTGATTCGAATCGTAAACACTCGTCTAAAACGCAATATACATTGCTATTAACCTTTACGATTCCAACGGTATGATTATATATGATTAAGTCTACCTCATAGTTTACATCCAGAGTTGTAACAATTGAGATATATCTCTGGATTGTACTTCAGTTAAGAGTAGCTATGTTGCCATAGAAAAATAATCCTCAAATGTTCACCAGTTGCCGCCAAAGCAAATAAATATTGGTGGAAACTCAGCCGACGAATCAATTGATAAGAAAGTCATACAACTTCCGTTTGTGTGTGTTTTTTTTTTTTTTGGTTGTTGTTTTTTTCGACTGTCGACCATTGCACACAATTACACTTCCTCATTTCCTTGCTGCGGCGATTTTATTAACTGGCTTTTATTTCATATATGTTTCTATTTCTTGTTCTTCCGTTACCGAAACGGATTAAATCGGTATAAATTTCATGTTACATGTTATTTCTACGTTTTATTATGGTTCATATTTTTCTATACGGTTTTCTTTTCTTTCTCATTTTTGTATTCGCTTATTTTTTTTTTTTTTAGAAAGATTAAAATCACACAGCTTAAACGTTTTGGGGGAAACGTTCTTTTCTAAGAGGTCGCTCTTGAATTTAATGAGGTTTTACTCTTTTTTTTTTTCGGTTCTTTGTTTCTTTTTTTTAAATCTTCACGTTGGCTATCCAGACGGAAAATAAAAGCTGAACAATGTGGAACTTGAACATCTTTGAAAAATTCAATTCATACTTCCCTTTCGGAAATTCCTATTCAGCTAAATATTTTTTGGATTAATGTAAGTATGTTTGGGCACAAAAACTGAAGTCATTATCAACGTTTGTCTCACTCTCTAAAATAATACAATAAAAGTGTGGCTTTGCAGGGAGCGTCATGAATTTTATTTGTAGTGGCTTGACTGTCATAGTCTGGACTTCGTTTTGGATGCAAGAGACGGCTGACTTAACGTGAGCACATTGCGAAATAACCAGGAAAGTGATTATCAGTTTACGTTGATGTTCAGTGAGGAAACTATTGCACATCAACGATAGGAAGTAAATATTGCTTCTTCTGAATGGAGGGAAAATCCAAAATGGAAAATACAGAATTTCTTTCCAAGTTCAATAAGATTTTAGTACGTTATTTCTTCAATCCCAGATAATTGTATAGAAGGTGGTGTGAGTTACAAAAAAAAAGGTCAACTAATATCTTTCGAGGAAGGTGCAAGAAACGGTTACACAAGAACTGGTGAACTTTGAAAAGTTTAATTTCGGAGCTTGCAAAACCACCTCACTCCCCCGATGGTTTCTTGTCTACAATTTAACGATTCCTTTATCAACTCAAATAGCACCTCTTCACTTATCACAGAGCTTGTTGGTTGGTTGGTTGATTGTGTTTTATTGTATATCAACCCTTGCAGGTTATTTAATGCCAAATTCTGTCCCCCACACACGCGTGAGCGCGCACACACACACACACACACACACACACACATATATATACGGTGGTGCCTGTGGTGTAATGGTTATCATCGTTGGATATGGACACGGCGACACGAGTTCAAATCCTGCACGAGACTGATTGCATTTCACATAGCACTAATACCCTTGGTATAGGTATGAATCCAATTATTCTCCCTCCATCTATGGGCAAATAGTAGGGCAGACTAGGTTCTTCAGCCTTGATGAGGCAACTAGTCTAGGAGAAGGAAAAGTCTGAATTCAAACCTGTTAAACTCCGCTTAAAAATTAACCTTGTGTCATATCCTGCCTGAGCGGAGGGGTTGGTAAATAGGATATATATATATATATATATATATATATATATATATATATATATATATATATATATATATATGTGTGTGTGTGTGTGTGTGTGTGATTTGCGGACGAATAGCCTGTAGGTAACAGTTTTAAACGAGCCAGAGCTATTTTGTTTGCACATAGTTAAATTGTTTCAAGTAAAGTAAATGATTAAATATTTCTATCTAACCTATACGTGGGACCCCAAGCAACTATTTGGTGGACATGGAAGTAATAGCAACTAGAGTGTACTCCACATTTTTTTACGCTTCAGGACGGGAGTTACAGTACCAGATACACTTTAGGGTCATACCCCCCGAAAGATGGGACCGTAACAGGTACCACCATTCCGGGTCTGAATGAACCTGGGAGTAATAACAATGAATGAATACACCACATTCTTCAAAGCTTCAGTACTAGCTCTTCGCTATCAGATGCATTTAGTATCATACACTTGTTATATTTGACCCATAGATCGAAACCTAACCAGTACTCTCTCTCTCTCATTTAAGAATGGTCCCGGAAGTAAGTTGAAACACTGAAATAAAGTGAGCGATATTTTTCTGTCACCATGTGTCTGACTTTTTTTTCCTCCATTTTCCTGACATTAACTCACCGATATCTCTTCATCTTGCATTTGTCGTCGGCAACTTTCATCTAAACCTAGCAATAAAACGTTTTGAATATATATTTCTACGGTACCACAGTTCACTTACTTCATCTGAATTATTAAGACTAATTTCTGTCCAGGACAATGAAAACCCAGCAACGTAGTCACAATTTAAGGACAGTTGATAACATGCAAGAAGTCTTACTGAATCATGTATATAACCACTAAACGTAACTTAACGCTCAAGAAATATCTTACAATACTACAAAGCTGTGTTAGTTTTACGTCACGGAGCAGTAGAGCTAGATTCGTGCAGATACAGCTTCTGTCTGATTTGTAGACTCTTGATATATTTTCTTTTTCTAACTGCTAACAATCCGTTTATTCGGGTAGGCAGAGGTCGAATTGGCTATAAAACCACGGCATTTAACTTCAATGGGAAATATACTGGTCGTCTAAGTATTTCTTATACGCAACTGTCGTAGAACTTCGTCTATTTCCAGCTTACATCGATATTCACAGTCAATATTTCTCAAAAGCAAACAATAACTCAATGACGTAACTCTTTTGGAATTAACTGACTAAATCACTAGATCGGACGCTGGACGATTTATATTATTATTGTTCGAAATGCGAAACGACGTTCCAAGTTCAACCCACGTACATTATATATATATATATATATATATATATTTGTGTGTTTGTTTATGTTTTATATTATATCAACCATTGAAGGGATTTTAATGCCATATCCATTTTTATACAAATAAACATTTGTATTTCAAATAATTCATTTAACATAAGTACACAGTTTAATTGGCAAAAACATTTCTATTTCAAACTGTTCAGTTTAGTCAAACAGTTTAATTTCAGACTATTCAGTTTAGCATCAATACGCAGCTTAAAGGTCAAAACAGACCCATCGCAATCAACGCAGTTCTATTTGACCCATAGATAGGACCCTATCAGTTGCAACCCTCCAGACCAGAGTGGGCCTGGTATCGATGGCAATGACGTGGTACTTCATATTCCCTTAAGCTTCAGACTTACTGGAACCTCATCTTTAGATTGTTTTGTGTCATACCAAGGACACTCGTTGAGGTTTTCCCCCACTGCAGAGAAGCAGTCGTTGTATTTTACAGTCCCCACCCAGACTGGCTGGATAAATGATTTGAGCGTATTTACAAGAAAACAATAGTATGGATGTATTTAATACATCGTGTGTGTTTCAGTATCGATGAAAAATCAGTTGTGCACATGTCATATGTTGAGTTGAAGACTGCGAGAAGTATTTATTTGATTTTATCTATATATCAGACCATATAAGGTTAATTGTACCTATTAGTTATTGAATCAAATTAATCGTCGTTTCATTTAAACATTTTTGTACAACGTTATGAATAAAGTATTCTTATCTTATACAAATAATTTGTGTACAGTCATAATATATCAAGTATTCCTCTCTAATCCTGTTAATTTTACGGGTTAAAACAATTACTTCTCCTTAATAACTGACGAGGTTCCAGACTTTTTTCATACAGGCATTTAAAATTGAGGTAGACACTTGAAAATTACCTATGTTATTGCTATACATCTCATGACTGACCGATTTTTATGATTTCAGGTTCAAATCCACAGCTACAGCAGCAATTGGAATACACTCTACTAAAGCCTGATTGTCACAGCTGGTGAATTTCAAAAATGCAATCTGACACTTTAGAAGAACGATATGCAATAAAATTCTGTTTTAAACTTGGAAAAAATGCCACAGAAACGTATGGAATGCTTCACACTGCTTTTCGGCCATCTTGCATGAATCGAGCATCTGTTTTTGAGTGGCATAAGAGATTAAAGGAAGGCAAGGAGTCTGTGAGTGATAATGAGAGGTGTGGGAGGAGTAAGGAAGTCAACACACCAGACTTGATTGGCCAAAGGCTTAGGGTTAGGGTTACTATGTTGAGGTTTGAAGGGAGTTCAGGAAGAGATTCCTTGGGAAGAGGCCAGCACTCTTTAAATCGGGTAGGTGGCATTTCCCCCAGGACAATTCACCAGTCAACAACTCCATCCTTGTCACAGACTATTTGACCAAGATAGGCATCAAGACAGTTCCTCAGCCTCCCTATAGTCGAGACCTTGCTCCCTGTGACATTTGGTTATTCCCTAAGCTCAGAGGCTGTCGTTATAAGACAATTGAATAGATGAAAGAGGCTGTGACGAAGGTCATTGACACGCCTACACAAGAGGACTTCCATGGAACCTTCCAGAAGTTGTTGGAACGGTACAAGTGCATTGCAACGGGAGGAGATTACTTTGAAGGGGACTAGAGTTTCATGCGTGTACTATCAATAAAAGTGCCCATACGAAAAATGTCTGGAAACGTATCGTATATATCTCGTATCAATAAAAGTGCCCATATGAAAAACGACTGGAAACATAACGTATGCACATCGTAATAATCGTAATTTGTTGGTATTTTTTTTTAATGTTTTTTGTAATATAACTAATTTGTTTGCAGTTTTTATTTGCTTTCAGTAAACTAACTATTTTGCAGCCAATTTTTAAATGTTGCCAGTAAACTATAGATAAACAATGATAGTTTAAATAATCATTCTTTATGAAAATAATAATCAATTATGTAGGAAGTATTATTATCTAATACGAATAATTTGCAAAATGTTCTAAAGGAATCAAATAACCTTTTCTAACAGTAATGATTGTATTAATTTAACTAATTATTTATTTAATATGTGATTTCAAGTAATAGACCTTAATAGGTTCAAGTAACTAGTTTACTTTCTTCAGAACAGGAGACCCTCTAATAGACACATTGAGAAGTAAGTAGTATTTTGTATTGGGCAGTGAAGCAACGTTCTGGAGAAGTATGTTTATTGCAGGACTAAGTAATTTGTTAGAACGGGATAAATGGCGCCTCTCATGTTGATGTCTACATTTTGGCTACACTGTTTTTGCAAGAAGGGTTTTTGCGCTCATTGTTTTGGTGCTAATTCAGGATGTCAATAATAATTTTGAGTTAAAACGAGAAACAAACAACTGCAACCGACGTGCAGGGAAAAGGAACAAGAGACGGGAGACGAACTGCAGCAACCAACGGCCAGTGCAAAGTAGTAAATGACAGAAAAAGAATAACTGCACCCAAAGAGGAAACTAACAAAGGAGGGTAAAGGAACAATAGAAACCAAAATTTGTAACCTCAGCATAGTTCACTCTAATATTGTCATCTATTACCCTCAAAATGTTATATAACGAATGATATGGATTTTCGGTTCGTTCCAAGGGACCCCGTGTGCTTTGACAAACAGGGATATGGCAGCACATCAGGGCAGTCGGGTACAACAGGTGTGTAACCGGAAAGAGACAACGTGATGATAATCACGCAGTCAGATTTTTACAGAATCTGAGAATCGGAGTCGAGCCAGGGACACTCAGTCGATCAAAGGGCGTCTTTGATGTGTCAGACGACGCGGCTGCAAGTGGATGCAAGCGTTGACACCCCCTGGCTTCCTGAAGGAGTATATGGGAAGAAGTCCTCTCTCTGAGTATATGTCTCTCCATCTATCTCTCAACTAACAACAAACTGTTGGCCCTTTTCGAGAATGAAATGAGAGATATATCTTAATAAAGAAGAATGTTTCGTTCGTTCATTGAATTTCGTCTTTATCTTTGATTATGTTTTCGCTTTTATTCGTATTACGGCTGTACAATGAAAATATTTATTTTCATCAAATATTGTCTTGCTTTAAGGTTTCTAATTTCTTTATATACATTTCCTATTGTTTAAGGTTTTAATTGTCTTTATCCTTATATCAAAGTAGAGCTACATATATAGGATATAGCTTACCAGAAATCGGGACAAAGAAAAGTCTGACGTAATAGCCCTCACCACCAGCGTATGTATCTGCCATTTTCAGAGGCGTAATTGAAAGATAATAAATTGAATTTTATCATTGCTGAAGCAAGTATGAGAACACCTTGAATTTGATACATTTAGTTAATTTGAAAATTTAGTTTGAGGCGGGAAATAACAAATAAATTAAAGGGTGATTCCTTTCACAGAGCCACTTCATGTCGTCATTTTGTGATATTCAGAAGAAGACATGACATCGATAAATAACAGTGAGTGGTTTTTGTGAGGAATGCGTTCGATTTTACATTATGCCGTCGGGATCAAGTGGGATCGATTTTTACTGAGGTACACCACCCCCGACAATATCAAAAACGTTGTTTCGGAATTCAGACATTTTTTTCGAGTATATGGCTTTTTCATAATTTTTCCACGCCAAGGATTAACATAATACCATTGTGATTTTCTTATAATGTATTAAAGATTGATTCTCTTATATTTAGTCATTTGACAAGTTTCCTTTCACAGTAGATAAGAAAACTAACAAGATGAGCTTTGTAAGCATTGGTCTTTATTAAGGAGCTGATTTTTCGTAATTCAACTAAGTTGGGCAGTTACTTTCCAACAATGAAGATAAGAAGTAAAGAAAATACAAGTCAGACTTTTTTGGACAGGTATTAAAAATTCTCGTAGACTTTTGAAAATTCACTGTGTTATTGCTATACATCTTATGAGATGACTGACCAATTTTTATGATTTCAGGTTCTAATCAACAGCTACAGCAGAAATTGGAATACACCATACTAAAGCCTGATAGTCACAGCTGGTGATTTCAAAAATGCAATCTGGACTTTAGAAGAACGATATGCAATAAAATTCTGCTTTAAAGTTGAAAAAAATGCCTGGGAAATGTATGGAATGCTTCAGACTGCTTTTCGACCATCTTGCATGAACCAAGTATCAGTTTTTGAGTAGCATAAGAGATTAAAGGAAGCCAGGGACTCTGTGAGGGATGATGAGAGGTGTGGGATTTGTATGGAAGTCAACACACCAGGCTTGATTGGCCAAAGGGTAAGCCTTAGGGTTACTATGTTGAGTTTTTAAGGGAGTTCAGGAAGAGATTCCTTGGGAAGAGGCCAGCACTCTTCAAATCGGGTCACTGGCATTTCCCCCAGGACAACGCACCAGTCCACAACTCCATCCTTGTCGCAGACGTTTTGACCAATATGGGCATCAAGACAGTTCCTCATCCTCCCTATCGTCCAGAACTTGCTCCCTGTGACTTTTGCTTTTTCCCTTAGCCCAGAGGCTGTCGTTATGAAACAATTGAGTAGATGAAAGAGGCTGTGACGAAGGTCATTGACATGCTCACACAAGGGAACTTCCATGGTGCCTACTAGAAGTTGTTGGAATGGTACAACAAGTGAATTGCAGCGGAAGGAGATTACTTTGAAGGCTACTAGAGTTTCATGTGTGTACTATCAATAAAAGAGCCCATACGAAAAAAAAAGGTTGGAAACTTATTTAATGACCCTCGTATATAGTTATATCATATTCAATCAAGAACAACTATAAATACGTTGAACCCGAAATCATGATGGCGATGATGCTCATATTCCCGCAATTTCTGTCACAAGAAGTCTTGGTGATGACACCAACTGCACAAACTGATTAATCTATGAGGAGACAGTGGCTGCTACAAAACGAACTAAAACCTTGTTATTTTCATCCTTTTCTCTATTCTCGATTAGTGTAATATATTTATATTTCATTTTATTCTGGTTATGTTAATAATAATTTTTTCTAAATTCTAATTGCAGAATTGTCAACCTCTGATGTAAATTAAAATTTTCTTCAATAAGTTGAGTTTTTCAAAAGCGCAATTCGGTGACTGACAAAAAGGGAAAGAAAATAACGAGAGCTATAAATACAAGTGTCGATTAATAACAGGCAATGCTTCATTAAAAATACATAAATAAAATGATAGCACTAATTATACAAATCTGCCAAATCAAGATCACTCGGTATTTTCAAAGCAAATTGAAGAACTTTAACGTAGAAATAGCCAAGTACATTTCCATGTATCTATGAAGGGTGGTTCTAAACAACTTTGATTTTAAACTATATTCTCAAATTAATTTTGAAATTCTATAATTGTGTAATATACTAGCTTAACTTAGCTTAGCAACGGAGTGCCAGGATGAACTTAGATTCAATGCAGTCGCAAGATAACATCAACAAAGTGGTTTCACAGGAACGAAAAAATGTAATTTATTGCCTGAGGATAGAATGGCAGATATTCCCGTTCAGAAAGAAAACCTAAGTATGTAAATTCCAATAACCAACCATAAACAGATAATACGTGGGATTGAAAGACAATATAAGGTCTGTAATTTTGGGCTGAAGGAGAGATTCACTTGAGAGATCCACTGGTCGCTCAAGCGAAGGTGAGGGATCCGCTAGTCTTCATAAATGAAGGGGGAGATCCGCTAGGCACGCAATCAAACCTGTCAGTTCCCCCGTGTGTGTTCTCCGGCCGCCACAGAAGAAAGCTATGTGTGAATTCTCTCTGACTGTATTCCTACTTCACACTAACGTCGCCGTCGAAGAATAAAAATATAAATTGTATTTTTATATATCTACGAATCCTTCGTTGTTTGTTCAGCGGGGAATTATGCGACAATTGTATCAATCAGTAAGTAACGGGAATGTTGCTGAAAGAGTTGGCATTTGAATGCACTGGTAACAGTTGTAATATTTTCTAAGAAATCAATAGTGATGGGTGCTTTCATGTCCCTGATCCCATTGTGCCCGAACCTTTTTTTTTATCGGGGATTATGTGTGTTTTCTCTCCATGGATTCTCTTTTTGACTCGATCCCATATTTAGACCATTTAAAAATGTTTCTTTAGAAAAAAACGTACTTCTCCCTACGTATTGTGCAAACGCAGTTTCTTCCAGGCAGCGGCCGTGTCGATACTGCTGTATGGATGCACTACTTGGACGCTAAATAAACGGCTGGAGATGAAGCTAGACGGCAATTACATAAGAAAGCTGCCAACAATATTGAACAAGTCCTGGCGGCAACACCCCATAAGGCACCAACTATACGGCCACTTGCCTCCCATCATGAAAACTATCCAAGTTAGATGAACCAGGCATGCAGGACACTGCTGGAGAAGCAGGGACGAGCTCATAAGTGATGTACTTCTACGGACATCTACATATGGCCGGGCAAAAGCAGGACGACCAGCTCGAACATACATTCAGCAGCTATGTGAGGATACGGGATGTATCCCTGAAGACCTGCCAGAGGCGATAAACGATAGGGAGAAATGGCGACAGAGGGTCAGGGATATCCGTGCTAGCGGCAAGACATGATGATGATGATGATTCCAAAAATTGTTTTTTCTAAAAAAAGATACCATTATTTATTGCGCGGCCCCTGTACAAATCATATATATATATATATATATATATATATATATATATATATATATATATCGCCCTGTTGGCAGGGCTTAATGGAAGACTCCCCCCGCCTGAAAGTGGTGTCTTTGGTATGACATTAAACTGTATCTGATTGTGAAGCTACAGTTCTGGAGTGTGGAGTTCGATTTCTTTGCTATAGTTTTGTAGTCTACTTTACTCAACTGTGTTACATCTACGGGTCAAAAATTAATGTTTAAAGATAATTACTGTTCGATAGGACCGTGTGGCAAAAATATTCTCTATAAAACAACAGCACAAAAATGTAAATATAAACATTCAATATAATGCAAGACAGTATGACATGCCATAAAAATAAATCTTATATATATGCCGGTGGTGTAATTGTTATTGTCGTAGGAAATAGACACGGCGACACGAGTTCAAATCCTGGACGAGACTGAATGCATTTTACATAGCACTAATACACTTGGGAAAGGTATGAATCCAATTATTCTCCCTCCAGCTATGACTAAATAGTAGGACAGACTAGGTTCTTCAGCCTTGATGAGGCAACTAGTCTAGGAGAAGGAAAACTCTGAATTCAAACCTGTTAAACTCCGCTTAAAAATTGACCTAGTGTCAATTTTTATGCGGAGTTTTACCATCACTTTTTAAGCGGAGTTTGACCAACCCAATCCTACCCAAGCGGAGGGGTTTGGTGTATATATATATATATATATGTGTGTGTGTGTGTGTGTTTTCAAATTAATGCCTTTCTTCGCAATTCTTTTCGAATGACATTGGAATTATCAGAGCATTAAAATAAAATTTTCATACATTTAGATTTCTTCAGCTAATTTAATTTTCTTCCTTGTTAAGAAAATGATATCGCATCTTCTAATGCTATTATTCCCTCACGATTCTCCAGAAAAAAGACATGAGAATCAGTGTGAACCAATTTTGAAAACGTACATTGAATAACAATGCCACGAATCATTAAATTAGCAGCAAAGTCCTCTTCCTCTTACGCGTAATCCACGCGCTGGAAACAGCTTCCGTGGAACAATAATTATCTCTCGATTAAGTTGTCATACAGAAGAGCTTCATTTAGATAACGGGACCCCACAGAGGAGGCAATTTATTCAGCAAATGCTGGGACGCATAACGAGTCACTGTGAATCATAATTGATAAATGCACTGGCCATCGTCACAAACCGTTATTTAATTTCACGTTGTGAGGATAAACTTGAAAACAGTGAGTGACCAGACTAAGGAGATTATAGAAAAATGTTCACGCTAAAATTATGAGATATAGTAAAAAATCTTTTAGCTTATTTCGAAGAAATATATTTATGTATTGACATAAATTATTATAAACCTGTCATACGTTTGCTTCGAAAACTTTTCAAGAAATTTAAGTTTGACCAAACGAACAAATGGTATATGCTAAACCAAGAACCCGTTCTGGAGAATGAAACGGTCATAATCTTCTAGGATTTTGAGTTACAAACAGATCACCTATGCTCGATCAGACAACCAGAACTAGTAATAGTTGAAAAAAAAAAAAAAAAAAAAAAAACAACAACAAAAAAACAAAACAAAAAACAAAAACAAAGACATATACAAAAAACAGGAGAGAACCTGCCAAATAATGGACTTTTCCATCCCGGTTGACCACATAATAAACTTAAAAGAAAGCGTAAAGAGAGATAGATATCTAGACCTTCTTAGAGAACTAAAAACTATGGAACATGAAGGTGACGGTGATACCAAATGTAACTGGTGCACCTGGAACAATATTCAAAGGATTCTTAAGATTGACCAAAATACTGAGAATAGTCCTGAATACTTTAAGGGACTTGCTCTCACACAACTCAAATAAGAAACCATCAGCTAACGCTCGTCTGAAAAATTCTCAAAAGACTAAAACAATTATAATAATAATAAGGAAACCAAACTAAGCATGCTTGGATGGGAAATATCATCCCCTGGGAATTGTACAAAACATTAGAATTTAGTATTGACAAAAGTATAAGTAAAATTAAAATATTTCCTATAAAATGAAACCGATAAAAATCTCTGGGACATTGAGATATAGACTGCTCGTGTGGCATTTTTACGTAGGCTTAGTCGTATTTTTGCCGTGACTAATCGGTGATCGGAGGACACACCCTCAAAAGAGGAGTATGCCTCGCAGTTGATTGCACTATTTTTCCATTTCTTGTTTATAAGGACGTAGTCTATTTGTGCTTTACTATTGTTCGCGCACGGGTATGTCCATAGTTTTCCCTCCCTTTTTTGGTAGTTTGTATTAAGGCATGTTAATCTATTTTCTATCACGAAATCTGTTAGATGTTGCCCATTACTATTTGACGTGTTGTGTAGGCTGTATTTGTTGTTTCCGTTTTTCCCTATTTGGGCATTCATGTCTCCGCCAATGACTAACATGTTGTGTTTCGGAATGCTACGCACTAATGAGGATAGCTCATCGTAGAAGGCGACTAGTTCAGTTTCTTCACTAAAATTGGTAGGGCTGTAGCAGGAGATGATTGTTGCTCTGGGGTTGCCATTAAACGTAGCTGCCAACATCCTAGATTGTATTTTCTCAATGCTATTAAGTGTTTTTAATGCTCTTGGTCCTATCAGCATTCCTACCCTTCCTACTGTGGCATTGACAGTTTTTCCATGCCGATACAGAGGCTAGCGTCCATCCATTTCCAGTTTCGTGATATTTGATATCTTCGGTGTGCGTGTATCAGTGTTCTTGTATGCATATTATGTCTATCTTATGTTCTACGGCCGATGCTGTTAGCTCTGGTAGTTGTCCTATTCTATTTAAGGTTCTAACGTTAAATGTCGCTATTTGTATTGTTTGTTTGCATTTTAGTAGTTTTTGTTGTTTGAGCTCTGTAGCTGATTTTTCGAACACTGAGGCCAGGGCTCCAAGCTCAGCAGGACACGCCCCCTTTTTTTACCCGCGCGAAGAGCGATGCGGTTTATGTACGTGGTTTGATTGTGGGTCATGGTTATCTTTCGATGGCTGTTTTTATTCTCTTCAATAGAAGTCATTCTTATAGATGAACAGCAGTAGTTCCCCGATCGAACTAACGATCCTGAGTACTAAGTTTAAAAACTCACGTCCAGGACGAGTTTAGGTATTGAGTTTGGCCGTCAATGGGTTTATTCAAATACATTTACGTCCATCATGCTGCTTCCCATGTGTACGTAAAAAAAAAAGGGAGGGTACTTTAATTTCCCTTGAGTTTTAACTTAATTAAAGTCCAGGACCAAGGTACATTAGTCAGAGTTTTCGGTATATTTTCACCTATCTTCTGATACTGGTACTGAAAAGTGTTTAATTTATTTATTTTTTGCGGCATTGTGACTTTTGCCTAGGATTTTTAGTTTTTCTTCTAAACCACCGTTGAGTGGTGGGGGGCTCTAAGAATTTTATAGCTTTTACAAATTTAGATATTTCGTCATTATAATTTTTTTTTTGTTCTGGTGTGGTGGCATTGGGAGTTTTAGGCTTTTTAGTTTTTCTTCTAAGCTACTGTTGGGGAGGGGGCTATAAGAATTTTAAACTTTTAGAAAAGATTAAAAAACTTTTTGCCGTGTTCGCTGACAATTTGGACAGAGTCTTATATTCAATTTGGGTTCATAGTAAGGGTGTCTTTATATTTAAAACAGATTTTAAGTAATATTTTACAAAGAATAAAACAGCATATAATTTTGTAAAATTTTCTGCATTTTATATTAGTAGGACTTAAAGACATACTAACCAATATTGAAGCTATTTTCTGCTGGCATAAGCGATTTTTAATCCATCCTGTTCTGCTTTATTTCTGTGTAGAATACACAGAAGGCACAAGGCCTTGACGTTTTGGGGGAGAGGAAGGGAGCGGTCATACTGTTCTATATATTCTAAGGAGACCTAGCTAGCCACATTCGCCGACCCATTCAACAATACAATATATAGCCATTCATCCATCGCAGCAATCACCAAAATACCACATTTGCTCTATGAAGAAGTCCTACTTAAAATCCCGAGATTAATGAATGATTTTATTTACAAGTATGATTTATTTACAATGAATGTGATGGTAATGGGAGAAAAACCCCGAAATATATACAGAAACAAAGGAAAAATCCCCCGTTTGGTTACCCTCCCATCCCCCCGTCTATAAAATTGGAGGCCGATTGTTTTCCGGGGCGAAAGAACCGAAAACAAGCCGGATCTACCCTAGGTTATCCATCCTGTTCTGCCTTATCGTTTATTTACCAATGAATTTAAATATAGTTTGGAGACGGTCTACTATTTTAGAAGAGGGAAGCTAGGTATTTCGTCATTTTTTTAGTTTTTCTTCTAAACTACTGTTGGGGAGGGGGCTATAAGAATTTTAAACTTTTAGAAATGATTCAAAAACTTTTTGCCATGTTCACTGACAATTTGGACAGAGTCATATATTTGGACCTTATAAGAGAGTTAAAAAAAGTGATGGAATATGAGGGTGGCAGTAATACCAGTCATAGTCAGAACCCTCGGAATAATCCCCAAGAACATAGGAAAGAGAATAGAAGAAAAAATTTTAAGAAAACCTGAGACAGTGCAGACCACCACACTATTGAGGTTAGCAAAATCACTTACAATAATCCTGGAGAGATAGGAGACTTACTATCACTTGGACTTCAGTGAAAATCACAGCTAGTTGGAGAAAATCACTAATTGTTGTTGGGGGGTTGTCCTCGTGGTGTAATGTTCAAAGCGCTGGACTGCAGAATCTTAGTACGTGAGTTCTAAATCCAGTAGCGCTATTACGTTCACTTCCAGACAAATACACATGGGAAAGGTATGACCCCCACCTCGTCCTCCATTATATGGGTTTAATATTACCACTACTGCCTTCTGAAAGGATGGATTTGGCGTCAAATAAACGGAGAAGATTGATATGCATTAACTAACAAACAAAGCAATTATTGTTGATAGGATTGATACAGGGACTGGAAGACTTAGAAATTAGAGGACAAATTGAGACAAATCTGACTACAGCATTATCATTTAGCCAGAATACAGAGAAGATTCCTGAAAACTTGCGCGGACTTGCTCTCACTCAAACTCCAGTGAAAAGCCATCAGCTAAAGTAGGTGTGAAAAACTCACAAAAGAGAGAAAAAAAAAAGTAATAGAATCTTCCTTGGTGACTAATTTTCTCCTCGTACCTTTCACTAGACAACTTAAAATACAGCCTGTAGATATGAAAATACTTCTAAAAATATTAGTATGATTGATACGATTCGCCTAATTGATTCCTGAATATTCATTGATCAAATCCCTAGGGCTTAGTGGCTACCGTCCTGAACTGTGATATCGTAGAAGTAAATATTTATACGTTTTATTGAGTTCAGTCTTTAATTTCCGTGTTTATATCTAGAGTGATCTTTTTAGACTTAACTAGTGAGCTTTTCCTAAACGTGACTTTGCACATTTATCTAAACCAAATTGTATCCCTATGTCGTCACTAAGTCTTTTTCAGTGTTTAGAAGACCTAAATAGTCACTATTTTTTTCATATAACTTTAAATCATTCATATTGAATTGTTGATTAATTTCTGTCTCGGAGGTTTAAATCAATAAACGATGTTTTAATTTCTATGGGGAGTAGTATATAAAAAAAAAGAAGAAAAAGCATATATCCTTGAAAGATTATTATTATTATTTTACTCATATGAGGGTTTTTTTTTACACCAGCGTTGGCTAATGGTTTTTCACTGGAGTCTAAATGAGGGCAAGTGTCTTGAAATCTCCAGGGCTCTTAGTTTTCTGGCTGATCTCAACAATGCTATAGTTTGGATAGTCTCGTCCTCTTATTCTCAAGTTCTCCAGTCCCTGTATCAATTTTTTGGTGACTGTACAGAGCACAATAATTACAATTAGTTTCATCGTCACTTTCATATTCCATATTTTTTCATTTCTCAAGCAAGGTCTAGGTACTTGTTTCTCTTTTCATTTTCCTTCAGTTTTACCCTGTGATCAGCTTGAACGGCAAAGTCCACTGTTTGTCAGGTACCTTTTTTTGGTTAACTATTACTTGGTCTGGTCATCAGGCAGAGATTACATAATCCATTTGTATAATAAAATCCCACCCCAAATTGTTGGTCTTATTTTCTAGAACGTATTGTGGGTTATTTGTCTAGATTTCTGAGACGAAACTTGATGATTTTTATCATTAAGGGTTTTCGGACTATTGTCTTCATCTTTATTGTAATTTCTTCAACGTTTCGGCCGATATGTCCCTTGGCCTTCTTCAGGTGTTTGTCGAACTCGGGAACTTTCACGGAACTTCGAACTAAGTACTTTATTGAATCCCAGGGGTTCGCCTATTCTGATAGCCATAACCAGGTATAAGTGTTAAGTATTCCTGTATTGTTACTTGCCTGCAGTCAGGATTGGACCCCCGTGGATTCAATATATATATATATATATATATATATATATATATATATATATATATATATATATATATATAATGTTTTTGGTACAGGAGTAATTATATAGGCAAACTGATAGTGGAATCATATGTATTTGGGAGAATAAATTATTTAAAAAATAAAAGGATGTTAGGGCCCTTTCGTCTTGTACTCTTTAAACAATCACACCGGATTTGCCGATAAAGTTGCCTCCTCTGTGTCTCGTTGTCTTTATGCTATTAAAGTTAGATCTATTTTCACAACTAAGGCGGCCCTTAACTCCATACATAAGGATCTACTTCCTATCTTCAATCAAAGTATACTAATCTATAAGTTTAAATCTTGGTGTAATTCATTTGGAAGTTCGAGTAAGACAGCATGTACCCCGAGGTATTCTAAACAGTGACCGATTAACATCCGGGTACTCACAGGCTCTTGACACGGCTATCGGCGAACATCGTCTAATGATAAATAGTTGCAGGACCAACCACCAATATAAGTGGTTTTCTGTTCTGCATAGAACTAGAAGTAAAATCCATCTTAACATGTTTATAGGCGATCTACCTTTTTTTAGATCTCCCCTCTCTATGTAGACAGGGATCCAGTCATAATTTACATATTTTGGGAGACATTTTAAACATTGACGTGACATAAAGTCCCCCCAACCCTTTTTTTTTGTTTGTCACATTTTTCCCAGTTTAAACTGCGCGTTTTTAATCGTTTCTCCGGTATGATCGTTTGAAGAATACCGGACGAAAGGGTTCTAACATCCTTTTATTTTAAAATAATTTGTTCTCCCATATACATATGGTTCCACTATCAGCTTGACTATATATATATATATATATATATATATATATAGAGAGAGAGAGAGAGAGAGAGGGAGAGAGAGAGAGGAGAGGAGATACAATGATAGAAAATACTGGCTTATTCTTCGAAAACGTTTCGGTTATTTTTAATCAATGAAATACAAACTATGGACAGATCTTAGACAAAAATTAACTTTATTTAATAACCGAACCGCCTGGCTTCATTGAACATACTAAAATTGGTTGAAATAATTTATTTTAATCAATCATCTGCATTCATTCAAAATAATGTACAGGAACCAAAAATCAGAATCACTGAATTTCGATGAAAATATTTTAAAATTACCAACGTGAAAGAATCTGTTATCGAAAGAATCTGTTAAGAAGCAATCAGATACGTCATGATTATTATTAGAAGTTATTTCTTCTGGTTCATATTTTTGCTTGGGTGATTTTATTTATATATATATATATATATATATATATATATATATATATATATGAAATAATGAATGCATAAAGTATTTTATTTCATCTGAGTTCTTTTTAATTGGACTTTTTATTTTACATATCTACGACAGTTTCAGAGCATTGAAAATATTTCATAAAATAAATGTTACATTTTCCTTCTCAATATCCATCTATCTATCTATCTATGTGTGTGTGTGTCTGTATCTGTGTGTCTGTGTATGTGTGCGTGTGTCTGTGTGCGTGCGTGTGCGTCTTCAAATTAAGATGGTATTTGTTAGTGGTAGAGTTTTGTATTTTCTTGAGGTAGGTTTAAAAATTGTGATACATTGATTTTTATCCTAATTTCTACTTTCTTGGAAGATTATTTCAAAAAAATCTTCTTCTTATGCCATATATATATATATATATATATATATATATATATATATATATATATATAAGAGATAAAATGTTATACTGTATCCTCCATAAGAAAAATCAAGAAGAAAAATCTGGTGACAATATTTTTGAATTGAATATTTTATCGAATTTGACAGCTTCAAAATTTCTTTTTTAGTAACTATATCCGCTTATTCGTTTATAGATCAGAAACTCATGAGGTCGAAAAAAATAATTAAATTTTCATCCTCTCTAACATGATTTGATAGAAATTCCTAACAACAAAAACATATTCCGGAAATATGAGTGAAGTGTGTGAGAGACTGTGACAAAAACCTTCGACTGTAAATCCATGATACACAACAGGAGAAATTGTTTGGAATCTTGTCAAAGGCGCGTGCACACACACACACACACACACACACACACACACACACACACACACACACACGCACACACACACAAATATATATATATATTTTATATATATATATATATATATATATATATATATATATATATATATATATATATATATACAATAATGTTAGTAGGAAACTGAAATATGTATGCGTGTGTGTCTCTGTGAGTCTCATTGTGTGTGTCAGTGTCTTATTTATTTATTTAATAAATCGGAATGAAAAATAGAAAATGTCTGGACGTGATTCATATGATAAACTCGGATTCAAATTGTGCTAAACAAGAATGAAAACAAAGAAGAGAGGAGACGGTTTAAATTTAGAAATGTACTAAGGCTTGACTTTTTATTAGATAAGAAGAAGGTAAGGGTTCTGTACTAAATGCATTGACAATCAATCACTCATTTTGCAGAATATTGTTAACTTTATCTATGTCAATTTTCTGCCTCAGTCTCCTTTCTTTTTTAGCAGACATCCTTATCATCTGCGTTCCGAACTATTGGCCATTTCCGACTCAATCAGACATTTATAACTATCCATATATTCCTCCAGTACATGATAATTTCATTTGACACCAGGCCTTCATTATAGTTATTCCCATCCTGGTAACAGCTAGATTACATAAATCCAGCAGTGATAAGTTCGCACCCGTACTTACATGTAGGATAGTAGAATTGAAATACGCATTTAATCATCTCTTCCACAAAAAGGAAAGGACACAGGGTCAATTTTTTAGAGTCTGTACAGGTTATTTGAAGTTTTCTTTCTTCTAGACGGCTAACATTACCGAAGCAAAAGAACCCAATCTTCTCTATTACTTACGGATAGCTGGTGGGGAGAATTGATAAATTCACATATTTCCCAAAGGGATTGGAGTGAAATAAAACACAAACAGCTTTGCCATAGTTTTGAACTCGCGTCACCGAATCCATTTCTTACAAACGTAACCGTTACTTACAGATCGAAGTAGGTCCTATAAGAATCTAATCCCCATTTTCCTAATGCAGCAAAGTTTCATAAATTCTGCATAGAGGTCTTTATTGGAAAAGGACTATCTAGCTAAAATGAGTGAAGCTTAGTCTGACACATGACAGTAAAGGCGGAGATATAAAGGAGGATAGACGTCTTTTCATTAATAATTATCGGAAAACAATTTATCTTATATTGTTCAAACAGATTGCAATGATGCCCTTTCGACAGAGCTTAGAATATGCACCTTCTTAAAAAATGGGTACTTTCTGACCAGAAGTTGTTATATATGTTTGGATTTTTTATATGTATCAAATAGGTGTTTAAAATGTATTTTTATTTAGTAGGATCTGGTTTAAAATAAAAGATTAAATTTACAAAAATCTTTACAAAAATGTGAATATGAACGCATAATCAACATGATTCCATATCCTCTGTAAATTAAGTAAAACTACACGGTATGATATGCCGTTAAATCAACCAATCAATGAAAACTATAAATAAATATGGCTGACGAAATTCAGAGTGACTTCAACTGCAATAGCTTAAGAAATGTTTCCATCGGCTTCACACAATGGCTCTCTCTCTCTCTCTCTCTCTCTCTGTATGTCTCTCTCTTTATATATATATATATATATATATATATATATATATATATATATATATATATATATATATATAATCCAACGCCGAGTCAGCAGATGGTGAGAACGATTCTTTCTTTCTACAATATCCATGTTATTCAAAAACCGAGGGAGCTCAACGTAGAATAATGAAAGGTTAAAGTGCAGAGTAAATAATTCAATATAAAAGAAAAAGCTTTTTCTGAAGATGCAGAAAAATGTAGGTTCTGCAGAAATAAATATTATTACAAAAGAACATGAGTAATTTTTAAAGATTTTTCTTTTATATATATATATATATATATATATATATATATATATATATAGTGTTGAGTTATTGATAATTTCTGTTTCCGTAAAATATAATGTATTACATGATGATATAACAATGCATTTTTTTCAATCAATACTATATTCATCGTTTTTTTTAATCGCCTCTTCTCCAATCGCATGTTGATTCCTCCCAAGTAAAGTCTCGCAGGTTTCGAGCTCAAGAAGTTTTCCTTAAACCTTTTCACCAAATCTTATTGAGAAAATGTTTTATCAATCAGAGCATTTTGTAGTGGACGAAAAATGATGCAAATCTCTTGGTACAACGCCTTCGAAATACGGTTGATGGGCTAAAACAAACAAGCCAAAATCCTATATTTTTCCTGTGTGATTCTTGTTAAATGTCACTTTGTGGTATCAAAGAGAAGTATATTTCTTCTATTGATGAGTGCATTTTTTTTTCTTAGAAAATATTCATGTACACGTTGCGAATATTAAAAGTATAAGTCTGCATTTAGTGTCTAAGTGGTGTTTAAAAACTCAGAATGAATCATATCACAGTGATCACATCATACACACAGCATAGCATGTCTTGCAAGATTCTCAGCCTTTGGAGTAGGCTACGGAGATCCATCCAAGCCAATCCACTGCCTTTTGCGTTGAACATTATCAAAATACCGACTTTTCGTCATCTGTAATGATATTCTTGAAAAACGGGTCAATTATTCTCCCTTGAGAGAATATTTTTCACTTTGGATAAGGGATCTTTCTCATTCTTCTAACTTAAAGTATGAATGGTGGATTGGGATGTGTTAAAGTCAAGTGCTAATTTTCCAGTATTAAAATGCGGATTTCTTGCAAAACGTTTTGTACGAACTATGATGCACGCTCAAGTCGATATTTATCTCTTAATAATATATCGTCAGAAGGAAACTTTGGAAGCCATTTTCTGATTTGGTGGTCAGTAATGATTATTTGGCTATAAACACAGCACATTTTCTTAGATGTTTCTGTCACGTTTTTAATGTTCTTACCAACCACAGTAAACGTCGAATATGCACTTTCACTTCCTCTATTTTGAGAGTGTGAGTTTATAGATTAAATTATGATGCACACTTTTACTACTGAAATAAGAAAGAACGGTGGAAGCAGTCTTTTATCAGATAATTTTCGGTTGCGTTTAAAACACAGGAAGTTTGAAATGTGTACTAACAACTCTTTAAAAAAACGGTCGTTATATCTAACTCAACTATTCATATATATATATATATATATATATATATATATATATATATATATATATATATATATATATTGTCATCCAAAGACAGACCGTTTCTTACCGCATCAGCGTAAGCAAAGGAATTTTACGCATATATTCTGATTTTCTTTTGTTTAATTATGCGTTTAACGGCTACAGGAGTGCTCAATTCACGAGAAGAGCTTAGCAACTGGTAATTCCTGCCGAGAGAGCACAATCCTCAGGATCGGGAACATATATATATATATATATATATATATTCATCCGCAGACAGACTGTTTCGTTGTATCACAACTCATCAGTGTGTCTAGACCCGTAAGATCCTTTAACCTGGGATCGAAACCCGACTGACTTTTTGCCAGTCGGATATCTTACCGCTTACCATCATCAGCCTCAGCCTAAGCAAAGGAATTTTACACGTATGCATTATTTTTTCTTTGTTTACATATACGCTTAACGGTAACTGGAGTGCTTAATTCATTAGAAGAGCATTGCTTTACTGGAGTGGCAACCGGTAATTCCTCACGAGAGTGCTCAATCCCCAGAGAGGGGAGCATATACTCAATATGCAATTGAAAGGCTATTGTCTAAATTTCATAAAAATAAAAATAATACTCATATCTCACTTTATCAGATATTGAGACAAAGATTACATGAAATATTTTGAGATACTACTCATTGTCCTAGTGGGTAGAGTGTTTGCCAATGGCCCGAAGACTGAAGTTCAATCCCAGCTCGAGTCATACCAAAGACTTAAAAAATGGTACTTGATATTTCCTTGCTTAACACTCAACATTATAAGGTATGGATCAATGGTAAAGTGGAGCAATCCTGGGGAAGGTGTAGCGCCCTCCCCAACACCTCGGAAAAGGAAACCTTCGGGTCACCCTTGACTACAGTTGCCAACTTTACTTACTTACATTCAAATAACTCGCCATTGATTTTAACCATGGCCTCCAGATTACTTCGGAATCTCCTGCAAACCTTTGAAACGGTCTCCTTCCTTACATTGGTAAATGCCGCCGTCATCCCTGCCTTCAGTTCATATTTGGTGTTGCACGTTTGATTTTCTCTCACTCAACCACGCCTAGCAAAGTTATCAAAGAGATTGCAATCTAGGGAGTCTGGCAGCCAAGTGCTTTGGTTGATTTGATCTTTACATTTTTGACACTGGGTTCTCCTGCTTGTATGGCAGGGAGTAGAGTCCGGATGCTAGACGTAGAGTTTCACAGTAGTCATCTTCTCGATCCAAATCATATACTAACAACACAAGCGGAGGGATCAATGGAGACATAACTTCAAATGGGATAATTTACTAAGCTTTTTGCTTAGATGTGGCACAAGGCCATATGAAAGGTACTCGAACTCACTCGTTTAGGTTTACTAGTTGACCTTGCTAACCATTACACCACCAGAGGCGCCCATAACTTCAAATAGGGAGATGAATGGAGACATAACTTCAAAATCGCTAATGACTAGGTTCTAGAGCCTTGGTGAGGCAAGTAGTCTAGGAGAAGGAAAACTCTGAATTCAGACCGGTTAAACTTCGCTTAAAAAATTGACTTGTGTCATATCCTGCCCGAGTGGAGGGGTTGGTAAATATGAGTTCACATCTTGCATTTTCTTCAAGCGTTTCGTTAAAGACTTGATTGTGTAGCTTTGCAATAATACTGACAAGGCAACAACTAGGAAGAATTACTGTTTTATATCATCAGAAAAGATATCAATATGGTCGATAACCTTTCTGTTGCAGCCAATGCTCTTCCTATGGGTATGTTGACATCACTTTCAGAAAATGTGGTACTGGAAACGGTCTACAAATTTTAGAGACTTGCCATTTCATGCAGAGTTAGCACCATCTTGTTTAAAACACGTGACCTCTTTTTATCTGAGTATACGAAGAGGTCAAAGCCTCCTTGCTAATATTATAATAAATAATCTTAATGCTTCATATTGATTTTCTCACAACATATATATCTTTTATATACTCAAATCTTTATACATACACAGAGACAGACGGACAAACACACACACACACACACACACACACACACACACACACACACACACACACACACACACACATGCAACATAGTGATGACAATTACAAAGAAAATAGCCAATGTAGTTTTTCCTAATGGTAAAAGAAATCATTCTGAAGTATCTTGTATTCACTTTTGTTTGTGTGCATCTGTCCTTGTGTGTATGTTTGCGTACGTTTGTGTACAGGGTGCCATCGCTGAGAGAGAGAGTGATTCACCGTTTTTTAGATAGCTTTCTATCACAACGAACGATACTCACTATTCTACACTTACCGTTATTGGCGCTAGAACTGCAGCACTCTTAAAACTGAGAGATTATTCTGCGGATATATATATATATATATATATATATATATATATATATATATATATATATATATAGTCTTGTAGGACGCTTGAAGCAGGGATCAAACCCCGCCCAACTTTATGTTAGACTTAGTATCAGACCGATCGGCCAACAAGCGTACCACGTCAGCGAGGGAATTATAAGGTATTAAGTAGTAGCGTTCGTTTGTTTACATTTTATAACTTATCGGATACCAGAGTGCTCAATTCGTTCGAAGAGCTTTACATTATGCGAGCAGCAGTCGTAAATTCTTTTGTCAGAGTGCGCTCAACCCCCATGGGAGAGTGTATATATTGTCATCCACAGACAGACAGTTATATATATATATATATATATATATATATGCAAGTATAAGCAAACTCAAACCTGGTTAAATTGTCATTATAAATTTATTTCGGCGGAGAATATCGTTATACTCTTGGTCCCATCAGATGACTTCACACGTTTAATTTGTGGTTGAAAAACAGCAAATATGGATTCCACTCTATATATATGTATGAAAAAAATACTATATAAATTTAAATTCTCTGGCGAAAGTAAACAGTGTTAAACCATTACAGCATAAGAAAAATTAAGAAACCTACAGAGATAGAGAGAGATAGGGAGAGAGAGAGAGAGAGAGAGAGAGAGAGAGAGAAAAGAGAGTGGGCAGTCCCTGTCGTATCGTAGCTAACGTGCAGGAGTGCGAACTCGTAGTAAGCGAGTTCGAACTAAAGTCATGCTATTACTTCCCCTTTTGAAGTAAATCCTTTATTTTAAACAGAAACTCCCTGACCTGCCCAGCTAAGGGGTATGTAGTACCACTACCATCCTTTTAAACGATGGCTTAACCCACGAAGTTTTATTTACCATTAAACAAAGGAACCAAATAAAACCAATATTCAATCAAGCAGATATACAAAAAAAAAACAACAAAAAACATCGCTGTTTTTTACGATGATGGTTTTGGTGTTGTTGTTTTTTTCAATAATGGTTTTGGCTTTAAATAGCCCTCGAAAGTTGATTTTCCATTAAAAAAAGTAAGAAAAGGATATAAGATTACGTAGCATTCACGTTGGATCTATCTATCGATTTGTCTATGTCGACTTCTCCTTCTCTCTCTCTCTCTCTCTCTCTCTCTCTCTCTCTCTCTCAATCTCTCTCTCTTTGGTAAACCCGATAGAATTCATGCTAGTGCGTCTTTTATATTTTTTCTTTTATTTCTTTCGGTTTATTCGCTGAATAAGTCACATTGAATCGGCTCCACTTATGCGTGACTCTGTTTAGAGGAAAGATGCGTCATTATATATTTATCATCAAGTAGCGTTGATTCTTTACCAATACAAGGGTCACAGAGAATAAAGCGATAAATTATGTTCGCTTTCACTCTTCATAGAAGATTATGAAGAGAAAAAAAAACGCGTCTAAACTAAACAGACATGACGGAAACGCTCTATTCTTGTAAATCATTTAAGGGTGTCAGCAAGTGTCTATCCTATTTATCCATCAATCTTTCTCTCACCATATATAATGTCGGTTGGTTGATGTTTTTTATCATATTAACCCTTGTGGTTTATTTAATGCTAAATCCTATATATATATATATATATATATAGTATTATTCGGTCCAGTTAAACCAGAGTTGGGAGTAATTCCTTCAGGACAAGAAAATCATTCAGGAGCTGAACATTTAAATTTTCCTGGTAGGATCTGATGAAATCCTGTTATATTTTTCTTTGTGTTTTTGGTTCACACCAGAAACGAAAAACAGGATGGAAATAAATTTATAATCCTAAAATAACCGGTCTTTGGTTGTTTCTTTAAAGATATATATATATATATATATATATATATATATATATATATATATATATATATATATATATAATTTGTAAGCGAATAGTTTGTAAGTAACTTTATTTTTCATTGAGATTTTAGTGCTCATTTATATTGCACACAGTCAAATTGTTTTACAATATCAAGTATTACCATGAAAGAATCATGAGTCTATTAATATTTATAATTTGTTTGTCAACCGTAACATAGTTTCAAGTATTGCTGTCAAACAGTATTATATTTGAACTATTCCATTTTAACTCCTAATAGATACTACCAATCCATGAAGGGGCGGGGCTGGAAATGACGGCAATGTAAAGGTAATCCCCATTTTCCAAAGTTTCAAGACTAGTGTTTCAACATTAGATATAGTTTAGTATCATGCTCAGGTATACGCTGTCCGTAGTCTTACTTCTCGGCAAGGGTTTATATAACATATTCTTTAACCGCAGCCGACAGTTTATTTAAGAATGCTGTCTTATTTACAAAGCACCCTCCAATATCTGGATGGATTTGGAATCCAAACGTTGGTTGGTTGTTTTGTTTTACGGCATATCAACCCTTTTCAGGTCATTTAACCCCGAATTAGACTTCAAACAATTCAGTTTAGTATAAGTATAGTTTTTTGTTTAGAAACAGTTAATAGTCAAAACATCACTATTTCAAACAATCCAGTTTAGCATAAGTAAGCAGTGTCAATGTCAAAAACAGTTCTATTTCAAACAATTCAGTTTAGCAAAAGTACACACTTAAGTTCGATTTAAAAGCAGTTCTATTTCAAACAGTTCAGTTTTGCATCAGTACAAAGTTTAGTTCTGTTTAACACCGAGATCGGACCCTACCAGATGCTACCACTCTGGGCCAGTGAAGACCTGGGAGCGATGGCAAAGATGGGGTACTCCGCATTCACCAAAGATCGAGCCTTGCTTGAGCCTCACCATCATATTGTTTAATATCATAATCAGGACATTCGTTGGGGAAGTCTTACCCCTTTGTAGAGATGCAATCGGTATTTTCTACGACTGGATTTGAATCCATACGTGAAATAAAAACAGTATTGTCCTTTAACGTTACCCTTTATTAAAACACACTGCATACATGGCCAAATAAATTATTTGGAAGGAGACAATGAAAACTAGGTGTCAGGTAAAATTTACAATGTTAAAAATTCCTAAAGCTTGATTTTTTTATTGTAAATAAATGTTTTATTGGGTTTCATTTGAGTTTCTTAACAAAATAGCATATCAAACTTTGAGAGCTATGCATTACCGAAATCATCCCTGGAGAAGAACCAGAGTGATACTACTGAACTGTTGGTTTGAAGGTAAGGAGAATCGTACCTTTCCGAAGGTTATTAGTCCAAACGTGAACGGTACTGCGCAAATGGAGTTAAAATTTGCTTACAACAATGTTGCCGTCCAGCACATTAACGACGATGTCACGTGGACTCTCATGTACACTATTTGTTTTTTAATGGCATATCAACATTCTCGTGTTATTTAATGCCAAATCAATCTTTTTAGAAGGACTATAGTGGTACTATTTAACCCATAGATGGGAAGATAAGAGGGTTCATACATTTCCGAAGGGTATTTGTCCGAAAGTAAACGCAATAGCGAGACTGGAGTTCGAATTCGCGTACTACGATTCCGCTGTCCGGCGCTTTAAGCATTACCCCCCAGGTATGGTATTGTTGGAACCAATACAGTTAAAATATAAACTATTCATACAACATGGAAACAATGTGCAAACACATAAGCACACACATAAATATGTCCGTGTGTGTGAGTTCGTGTTTGCGCAGGTTTTCTCTATGTTCGTATATGTCTATATACATTACACCCACAAATGTATATATACCCTTACCAATGTTTTATCTTTAAAGTAAATTTTCAATCAAACTAAAAATATCAGAATTTTATACTTTCTAGGAAAACGTAATATATAAAAAATGGATATTATTAGGCATTATTTACTTCCAAACATTACAGAATATTTTATGAGTAGCATGGTTTTTATAAATGCTAAAAATACATTTTTGGTAGCGTTTCAATGCAGCATTTTTTAAATAATAATACCTAATAAAACCCATTTACATAATTTTACACGAGGAATTATAAAATCGTGATTTCATTTCATAATGGAAATTAATTTTTGAATAGACCGTTGGTATAGGTGTATTTATCAGGGATATCACACACACACACACACACACACACACACACACACACACACACACACACACACATACAGACGCATATATATATATATATATTATATATATATATTCTTACAAATTACAGGCTTCTTTTCCCTGACCCACTCATTTCACAGTAACTAAGTGATGAGGACGTCAGAGAAGTCCAAATAGACCAGTCTTTAACAAATTTAAATTGGCCCTTCTTTTTGTTGTTAAACACTGTTTGTTTCATAAGGCGCATTTAAGCGCTTTTAATTGCCATTCTCTTTATACTAAATAAAAGATTTATTTACCCTACAATATATCGTATTAAAAATTATATATATATATATATATATTTATATAGTGAGTGAGAGAGATAGAGAGAGAGAGAAATAGAGAGAGAGAGAAAGAGAAGAGCACGCCTCATCGGTGGGGCTTAGAATACTGCAACTTCATATTCTGTAAGTACTACGTATGATAACGAATTGAATTCGAAAGTGAGGCTCATGTTTTGAGCTCTTGGAGTGGAATAACATCTTTGTTGGCATTATTCCTAGGTCCACTTTGATCCAAATGATTTGAACCTGCTGAATCCTATCTTTAGACTAAAAGGACCCGTTTGAGATAATGAAGTTTTTACCAGTTTAAAATGATTATGTAGATATATTTTTAGACTGTATAATTTGACCCCATATTTGAGAATCTTCAGCATCTCATGATGGTATGATAAGCCAACCGACTCAGCATATATATATATATATATATATATATATATATATATATATATATATATATATATATATATAATCAAATAGGTCTATAGCCTAAGAGATGAATAGAACATTAGTTTTGTTCTAAAGAATATTTCTTTCCTAGTTTTTGTACCCTATTAATTGTATGTCTTAATTCAGAGACGAGCATCGTAAGTAAATTTATATTGCATATTTCTACGCAATGACACCGGGAAAGAAGAATTAAGGAGATAAATAGGAGGGTCAGTGAGTAAAAGAAGATCCAGTCGGCTGGTAAGTTTGGATTAAGGTGATAAAATATTCGATGCAAACATACAACAAAAAAGAAGAAAAAAAATGACAGTGGAAAGACGTCACAAGTGACGAAAAAAATATTAATTGCAACCACAATGTGTAAAAAAACAGAAGTAAAAACAATGTAAAAATAAAGAATCAACAAAAGATATGAAGAAAGAAATAAAGATAGGAAAAAGTGGGAGGATAAGCTAATTTTTGCACAAGAAACATATAACTCATATATATATATATATATATATATATATATATATATATAGATAGATAGATAGATAGATAGATAGATAGATCGATGTGCGGATAAACACACTCACTCACAAACATATATATATATATATATATATATATATATATATATATATATATATATATAAATTCATATAATCAATATATATATATATATATATATATATATATTAGTTATCTGGATTTATATGCACGCACGCGAACGCACGGGCGCACGCACACACGCAGACACAC
Source organism: Sepioteuthis lessoniana (assembly GCA_963585895.1). Taxonomy (NCBI): domain Eukaryota; kingdom Metazoa; phylum Mollusca; class Cephalopoda; order Myopsida; family Loliginidae; genus Sepioteuthis; species Sepioteuthis lessoniana. Next base: position 101,637,746 of record OY757916.1, on the reverse strand, counting down.
ACACACACACACGCACACACACACACATATATATGTATGTATATATATATATATATATAACTGATCCATTTGCATTATGGTTAGAGTGCTCGCCAAAGTTTCGGGAGACAAAGTTTCAATCCTATGTCGAGTCATACGAAAGACTAAAACCATGGTAGTTGATATCTCCGTGCTTAACACTCAGCATTATGTGGTACGGATCAAGGCTAAGTGGAGTTATCCAACTAAAAGAGTAGCGCCCTCCCTACACCTCGGTGTAACCGCTATTAAAAAGGGAGCCTTTGGATTGTCCTCGTCTAGGGTTGGCCAACTAATATATATATATATATATATATATATATATATAGAGAGAGAGAGAGAGACAGTGATGGGGAAAAATAACCACTTCATATATATATATATATATATATATATATATATATATATATATATGTATATATATATATGAAGAAATGCAAAAGCAGAGTTGCACATACACTCATGCAAACAAACACATATTCAAACACGGTAACACTAACACATATTTACTTACATACTCTTATATATATATATATATATATATATACAAGCACAAACAAAAATACAAAAAAATACGCACACACACACACACACACACACACACACACACACACACACACACATATATATATATATATATGGATCAACATATCTATATGGAAGCATATATGTTAAAATCTTTATCTTTGAGCTAATGGTACTTAAAAGGAAAAACACTTCGAGTGCTCTATGAATTAACCTAGAAAATTATAAAGAGGATATGATTCTGGGAAAACATGACTTTCAAGCAGATATTTTCCTTATTAAAGTGGAAAATCGAGTAGATATAACCTACTCAAGGAAGGCTTACTTTGTTGCAATTGATATGATTATATCATAAAGGAGAATATTTTAAGAAGCTCTAAATTCCCTCGGAATTTGAAAACCACACGATCCAAAATCTTCACACTAATACGGATGGCGATAAAAATCAGATGCTCACGTCAATCATTGTAAAGTTCCCTTTACTTAATTTCTATAATATTTCTATCCATATCGGCCTAAATAAGAGATTATTACAGTTCAAGTATCTTCAGGAAGTTCTATTGTTGCTATTATAGTTTTAGGTATTTCATTCAGGTTTGGACGTTTCCAGTTATTTTCTAGATCATTATAATAATGTTAGCCTATTGACTTTGATGACGACCATAATGAAGACATAGCTTATCCAAACAACTGCGCATGGTTATTTTTATAGTAGTAAATAATATGATAAAACCAGCCATATGTTTTTGATGAGCTGATAACCAAAGAAGGGTCCTCCCGTGTACGATAAAATCTTTTCAGTATTTGGATCTAGAGTTTTTCATTTTCTTAAATTGGTTGCCTTATATTGATTTTGACTTAGGAAATGAATTAAATAAAAAATAGATAAAACAAAAAAAATCATCTAGCAGTTTTGTATTGTAATGATTTCCTACAGTCACATTATTGCCAGATTCTTACACCCTCTCAATTTTTCTCACTTAATATTCGAAGAATTAGCGATATCAAATCTAACCGATACAATATATATATATATATATATATATATATATATATATATATATATATATATATATAAATTAATGTTCAAAGACGATGTGTTTGGAATATTTCCTATAAAGAATACATGAGAAGTTTCATTTAATTCGGAGAGCTGAATATATGAAAATTGATATAAAAGAATATATATGAAAAATCCATCCGAGTAAATATATCTGTAATATCAAAGTAAACGGAAAGATAATTTGTCATAAATTTATTTCGACAAGTAAGAAAATGCATTTTCCCTCTTCAGATGACTATTATAGAATGCAAAAAGATACATAGTTTATCCTGGGAAAAACATATTTGAATAAAAAAAAAATATATTTTAATTTTGATTTTAATTTTTGTATTTTTATATTTTTAATATTCTTATTTTTCATAATTTTTTGTCAATTTATTTTTGATCATTATTATTATGATTTTTATTATTATTTTATTTATAAATTTTACTTAAAGATATATGAAAAATTATAATGGCATCGTATCTATCAGATGAGTGTTCTTTCTTAGATATTATTGGTCTATTGGGTAGTGTTCGCCAGATCGAGTCATACCAAAAACTCAAAAAATGGTACTTAATACATGCTTGCTTAACACCTTGCTTAACACCCTGTACTATGAAGTGCGTATCAAGGGTAAAGTGAAGTAAATCCAGGGAAATTAGTAGCGCCCTCCCTGACCCCTTGGTGTAGTAACTATTGAAAAAGTTTGAAAAAGGTTGGTGCCCGTAGTGTAATGGACACGGCGACTCGAGTTCAAATCCTGGACGAGACTGATTGCATTTCACATACCACTAATACCCTTGGGAAAAGGCATGAATCCAATTATTCTCCCTCCAGCTATGACTAAATAGTAGGACAGACTAGGTTCTTCAGCCTTGATGAGGCAACTAGTCTAGGAGAAGGAAAAGTCTGAATTCAAACCTGTTAAACTCTGCTTAAAAATTGACCTTGTGTCATATCCTGGCCGAGTGGAGGGGTTGGGTAAATAGGATTAAAAAAGTGAGCCTCCGGTTGCTCTCGACTACTATCCCTAACTTTACTTATATATATACATATATATATATATATATATATATATATATATATATAAGAAGCCCAAAATATGTTTTGTGTAATTTTTTTCTTTGGTATGCCTTTACCTAACACCTCTGTTATAGAGAGTATCTACATGAGGTCAACTTTTAAGCAGCGTACAGTTGGTTTAAATTTAGAGTTGTCCTTCTAGACTAGATGCCATACTTGGCTAGATAACTCAATGTGTCCCACTATTTATCTGTAACCGGAGAAAAACAATTAATTTCATGACTTTCTCTTGGGTATTATCATTATAGAGTCATTGGAACAAGGGATAATGATGAATGAAAAATCATAACACTTCTTAGTTAAGATACACATTTTTATTCTTCGAAAGGGTATGAAATCGACTTCAAGTGGGTGAGAGAGATAGAGACAGAGAGACGAAAATAGACTGCTATATTAACCTATAACTTCTTTATCTTCTCTCCTGTCCATACCTCTCTTTGTTATCTTATGGACCTTACATATTTGCTTCTTCTGCTCCCAAGCTAAGGGACATTGCAGGCCTTTGCTCCAACAGGGGCCTTGCTGCCAGTTTCCTTTACTGACCGCATATTTTCTGGTAGCAAGACTAGGACTGACCGTTATTGTATGTGTACCTGTGTGTATATAATTTTATAACGCCTACGTATTTCCAGTTCATAGCAAATGCTGCTTATACCTCCGCATCGCTGCCTTCCTGATTATACAGGTGTGTCATGTAATCACTCTGTTTACATTGCTGGAACATCCAGCTCTATCAATGGTCAATATGCATCATTAGCGTAAAGTCGTCATCCTCGTTCTTGATTTGAACTTGGGTCACCAATTCCATTTTCTATGAGGATAACGCTGAGAGCACTTCTCTTTGCCAAATAATAAATTCAATTAGAGGATTTGATATATCATCATCATCATGTCGTGCCGCCAGCACGGATATCCCTGATCCTCTCTCGCCTCTTTTCCCTATTATTCATCGCCTCTGGCAGGTCTTCAGGGTCACATCCCATGTCCTCACATAGCTGCTGTATGTAAGTTCGAGCTGGTCGTCCTGCTTTTGTTTGGCCATATGTGGGGTTCCATAGGAGTACATCACTTATGAGTTCGTCCTTGCTTCTCCAGCAGTGTCCTGCGTGTCTGGTTCGTCTAACTTGTATAGTTTTCGTTATGGGAGGCAAGTGGCCGTATAGTTGGTGTCTTGTGGGGTGTTGTCACCAGGACTTGTTCAATATTGCTCTCAACATTCTTGTGTAATTGCTGTCTAGTTTCTTCTCCAGTCGTTTAGTTAGCGTCCATGTAGTGCATCCATATAGCAGTATCGATACAACCGCTGCCTGGAAGAAACTGCGTTTCATTTTATCGGTCAGGTCTGATTTATATATATATATATATAAATAAAGAGACAGAGAGCGAGTGGGAAAGAAAGAAAGAAAGAAAGAGAGAGAGAGAGAGAGAGAGAGAGAGAGAGAGAGATGAAAATTTGATGAAAAACTGCTTTATTCTATATCTAAGAATATTCAAATTTTATGTGGTATAAGAATCCCTTACAATGTGCATCTATGTAATGAACAGAGGAAATAGTAATCAAATTTAATTGGTTGGTTACTTTTTTAATGGCATATCAGCTATTGTGGGTTATTTAAAGCGAATAACATCTTTTAGAGAAACATGCTGATGAGTCCATTCTTACTCCTTCAGCAGTGACAAGAATGTCTAGCTTGAATTTCTTGTAAAGTTTGTATAACTACGGCACATAGGCATTTGTCGGCTGTAGTTCTAACAGGTCTTTGGGTGTAGCCTACGCTTTAAGTTCCTATCGCACCCCGTTGTAATCTCGCCGGGAGAAAAAGAGACGAACTCACAAAACACTGTCTTGGTTCGCTAAAACAAAATTTATTCGCTGCTACCTTTCATTTGTAATCACTGAAGAGAGAGAAAAAAGAACTTGAACTTAGTCTACTGCTTTAGAAATAAACCATCGCAGGACGAGAAAGGTAGATAGAGACCTTGATTTCGACCTTTCTCTTCCGGTCGTTTTCAGTTAAAGTCCTCGCACGTGCCTATTCGAGTACCTGTCTTCATATCTCAGTGTCTGGGCTCCAACTCTTTTTTTCCTCTTTTTTATCGCGCATCCAGCTCCACGGCTCTTCCTATTGAGATTTTCTCTGTCAGTCACAGCCAGCGGCTGATTTACTACTGATATTTCTATTTTAATTTGGGCGTTGCTGCTATCCCGACCTAGAAATTGGGAACCTCTTAATCTTACTAAAAAACAACTTACGACTAAAACAATTAACTGGAATCGTTAATTATATTACAGGTATAGGAATTGATCTTCTAATTTCAGAGGCTTACCATTTGATATGGAGATGGCGCCATGTTGATTAGAACTCATGTATTTGGTTAAAGTTGCAGGACGATCTTCCAAAATATTCACATATATTCCGTCATATTTACCAAACCCTCCGCTCTAGCAGGATATGACACAAGGTCAGATTTTAAGCGGTGAATAAAGCCTAATACATTTCACATAGCCCTAATATCCTTGGGAAAGGTATGAATTCAACAATGGAGAAATATTAAGGGAGACTGGACCCTTAAAACTTTTCGTGGCAACCAGTCTTGGGGAAGGACAACTTTTGAATGAAGGGAAGCTAATCGTGCTCAAGAAACACACGTTAAATATGTGGCGTCCCAACGAACAAAACAAGGTTAAGTGATAACTGTTTAAATTTCTCCTTGTCATATTATTTAAAAGCTGTTAATCGCACATTTAAGTAACACTACAAAGTAAAAAAAAAACCCAAAAAACTTTAGTTTTATGTAGATAATGTGCAATTCATTGGAATGTCTTCAGGATGTAGTGTAAGTTTAATTCTTTTGACGTAATTTTTTGTTTTGATCACTGCCATTACCAGCTGTTCTGCCCAAAAATGAGGCATCATTTAAGTCTGCACTTTTGATAAATTCGATTTTTCCAAGTGACCTTCTTGATAAATTGCATAAATCTTTTTTGTGTGAAAGAATTAGATTTCTATTTTTCTTCGAATAAAAAAACAGCAAAAAAAAAAAAAAAAAACACGCTTGTTTAAAATTTTAACATTGAAGACGAAAGAACGTTTGCAAAATTTTATTTTGCAAACGTTCTTTCGTCTTCAATGTTAAAAATTTAAACATTTAACCAAATGCAATTTTAAACGAATTTATAAAAAGATGGTATGGCGGGCGTAGGATAACTCAAAATCACCCTTTTATGAAGCAAGTTCTCGCAATATGTTTCGAATTGCCTCTTATAATATATAAGGGACTCTAATGTTTTGTCTAACCCAATGAAAACATTAAAATTGAAATTATATTTACCAAAGCAGAAAATAAAAATAAATGAAACATTAGTTTTCCTCAAAAATCGAGGTTTCTTTAAAAGGTATCGAGACTGAAGTTTTAACAGCGTATTTAGCAACGAGTGAGGTATTGATTTTCCTCAAATTCTGTGGTGTGATCAAAAAGCATCGATACATAAACTGCACTTACAAGGGCTATTAAATAAGTTTCCAGCCTTTTTTTGGTGCAGGCATTTAAAATTGTCTTAGACTCTTGAAAATTCTGTATGCTATTGCTATACATCATATGAGATGACTGACCAATTTTTATGATTTCAGATTCAAATGAACAGCTACAGCAGGAATAGGTATACACCCTACTAAAGCCTGATTGTCACAGCTGGTGAATTTCAAAAAGGCAATCTGGACTTTAGAAGAACGATATGCAATAAAATTCTGTTTTAAACTAGGGAAAAATGCCATGCGATGAAAGCTGGATCTACTGCTATGACCCAGATACCAAGAGACAGAGTTCCCAGTGGAAGCATGCTGGCTTTCCAAGACCCAAGAAGGCCAGACAGAGCAAATCTATCCAATAACTTTTGATGATCCCTTTTTTTTGACAGCACTGGGATGATCTACATGCACTGGGTTCCCACTGGACAGACAGTCAACAAGGAATACTATGTTGAGGTTTTAAGGGAATTCAGGAAGAGATTCCGTCGGAAGAGGCCAACACTCTTCAAATCGGGTCAGTGGCATTTCTAGCAGGACAATGCACCAGTCCATAACTCCATCCTTGTCACAGACAATTTGACCAAAATGGGCATCAAGACAGTTCCTCACCCTCCCAATAGTCCAGACCTTGCTCCCTTTGACTTTTGGTTATTCCCTAAGATTAGAGGCTGTCGTTATAAGACAATTGAGGAGATGAAAGAAGCTGTGACGAAGGTCATTGACACGCTAACACAAGTAGACTTCCATAGGGCCTTCCAGAAGTTATTGGAACGGTATAACCAGTGCATAGCAGCCGGAGGAGATTACTTGGAAGGGGACTAGAGTTTCATGTGTGTACTATCAATAAAAGTGCTCATACGAAAAAGTCTGGAAACTTATTGAAGGTACCTCATACCAAGGCACTTTTGAGCAATGAGTGAAATCTTAATCCTTCAAAAGTAGAGAATGTTAAAAAAGTATCAAGACTGATGGGGAATTTACCAATATAATATTGAGCAATGAGTGAAAAGTTAATTTTCTTTAGAATATATATTTTTGTTGAGGAATTATGCCTTTCCCTAACTATACTTGTAGGGTTTTGACAAAGTATTTTTTTAATGAAGCCCATCGGAAAAAATCGCTTATGAGTTGTGTCCATCATTTATTGTTTGTCTTACTTGGATAGTTTGAGAGATTGGAGGTAAGTGGCTGTACAACTGTTATTTTGTAAGGGATTGCGTCTAGAATTTGTTCAAAACCACACGTAGCATGCTTGTGAAGTTCCTCCCGAGCATTTTCCTGTAATTTTCGTTAGAATAAGGTAGTTCAAATATACGGTGGTACTTACAGTGTTACAGCATAGAAGAAACCTCATTATACTTTATCGGAGAAATTAGATTTCTATATGTTATCCAGTGACAAGACAGGGTTGGATAATTGAATGATTATGGAGGCACCACGTTTGAATATCGCAGAGTTTGACCATTACGGTTCAATCGAATTTGTATTGTCGTAGATTTATAGATTTCTGGTGCTACGCTTCTAGGGTTTCGATGTTGTTAGGATTATTTATGAACTTCCAAAAAAATCTCTCTCCCGATTTTATTTTTCTTTTTCGTCAAGTTTTTTTAAAGTTTAAATCCTGATATTCCATTTTATTTTTCATTCAGTATTGAAGGTTCATCTTATTCTTTTATCCCATCAAGAAGACCAGCAGAAAACGAGGGTCGATAAAAACAGATGGTGAGAGAGAGTCGTGGGAATCTGTGTTGTCAGTAAGACCTTTTTATGATGAAGATATTGATGATGCATCATGCAAAAGAATGGTTTCCAATTGATTATTGTTTAATCTTTGACTCCTTTTCTGAAGAGAAACTTCTGTTTCCAATACGGAAACATTTTTATATCCAAGTATTCTGGATCTCATATGTAAGTTCAGCAAATTTGATAAGTTTCACGAAACAATTTTGCTGCTTATGTAGGACTGACAAACACACTCAACTCAAATTGATATAAGCGCTCTCAATCTAACGGTTATAATATAAAGAAATCGACAAGGCAATGCGAGTTCAAACTATATTTGTCTTTCGACTTGTGTTAATGCCCTACAGCTTTTGGTAAATAGTAGAATAAACTAAATAAGTAAGTAAAGTTGGCGACCGTAGTCGAGGACGACCAGAAGGCTCCCTTTTCAATAGCTACTACCCCGAGGTGTAGGGGAGGGCGCTGCTCCTTTCCCTGGATTGCTACACTTTACCCTTGATTCGTACCTTATATTGCTGAGTGTTAAGCAAGGAGGTATCAAGTTCCATTTTTAAAGTCTTTGGTATGACGCGACCTAAGATTGAACCCAGATCTCCTGGACCATTGGCGAACACTCTACCCACTAGGCCAATGAGCCTAGTGATAAACTAAATAATCAATTAAAAATTTTAACACAGATATTTATCTGTTGTATTTTATGCAACCATCTTGCGACGAACAGTCATCTTCTAATACGAAGATAATCTATATTTATAACTAATTCTTCAGTGTGAGAGCCTAGGCGGAAGATTCGTATTTTATATTCTAGATATGTCTCTGAAATTAAAATGTTGCTTACGTATTCTAGATGAATGTGCTCTCTCGCTCTGGCAATACAACTAATTTAGAAGAAGTAAAACTCAGAATTCAATAGAATGTTAGAGACCAGTGGAGACTTGCTGCCTCTCAGTCTCCCGAGAAAAACTTGCAAGGAGTGAAAGATTGACTTTTCTCAATTTTTCATTTAATAATAAAATCAATACTAATTGTAAATATTTATCTATTAGGCAAAGATTGAAGGATAACTTTACGTTGAGATGAGTATTAATGAGGTTTGCTTTGATTGGGTTTTTTGGTTTTTCAACAATTATAGGTTATTTAATGCCAAATCCTGTTTATACATATATATTAAATATAACTCTATAGTCATCCACAGACAGATCTGTTTTGTTCTATCAGAACTCATCAGTGTGGCTAGACATTAGCTTCCCGTAACTGGGATGGAAACCCGGTTGACGCAAACGTCAAGCCAAGCTTCTAACCATTCAGCCACGAGGAGCCATTAGCTACCAAGACCTCAATTCATATATGAATAGGCTTGCAATAAACGCTAATGGCAACACGATTACTTATTCGCCAGAGAACTCAACCGTACGGGGGTAAGGGAGTATATATTAAAAATATATATAGGATTTGTCAACATTTTGTCTACAACATTCTTAAAGGAGCACGAACTCTTTTTTGCATACAGTTTAATGTTTTCAAGTATTTCTAATAAACAATCATACTTTAGCATCAGTCATTTGTTTGAATACAGTTTGTTCTATTTGACCCATTGATAGGAGTCTATCAGGTTCTACTACTCCAGGTCAGAATGGACCTGGGAGTAATGGCAATCTAGGGGTACTCCACATTCCCCAAATCTCTAAGGCTGGAGCCTCGCTATCAGATGGTTTTATGTAACATCCATGACACTCGTTGGTGGGGAGTCTTGCCCTTTTACAGAAATGAAGTCAGTGTATTCTATTGCTTCTGCAGACTGGGCTGGAGTATTAATGAGTTTTACAAGAGAAAACTTCTAGAAAGCCAGTGTAATATATTGCAGGGCGTTCATTTGTAATAGAAGATATCAAAATAATAAACAGATTAAAACAATTAGACGAAGGAAATTTATAAGATTCTTTAATGCCTTTTCAAATATGAAAGAAGACTGTTGAATTATATTTTGAAGAGGTGTGAAGATTAATACAATTATTCTTGTAATTGCCTTTAAGGTTTTCGGTGGGACTCAGTTGGAGATGAAAACTATCCGTGATCTTCTAAAACCTATCTTGTAATCGATCTGAATCATAAAGAATATATCAAAGAACAAACGCTGTTTATCTTTTGTTATTTTCCTACATTTTCTTTTATATTAAAGATATACAAATGAGAAGGGCTCATAACTTGTTAAAACTAACAAAATATTAATAACCTGCACACACACACACACACACACACTCACACACACACACACACACACACACACATATATATATATATATATATATATATATATGAGTATTATTTACTTTACTCTCCCACTAAGAGCAGGAAGTAGCCTGAAGTCAATTATTAGATGGAATCATCATCATCACCTTGTCGTGTCATCAGTGCGGATATCCCTGACTCTTTCTCACCACCTCTCTCTATCGTTCATCGCTTTCGGCAGGTCCTCAGGGCTACACCCCATATCATTACAGAGCTGCTGTATGTAGGTTCAAGCTGATCACCCTGCTTTTGCTCGGCCATGTGAAGGGGTCCATAGGAGTACATAACTAGGTTTGAATTTTGAATTTTCTTTCTTCTAAACTTCTTGTGCTACCTGGACTAAAGAGCACATTCTGCGAAAATACGTAATCCAAATTTTAATTTCACAGACATTCCTAGAATATAAAACACAAGTTTTAAGTAATGAATAGCGAATGCCTTTGTATTAGTCGACACCATTTACTGTGGTGTCTTCGTATGATAGACACCATTTTCGATTCGCGAAAAATGCACCTGAATCTACTCCATCTCTTTCTTTCAAATGGTTTGATTTTTTCATTCCTATCTAAATCTACTAATTAACTCCTTTTGCAAAAATATTCCAATCACATGACTTTGGGAGTAGGGAAGGAAGGTACCCCAACTGCTAAATTCTTACTCCATTTTTCTTCTTTTTTTCTCTTTTATTTTTTCTTCCCACACGTTTGTTTTAATTATGTTCATTAAGTGCGCTATTTATTATGAACAATCCTGGTTTTTAAAGGATAAATTTTACTTCGATAGTAAGGCAAAGATTTACAGAAATAAATTGTTTATTAAATCTTCTTTTTTGTTCAAAGATTTTTCTACAACTTATATCGAGTCTTCTATTGATTTCCTAAAAGAACAAGCCGCAAAGTCATGCCAAAAAAAGCAACATCTTTTTACACCCTAGCGTTTTCATCTTCAAACTTCATCGAAATGACGAATACGAAGTCCCAATTTACTTGTTTATTAAAATCGATAATAAACTTTTATCCTATCCAACTCTGTTCTTTCAAAGAAAGATGGACATATGAAATTAAAAGTATATTATAACCCCCCTCTCTCTTGGGTTTTAAGGCATATCAACCATTATTAGTTATTTAATGCCAAATCCTTTTTATACATATATACTAAATATATATGATTTGGTTTAGTTGGGTTTTAAGGCATATCAACTATTGTAGGTTATTTAATGGCAAATTCTTTTTATACATATATATCAAATTTATGATTACTAAACACATTTTGTAGATAATATTTTTAAACGAGTCTGAGTTCATTTTTTCTCGCAGTTGAATGGTTTCTCTTATTTCTAATTCGAATAATTCTATTTATAATTAATCATTTGTTTGCACGCAGGTAAATGTTTTCAAATAATGCGGCCTACACATAACAATTTGATTAAAATTCAGTCATTTGTACACACAGAGTTAAATAATCAAACAGTTTTATTCCAAATCATTCAGTTTAGCATGTCAACAAAGTTGAATGGTTGCAAGTATTGCTATGTATCATTAACAATGAAAATTAAACATCAGTCTAGTTTACACATAGCTAAATGTAAAAAAGAGTTCTATTTCTAACCATTCGGTTTACCACAAGTAGACAGTTTAAATGTCAAACAGTTCTATTTGACCCATAGATAGGACCCCATCAGGTGCTACCACTCTAGACTACTGTGGACAACGCATTCTTCAAAGTACCAGAATTACTGGGACCGCACCATCAGATCACTAAATTTCATATCCAAGACACTCAGTGGGGTTGTTTTGCCCCTCTGAAGCGATGCAGTCAGTTTATTCTGCAGTCCCAGCTGACTGTGCCATATATTTTTTGGGTGACGCTTTTCAGTATATGAGCAAAGATAGATTCAAACGTGTAGCTTTCAATGATCTCAAATAAAAATATATTGATAATCCTTTGTGAATAATTGAACTAATCTATCAAATGCATACAGAGTACCCTTATAGGTACTACCACTCCGAGTTAGAGTATACGTGAGAGTATTTACGATAAAGGAGTGCTTCATACTCCTCCAAGTTTAAGGGCTTTTTTATCAGATGCAATATCAAAACCAGGACTCTAGTTGGGCTGGATATTAGCCTGCTTCAGATGTGTAGTCGGCCTTTTCTACAGCCCTACCCAAATGGGAGCGGGTATTAGATAGAAATACTTGATATCATCTAATTCTTAAGAAACAACTGGACAAAAATGTAAATATGATTGTACAATAAACGCAATTAAATCTCTAGACATTAGATAAACCTTGACGATTTGACGTGCTGTTAAAACCAACCGATGATTTTGTCAAGAACAAAACAAAAATTGTTAAAATATATACAAACCTGATTTCATTTAGTTAACAGGAGCTTAAATTCTTCGCAAGGGGAATACAAGCAAAATCATCATCATCATGTTGTGCTGGTAGCACGGATATCCCTGACCCTCTCTCGCCACTTTTCCCTATCGTTCATCGTCTCAGGCAGGTCTTCTGGACAACATCCCGTATCCTCACATAGTTGCTGAATGTATTTTCGTGCTGGTCGTCCTGCTTTTGCACGGCCATGTGTGGGGGTCCATAAGAGTACATCACTTATGAGTTCGTCCCTGCTTCTCCAGCAGTGTCCTGCAAGTAAAATAAATATGGCAAAATAGATAGAAAAAAATGAATTTCTTGAGAAAACCTGATTGTGTATTTCGAAAAAATCTACTGCTCATTGACTATACACTAGATTTAACAAATCATTTATTTGTTCATTTCATTAGAACTAAATCTTTATTTCAAATTAACACATAGTATTCTTACCTAAAGATTATTTCTGCCAATCGTCTTATGAATAATAAAAAAATCTTTATATTGTACACGTATTTTTTTCTTTGATTATACGTTACTGACCTGTACATTTTTTTAAAAGAAAGTCTGTGACGTCTCCCATTCTTTTGTAAAAGTTTCACATTTAACAATTTAAATCGGGTGCTACTGACTTGATCATGCATGGAAAGCAAATGCTTTTTGTTAACTGTAATACAATTACAACAGCCGCTGTTTCGTCGGATTATCAGATTTGATTTAGGTTTTATATTTATGCTTTTACTGTTAACCTTATTCACTCAATATGTTTAACCTTGGATTTGCCAAAGATTTCTTAATCTGTTATGCTTCATTTATACGTAACGAATGCATTATTATCATCAATCGTTATCAGCTCAATGGTTACGATGACATATCTCTGGCTTCAAGATTATAGTTTTCATCACCATTGCCATAAAAGTATGGCCCATGAAGAATAACTGGTCTTAAATAAATAATTTTAGAGGTATCTTTTTATGTTATTTTCATAGGTAAAATTGATTCCTCGCTATTTTACGGTTAATTGTGTGTATAACCGAAAAGAATATTTGTTTTTTTTTAAGTCCTATTTCTAAATACACAAGAATGCTGCCTATTGTTTTGAACAAATCCAGGAAAAAAACATTTCTGAAAAGAGCAGCTTATCGGCTATTTGGTGTCCGTTTCACCAACCATCCAATTAAATCAAACAAGATATGAGGTGCAGAACAGGAGGAGTAAGGACATACACATAAGTGACGTTCACAAATGAACTTCTATTTATGGACACACCAGTGTTTGTCAACCAGCAAAGACTATCATAGTTCAGCTCTGTGCAAAAACTGAATACAATCTTGAAACCTACCAGGAGCGATGGACGATTGCGATGGATGGCGAGAGAAAGTCAAGACAATCCATGGTATTAGTATGACTTGATAATGATATCATATGAGGCTAATGTAATAGACTTTTCTTTTTTATTGATTTGAATTCTAAATTTTTTTTTTTTTTGAGCCAATGGCTGGATTTTTCTCTTTAATGGATCTTGTCGATCATAAATACTTTAGTGTTTTATTTCACGGGACAAACTGACACTCTTAAAGCACTTGAGAAGTTTTGGACGGTACTAACTGGAATTAAGTTCCTTTTAATTTCCAACTTCTGCGCCCAGCTTCAGCCAATTACTTGAAAATAACGCCAAAAATTTGCCAAAATCACAATATCTGTATTCGATATTAAGACATTTGAAACAAACCCAATTCCAGCCAGAAGATAAAAGAAGTTATCATCAATTGGATTTTACCATTCCATTTATCAAGAGAGTAAGAATAAAAGAAAGCAAAAAAACACCCCCCCCGAAAACTACTTAAGGTTTGGTTTGGTTTGGTTTCTTTGTTTAATGGCATATCAACCATTGTAAGTTATTTAATGCCAAAGTATTTCTCCTTGAAAAACCGAAGTAGAACTGAGAGGATAAGGGGGTTCATAATTTTACCAAGGTTATTTGCCCGAAAGTGAACGTAATAGTGCGACTGGAGTACGAAGTCACTTACTACGATTCCGCAGTCCATCGCTTTAACCATTAAAACACCAGGACACCCCGAAATCTATCTAAACCTGCCACAGAGCTAAAAGATTTGTTAAATATGCTACTGTACTTGAAGGGATACTAATTGTACTTGAAGCTTTTGCAATAGTTCAAAGAATCTGAATGAACAAGAGACGTGAGAAAATATTAAGACCATCCATACTGCAATATTTCCCAAATCGACAAACATACTCAGAAGAGCCCAGGAGATGGGAAGAGACTTGCTGTCACTCAGAATCAACAATTAGAGCAAGAATGAAGAAAACTCGCAAAGAGAAAAAAAATGCAGCCCAAGACACAGATGTATTTTGCGTCAGCGAAGGCTCAAAATAAGCTTTACATCACGACCCGGAAAATGTAGAAAATAATCATTCAAAGAAATTTTGAGTCTTCTCCATACATACTTATCATAAGACCAAGAAAGATTTCCTGTTATTGTAATATTGTACAATGCTTTATAAGAAAGCATTATAACAGATATATCCGTAACTGTCTAGTGAGATAAAGGGAATATGGAATGTCTATAAATGTCATACCACTATTTATTGATGCGTTAGGCACTATAACTAATAACTTCGAACAGTTCCTGAAAGATAATTACTCGTGTTCCATTAATGAAGAGAACTGCAATACTCGGTACGTTGTATCTAAGGGATCTAGACGTCAACCAATATTGTGGACATAGATACTGAATTTATTTTTGTGACCCGTTTATAATAACAATAGTAATAATAATGTGGCACGTTGAAAATGAGAAAAAGGGAAAAATAACGGAAGGAATAGAATTGTCAAATCAAGAACGAATCAAAACGCTTAGAAAAATGAAAAAATACAAGTTCTTAGGTTTATTAGAAGCAGATATCATCTTGAAAGCAGAGAAGAAAGAAGAAAAAACAAAGAAAAAAGAAAACAGTACCTCAGACGAACGAGAAAACTTCATAAAACACAGTTCTGCTGTTGAAATCTTATTAAAGGAATACACATTTTGGCGTCCTTCTTCGTAAGATATTCATAACCATTCTTTATTTGGACTAGGGAGGAACACGGACACTGAGCCTTACATCCATTCGGTGATATAGAAAGATTATATGTCAGGAAAATAAAGCAATGGACAACAAACCCAGCGGAGACCCCCATTAAGCAAGAGGGCAGGTGATACCTTTGTGGAAGGCAATTTGTAACCAAGCCAATAATATTCTTATTCACCCTACAAGAAGCTCTCAAGCTGTGTAAGAATGAATGAAGCAGTTTGTATTCTCTTCACAATCGAGCTTAAATCTTGCCCTGTCGGCTAGGGCTGTAGAATACACCGACAGCACCTCTGTTGAGGGGTAAGACCCCCACCAACGAATGTTCTAAATATGACGCTAAACAATCTGATGGTGAGGTTCCAGTAATCCTGGAGCTTTAGGGAATGCAGAATGCCTCTTCATTGCCATCGCTCCCAGGTCCGGAGTGGTAGCACCTGATAGAGTCCTATCTATGGGTGAAATGGAAATAATCCGCGTACTTATACTAAAATAAATTGCTTAAAATGGGACTGTTTTGAGATTTAAACAGCGTACTTATGCTACCCTGACTTGCTTGAAATAGTTTTATTTTCAAAAAAATACTTCCAAATAAAGCTGTTTTTGATATTTGAACTATCTACTTATGCTTAACTAAATTGTTTGTAATAGAACTGTTTTTAACTTTGGAACTGTGTACTTATGCTAAAATGGATTGTTTGAAATATATAACTGTTTAAATGTATAAAAAGGAATTTGGCATTAATAACCTACAATGGCTGAAGTGTAATAAAAGCAATGAAAGCAAAGCAAACCAAACCAAGCATGAATCCAATATATGTTCGTCTAGTTATAAATTAGGGCAAACAGATCTCTAGCTGTGGGTAAGCAATAAATGCAAAGGAGAAATCAGAGCACAAAACCAGGATCTAGCATCTCTATCCTCAATTAGGTCATCTTTTGCGTAAAAACTAAAAGGCTAAGCGATGCAACGCTTGAACCAAAATGTCTTGCAAGGTGCTACAATATTTTTCGACCTACTGAGGTTTAAAAGTGCAAGTCAAGATCGTTTTCCTGTCTACTATTTCGGATAGACATTACGATTTACATTGCGAAAATGAAAACGGTGTTTTCAATATTTTAGTTGACTGCTTTGATTGATTAACTGAGACGCATTATATATTCCCTCATAGTAAGCGAATCGAACTCAAAACACCTCACTTGTTTATCTCTGCTTTTCGATGATGTACCTCAATAACGAAGATATTTACTCGCCCTGGTTTGGTACTGAACTTGGGTACCACATTGCATTCACACAGACAGCATCGAACTCGTTACCTCTTTTTTTCTGATCACTACTTCATGAAATAACGCCTCAATGATTTATATATTTAATAATCTGAATTTTGTAAGACCAAAATATCGAATTTCTTACAAGAATCGAACCCACGAGATTCTAAATTGTATTTGAAGACTAATTTGCAAACCATTCCTCAACGGGGAAGGGTTAACAGTCGAGTAAGAAGTAAAACTGATTATCATATTTACCAACCCCTTCGCTCGGGCAGGATATTACACAAGGTCAGTTTTTAAGCGGAGTTTAACAGGTTTGAATTAAGAGTTTTCCTTCTCCTCGACTAGTTTCCTCACCAAGGCTGAAGAATTGAATCTGCCCTATTATTTACCCATAGTTGGAGGGAGAGTAATTGGATTCATACCTTTCCCAAGGGTATTAGTGCTATGTGAAATGCAATCAGTCTCGTCCAGGATTTGAACTCGGGCAACCGTGTCCATTTCCTATGACGATAACCATTAAACCACGGGTACCTCCAAAACACCACGCGCACCTTCAATAAAACTGATTATCATTCGGGAAATTAGGTCGTATAGTTGCTGATGTCCTGTTAGGAGAAAGACCCTATGTCACTGTTATGAGCTATAGAATCGTAATGAAAGCATAATTTTTTGGTGATTTTAAAACTTGTTTTATAACCCAGTCTCTTGATTAGAGTCAATAAGCCATATGTATTCCAGACACCTTTTAGCCACAAGTGTACATGATCAATATTCATAGTGTTAGGCATGCGTTCCAAACCTAATACGAACAGCAAGATCATTTTTCTAGATTTTGCTTGTATATTCTCATAAAGATTCGGTCGATAAGATCGTGGTTAAACGTGACGATGTCAACTCGGTAAAATCTGGTCACGATCAATTGCTATAAATATCAGTAAGAATATATCTTGACTCATTAATCAATCTACATTTAATAGTTACCCTTCCTTGTAATACAATAAGTCTAATTTGTAAAACTGCTGCTCTTTTATGAGATAATGAGAGTTTTTAAAGCTTTTCAATGTCGAATTGTATTCGGTCAAGAAGTCTCTTGTTTGGTCTAGTTTGATTTGATATAGGTGTTTTATGGCATATCAACTCCTTATGAGATATCCATTGCCGAAAGTAGATTCATTAGTAAATATTTGAGAGTAATCCTAGTCATTTCAATGTCCTACGGGACTTTTAAAAGTCAAAATTAAACGAACCAGACATGCAGGACACTGCTGGAGAAGTATGGACGAACTCATTAGAGATGTACTCCTATGGACCCCTTCACATAGCCAAGCAAAAGCAGGTCAACCATCTCGAACCTACATACAGCAGCTCTGTAAGGATACGGGGTGTATCTCTGAGGACCTGCCGGAGGCGTTGAACGATAGGGAGGGGTGGAGAGAAAGGGTCAGGGATATCTGTGCTTATGGCACGACAAGATGATGATGATGAGGATGACAGGACTTTTTATTATTCCAATGTGTGTTTTGTTTATAATCTCTTTGCAAATGCATATTATATCAAGTATTCCCGATACAAATTATTTTCACGTAGTTGTATCGTTCCAAGTATATCTTTTTAGCCCTTATTGTTTATTCATAGATATTCAGTTTAAAGCAACTATTTCTATTCCGTAAGTAAAAATTGGCGTACTTAGTCGAAGGTGACACGAAGGCTCCCTTTTCAATAGCTACAACAGCGAAGTGTAGGAGAAGACGCTACTCCATTCCTTGGATTGCACCACTTTACCTTTGATCCTTACCTTATAAAGCTGAGTGTTAAGTAAGGCGGCATAAAGTACCATTTTCGAGTATTTGTTTGACTCCACCTTGGATTGAACCCCGGTCTCTCGGACCATTGGCGAATACTCTTCTCATAAAGCCAATGGCAAGCATCGTGAGTTGTTTAATATCCAAGCCATCTTTATTGAAGAGCAATGTTACATAGCCATGATATGGCTACGAGAAACGTACATAGAATGTTCATAACATATATACTTGGAACATATAAATATCGAAACACGAAAAACACTTACGACTTCTTAGTTCAGGTACGAAACTTTTAATTATCTTTGAGTTAAAAGGTTCTTTGACATAAGGAGAGAGATACGCATTCTTTCTTTTCTGGCTTTTACATCTGCCCCCCACCCCACCCCATCTCGTGCGCACTCGTCGCAAGGCCTCCGCGAGCAAGCGAAAGTCAACCACCTTTTCCCGAGGCAGGACTCAACTCAACTCACTGACTTTTTCAAAATCCCCCAAATCCTCCCCGCACTTCCGGTGCGTGACGTCATTTGCACTCCCTAGCCCCGTTTCCCATCTCGGGTTTCTATTATGACATCTCTTTGTGACACGTCCGCTCCGTGCGCGCGTGTGGACACCAGCGCTCATGTTTGCACCTAGCTAACCCATGCACTGAGCCGAAAGGTTCTCAGCCTAACTAAACCAAATCCCTCGGCCATTATATTAAACCCATAGCTGGGGAGATAAAAGAATTTGTACCGTTCCCGAGGGCATTAGTCCACGTGATAGCGTAAATGGAGTTCGAACTCACTTACGTTGATGTCACAAGGACTCCTTAATACTTTTCCAAGTATTCCTATCAACCAACCATAATTTTGGTTTGTTTTGGTATTGTTTTATGACATATCAACCATCGTATGTTATTTAATATAAAATATTTCTTATACATATATATCAAATATATGAATAATATTTTTAGATGCAGTTAAATGGTTTTCACTTCTATCTATCTAATACGAATGTACAGTTAAATATAAAAACATTTATATTTCAAACACTTCAGTTTAGCATAATGAGAGTCTAAATGTTAAACAGTTCTATTTGAACCTATCAGGTGCTACCACTCTAGGCTTGAGTGGACTTGGGAGCGATGGCAATGAAGGAGTACACCCCTTTACTCAAAACTCCAGCCTCACTGAACCTGCACCATCAAATTGTTTAGTGTCATATTGAGGACAATCGTTTTGGGAATCTTAATACCTTGCAGAGATGCAGTCGATGTATTCTGCAGCTCCAGCCGACTGGGTCACAAAATTTGCAAGCAAGCATGTTGTTTCATATAACTGATGATAATAGTCGGTGTTAGTAAACACTTATGTTGTGAAGTAACCTTATTATGATGTCTGTGTGTATGCTGTAACGGAAACTATGCCACCACCGACATCACAGTTCTAATAATTATTTACGTAACATTTTCCATTATTTTATTTTCATTAAAATCTTAATCATAAAAAAATGTTAATATTATTAATATCGTCGAACGTATGTGCATATTAATAGCATGTCATTTTATTTATATATACAATTAAATAGCTGTTCGTGGAGTGAACTGGGAGGGTAATTTGCATATTGATCTATAAAGTTTTATTGAAATAAATATTTGATTGATATTATTGTTTTTTACTGTTTAGTTTTATTCTAATAAATATGGGAAGAATATCTCGTTGATAAATATCCAAATAAATCCATTAACTGATAGAAATAACAGCACTTTTATTGTTTACTGGCTAATTATTTAGATTTTTGAATTAGGAAGATTTAGCAATGAAAGCCAAGAGAAACAGAAAGAGCTTAGACCAATGTTTTTTCTATTCTTGGATTATACCCCTCTCTTTCAAATATGTTTAACATAGTAATTTGATTTTAGATAATATTGAAAGTTTGTTTGGTTTATTATTTTTTTTTGCTTTGTACAGTATTAATATTTTTAAAGCATTTACACACTAATAGGAAATCGTATGTATAATTTTATGTTGAAATTAATTCAAATAAATTTAAAATCAGAGTAATCTTTTAATATTCTTCCTTATTCAGACTTTCTAATTTAATTTAATTTTTATTATATTAAATCTAGTGGAAATATTTAAGACAAAGCGATGTAATATCAACCATTTTAATAATAATAATAATAATAATAATAATAATAATAATCCATGCGCAATTATTTGATGGAACGATTTATATTCAATCATAATTGTTCCCACAGTAATTTTGTTTCCTAATCACCTTTTCTTATCTAATGCCAAAATCTACTAGCAATTATATTTTAAAATGGGTAATGATAATAGCTTTTGATAAACAATTATATCTTTTGGTGATTATTAAAATAAATAATCTCATATATGAGATATTGCAATATAATAATTTTCAACTATTCATAATAAGCCCAAAGATGGAACTTTGGTTTGGTTTGGTTTGGTTTTATGTCATATCAACCATTTTTGGTTATGTAATGTTAAATCCTGTTTTCAGATATATATTAAATATATGATTTGTTAACACATTTTTTTAGATAGACGCATTTAAATGATCAAACTGTTCTATTTCTAACAATTCAATTGAGCATAAGTTAGCAAAGTTAAATGGTTTTAAGTACTTCTATGTCAAACAAACACTTCAATTAAACATCAGTCATTTGTTTATTCACAGTCGATCAATTTTATTTCAAACAATTCAATTCAGCAATTAATTTGTATACACTTCTAGTAGACCTATGGATAGGACCTCAGGTGCTACCACTCCAGACAATAGTAGACCTGGGAGCGATGGCAATGAAGGGGTACTCCGAATTCCCCAAAGCTCCAGCCTTACTGGAGCCTCACCATCAGATTGTTTAGAGTCATATCCAGGACACAACGTTGGTAGGGGTCTTACCCCTCTGCAGGCATATTGTCAGTGTATTCTCTAGCCCCAAACGGCTGGGCTATAACTTGGAAGTCTAACAGGTACTAACATTACATCTCAATTGACTAGGAGTAATGGCAATGAACTCTACAATAGAAGCCTCACAAACTGATGCAGTTTGGGGTCATACATGCTAAACCTTTTTTTTTTCTGGTGGGTGTCTTGATTTTCAACTTAAGATGCTCCAGAGTGTGCTAGTCTTAAGTAAGATCAATTTTAAATGGTCAGATCACAATTGTTGCCTTGGTAGCGTATAAATTTTGATATCATTTGAAAGTGGGTTAGTTTCTTTGTTTAATGGCATATCAACTTTGCTGGATTATACAAATTCATCCTTCTAGAATAACTGTAATACGACTATTCATCCAGAAACTGAGAGAATGAAAGAGTTCATACCTTCATTTAAAGAAATACTTAAAAATAAGAATATTATATGCATTGAAGGTGATTATTTATGGCTCTGTACTGTGAGAGTAAAGTTGGCGACCTTAGTCGAGGGTGACCCAAAGGCTCCCTTTTCAATAGATACGATACCAAGGTCTAGAGGGAGCTGCTACTTCATTCATTGAATTACGCCACTTTACCCTTGATCCTTACCTTTTAATGCTGAGTATCAATATCTTTTTTTGAGTCTTTTTGCATAACTCAACCTGAGATTGAACCTCGGTCTCTCGGACCATTGGCAAACTCTCTACTCACCATCAGATTTTTCATATCCAAGACACTCATTGGGGGAGTCTTAGCCCCTTGCAGAGACGCAGTCGGTGTATCCTAAAGTCCCAACCGAGTGGGCAACATATTTTGTCGTTTTTGACATTTTTGGTTATAGCAATTACAAATAAAAATTCCATTTAATCTTAAACCTTTTCTGAATGCTTTAGCAAACGAAATACAAAATAATTGAACTAGTACCTATCTAACTTAAGGTTATCAATAATTTTCTAAACCTATGTATACCTAAATACTTACATCTTTCGGGAGGTGGATTTCTCTCTCCTCGTACAACCTTCATCATCGGGTCGGCACGAATTTTTCCATGGTTTTTCAATGTGAACAGTTTTATCGTAAAGGTATTCTTCAAGAAACCCACCTTCTTAGAAGGCGAAGTATTATGGTGTGATTTAAAAGTTTTCCTCCTTGACCAGAGGCCTTACCAAATCTTGAGCGTCCAGTTTGTCCAATTATCAACTTAAAGCTTTGGAAGGGATACGAGAAATATCTCCTTTGATATAGCCATTACCGTGAAGAAGACAAGCATCTCTTTCACAATTTGAACTTTCTACACCGAATCCATTACCTCCGCCGATGTTAAGCTACGGGCAGCTCCCTAATTCCTCGAAAAATATTCAATTAAAAAGAAAATTCTCAGTTGAGCCAGTAGCTTTTAAGAGCCTTTTCGTGATTCTTTTCACAACTACTTCTAATTTATAAAAAAATAATGCAAGCACCTTTACATAGAACGCAGTTTGAAGCAGAAGCAAGCGCTACTTGAGGTACCTGATGTCCTATCCATAGGTCTAATAGAAGTGCATGCAAATTAATTGCTAAATTGAATAGTTTGAAATAAAATTGATCGACTGTGAATAAACAAATGACTAATGTTTAATTGAAGTGTTTGTTTTACATAGAAGTACTTAAAACCATTTAACTTTGCTAACTTATGCTCAATTGAATTGTTAGAAATAGAACAGTTTGATCATTTAAATGCGTCTATCTAAAAAAATGTGTTAACAAATCATATATCTAATATATATCTGAAAACAGGATTTAACATTACATAACCAAAAATGGTTGATATGACATAAAACCAAACCAAACCAAACCAAACCAAACCAAAGTTCCATCTTTGGGCTTATTATGAATAGTTGAAAATTATTATATTGCAATATCTCATACATGGGAGCCATTTTTGAATAAGCAAATATACTATGAATGGCAGCACATTACAGTAAAAACATATCTCCAATAACTTTACATATTAAAAATAATAATTCAAAACCCAATGCTCATGTTTTTTAACGTTATATTAATTTAAACAATAATGAAAATAACTCAATATTCTTACTGAATTTTAACTCTGAAGAACTGGAAAAATAAAGAGTGTTGGCAAGACAAATCCGAGTCGATTGCCGATTTAAGGAAATGATATGTATCCTACGTTGACACATTAAAGGAAATTAGATGTTTTACTACCAACAATCATTTTTAAACTCTCATGCTAAAATAATCTGTAAATTGTTTGAATTCGAAGATATCTAGATATTTCCATTAAATTTAAATTCAGCAGGAAAACCCTCGAGAAAATGTCTAAACTCGGCTTAAATAAAACCACCGATACACATTTAGAAATATTCTCCAACCATAATTAGAGGTTTATTTGGTTTATTTGTTTAATGGCATATAAACATTCATGGGTTATTTAAAGCCAAAGCTATCCTTCTAAAAGGATATTAGTGAAACTTTAATCCATAACTAGACGAATAAGGAATTTTGTACATTCCCCAAGGTAATAGCAGGAGTAATATTCGAACTCAATTACTGTGATGTCACAGTACAGAACGTTAGCCACAATACCAGGGAAATACCCGCTTGGAAGGTTTCATGCATTCCCGGAGATTTTACAAGGTTGGTCTAGTGGATAGTGTGTTCGCCGATTATCCGGGAGACCTGGGTTCAATCCTTGATACCTCCTTGCATAACACTCAGCAATATAAGGTACGTATCAAGGGTAAAGAGGGGCAATCCAGGGAAAGGAGTAGGGCCCTACTCTACAACTCGGTGTAATAGTAATTGAAATGGGAAACAATTCAAATTCCCACCATCTAAACTCTGTCAATTCTTGCAATATTTGTCTGACTCAGACCAATGAACATGAGCGAAAAACTTTGTCTTTTTGTGCATTTTGTGCATCACAGAATAAAAAAGATGTTTTATTATTAGGATGGATGTTTGGATGAAGAATGTGATATTTAATAGTGTGCCTTTTAGCTTGTAAAGAAACAGGTTTTAACTGTAAATAATATCATATAAATAGAATAACAATACTGTAAAGAACAATTTTTTCATAGTTACTTATCCGATTTTTTCTTCGTTTCCATTCTCTACTGTTTCAGTTTGCATTGACCATTGTTTTTATTTTTGAGAAGCTCATTCTCAACATGAAACCGTCTTTCAAAGTTTGCTTTCGTCTACAGTGTTTCTAGTCTTCAGGATTTTCATCTCTTCATCGAAACCTTCTAAATAAGAGGCGTAGCTTTAAATGTATACTATTACGTTTCGTAGAGACTTTGTTCACTTTCAAAAACTTTTCAAATAAGCTGCTGCTGAAGAGAAGAATATAGATGAAAGCCCTTATTGATTTGTTTCTGTGAAAATGCCAAAACTTAAACAGAAAAAAAAAAAGCCTGAGAATTATTTGAAAATCTAAGCAAAAGTTGTTATTTATTACATTTTACCATATGTAATTAAATCTGTCGAAAAGCACTGACATCGAACATTAGTTTACAAGCTAATGAAATATTAGTTATACTAATTGATCGTAGAGGAAAAAAAGTTACTAATTCACACAAAGCATCAAGGTACAAGGCTCATTAAATAAGTTTCCAGATTCTTTTGTATGGGCACTTTTATTGTTAGTACACATATGAAACTCTACTCCCCTTCGAAGTAATCACCTCCGGCTGCACTTGTTGTACCGTTCCAACAACTTCTCGAAGGCCCCAGGGAATTTGCCTTGGGTGAGCGTGTCAATGATCTTCGTCACAGCCTCTTTCATCTCCTCAATTGTCTCATAACGACAGTCTCTAAGTTTTTTCTTGAGTTTAGGGAATAACCAAAAGTCACAGGAAGCAAGGTATGGATATAGGGAGGCTGAGGAACTGTCTTGATGCCCATCTTGGTCAAAAAGTCTGTGAAAAGGATGAAGTTGTGGACTGGTGCATTGTCCTGGTGAAAATGCCACTGACCCGATTTGAAGAGTGCAGGGCTCTTTCGACGGAATCTATTCCTGAACTCCCTTAAAACATCAGTATAGTATTCCTTGTTGACTGTCTGTCAAGTGGGAACCCAATGCATGTTGAACATGTGAGTGCTGTCAAAAAAAAAAGAATAATCAAAGTTTGTGGGTAGATTTGCTCTGTCTGGCCTTCTTGGGTCTTGGAGAGCCAGCATTCTTATATTGGGAACTATGTCTCTTAGTCTCTGGGTCATAGCAGTAGATCCAGCTTTCAACAGAGCATCAAAAACTGCAGGATCTGAATTGATCAGCTCGACCATCTCCCTGCTATCATGACAACGTCTTTCTTTTTGATCTTCTCCGAGCACCCTTGGGACAAACTTCACGCAAATCTTCCGCATCTTCAGTTTCTCGCAAATAATTGTGTGTACAGTTCACACACTAACATCAAACTATGCACTTATTGTCTCTATATACACACGACGGTCCTTATCCATAACATTCTTTATTTGGCCAATCAACTCTGGTGTTCTGACTTCCTTACTCCTCCCACACCTCTCATCATCCCTCACAGACTCGCTGCCTTCCTTGAATCACTTATGCCACTCAAAAACTGATGCTCGATTCATGCAAGATTTTCGAAAAGCAATCTGAAGCATTCCATACGTTTCTGTGGCATTTTTCCAAGTTTAAAACAGATGTTTATTGAATATCGTTTTTTTTAAAGTGTCCTCACGTCCAGATTGCATTTTTGAAATTCACCGGCTGTGACAATCGGGTAGGGTATATTCTAATTGCTGCCGTAGCTGTTCATTGGAACTTGAAATCATAAAAATTGGTCAGTCATCTTATAAGATGTATCGCAATAACATACCGAATTATCGAGAATCTATGACAATTTCAAATGCCTGTACAAAAAAAGTCTGGAAACTTATTGAAGCCCCCCCCGTAGTATCCACATAGCTGCAGCGCATTGTAGAATTAGTAACAATAGAATTTCATATCAATAAGAGTTCGAATTTCAAGACTATGCAAATATGCAAAGATTGGTAATCTTTAGGAAGCTTGTAAAATATAGACTGGCCGGTTTGTTTGTACTTCAAAAATAGGATATGTAGCTGTGTCTTAAGGTAAATGATGGACAACGGAAATGCCATGTGAATTGCTTGGGAATAACTGCGTGAGTAAAACACCAGAATGAAGAATGAGTGGGGGGCTGAAAGGTATATATTGACGGAAGTTTTTGACCCCTGCAGTCCGTCGAGGAGATCAGTCATGAGAATAAACGTGCCACACCGTCTGGGCGTTAGCCCAGAGTTGAGGCGAGGTGGCCTCTGGGTTGACAGGCTTTCCTGTATCAATCTCCTGTGAAAGAATCATGAAGTAGCAAGGTTCTGAATATATCTATCTCAACGTGTTGTAAATCATAGCGGTTCCCTGTTTATCCCCCCCCTCTCTCTCTCTCTCTCTCTCTCTCATTCTCACACGGGCAACGATTTCGACGTTAAGTAAATTAACAAGAAGTTATATTTTAATATTCAGTTGTCATGTTCTCTTCATACCACAGGCTTCAAATGCCATTCTTGAACCCGAGGTTGTTTTGAAAGTAGATTCAATTGATATATTTTGTCTTGATGCGCAAATTTTATACCCTATTATGACAATATATTTTGTATTTTTTTTTTTTTGCAAATTCAATGCATGCGGCTTACATGAATGAAATGAACTGAATAATTGATATCAACATAATTTGGGAATGCCTAGAGGTGCCTGTGGTGTAATGGTTATCGTCGTAGGAAATGAACACGGCAACACGAGTTCAAATCTTGAACTTCACTTAAAAATTGACCTTGTGTCATATCCTGCCCGAGCGGAGGGATCGGTAAATATGGATATTAACATAATTTCAGGCTATATAGCGTTATTTCGTGCCCTGATGTTTAGGAATCTTGTTCATTGTAGGATTTTATTTGTTTGTTTGTTTGTTATTTAATGGCATATCAACCTTCTCGGGTTATTTAATGTTAAATCCATCTTTTTCGAAGGACAGTAGTGGTGCAATTTAACGCATAGATGGGAGAATAAGGGGGTTCATACATTTTCCAAGAGTATCAATCCGAGGTTAACGTAATAGTTAGACTGGAATTCGAACTCGCGTACTACGATTCCGCAATCCAGTGCTTTAACCATTATACCACGCCCCCCCGTACGATTTTACTACATTTTTGGGCAGTCGTTTTTTGGGTGTTTTTTGTACACCAGTATTATATTACATCTAACGGTGAGGATCAAGTCATGGAGATCTGGGAAATATGGGCCACTCATCTATTGCAGTTACACTTAGGTCGACTTTCACCCGGACATGTACTATTTTGGTCCTATCTATGAGTCAAATAGATTTATTTGTAAATAATTTGTATTCATAGGAATATCTAGTATCGTTTAGTTTTTTATAATGCTATGTTAGATAAGGCTGAAAGTGTGGATCTCTCAGTGAGACTCATATTCATTAATAATGGTCTGCCATTAATCTTAAATAAATATATTACATGAGATGCCTGACCTGATATCATAACCATGTTTAAAGCAATTAGGAAATAACACAAAAATATAAATATAAACGTACAATGAACACAATTCCTTAACCTCTTGGCTAAATATAACCCCTCATAGATATACATGCCGTTAAAGTGAATCAATCTATTTGTAGTCGTAGCTAATCAGTTTACAATGCACCTTAATGACCCCAGTTCCATAGCCTTACATCTTAAGTACCATTCTATTCCTAAATCCAAGTTTTGAAAAATTCTAGTTGAAAATACCACTATAATCGCACACAAAATTGATAAGTTACGACTACAAATCCTAGAAGCCCTGCATGTAAAAACAAAAAAAAAAAAATTCCTAAAATCAATAGAAGTAATTTTGAAAATAGCGACAATGTTTTGAAATGCTTTTAGTATTTTTTCCCGTATTCCTTGATATACTATCCTATACTGGCCTTTGAAGGGTCTGAAAGCGCTCGGGACAATTTTGGGAAATTCATCTACCAATTCCAGTCTGAAACTAAGACACTTAACAGGAAACTTGAAAAGATATTAAAAATTATGAGACAAAATTTATCTTTAATTTCTAATGTAATATATATATATATATATATATATATATATATATATATATATATATATATATATATATATATATATAAGTATGTATATATGTATGTATGTATGTATGTATAGGAAAAAGGTGTATTTATGCAGCATCTTTTTATTTAAACTGGTTTGATCACATAAAATCGAATCCTTGTTGTTTTGGAGTTTTTTTCCTTTTTCTTTTAAGAGCCCTCATGTTTTTTTTATGTAATAATCGTACAATTTGTTGATGTTTTCTCCAAACAAACTTTCTGTGTTATCCCGAGTACTTCCGTTTATTGTCAGAACCATTATCAAAGTAATATATATGCTATTTGTAAATCAAACTTGATTAGTATTTAAACTAAATTATTATTTAATTTTTGTTTTTATTTCTTAAGTGAGGCTTGTTGTCGTTACAAAGGTGATGCTAAACGGTAGTGGCTGTTTATTTTTAAATATAACAATAAACTCACTGAACATCATAAAGAATTTCTCAATCTTGGACCTAACTGCCCACTTTATAATAATCATAACCAATTCGTAAAAAAAGCAGAAATTGTAATATTATATGAAAATAGTAAAATCTTTAAAAATAAAATCAGATTAAAACTTATCTAGGGAATAAAGATATAACATAAGGAAGGAACTGTGCTTTAGCTACAGATTTTGCAATGCTATAGGGGTTCTGATCCAATCCTAGAAATGATTAGTCTTAGAGGAATTCCATATTTATGGGTTTTTAAAAGACCATATATTTTAGGGATAGTAAGGTTATGATAAGTTAATGAAAATCAGAATTTCTTCTTGAGAGATAAGTTTTTCAAAGGACCTATAAAACTTGTCTATATTTTTTATTGTCTATAGAGAAATTTGTTCGTATGTGTTTTGTTATTAAATAATTCCATTATCATGTTTAATGAGTGGAATCTTTAATGACAACAATACCACCTTTATGAGAAAGTGTGATGATAATGTTATTATTGTTGGACACATTTCTCAATTTAGCAATGTGTCACTTTGGTAAAGCTAGATCGGTTATTGTGAGTAGTCTTTGTTGAAACTAGAAAGATTGTGTCTAGAGTCAAAGTTAATTAAACTTATAATGTTGTGGTTATTTACTCTCGTAATTAACGCAAATTGAAGGGTTTCTATTTCAACTATGCTGAGTTGAGTGTTCGAAAAATTTTGGATTAGACTATATCTCTAACCTGACGCCATCTGCTGTTGTTACTTAAAAAACTGTAAACTGTGTTTTAAGAGAGAAATATGAGTGTTGCTTAGATCAGATATTTCCATTCAGAATTTTCACCCTTTTCTGGGATACGCATTTTTGCTACAAATAATCATTTCCAACGATCTGTCTTTTTCGAAAGTCGAATCTTCTGAAAATTTTTCACTTTCAGAGGGTTTAGGAAGGTTTTTCGTGTCCCGGGAAAATATGGTTAGAAGTTCTGTGATAGCTAGAAGTACTTATGCGTATGACTTTCTAATTGATGCAATTAATTAAAAAGTTAATCCTTTTTCTTAAAGTTAATCACTAATCCACTACTAAAAATTGATCATGTACATTATTAATCGGATTATAACACTAAAAAGAGGAGAATAATCATTGGTTTTGATTTTAGAGCTTTCCGAATTTTCTATCCTAAATTATCAAATGATAAATTTGGCGATAGAAACTCCTTCACGCAGTATCAATATACTAATATTTTTTGCCACTTGCCAAAATAAAAGCTCTTGAAATTTACAAATCCAAATGTTATTCAGAAATAAAAGAAGCAAAATGTACCCCGCAAAAACAATTACCGACGCTTACTACACCAATGACTGAGCGATTCTGGCAAATACACCCAACGAAGCCGAAACACTACTGCATAATTTCGAACGAACCGCCGCAGGCATTGGCCTACTTGTCAATGCACACAAAACTGAATATATATGCTTTAATCAAACAGGCGACATTTCCACACTAAACGGAACTTCTCTAAAACTGGTTGACAAATTCACCTACCTAGGAAGCAGTGTCTCATCAACCGAAAAAGACGTAGACACGCTGCTAACGAAGGCATGGACAGCTGTCGATAAGCTATCGATCATATGGAAATCAGAACTGACTGATAAAATGAAACGCAGTTTCTTCCAGGTAGGGGTCGTATCGATACGGCTGTATGGATGCACTACTTGGACGCTAACAAAACGGCTGGAGAAGAAGCTAGACGGCAATTACACAAGAATGTTGCGAGCAATATTGAACAAGTCCTGGTGGCAACACCCTACAAAGCACCAACTATACGGCCAACTGCCTCCCATCACGAAAACTAGACGAACCAGATATTCAAGACACTGCTGGAGAAGCAGGGACGAGCTCATAAGTGATGCACTCCTATGGACCCTCACATATGGCCGAGCAAAAGCAGGACGACCAGCTCGAACATACATACAGCAGCTATGTGAGGATACGGGATGTTGCCCTGAAGACCAGCCAGATGCAATGACCGATAGGGAGAATTGGCGAGAGGGGGTCAGGGATATCCGTGCTAGCGGCCTGACACGATGATGATGATGATGACATCGATATATCATTTAGCCCGACAATTCAAGTGTAAGTATAAAAAAAAGATTGGAATTAAAACAGCCACTAACTCATCAAAGACTCATCGGAATTTAGTCATTGATAAAAATAACAATAGCTTCATCGAATCAAGTTCAAATGTGTAGGGAATTCCATGTCTGGATTGTAATAAAGATATGTAGGTGAAACTTAGCGTAATATTTATAAACGTGTTTATGAGCACAGAGGGTATTTAAAACGAATAGACATAAATAAAGGATTAATCAAGCATAATTTAGAAACTAATCCCAACTTTAATTTTAAAGATACGAAGATGTTGGCTTACATACATAAAAAAAATAAAAACGTCGGAATATCGTTCAATCTAGGAAAATTTTCAAACCACTGTACAACTTAACAGAAACTGTTTTTTTCTCAAATTGCCTTTTTATTGGTCAGATTGGTGCTAAGATGTGACAAAATCCCTATCAAAATAATTCAGCTATATATATATATATATATATATATATATATATATATATATATATATATTAATTCGATTAACTTTTTATCTATCTTTATATATATATATATATATATATATATATATATATATATATATATAAAGATAGATAAAAAGGTAATCGAATTAATAAGACTGAGAGAAACAAGACGGAGAGATATATTACGCAATGTTTATAATCGGAATAAATGAACTAAATTTTATATATATATGTATATATATATATATTGAGAGAGAGAGAGAGAGAGAGAGAGAGAGAGAGAGAGAGGGTGGAGGGAGAGAGACAGTTTGACTTTCTTTTATAAATTTGGGAACGTAAATTATAAATTTGAAAAAAAAACGCTTCAAATAGAAATAGAATGTTTCAAAACTTTCACATCGCTTTTTTTGTTTCATTCAATAACTTACACGCCCTGATGAAATTCTAAAAACCAAGACATTTAACGTGGGCATATATTTCTTGAAATAAAACCATCTTAGAATTATATCATGTTTTTTCATATCTGCACATTTTCATATATATATATATATATATATATATATGTGTGTGTGTGTGTGTGTGTGTGTGTGTTAAATATAATTAATAAATAAACCTCAAATGTTTTCATGTAATCGAGTTTCATGAATATCATGTTTCTGGAAGGTAGCGAAACAGAGTAAATAAGGTTGTAAATATAGATTTAGGGGCGTTCTAATTATATATTTTAACACGAAAAATTTCTAATTACATATTTGCTGTATGATGTTCTATAAGGAAAACTAACATCTATGTGTCAAGCTAAATAAATCTGGGATATAAATCTGACAATTTTACAAGCAGAGTAGTTCAAATAACAGTAATAAATAACTGGAAGTATTGTAAGCCCTCAAAAGTATAAAACCCTTTATGTATCACCATTGATGAATTAAAAGGAAATATGCTCTCCGTTTGAATTGTCTTGCTGACATATGTTCGTTAGTGAGAACAAAGAGATAGTAATATTGTGATATATATCATAATTATGGCTGTTTTATGAAAACGCCATAACTTTTTTTCGGCTGGACATTGGATGTCATACTAATTATATTCTGAATAATTATAGGCTTTTATTCTGATTTCACAAAGAAATTACAAAAAAGAAAGAATGTAAAATTAAATATAACATGCAATCCCACTGAAACATTAATATCTTATCTAACAAACTTTTAAACATCTTCGTTTTTGGTCAATGTTCGAAACTGAAAATATAATGTTTAAATAGATTCCACAGTGTTTGACCTATCAGACAACTTGCACGGTTAAACACGTTCTTATAGAATGCAAAGCTTTTGCTGTCATCAGAAAGCGATTTTTCAAAGTAAATAGTTTAACCGATCTGTTCGAAAACGTCAAAATAGATGACGTTCTGTCCTTCTTGAGAGAGACAGGGTTGTACCAAAAAATATGTCTACAAATGTTGATATGCCATAAAAACCAACCAACCAACCCAAAACATGACGAATTAAAAGTGGTTACTCACGTGCAAACAAATGAAATCCTGCTTAGAGAAAATCTTACCAACTAAGTATTCGTTTAGAGATGTTTGGTTGAATGTATAGACATATAAACATAATTTGACGTTAAATAACCTACAAAAGCTGACATACCATAAAACCCAAACAACCTACCAACCTTCTTTTTCCCTTGCTTTCCTCCATACAATTCTTATTTACACTAGTTTCATCCCCTATATATATATATATATATATATATATATATATATATATATATATATATATATATATAATTATATATCAACCCCTACACTCGTACAGGATGATACACAAGGTCAATTTTAATATAAGATTAACAGGTTTGAATTCCGAGTTTTCCTTCTAGACTGGCTGCCATACCATGTTTAAAAAGCCCAGTCTTCCTAACTATTTACCAATAGCTTGGTTGAGAATAGTGGGATACATACATTTTCCAAGGGTGTTTGAAGTTTGGGAAATACACATATCCTCGTCCATAAGTTGCTCTTGGGTCACTGTGTTAATTACAATGTCGATAACCGTTGCAAAATGGGTGACTCTATACACCAAGACTATCTCCAATAAAATGATATTCACTTCATATATATATATATATACATAAAGTGGCAGTTGATTTTGTTTTATCATAAATCTTTACTTATAAATGTTTTATTATTATTCTGTTACATCTTACTTGCGATATATATATATATATATATATATATATATATATATATATATATATATATATATATATATATATATATATATATATATATAACATTTTATATTATTTTCATTTCGTTTGAGTGCTTTCTGACCTATCAACAATTGGGTTTTTGCAGATGTAAAAGCTGTTATATATATATATATATATATATATATATATATATATATATATATATAGTGAAGCCACTGCAGTTTTAATAAACTACTATTTGGGTGACTAATTTCTTTGTTTATGGAACAAGAAAGATTATGTAACGGTAGTTTTCTTCCTGGAAGATTATATGCTGCAGATTAATGTAAATTCGAAATATTACCTCTTTTTGGGGCTCGGACATTGATCTCGGATATTATTGTGAAATACGCCACAATTTTAGCCCCAACCAGAAATAAATGAAAACAAATCATTGATAGAATCTTCTGCGCATATTTTATGTACAAATAAATGGACATATATAAGTTGGTTTAAAATATGTATATATAAATACATAAACTCTCTTTAAAAAAAATGTTTATAACCATATCATATAGACTACCGACCAAACGTTTTAGACCACCCTGAATTCTTCTTCAAACGTCATTATAAGAGATAATTTTGCGATTGATCGTAAAGTTCGAAACGAACTATTGAAAAATAAGCAATAGTTGTTTTAATATTTACGCACTGGTTAAGAATCACTTGGACGAACCTATTTTTCCAAGTTACAACAAAGGGTGCCAAGACGTTACACGGCAGTAATTAGTACTGTGGGTAGATTCTTTGAGGAAAATTAAATTAAAAATTACTTTCATTAAAATCATTTGTTATTCTTTATCTTATATTCAACTTCATTTAAATTGAATTAATACATGCAAAACACAAGGTAAGTAGATTTCTTTAAAAAACTGTCACTATATTTTATAAGTTTAAAGCAAAATCAAAGAGGTCTCAAAAATTTAGTTAGTAGTGTACATATATTCTTCTTAAAAATGTTAATGGTCAGATAGTTTTCTTAGTATACAAGCACAAGCTAACACACAATCACACACACACACACACACACACACACACACACACACACACACACAATTACGCATATATAAATATATATATATATATATATATATATATATATATATATATATATATATAATGATAATAAATAAATAAATAAATATATATAATATATATATTTAATCCATGGAAAATATTGTTCTGCAACCTAAGGTTTCTTGAAGTTTATATTAACATTCGTCAGGCAGTTAAGAAGATGGAATGGAATTCAAAATCGAAAATACGACAAAATACAGACAAAAATCGAAAAATGAATATCGCACTTGGATCGACACATAACCACATAGTGATTTACTGACGACCAACACTCTCATAATATATATATATATATATATATATATATACGTGTCTTTTTTTACATGAGCCTAGATGAATTTGTATGACTGTACATGTGTAAGAGAAAGATTATTCATATGTTCAAGTGAAATCTAAATGGTGTTGACATCTTTGTCGAATGAACGCAAATATCTGTACGCTCCTTTTAACCTGCGTACTGATATCTATGTGAGAATTTTTACATCATACGATTTACAAATATTTAGAAATGTAAAACATATATACCTAAACTTTATAAAACCAAATATATATATATATATATATATATATATATATATATATATATATATATTCATCAAAACAAGCTGACTTAGATCTGAATATCAATTGTTTTTATAATTATAATATCCGTATAAGGTATGTTAGTTTTGTATAGTTGACTGAAGAATTCAGAGCAAGGAAATTATAAATTATTATGAAAAGACTGCAATTTTGGTGACCCGAATATTATACACACACGTACCTTCTGTATAATTATGGTGCCTAGTACTTCTCATTATCCTACAATATATATTTATACAAATTGATTAATCATTTGTTTTGTATATATTCGTTAGATTCTGTTGATAATTACGGACTTAAAAACAGCATTAATTACAAAATATTTTCTTTATATGCAACTAAAATGTAAATAATACAGGATCTTTCCAGATTATATTGGCGCCATAATTTATGCTGTTGCCATGTAAATATACAAATGCATCCGATACTTTGATATATCGTATATACTCATGGATAGTTACAATCTTAAAACATCTTTAAGAAAACAATCAATACGCAATCAAACGTTTGTAATAATATTGTGTAACTATAATTTAACTACATTTATCGAGCCTTATTTCAATAAATGCATATTAGTTAACATAAATCTACGGTTGATTGATACACAAACATACGGGGTGTTATATATATATATATATATATATATATATATATATATATATATATATTTACTAACTTACTCTCTACCAGCATTCACGGTTACCAGGAAAAAGAAAAAAAAAACGCCAGAATTTAGAGATAACAATATCTCGGATCACTGCCTGGGGGGAAAAGAAAAAAAAATCGGGAAAAAAAAGAATATATATATATATATATATATATATATATATATATATATATATATATATATAACTTAGATGTAGCGCGCACACACATACACACCCTCGTATATATACAGTGTCCCTTAATGATGCGTAGATTTTAAATAAAAAATTGAAGTGTGTCCTATCATTTTGGAACACCGTATATACATGCGTGTATGTGTGCGTGTGTGTGTATATCCAGACTCACACACACACACTCAGACACACGCACACAGACACACAGAGAAATAGAAATAAATTTCAGGTGAGCAAAAGTACACAGGCATATATATATATATATATATATATAGATATAGATATGTGTGTGTGTGTGTGTGTGTATGTGTGTGTGTGTGTGTGTGTGTGTGTGTTGATAGGAACCTAGATGTACTTGCATGTCTTTAAATGTATATCTTAGTCAATAACCCTTAAGATACCATGCTTGATTGTGCACGCATCTCTCAAGAGATTCTGATAAGCACATGTCTTAATTGGTTCCCCTTGCCTAGTATTGTCTCAAACAATGTTTACTTCCCAAAATATTTGAATAGAATATCCAATATGAAGAATTTCATCTGAAAAGTTGTTTTTTTTTCTATACATTTGATTTTTCTTACATATATTTTGATTCGCCTTTCAATTTATACCACACGGAATAAAAAGAAGAAAAAAAAGATTGAAGTCGATATTTTCCTCAGAATTTCTCTTGACTTTCTTTTATTTTTTTTTCCATTTCTTCCTCGCGTTTTATCCTGTAGTATTCATCGATGGCATACTGATATTTTGGAGATGTAATACCGAGTACCCAACAGATTTTTTCACCCGCGTTCTCGGCGATTTTGTAAGACTTATTCAAAGCCAATGACAAGTAGAACCAAAGATAGGGAATAATATCCAAAGAGCGTGGGTAGAAGTTTTTCGGTGGTCGGGGCACGAGTGGTGCTGTCACCTCTGTCGTTTCTTCGTCTGTCGAATACTCTTCGTAAATTCCATCACTGAAATGTATAATCCGCCGAGGGGGTTTTTTCGATTGTGAACTATCACCCAGTTCTATATCTGTCAGCTCCAGATCCTTGGGAAAACACTGAACCAAGTCGACTTGTGATCCCGTGGCCATATTTTAGCCGCTAAAGTGTTATATGCGTTTCGCTTGGTTGCAAGATATTCAAACAAAGACCTTTGTTGTTTTTTTCTTCTTCTTTGTTTTTAAATGTTTATTGGTAACGGTGTTCTCTTTTAAAAGGTTTGTCTTGGTTTTTACAATTGTCAGTTTTGATGTTTTGTGGGTTCTTGTATATATTTATATATATCTAGAAGATTATATACATATTCATATAAAGGATATTATTCCCGCAGTTTTTTTTGTGTATGTGTAGTAGGAGATAGAACAATCACGTTGGACAGGTAAAAGTTATAGTAGCAGCAGTACAGCCTAGGTTGGCAGGTAAGTTTCCGTTATGAATGAATAAAAGCAACCAGGCGGTTTCGCCTGACAGCAACCCAACAAGCCTACCTACTTACTTGCTGGCTACTCAGCGGCCTTGTTAGATCTGATAAGCCGATTGAATAGCTTTGACTAAACCTTGCTTCCCTGTCGCATCACGGATTTCTCTTCGTATTACTAATCAATATTTTTCTTCGCTTGCCGATCACAGTCGCAAATTATTGATGACATCCTCTGTGAAAGGTAGGACTAGGAACATGGGCACAAAGAGAACTAATAGAAAAGAACAGGTTTCTTTTTTTTTCTCATATAGACAGGCTCTTATCAATCGATATTTATGTCCTATGTAATACGGCTGATGTTCCTTTGGTTTCACTTTTGCCTATCTTTTTGTCCTATACCCAGAAATATTTTCTTTTTTGATTTCATTCATCATTTCTCTTATTTATTTTACCCATTGATTCGTGTATAAGTCGACTTTTATTTGTTATTATAGAAAACGTAAATTTGATATCTTATCTGGCTGCGTAACATCAATTCTAATAGGATGTGACACATAAGAGAAGTAAAACAGATTTATATGCAGAGGTTTCCTTCTTTTTGATGGGTTGCCAAATCAAGACTAAAGGGCAAATCCATTCTATTGTTTACCCAATGTTAATGAGCACTACTTATTTGTCGCACATGTAGAACATGTATATATGTATATATGTGTGTATGTATAAGGGTATAGAAAAAATAGAAAATGTTAAAAAAGGTGACGAATTGAAAATAATTGTGGTAATTCCATTTGACTCTTCCTATTCTCAAATCACGTGATTAGAACACTTTTAACAACATGAGAAATATTCAGTAAGTTAGAAGAGAAGGGACTGAAGCAAAAAAATTTTAAATCTTGCATCTAATACCAAAGTGATATTTAATGTTTTCGATTTTAATCTTAAAATTATTTTTTATGTATGTATGTATGAATAAAGAAGAGGGAAAAAGAAAGAAGGAAAAGAAAAAGGTGGGAAAATGATCATAATTTTGCTGTAATATTTGCCTCTTTCAATTCCCAAGTCACGTGACTAGAACTCTTTCTGACGAAAAAGCCGCTAAACAAAAAGTGTCAGATTTAGAATACTTGAAATGCCGAGCAAAGATCGGGTATTTAAGAATAACATCAAATTGTTTGGGGTAAAAAAACAGTAGTATCATTTATAAGCCATTCCAACCAACAATCAATTGCTTAAGTTACAGAAGGAAATGTAAGCCGAAAAGATGTTTTAAATAAAAATTTCCCCCTTTACTGAAGTTAAACATTTTAAGATAATTTTGGAGATACCAACAACCAGACGCTAAGAAAGTGAAGATTAAAGGAGAGAATTATTGAAACAAAATGAACATAACAGAAAAGTTGGATTACTAAGATAAACTAAAGTTCACAAAGACATGCAGAAAGCTCCAAGACGGACTTACTCCTTGAATCACACCGAGTAACGCTGAAAAATCCATGGAATTGGAAAGCTCCCGGCCATGACGGCATGTATGTATTCTAGCTTTAGAAATTCACGTTTATTCATGACAGATTGGATCGTAAATTGAATACACGCCAAAAAAAACAAAACAAATATACACGAATGGATGACCAACAAGAGGACTGTTCTGATCTATAACGACTCCTATAAGTAATTATCCCCAGCAAATATTGACCAATAACCTGTCTACGTATAATGAGGACAATCCTAACAGTATAATTCAGGGAAGATATGGATTAGTCGGTTGTAAGTCAAAGACTATTTCCAGAAGAACGGAAAAGATGCCACAAGAGAGCAAGAAGAATTGGTGACTTAGCACATCCTGAAGAAGAGTAAAGCGTGGCGAAAAAATGTAGCCATTGCGTGGATTGCCGATAATAAAAACCTATGATATGTTTTCCGAAATCCAGGATTGTAGATTATCTAAAAATCTGCAAGAGATCTGACAAAGTTATAAAACTTATCGCGGAAGCTATGAAAAATTAGAGAGTGGAATTTAATGCTGGAGGAAAAACTTTGATTTGAGTGAAGAATCTTGACCAGTGTATTTCTGGGAGATGCGTTTTCGCCATTATTATAAGTAATAGCGATAATGTCACTTAATTATCTATTTAGGAGATGCACTGGGGGCAACACATTTACTAAATTGGAAGAAAAGATTAATCACATTATGTATATGTAAGACATCAAGCTGTTTTCAAGAACGAAACATAACTGGATACTCTAATACAAACAATAAGCATGTACAGTCAGGATATAATTAATTAATGAGAAACATAGAAAAAAAAACCCGGAAAGAACAGAAAAGCCAAATCAAAAAAGATTCAGAACGCTTGGAGAAAAGGAATCTTACAAGTATATGAAAATATTGGAAACGAACACCATCAAACAAGCAGTGATAAAAGACTAAATAAGAAGGAGCCCTTCAGAAAAACGAGAAAACTTCTCGAAATCAAACTCTGCTGCAAAAATCTCATCAAAAGGATAAACACCTTAACGATCCCCTTGTAACATTCTCCGGACCATTCTTAAAATCGACAAGGGAAGAACTCAAACAAAGGGACCAAAGAACAAGAAAATTGATAACGACGCAAAAGGTTTTACCTCCGAAAGATGACATAGACAATGAGTTTTAAGAATAGAAGGACGAACAAGACTCTTGGGATACATTAAAAATAATAAAGATACACAAATTACGGCTTTCGGCAATAGTACTGATAACATAAGGACGTACACAACAACAACCAAAACTAGGAAAGAGAAATGCGAAGACAAACAATGGTATAAATATTTCAGGCTGCAAAGTAGTGAAATCAGACTCAAGACTAAATTCGGCTAAGAAACGGAAAACTTGAGTCTTTTTTAAATATCAACACGGATTAACGCCATAAGGATCAATTATGTTGAAGCGAAAATAGATAAGTCCCAACAGAATAGCTAGTCTATATTATTTGGTGATAGAGACGAAACCATTTATCACATTGTAAGTGTATGCTGGAAATTATGGCAAAATGATTATATGATCAGACGCGACTGGATAGGTAAAGTCATCCATTGGGAATTGTGCAAGAAACTGAAATTTGACCATACTACTAAATGGTACGAGTACACACCAGAATTCGTCTTAGCTAGACGAATAAAATTTGCTGGAATTTTGAGATACTAACAAACCATTTAATTCAGGCTAGAAAACCAGACAGAGACATAATTAACCAAAAAGAAAAATGATAATAATAACCTGCCGCATTTTACCGTCCCAGCTGACCACAGATTGAAAACCAAACAAAGCGAAAAAAACAGAAAAGTACTCAGACCTTGCCATAGACTGTAGAAAGCCGTCAAACCCGAGGTTGACAGTGATACCAACGGTAATTGGTGCACCTTGAACAGTCCCCGAAAGGCTTGGAATTGGGGTTTGAAGAGTTGAAAATCGGAGGTCGAATCCAGACTATTCCAACTACACCATTCTTAATATCGATCTGAATAGCGCGAAAAGTCCAGGAGACATGAGGAAACTTGTCATCACTCAGAATCCCATTAATGTCCATGAGCTTACACTGGCGTGAAAAGCTCACAAGAAGTGTAATAATAATAATAATAATAATAACTCTGATAGATAACGTGACCTTGTGTTTATCAATAAAAAAAAAGAGAACCAGCTAAATAGTGAATTTTGCCGTCTTGACAGACCACAGAGTAATTTTTTTCTAAAAAGTCAAAAGAGAGATTAACGCCAAGGCCTTACAAGAGAGAACCAAATAAAAAACTATGGAACATGAAGGTGACGGTCATACCAAGTGTTATTGGTGCACTTGGTACAATCCCGAAAAGATTGGTAAAGAGACTGGAAGACTTAGAAAGCAGAGGATAAGTGGAGACCATCTTAACTTCAGCATTATTAAGATAGGCCAGAATACTTGGAAAAGTCCAGGAGACTTGAGGAGACTTGCAGCCACTCAAACTCCAGTGGAAAATCGTAACCTAACATTAGTGTGGAAAATTCTCAAGGAGTAAAATCATAATCATAAACTGTTTGCACATTTGTATGATATAAGTTGGCGATTTAGTGGAGGGTAACTCGAAGGCTCCTTTTTCAATAGCTACAACACCGATGTGTAAGGGAGGGTGCTACTCCTTTCTCTAGATTGCTCCACTTTATCCTTAATCCTTACCTTATAATGCTGAGTGTCAAGCAAGGCGCCATCAAGTAACATTTCAAGAGTCTTTGGTATGACTCGACCTGGAATTGAACCCCGGTTTCCTCGAACATTGGCGATCACTCTACTCATTAGACAAATGGCCCAATGTATATGATATAAAATATTCCTAATATAAATAATTTATAAACTACTATGAATTTTCAAGAAAGTATTTTTACTAAATAATAATGATAATCAAATGTTGAATTACATTTATGTGGTTTCAAGTATTTCTATCTAACACAAATAGTTTTCACGACAGTATATGTCTTTTAAGTAACTAGTAGTAATAATCCTTAAGATACAATAATAGTTTCAGAAAATAATTCTCAATATAAATACTCTGCACACTTTTATATGGGGCAAGTATTCCTGTAAAATACAACTAATTTTGAAAATGATCTATTTAATCCATAGATGGGATTCTAACAGGTACAATCACTCCAAGTCAGGGTAGTCATGAGAAAAATGGCTATCAACTTGTCGTTATCTTCTCTCTTTGAGCTTTAGAACAGGAACCTCACTACTGTTTGCAGATTTATATCCTACTCAGGATATCCATTGTAGGCGAATAGGGATCCTATCCGTCTACAGGGGACACTGCATATTTCAATTTCTACCTACAGGGTGACATATAATCAATAATGCATACTCCATGACTTATGAGAAATAAAGATAGAAAATTATCATACACAAGGTTTGAGAAATTAGTCCCAAATCTGTTTTGTCGTAAGAATGGTAACATATGACCATCTTTGATAGTCTACTTCCGTTCAAACCTTTTATGGATTGGTTAAAACTGACTTTCTATCCAAAGTTAAATGATTCTTCCCTGAGCAATGGAACGGGTTCTTTGTTAGATACTAGTCACTTATTTCACTTATCTGCCCTGAGTTTTATCTTTTTAATGCCTGCCTCTGCATTTCAGAAAGACGTTAAATTGTTATTTGATTTCAGGAACTCTACCCCTGGGGTCTGTTTTCTAAAATTCGAATCTAAACTTTCTGTTAAAGGAATTCGATTATGTTTACTGATGCAACAATTTACCATATGTTTTTATTTATTTATTTCTTTAGCTAAACGCGATAATCATTCAGCAGAAGATATAACTTGTTTTTATTTTTCCTTCTCGCTTCTTTCAGTTTTCTATTTTAGATTTTTTTTTCTCTCTCCTAAGATATTTCTTTTTGGTGCTTCCATCACCTTTCATTGAATGGTTCTTTCTTTCCAGCTTGTTTCCTATTGTGTGTTTGTTAGTTTTGTTGATTCTTGGTTCATCTGATTGTTTGTTTTTCTTTTTACTTCATTCCTCCCCTTCATAAATATATTCTCAATATACTTGAGTCTTTTTTTTAATGTTGTTTTTCTAATTTCTTTTGTTTGTTTATGAATTTTCTTTCAAGTCATTTTTTCTCCAGACTTATTTTCGTTTAGACTTTTTTCTCATATTAACTCAGTTCAATTTCTTACTTGTTCCGTTCATTCTCGTTTTTCTTTTTTCTTTTAATCTTGCTAAGGCAACCCGTCTAGAAGATGGAAAACGGCCTTCTGTTAACTCCTGTTCGTTGTGAAGAGGTTGGCTAAATACATAAGTGTTTCATTTATAGTATATTATTGCATCTACCTTTCATCTTTTTCAATGTTCGTGACATTTATTTTGAATGTTTTTGTCTTTATTTATCTATCTATTTATTTATTTATTTTGATGTTTATTTTTTCTTTCTTTACATGTTTTTTTCTGGTTCTTTCATTTTTGATTTGATTTCAACCCATTTTACAATATAATGTATTTCCTCTTTCCATTTCATTTTTCTTCCCTTTTTATTTTGTACGTTCTCTTGTTATTTTCTTTCGTTCTTTTTGTTTCAATCTTTTTTATCTTCCATCCTATTTGTTGTTACTTCCTTTTTCTATTTATTATTTTTTTTTACTTTAGGTTTTTCGTACTTTTTTCTTTGCCTTCACCCTTCCTTTTTTTCTATATTCTTATAGTTCTTCTTCTGTCTCTTGTTTTTCTTTTTCTTTATTTCCTACTAAATTACTGGTTATTTTCCCCGTTCTTTATACTCTTTTCATTCTTATTTCATTCATTGGTTTATACTTCAATAGTATCTTTTATTTTGCTATAGTTTACTCATTCGCTGATATTTGTTGATCTCTTGTTCAAACATATCAAACGTCATAATACTTAGATATCATTTATAAAAGAAAAGTCTGCAGAGTATAAACCTACTGTCTATTATATCTACCGATTTATCAGCTATGACGAATTCGTTTTTGTCTTATTTCATTCATTTTATTTTTCATTTACAGCTCGATACCAACAAACTTTTCAAATATTCCATCAGATTACTAAGAACAAAGGTACAAGATAACGGGGAATTACCCTCGTAAATCAATATCATTGCATTGTTTC
Organism: Sepioteuthis lessoniana; assembly: GCA_963585895.1. Taxonomy (NCBI): domain Eukaryota; kingdom Metazoa; phylum Mollusca; class Cephalopoda; order Myopsida; family Loliginidae; genus Sepioteuthis; species Sepioteuthis lessoniana. The sequence goes on along the minus strand of OY757916.1, from coordinate 101,593,091 downwards.
AGTTGGCTTTCCGATAAAGTCATAAAAAGTGAAAGTTTTGTATGTATGAGCAAATTTCACTTAACTCATTAAAAATACGAGGTGTGATCAAAAGCGTATCTGAACTAAAGATTAAAAAATAAAAAAAAATGTAAGAAAACCAACATTTACATAAAGACGTGGTAACAGCTAAGCAACATATTATAAAGCGGTGTTGTCTAGTTATCTAAACTACTAGCTAGACACCTAGACTTCGTTGATTCTAAATATTTTTGATCAGTACTCTCGGTAGCTTTTGATCAGCAGTCTTTAGTGAAACTCAGAATTAAATAAGTGCAGTGCCCACAATACTGACTGGACAGTTCTGTAATATAATTGGGGACTCCAGTTGATTGTTTTAATAGTCAAACACCGGGCAGCGGAAAAGAAAGGAACATATATGTGAAAGAGATCTTAGGCAGAGAGAGAGGGGGCGCTCTATGAAAATGGAGAAATTAATAGGAAAGAGAAAGGTAGGTTCCCAAAATTCAGGTCATCATAACGGCAGGCTTCCGGGTTAAAAATGGAAAGGTGACAAGTTCTGATCGGCTAGACGAAACTCAAACCCAAGATCCGTAAGGGGACGTGGGATAGAAAATAGGAAAGGAAATAGATGACTACGAGACGCGATGATGGAAAGACGACAGTTGAACACTTGCCACAATAATACAAAAACGGCCCAAAATTACGGCCCGACCCATTTTGGGGTGAGCTCCGCGAAGGTGTCTCGCACTAAAGGCGAAACTGAAAAGATGGACGCCGCAAAGAAGCAAGTATGAGAACTAAAAGAGAGAACAAGAAAGTTCATATCAAGTTTTGCGTCTGCCCTCTCTCTCCTCACGACCTTTTATTTCTCTTTGTCAAGCTAATGCGGTCGATTCAGTTTTCATTCGCTTTTTCTCTCTTCTCGTCGTCCACTAAAATGTTAAGTTGCGAATAAACGTTCGTATTAGCGAACAAAGACGGGGTTTTGCTGTGTTCATCACTTATTCTTCTTTTCATCTCGGTAGAGTTTACAAAAGTGGTCCGGCTGGTACTTTCGGTGTTGTGCTACAAGCATAGATCTGTTAGACACGTAGAGGTGAAAAAGTTTATGTCGTGTTGTAGAAGTACAAACGTCCATTTGAGAACCGTAGTGTTATAAATGTTTATTTGTCCTGTGTAGCATTACAGTCCAGTACAAATTTTTCTTGTTTTCTAAACTCAAAATTCAATACAAAGTTAAATTTGATGAGGAGATCAATTAAAAGAAATAGGAAGGCACAATTTTACACTATATCAAAATTTTAAGATTTTTTTTTCTAAATGGAAAACTTCAGGGAACTGACAATAGTAAAGCAAAGTCTGTTATTTTAAAAGAAATTATTTTGTTCTAAGTTCATTTCTGTCTATATAAATTCAATGATTTATGAACACACCTTGTATATTGAATTAAATGCTATTTAATAAATATGTGAAGAAACATAGCAAAACTAAAAAAAATATTTAAATACAAAAGCTGCCGAAGAACACACTTGATTGCAATACAAAAAAAAAAGAAGAAAAGAATTGATCTAGGGAAGGATTAAAGCAGGCGATTTTTTAGTTGTATTGGAATAAACAAATTTTTGCACCACTACACACACACACACACACACACACACATGTATACATACATATATATATATATATATGTGTTGTATATTGACCTTCGACCCAGCCAAACATGCCATTCCAAAGTGATGCACCGGAAGGAAGTGACACATTCCGATGGCAGTTATGAGAAGAAATCGCGTAGGTGGACTTGGCTGACAAAATGGGACAAGGTAAAAATCCCATGGTACACTCATAGGCTGATGCACCGGAAGAGAGTGACCTGTGAACTGCATGACAGTTATTTCCGCTTGATGACGATCAAACATGCCATTCCAAAGATTGAGTGGGCGATCGAACTATTATATAACTCGGTCAGGACAGGAAGTCTGTGAGGTGGAGACAGATGAGTTGGGGAGAGATGTGGTAGAGAAAGCCAGCACTCAGCAGAAAGCTGAGCCCCCGGGCCTCCGGTTGAGCAGCCCTGAAGAACGAGAAAGACACAACGCTGATGGCCATAAGAGTGAGGGTCAATATATTGCAGTTCTGTTCGGTCTCCAACTCCCTCTCACAGTAAAACGTTGAGTAACTCTTTTCGAACCCCTTCAATAAAGTAAGAGGTACGAGTAAATAATGGAAGAGAATGAATTATTAAGTTTTCAATTGATAACAACTGTTTGAGAAGCCTTACTCAACTCAAAATTCGTCTTTGCGTTGCATTCTTGCCGTAGCAGAGTCTTTATGTAAATATATATAAATAGTATTATTGCTTCGTCGGAATCAACAAAAGCTGCAAAAAACGAATACTTAAATTGATAAATCACACTACTTTATTTAAAAGTTCTTAACTCCGAAAAATTTAACTCCCTCTCTCACATGTTTTTTCTTGTTTTTCATATCTGTTTTACAAAATATTTATTTTGTTTGGCAAATATTTAGAACTCTTTCTGCTCATAGTATTAGAGCCGCCTAGTTTTGATGTAAATCGTACATAATTTTCTTGTACATTGTTAATTGTGGGTTTCTTCCTCACTTGGAACCATATATATCCTGAACGACCAGTCTTGTACATTATTTTATTTGAGTACCAGATCACTCGACTTGTCATTATTTTCGAGACTTTGCTCGAAGTGTTTCATCTTTGGACCCAATTTAAGAAATTTCTTTCATTAAAATTGGTACTTGCTTATGAATACTAAAAGCATTACTGATAAATATATTTCATGTTTTAAGGGTTTGTCATTCTGTTTTCTAACAATTTCGTGAAAATGTTTGTCATTTAAGAAAAAAAAAAACTGTGATTAAATTCTTGTCCAATTACCGGGTATGTAAATGGGTATGTCATCAATCCTGGTTTAGAATACTGTCATATCTGCGTGAATGGACTTTTTTAACATCATTCGCGGTGGGAAAATATTCCCTTCGTTAAAAACTCAGCATTCGAATCCTCAGCTTTCATCTACATTCAAATAACTAACCCTGTCGCAAGTGGGAAATTCACAACTAACACATACAACAAGCGCTGCCAAGAAAAAATGTCAGTTTTAACACATAGTATGATATTCAAATATAACTGCGCATTTATAATAAAAAAAAGATACTTCTGCGCAGTCGGTCTTGTCACGAAAAGTAACTTGCAACAATATAATACAATGAATGGTGAGTTAAACTTTTGTATAATGTAAAAAAAAAAGTGCACCATATGAAAACAGTTTTCCTAATGGGTTTAAAAAAAGTCCTCTTTTGAGTGATAAGCAAATTGATTTACGAATTCTCGAAGTTAATAACATAACTACAGTGTCTGGTTTTAATGTTTCATGTTTAACTTTGGCTATTATGTGTATTTTGATGGCGTCGCTGTCTATGTTTCTCACGCACGCTATCTTGCTAAATTTGTTCCAATATATTAGATGTCACGACAGATGTATTCACAAGAGAAAATAGACATTTTTTTACTGTCTATAATGGTTATTCAGTAAAGAGTGAGGTATCATTGCATTATTACATACACACACACACATACACAGAGGCATATACATATACTTACCAACCTCTCCGCATATACAGGATATGACATAAGGTCAATTTTTGAAGCCAAAATTTACAGGTTTGAATTCAAAGCTTTCATTCTCTTAGAACAATCGCCATACCTAGGTTAAATGCCTCTATCCGGGCTACTTATAGCTGGAGGTAGAATAGTTAGATGCATACCTTTACCAAGGGTATTAGCATAATGTGAAATAGGAGTGGCTTGTCTCTGGGATTCGGTAATTAAACATTTACTACCAGTACATGTAGTTAAAACTCGGTAAGGAGAGGATGGCCAGGTGAAAGATACGTTCAACACCATCTTGGATTTTTCACATTTAAATAAATTTAAAATTAATTTATTTCCGTTCGTACACATTAGAAGGGATTATACAAAGTGTTTCAAAGTTAAATTCTATGTTCTTTGTATCTGTGCATGTCTCTCAGTCTCTGACTCTCGGTCTGTTTGTTTCTCAGTTTCTCCCTCTCGAAATATATAACGACCCCTATATATATATATATATATATATATATGTGTGTGTGTGTGTGTGTGTGTGTGTGTAATCCGTTTCTTTCCTGCTCGATCGAAAATTGATTTGTCTCACAAAATGCTTTAGGAAACTAGACTAAATGCAAAATCTCAATGTTCAATGTAATAGTGAATAAAATTCAATGATAAAAAGTGATATGAAAAGAACTATTCTTATTTTCCTGGTAATAAATATGGTTATGTATGCTTTCTTGCAGAATGATCGCATTCATTATTAATATTATCAAAAATACTCTTCCATCTTGTCAAGTTCTTCCAGTAAAAATCTCAGCTATTACCAAGTAAGATACTTTCCAAACCTAACAATTATGAATATCTTGATTTGCGTCTGAAGAATATTGCTCCGTTTTTCAATGAGTTTCTATGTTAGTTCTAAAGTTATTGAAACAATAGGCACAATAGCTCGCACTTTACAGCTCAAAATGGCCTACAATTATTTTGTAGGGTTAAGATCAGAGCTTCAGTTGGGTATAAAAGTGTGTAAGTGGCATAACACTGAAAATATACCTTAACTGCATGCACTATATGAAGTAAGGCCATGGCATCCATGAAAATGAGGTGTAATGCCATTATGCGATCATCAATATGAAGTACGACAACTAGTCCAAGGACTTGTTCTTTCTACCTTTGTTGGTTAGTATAACGACTATTAAGGTTAGAAATTGAATCGGTTGTCCAGGTTCAAATCCTTGATGCGACTATTTGCGTTACATTGCACTAGGGCTCTTAGGAAAGTTATAAATCCATCTGTTTTCAATGGGTAAATTGTAAGGTACACTGTGTTCTTTAGATTTTGTTAGAGAACCCGACTAGAGTAAGGAAATATCATAATTCAATACATTTTTACTCTGCCAAAATTGACTTTGTGTCACATCCTGCCCATCTCTGAGGGATTGGCTAAATAAATACAATAGCACAAAATCGAACCCGCAGTAATACAAGCAACTAATCTAGATCATAACTGAACTGCAACCAAATGGAATCTCCACGGGATGTTGAGTTTAAGATAAGCGGTTTCTTCTAGCAAGCCATATTCGAGCTTTATCGCTTTAAAAATTTACTCTCTTTGCACTGAACTCAATCTTCCAAGAGCTTAAGTAGCCTGTATGTATGTATGTATGTATCAAAAGTATAACGAAATCAGTTAGGGAGGTTCTATTTCTGAAGTCCGGACAGCATATAATCAATGAAATAATCGGGTAAAGACTGATCAGTTGCAAGGAAAAGAGGGGGTTGCGGTACAGACCAGAGAGAGAGAGAGAGAGAGAGAGAGAGAGAGAGAGAGAGTGTTGTGGCACTGATCAGAAAAATTCAGTGTTTAGAGCAGAAAGCAACAGTAGATATCTCGGAAAAAAATTACAATCGGATTTTTAGACATAGGAATAAGGAACATCGTTTACCGTCATTATTATCATAGTCAGGAATCAGCGATCCTTATATCCGTATTGGGAAATGTAACCCGTCCCCGACGAGGATACACCAGAATAATTGTGATCAATTAAGATGGTCCTACATGAGTATCCTGAACAGTGTTTTTGCTTATTTTTCTTTTTTAGTGGGTTGACTAGCAGTTTGAACATTTTAAAGCAATACCTGCGGCTGATTGATCTTTACTTAACAACAAATAAATGTGGGTTTGCATCATTTATTAGGCGAGACTGGGCAAGCTGCGACGATACTGACACAGTCATTCTTTAGCAAGAAACGTATTTTTTTTGTTGCTTTTATGTCCCTATCGTAACTACTACCTTTCTTAAGGAAACAGAAATCTGCAATCACTTTTCAGATAGGGATTAAGTACTCATGCTTTGTAAGTGATATAGTTATACCTGCAATTACCATAATTTTTGCTTAAACTGAACTTATAAACTGCGTTTTATCTTTGAAAATGATATCGCATTTTTAATGGAGCATAAATCATTCATCTGTCCGTTCATCACGTTTTTCCTGCGATGATGATCAGTCACAATGCAGGAGCTTTTAACATTTTTATCACGGATAGAAGGGATTTCTTTCTTATGGATGAAGAACTTGATTCTTCTGACCGCTCTTTTATTAAGGATAGAATATGGCATTTGTCAGGCTTAATTCTCGTTCTTGCCCAACTAAAGGTGTCTTGTCGACGAATCACGAGATGTTTCATGTTTGATTTTGACTTTGAAATGAGCGCTACATCGTCCATAAAAACCTTCACTGTAGAAACGATAATACATTTAACAGTTGATCGATACATTTAGCTTGGTGAGTTTCTACTTGAGCGTGACTTTACCATTACGCATGAACGGCAAACTTTAGGCTTAAGAAGTATTCAAAAATTATAATACCCATAATATCGACTATTTTCGCATGATCATACTAATACCAACATGTCTGATATCATACATCTTAGATGTTTGGCAAAATTCCATTGGATATTCTGAAACGAGTTAAAAGTTTTTTCAATAATTTGGTACATGCTAGTTTGCCACGTGTATACCACGTGACTTAATCAGTTTACCCTCCCTCCACAGCAAGTATCCTGCATATGACATTCAACCATCTGATGGTGATCTTCAGTAATGCTGGAGCTTTGGGGAATGTGGAGTACCCATTCATTGCCATCGCTCCCACGTTCACTCTGCTCCAGAGTTGTAGAACCTGATAAAATCCTATCTATGGGTTAAATACGATTGTTCAATATGTAAACTGAGAAAACAAATGAAAAATGTTAAATTGAAATGTTTGAAATAGAACTGTTTGAGCATTTAACTGGGTGTAAACAACTAACTAATGTTTAATTGAATTGTAATTGATACATAGCAATACGTGGAACCATTTAAATTTGCTGACTTATTCAAAATTAAATTGTTAGAACTGTTTGATTATTTTACTGGGTGTAAACAAATGACTGTCTTTTAATTGAATTGAAAGCGATACTTAGGAGTACTTGGAACTTGTTCGTAGCATTGCGACAGTTGTTGCGCTAACCGATGCATTGTTTCGCTACATGAGTGATTTAAAAGTATTACACAAGAACGTGCAATATAGTACCCTTCAGGAAGTTATGCTTTAAAGGGTTCAAACTGTGCCATAACATCGCCGAAACAACAAAAATCATTTATTGTGCAAATGGGGAAGACGCTTATGATTACTGTACAGTAACCAGATGAAAGAAGGTTGCAGTCATAACAGTTGGGAAGCAAGAACCTCGACGATGAAGTAAGGTTAGGCCTAAAACACTTGGTAAATGAGTTCTTCATTTGGGAGGTTAGTTTGTTTGGGTTTTATGGCATATCAATCTTTAGGTTATTTAACGCCAATTTTTTATTCAAATAAACAGTTCAATCTAAACAATTTGGTTTAGCATAAGTACACAGTTTAAGTGTCAAAAACATTTCTATTTCAAACTATTCAGTTTAGTCAAACATTTCTAATTCAAACAATTCTCTTTAGGATGAGTATAGCTTTTGTTTACACACAGTTAAATGTCAAAACAGTTCTATTTCAAACAATCCAGTTTAGCATAAGTACACAGTTTAATTCTATTTGCCCCATTGCTAGAAACCTATCAGGTGCTACCACTCCAGGTCTGAGTGGACCCCGGAGCGATGGCAATTCCCCAAAGATTCAACATTACTGGAACCTCATAATCAGATTGTTGAGTATCACATCCAGGACACCCATAGGTGTGTTGTACAGCCACATAATACATATGCATGCAGAAACATAACGACGCAATGAAGACGAGCGGACACAGTTCCAAAGAAAAATATACCTCTCACTTTATTTGAAAGGGTTCGAAAGGGTTACTAAAGGTTTTACAGCAAGAGGGAGTTGGAGACCGAACAGAACAGCAACAGATTGACCCCCACTCTTTTGGCCATAACAGCGTTTCTTTCCCGTTCTCCTGGGCTGCTCAACCGGGGGCCTGGTGGCCCAGCCTCTCTAGGACATGTTCCTAATTCCAGCATCTTCTATCCAACTGCAACTGTTCAAACGGGGGCCTGAGGGCCCCCTCGGCTGGGAGCTGGTTTTCTCTACCGCATCTTCTCTCCAACTGACTGACTTCCTGTCTTCACCCGGGTTATATAATTGTTCGACACCCACCGTCTTCTTATGGGCGTCACAAATCGCACTCAATTTAACCCGTCCACGGTCAAGGTTAAATCCTGATATTCCTCGACCGGATGCACCTGTTATTTACACAAGTGCATTCCCTATTTTTACAGGTAGTGTGGTTTTACCCGACTGCTATGAAGCAATCAATGTATTCTACCGCTCCAGCTGACTGAGCAATAGGAAGTGTATGTTAATCATAGGAAAAGTTTCTTTTAAAATCCGTAACTGCTTTGCTTGTTTATTCGTTTATTAAGATGTTAATGCGTCACCCGGAACTTAGGATTAATGCCATACTTGATTTCAACATTCATTTATGCCCAGTTCCAACCATTACTATATAATACAAATTATTCAATTTTTGTACTCGGTTAAATGGTTTCAAACATCCCCATCTAACACTGATAATTCTATTAACTATTAATCATTTGTTTTCACACACTTAAAAGGTTTCATATATTACTAAATAACACTAAATAGTTTATATGCACTCTGGTACTTTCAAGTATTGCTATGCAACAACAAACAATTTACTTTAACACCAGTCATTTGTTTCTACACAGTTAAATAATCAAATCATATTCTAAAGCTGCGCTATTCCATTTGAAGTTACAACTTTTGTGGTTTATGTTTGAAGCTGTTTTATTATTTTATTCTGTATGTTCTTGTATTATAGCCTTAATATTGTCAAGTGTATTTTTAAAGTGGTTTCTATGATGGTAACCCTTGATTCTCAGTTGAAATCGTAAATGGTTAGAGTTGAAGTGTCCTATAAATATTAGTTTGTTGAATTCCATTCATTTTATTCTGGGTTAAAAGTAATTCAGCATGAAGTAAAATAGCCAATCCGACATTCGAGTGTATTTCTTAGCAGTATGTGGAGTTCAGTAAATAAATTATATATTTGCTTCTGCAATTTGATTCGTGAAAAGTTTCTTCTTCATCATATTTTTTCTTTATATTCTCACACATTTTAGTCGTTTTAGTTACGAAGCAACCGAATGAGTTGGTTGGTTTAAGGTGTTTGTAGCATAGGGTTAATAGGTTCTTCTAAATATTACATGATTGGAAAACCTTAAAGTCCACAGCATAATATATATATATATATAATTAAAATTGGTGAAATCATCGCTCGATAAAATATAAAACAGTCGATGGGATCTAAAAACTAATGTAAAACTAGAAAAATTATAACAATTATAGTAAAAAAAATGAGATATTCACAAAAGTGCAGAGCAAATATCATGATATTACAATTATACAATACTGTAAGGTATTAAAAAGAAGAGTAAAATCTAATATAATACACAAAAAGGCAAAAATTATAGATAAAATAAGTATTTCCGAGTGCCGTCCAAAAAATGCCCACCAGCTGTATAGCCAATTCGACTGAGATGTCACATTGCAACATTGCCTATTTGTCGCCTCATCTTCTTCGAGTGGTCAACATCTTGCCGTTCTATATTTCGTCAACACACGATGTTCAATCTTCTTTGCTGGGATCAATAACAAAGACAAAATCATTTCGCCGATGCATAACTTTATAAACCTAGGAGTCTTTTCACATACGTTAGACCAGTCGTATGGGTCGGTAATTAGTCCGGCCGTAGGTGTAAAACGATAACCAGCCGTTTCTGGACAAACTCAGAGCTAAAATCTATCTTAAAATTTTTACAATCCCTCGGTCACCCAACTGAGATGATGCAATCAGAGCCCAGTTCTCCAACCGATCCCGAAGTTATCAACCCTCAATCGAACCCATTTGTCATTAACAGTTCCCTGTGTTTGTTTCTTTTAAAGATACGTACATTGCCTCTCAAATAACAGATACAGCTAGTCTATTATTTGACACAGTGAATAAAAGGCTAAGCATCTTTGCGGAAGGATATTACGAATTTAATCCATGAAATCAGGTTTAAAAACATTTACAGTGAATTCCAAAAGAGACGACAAGAAAACAAGAGAAAGTAACACCTCCGTGATATTCCTGCCGAAAAATAAAGGAAGGAGATTTTATGAAGTAGAGCTACACAGTTTTGACAGATTGCTATGAACTGAAGCGACCAAACATTACAAAAAGGCACCTTTAAAGGTGGAAAAATAACTAATGTAGAAGCAAAATGAATACTAGCAAAATTGAATGTGAACAACGAAATAAATAGAACAGTCTTCACCCACAAAAACATCGTAACTCTCAAGGATTATAAGATTTTTAAAGAAAACCGTAGTTTAGTTGGTTAAATCCTATACAATTAAAAAGTCATTGCAGCAACATATGTACAAACTTAGATCGTCCGGGACTTGGAATATACGGACTGTATCCTCTGTAAAGAGTTAAGACTCCTCCAAAAATGTATTTCCTCTGTATGTCATTAAAATGTATCTAATCGTGAGGTTTCCCTTCAGGAGGTTTAATGATTGTGGATGGTTGGCTGGTTGGTTGTAGTGTTTTATCGCATATTAACCTTTATAGGTTTTTTAATACCAAATCCATTTTTATACAAGTGATCTGTTTATTTCAAAAGATTCAGTTTAACATGAGTACAGTGTTTGTCAAAAAAATTTCTACTTCAAACTATTCAGTTTAGTCAAACAGTTCTAATTTAAACAATTCAGTTTAGTATATGTATCGTTTTTGTCCATACACAATTAAATGTCAAAACAGTTCTAATTCAAACAATTCAGTTTAGCATAAATTCAGTTTTAATGTCAAAACAATTATATTTCAAACGATTCAGTTTAATATATGTACGCAGTTTAAATGTCAAAACAGTTCTATTTCAAGTAATTCAATTCAGCGTAATTACACAGTTTGGTTCTATTTGTCCCATAGGTATCAGGTGCTGCACTCCGGGCCAGAGGTGTTCCGCATTCCTAAAGGTCCAGAATTACTAGAACCTCATCATCAGATTGTTCAGTTTCAAATCCAAGACACTCGTGGGGAGGTCGTACACGTTTGCAGACTGGGCAGTGTGGTTGTGGATTGCCTTTTTATTTTCATTACTCCCTTAGTTAATTTTGACCGACAGTGGCAGTACCTGTTAGGGTTCCCTTGAAGGGTCAAATAAGACTCTTTAAAATTATTTGTATTCAGTAGGACTGTGTGAGCGAAAATCTAAAACAATTTCACAAAAAATATGTTTATATGATGATACAATGAATGCGACTTCCAACCCTCGAGGCATCAATGGCCTTAGACGAGTTGACAACAGTAAAAACCAAAAAGTCTCTCAGTCAGTCAATCAAAACTTGAATTCTCTTACAACTGAATTAATAGAATAATTCTACAAGCAACGAAGAATGGTTGAACACGGTAAAAGACAAATATAATCATAAATACATACATATTGATTTTAACTCTTTAATAAGGTTACCCAGTCGGCTTGGACTGTAGAATACACCGACTGCATCTCTGCTTAGGGGTAAGACCCCTCCACACAGTGTCCTGGATATTGCACTACACAATTTGATAATGAGGTTCCAGTAATGCTGAAACTTTGAGGAATGCGAAGTACCCTTTCATTGCCATTGCTCCCAGGTCTACTCTGACCGGAGAGGTAGCACCTGATAGGGTGCTATCTACAGGTAAAATAGAACTAAACTGCGTACTTATCCTAAACTGAATTGTTTGAAATGGAACTGTTTTTGACCTGAAAACTGTACTTACGCTAAACTGAATTGTTTGAAATGAAACTGTTTTGGCATTTAACTGTGTGTATACAAAAACTACACTTATAATTAGAACTATTAAACTGAACAGTTTCAAACAGAAATGTTTTTGACAATTAAACTATGTACTTAGGCTAAACCGAATTGCTTGAAATAGACTGTTTATTTGTATAAAAATGGTTTTGGCATTAAATAACCTACAAAGGTTGATATGCTTTAAAACCCAAACAAACAAACTTTAATATTGTAAGAAATATCATACAAATTTATTAACTTAGCAAAAATGTATATAAATATAGAAGAAGGGATTTTAAAACACTTTTGAAAATCATCGTTATTTTGAAACGAATATATTTAGTTAAAAAAAATTTTCTTGGAAACTTTAACGTTTTGATAGAATTTTTTATGGAGCAGAAACGCAAATTGATTGACATATATTTGTGGCGCAAAATAAGCTGAATAATTCATAAGAAACTCGCTGGTCACCCCAAAGATGACCAACGATTGGTTCTATTAGAGCACAATCAAAAATTCACATATAGAGTCAGTAAAAATATAAGAAAATTTTCAAAGAGGAAGGATTTATTATTAAAATAAATACAAGCATGAAACCAGTCAATTATCAGGATATAACGTTCAACTTAGACAATTTAGAGTGCCAACCATACAGAAAATCCAATAGTATACCAATTTTTATTTGCATTAAGTCGGATTACCCTCAGGTATTTTTAAAATTTCCAGTGTTAGTGAGTAATAGACTCTCTGTGAAATCGAGAACAAGCTAGTCTTTGAATAGGTGAAGAGAAAATAGGAAAAAAAACGGCATTAAAGTGTAACGGTTACAATGTGATCACACTTCTTTTTGATAATAAGACACGAAAAGAAAAACTTGAAGAAATCTGGTTCAAAAGTCTGTTTAATATGTGGGGATTTTTATAAGCCCCGAAAAGCCCGGTTTATTCCAACGTTTTGTAAAAGAATAAACCGTACTTCAACTGGAGTAGGGAGATGGGTGAGGGCTTTTGAAGAAAGGAGATGAACGACTTTTTGTATAAAAGAATTTATATACAACAAACAATAAACATGGTTTTACACCAAATGAAACAAACAATGAATATGTAAGAGTTCAAAAGAGTTGAATGTTCTGATAGGTGGAAGGTGTATAAGTGTAAGGTTAGGTAAGGTTAGGTAAGGTTTTGTGAGGTTATGTGGGGTTGTAAGTTTACGTTGTAAGGTTGTAAAGTTAGGTTATGTAGGGTTAGGTTATAAGGTGTAAGGTGAAGTTTTGCAGATAAAATGCCTGCTGGAACTTAGTTGTGATCCTGGTTCCTTTTAACTCAGCACGTGCATTCGTCACTCTTGGCTCCTGGCTGGTGTTGAAGGTACCAAATACGTTTGCCGTCAAGGGCTGATACGAATGGACCGGTTGCTAACAGCGGTGGGAGTGGAAAAAAGAGGAAGAATCTTCAGTTGGAGCTCTTTTGATAGTGGACACTACGTGACCACAAGGGATTGGTGATATTTGGTGAAACAGGATCACCAGTTCCTTAACAAATTTCCACAAATGAAGCAGTTTAAACCAAAGTGGGAAGAAAGTGATCGCTACACATTTCATTGAAACAAATACCACGCATAAGTTTGTTCACAAAAATACTATAAAAGTGGTCGATAACTGTATGAATAATATGCACTAAATAATACGAAACAATTACCAAAAAACTTTTTTAAAAAAAGTAATATCAAGAAGGAATACTTACGAAATAGTGATGGTTTGGTTTCTTTGTTTAATGGCATATCAACTCATTTTAGGTTATTTAATTCCAAAGCCATTCTCCTGGAAGAAGAGTATGGATACTATTTAACTCATAGCTGGGATGATAAGGGGGTTCGTACCTTTCCCAAGGGTATTTGCCCGAAAGTGAACGTAATAGCGCGACTGGAATACGAACTTACGTACTACGATTCCGCAGTCCATCGCTTTAACCATTACACCACGAGGACACCCCCACGAAATAGAGACTAAAATGCTGCACTAGGATATCGCAGTAAGCGAGTTTGACTCCGGTCATGCTATTACGTTCACTTTTAGACTTCTCATCATATTTCGCTGCCGGCACGGATTTCCCTGACCCTCTATCACCACTCAGCTATCGTCCATCGCTCCCTTGAGGTCTTCAAAGCTAAATCCCGTATCGGCACAGAGCTATTGTATATAGGTTCTTGCTGCACGTACTGCCTTTGCTCAGCCATGTGAATGGGTCCACAGGAGTATATCGCTATGACTTTATCTTTACTTCTCTAGCAGTGTCCAGCATGTCTGGTTCGTCTATCTTTGATAGTTTTCGTGATGGGGGCCGTGCAGCTGCTGTCGTGTGGGGCGTTGTCACCAAGAAATGTTCAATATTGCTCGCAGCACTCTTTTGTAGTTGCTGTCAAGCTGTTTCTCCATACGTTTAGTTAGCGTCCATGAAGTGCATTCATATAGCAGTATAGACACGACTACTGCTTGGAAAAAACTGCATTTTATTTGATCCGTCAGATGTGACTTCCATATCAACGATAGCCTATCGATAGCTCTCCATGGCTTTGCTAGTCACGTGTTTATATCTTTCTCAGTTGAAGAGATACTGCTTCCTAGGTTGGTGAACTTTTCTACTAGTTTCAAAGGGCCACTCTTTATTGTGGAGATATCGCTTCTTTGATTAAAGCACATGCATTCCGTCTTGTCTGCGTTGACATGGAGGCCTATGCCAGCTGCTGCCCGTTCCAGACTATGTAGGAATGATTCGGCTTCAGCGGGTGTATTTGCCTGAAGCGCTCTGTCATCGGCGTAATACGTGTCTGTACATGTTGGTGCAGGGTACTTCTGCTTCTTTCCTTTGCCAGGTTGAAACCATTATCTTTCATTAAATCTATTGACGTTCTTAGCACGTAGTCTACACAGGTATGGGGCTAAGGTGTCTCCTTGTCGCACACCTGCTTAAATGTTGAAGTAGTCTGTGTCTTCATCCAGTGAGTGGACTTATACATTCATGTTGATGGTTTAGTTGGTTTGGTTTGTTGGGTTTTTTGGCATATCAACCTTTGTAGGTTATTTAACGCCAAATCCATTTTTATGTAAATAATCTGTTCTTTTTAAAACAATTCAGTTTAGCATAAGTACAGTTTAATTGTCAAAAACATTTTTTTCAAACTATTCAAGAAGTTATATGTAACAATTCAGTTAAGTTTAAATACAATTTTAATGTCGAAAAACAGTTCTATTTCAAATAATTCGGTTAAGCATAAGCACGTAGTTTAAACGTAAGTACGGTTTAATTGTCAAAACATTTCTATTTTAAGCTATTCAGTTTAGTCAAACAATTCAGTTTAGCATAAGAATGCTGTTCTATTTAACACATAGATAGGGCCTTATCAGGTGCTACCACTCCGAGCCAGAGTGGACCTGGGAGTTATGGCAATGAAGGGGTACTCCGCATTCCCCAAAGCTCCAGCACTGCTGAAACCTCACCATCAGATTGTTTAGTGTCATATCTAGGACACTCGTTATGGGGGGGTCTTACCCCTCTGCAGAGGTGCAGTCAGTGTAGTCTACAGCCCCAGCCGACTGGGCAACATTCATGTTGAGAAAAATAGTTTGTTTTAGTTTCTTTTTTAATGGCGTATCAAGCTTCGTAGATTATTTAATGCCACAGTCATCTTTGTAGATGAACAGCAATTGTACTATTTAACCAATAGTTGTCGGTATATGGGATGTTTTAACTTCCACATGGGTATTAGTATGAAAGTGAACGTAATAGCGTGGCCAGAACTCGAGGTTGTTTACTAAGATGTTTCAGTCCAACATTTTAGCTATTACACCACGGTATCTTCCACTGAAAAAGGTATGACCCGTTATACCGCGAGCTATCGGTTAAATTTTCCTTTCATTTTCTTCTACAATGAGGGCTTTAGAATTAAGTAACCCACAAATATCAATATTCCATTGAAGCAAAGAAACGAAACCAAACTAAATCAGAATAATTTGCAACGAACGAATGCCCATTAAAGGAGGCACTTCCGTGGAATTACCTGTAAACCAAGCCACAGTATATAAAAAAAAAACAAGGGAGCGAATATGATCTCCACTGGAGCGACCAAGTAACTCTTGGAGGAAAGATACGATAAGTAGAAAACTTTATTCTGAAATAAATCATATATAAATAATACCATTTTGTCTAAAAATGTTTGGCAATGTTAAGAAAAATATGGAGAAGAAAACGTAAAATGGTATTTTTAAAAGAGATTGTATGCTTGCAATAAGGTATTCGAATAATGTTAAGATAAATTGCAAATAATTTTAAGATGAATTTGACACAGTCAACCGATGATTGGCGAACACTGCATGTTTTTCCTGCTCGACGCTGATCCCAGTCCTGCTTGTTGAATTACTCCTGATCTTGGACTCGTCTTTCACCACCTTGTCGCTTTCTTTGAAACCTTTGTGTCATTCAAAACGTATGCACGTATCATGGTGTTACCTTTATACACTTCCTGAAGCAAAAACTTAAAGTTTACTCATTGCTCTTGGTCCATTACTGACAGACCTGAAAAATAGATGTAAATAAAAAATAAAAGCAAACAAAAAGAAAAAAAAAGAAAAAAAAAGATGGTTGCAGAAAGCTAAAATTAGAGTTATATACTCCCAAGATAAGAAGCTAGATGATAACAGAATTCAGTTATCCCTGTTTTGCTCTTAACTCACTTAGCACACCCAGTTCCGGTACTTTTTGGAGATACCTCATTTATAGGGGAAGCCAGAAAGTTTTTGTTGGAAAAGGATAGCGCATGCACTACGTAAAATACATTTGCACTATCAGCTTTACATCGATTTGTGAATTAGATATTTCTTTGGATAAATGCTTTTTATCTAATTAAAATTACTCTGCGCGTATCAATAGAAAATGGCAGAGCTGCTGCTGAAAACACAAAAGAGAATGGATTCTCTAAGCCCTTTTTCACATTGCATTGTGGGGCACGCTGGACTCGCAAGTCATTTACAGAAGGTTAATAAAAACAGTCTTCAATAGAACTGTGCAATGTTTGAGATGTTTTCCTAATTTATCTGGAATCCGTGCGCATGCGCGAACCAATATCCTTTGACCTCACAAAAGAAAAATGAAGAAGAAAGGAATATTAAAAGAAGTGAAAGCCAAAAGAAATAATCGAATTTGGTGATCACTAAGAAATTGTCAACAAGATCGGTGGAGTAAAAATCAAAGTATTGGTAAAATCGAAATGCGTATTGTGTGATGTTTCATACATTTTTTTTCGGGCCCATTACATTCAGTTATCGAGGATAGAACGAGCCTCCAAAGAAAGATATGCTAATATGACAAAGCGCCAAATTCTCGGTTTATATTAAGGCTTCCTATCTTAAAAAAATCTTACTCACAATGGAAAGAATTTCCTTGTAATAAAATAGCGATTATACATAGTTTCCTTGCTACAAACACGCAATAAAAACTGCAATATTTTATTTACACGTCACTACCTATCTATCTCTCAATCTATCTATATATTGGGTTGTTGCAACATTTTCCAGTAGATGTTTCTTTTTGCAAATAGATTATATTCATATCAGTTGCGAATTACTTTATTATTTTTCACTGAATTCTTAGAGACAGCACGTCTCCTTAGATCATCTGAACTCTTTGAAGTATTTCAGCTGATCTTTCTATTGTCTCGATTCTTCTTATCTTCTCTTTTCTCACTCTCTTTTCCAGATCTTTGGGGAACAGTTGCAAGGGTTCGCAGTAAAACTGGCATCACTGAAACTTTGATGTTCCACAAATTTTTCAGCTTTATCTCAAGATACCCGCATCAGTTTTTTTCTCTCTGTTTTTTTATTTTCATTCTATGTTCCAGATTTGAAAAAAATTACTAGATGACAAATTATTTTAGCCTTGCAAAAATTTCAAAATAGTGTTAACTGTTTTTTCCACTGAAATCTAGGTGTCTGCTTGACTAATCAGGACTCCAGGTGTTTATCAAGTATTTTAGCTAATTTCAACAGCGCAATGTCCTGTACTATCTCGATGCTTCCTCTCATTGCCAAATCCTCCAGTCAAATCTTAATTTCTTGCATAATTCCTAGTGAATCTACTTCCCCAACCAGTCGTGTCTAGTTTTTGTATTCCTTTTGTGCTAGTGTGTTTCTTTAGCTTATTATACGATTAACCGTTTCATTTCTGTCTGTCTATAGTCTACACTTGCAATTTCGTTGCATATAATCATCTTCACCTGTAACGTTACTGACTCTTATGGCATTTTTTCTGCTACAACTAGAAGATATTTATTTTATCTTTGGTCTTGTGGGTAGAGTATTTGCCAATAGTCTGGGAGACCGAGGTTCAATCCCAGGTCGCTTCATACCAAAGACTTTAAGAAATGGTACTTGATACCTCCTTGCTTGACACACAGCAATATAAGGCAAACATCAAGGGTAAAGTGGAGCAATCCAGGGAAAGGAGTAGCGTCCTCTCCTACACCTCGGTGTTGTAGCTATTGAAAAGGGAGCCTTCTGGTCACCCTCGACTATGGTCGCCAACTTTGCTTACTGATCAATGTTCTAGTCTTCACGCGGAAGATCTTGGTCAGTTTGTCGCTTGAACCATCCATAAAGTTTTTTCCTTGTTTTTGCCTTCTGTTTTTCATTATTTTCTGTTTGCTATGTTACCATTGCTGATTCTATGTTCTGTAATTAGTCTTTCATTGCTCTGTTTAATGTTTTCCTTTAATGCTTATACTGATATATCAACGCAATCTTCAATGTACGAATGTTCTTCCGACTTCTTTTCTTCGTACGCATAGTCCGTATTATTTTACTCTTTTGATAGTTTTTCTAACCAGCATTAGCTGATGATTTTTCACTGAGGTTTGACTGACAGTAAGTCTCTTAAAGTCTCCAGGACTCTTCTCAGTATTCTGGCTGATCTTAGTAATGCTCTAGTTCGGCTGGTCTCAACGTGTGTTCCGATTTCTTAGTCTTTGCGGCCTTTTGTCAAGCTTTTGGGGAGTGATCGAAGTGCTCGTATTAAAATTGGTATCACCGTCATCACATTCGATAGCTTTTTTTAGTTCTCTAACAAGATCTAGGTACATGTCTCTCTTGTTGCTCTACTGTAATTGTTTCTATCTCAAAATCCCAAAGAAATTTATGCATCTCGTTCTTCAAGGCGGATTCTGGATTGTGTATATACCATCTGTTCGTATGGTCGAATTTCAGTTTCTTGAACAATTACCAGTGGTTTACTTTCCCCACCCAGACGTGTCAAGTCGTATAATTTTTCTGTGCTAATTTAATGCATTCACTTCTGTGATCAATCATTTTGTCTCTATCACCTCATAAACTTCATTTGCTATTTTGCTGCGTTTTATCAATTCTTGCATCACCATAGTTGGTCATATGGTGTTGTTTTGTTTGGCAATTACAAAAGATTCAGTTTCTCTCTCAAAGATTCCCTCTTTTAGCCTTGTCCACTTCTTTTCATTCGGGATATAACTTGTTTGTCGCTTGAAATATCCATACAGATGTTTCTCTAAACATTTACGTTTCTTAGTTATTGTTGTTCTGTTTTTCCTTGTGTTGTTTGTGTTGTTTCTAGTTGCTGTAATTAGTCTTTCTGGGCTCTTTTATGATCATTGCACCGACGCTATCTCCAATGCAGATGAGTCCTTTCCTCCTTCTTTTCTTGACCAGTCTGTCATGGATATAAGGCTTAATCCATCGTCATTAGTTTTCTTGTCCTCTGGTTCATTTGTTCAAGTTCTTCCCTCAACCACTTAGGAATGGGTCCGAGCAATTTACACGGGGGGGGGTCCCAGGAGTTTATCTCTTTAATGAAATTCTTGTTATATAGTTTGGTTTCGAGTGTTTTTTTCGTTCTTCTGAGATACCCTTTTTAAATTTTTCTTTCATTTTCACCTGTTTGATGGTGTTTGATTCCAATATTCCAATGTACTTGAAAGTTTCCTTTTCTCCAAACTTTCTGATTTTTCTTGATTTATTAATTCTGTTCCTTCCAATATTTGTCTTTTCCATCTTCTCTTTATTAGCATGGCACATTTTTCAATGAAAAATTTCATCCCTATATCCTGAAAATAGATTCTTATAAGTTGTATTAGCGTCACCATTTCTTTTCCATTTCCCACAAACACTTTGAGACCGTCCCCGTACATTATGTGGCTGTTCTTGGAGCCTTACCCTTCTTACCATAATGCACTCTTCTCACCGTTATTAGTACTGAGATTTCACTGCCAGCGAGGCAGATCAATATCGGTGTTATCCGATACTTTTCTAAGTAACTCTATCTTTCTTGTGTAATATAATTTTTTATCTAATATCCGTGTTTGCATTTTCATTAGTGACCCTTTCCGGGGCCACAACAGTGACTTATCTTTTCTTTTGATATATGTAGTTTGTAGCCGCATATGCCTTTCCTAAGTATTTGATTGAATGGCATCATTTCTATTATAAATAGTAATGGTGATACTGCATGACCCTAGAAGACATCAGTCTCGATTTTCACTTCAGCTAAACATATTCTTCTTGCTATCAATTCCACTGTACGGTTTTTCTTTATGATTTTGTCGGATATTTTGTTCATTTTGAAACAGTCAATTATTAAGCTTTGTTGGACCATATAGGTATGCCTTTTTATAGTTAATCCATCTCATAGCCTCATTTTTCTCCTGATTTTGCTCTCTTTGGGGATGTGTTGATCAATGTATTTTGGATCACCAGTTCCTCTTGTTGTCTTGTGGCATCCTTTGTGTTCTGTGAAGAAGCGTCCGCGGCTTAAAAGTAAATCTCCATAATTTTTGTTGTTTGTATTTTCACATCATCAGTAGGTACGTTATTAGAGGTTGTCCCTTTTTGGGTCTTTTTCGATCAGGGTGGTTTTCTTTGGTCACCCATTCAGGTATATTAGCTTCTTCGAGGCATTTATTCAATTCAAGAGCCAGTCTATCATGAATGAACATGAATTTTAAAAACCAAAATCCATGTATTGAATCATTGCCAGGCTTTCTGCAATTCGCTACTTTTTTGTGTATTGATCTAAGTGAATCCAGTTATATTTTTGCCTTAGAGCCTTCTTTGAGTTTTTATTTTTTTTTCATGCTGTTTATCAGCACTTATGTTATGTTATTTCCGTTTTAATATTTTGCTACAAAATTGTTTTGCTTCCTTTGCATCTTTTTGTCACTTCATCATCATGCTTTATCCACCTACTTTCTGGTAGATTTTTCTTTGTTTTAGAATGTCCAATTTTTCTGTATGCTTCAACCCTGTTTTAGTATCTTTTCAGTCTTCCTTCTTTCGCCAATGCATTCTGATTTATCTCCTCTAGTTGTTTGTTTTAATTGTTGCATTGCTTTTCTCTTTTCCTACCCACATATTCAGGAATGTTCCTTAACTTTTTTGCTTGTTGTCGTAGATTTCTTATCTGTGCTTCCAGTCAAATTTCTCATCAAAGTTTTGAATTTCTGTTCGTGTTCTATTGTGGTATTTTGACCTTCGACCCGGCCCAAAAATGCTAATCAAGGTGATGCACCGGAAGCAAGTGACACATTCCAATGGCCAGTAATCGAAAGAGATCACGTGGATCAAGGCTGATAATATGGGACAAGGTGAAGGTCCCACTGTGCCACTACAGAGTGATGCACCGGAAGAGAGTGACCTCTGAACTGCATGACAGTTATTTCCGCTTGATGACGATTAAACATTCGATTTCAAAGATCGAGTGGGCGTCGAACGATTCTATAACTCAGTTGAGTTCGATTAACCAGTGGTAGCCAGTTGGAGGCGAGATGTGGTAGGGAAAGCCACACCAGGCCGAAGGGGCTTGGGGCCCTGATGAGTTGGGGTCCAGTGAAGTTGCTGATAAGATGCAGTAAAGGAAGCCAGCACCCAGCAGAGTGAGCCCCTAGGCCTCCGGTTGAGCATCAAGAGAACAAGAAAAACACAACGTGACGGCCATAAGAGTGAGGGGTCAAACTTTTTCAGTTATGTTCGAACTCCAGCTCCCTCTCACACGCAAACCTTGAACAACCCTTTCGAACCCTTGCAATAAAGTGAGAGGTAAATAATTTTCTAAAGAAGTCATCCTTCCTGCGTGCGTCTGTCTTTGTAATTGCGTCTTTATCATTGCGTCTGTCTTTATTATTGTGTCATTATGATGCTGCATGAACATGTAGATGACAATACAACACTATCGGGGAACACTGATTTTATCACAGATTAATTTTGCTCCTGCATAGATCAATTCGTTTAAATCCGTATGTCGTTCATTGAGATCTTTGTTAATAATTTGTTGATTTTGTTTTTCATTTTCTACCATAACAGTTTTCGAGAATTGGTTCCTGAGAGATGGTAATGTAGTCTTCTTTTCATTCATGATCCCTTTTATTATAGCTACCTTTATTTTATCTTCTTGTGCTTGGGTTTCTTCTTTAGTGTTTAGGTGTGTGGAGTTTTGATTACTATTACTTTGCTTTTTTTTGGTTTCGGGGGTTTCTTGTTTTTCGGTATTTAGTGTCTTGGTTAGTGTATTAGGTTCTTGTTGGTATATTTCTAGTATTTCAAGGCAAGAAAACCAAACTTTCTTTATGATCGTCGTAGCTTGGGTAGCTTGGTTTTTTCTCTTACTGCTTTAAATCTAGCTTATTTTTCTCATATTCTGTCATTCTTCTTCTGTACCCTCTTTCTATCGGGTTACTTCTAAAATAACTGTGAAGTGCAAGTATGTAGTCTTCCCGAGTTCATTATCTCCGTTGTTGTCTCTGGTTTGATTTGTTGCTTAGTTTGTCATTTGTGTATATAAAAAAAACAGCCAGCTGTGGCACGATGGTGGGTATTCGTTGTAAAGGTGTGGGTTTGGGTGAGAGTCAGTCAAAGGATTCCTTTGTCTGTTTTGGCGCAAAACCCACTCAAAGGGCTTGCACGCGAGATTTCCTACGAGACCGGAAGAAGACTAGGAAAAGAAAGGTCCCAGAGCTGAACAGAGAGGAATTAGTGACAATCAGGGAAAGACGACGGTCAGAGAGAGGCCACTGCTGAAGGAGGAGTTGTGACCAGCGGACCCAGAAGTCATGTCAGCCAGCGCGAGAGGATGGGTCAGCGTTCCTGGTGGCTGTGTAGGAATTTTGTTCGAGTACACTCTCGTGACAGCCAGAGAAGCACAGAATGTCAGAAAAATGCCAAAATTTCTTCCCTCTTACGCTTAGAGCTAACCCAAGTCCGTGTTTGTTTGTTCTTCTTTCCGTCACTCTCGGTAATATATGTTATATCTGTTGCATATTTGTAAAATACGTGATATGCCCTTGGCCGGAGATGAGAGAAACCACTAGACGATCTAATGACCATGAGCTGATTTAAGGAGTCGAGGAAGTGGGGACAAGCCGTGCGGTATATTCTCATACAGCATTCACGTCGTGTTGGCTATCAAGAAGCACATTCTGATCATGACACCCAAACTATTGTGTGGGTCTCCACGTTGAATTTTGCTTTCCCATTTTTTTGGTTAATATAGTGTGGCTATACCATACCAAGATGTTATCTATTATCTGTGCTAATGTCATACATATGACAAAGTACACTTAAAGTAAGGGAACTCTTAAGCAGGTTACAAAAAACAATTCGCTGTAAAATTGGAAAGTTTTATATTAGTTGAAATCCCAAGTGGACGTTTTCATTTTCTCTTCACCCTTTATATTTGATAATAACTGATAATTTCTGCTTCAAACAATGAGCTATTTGGCGGCATTCCTCTATGGTAATTTTGTCTCTGCTTCTTAAGGTAATATCTCGGTACTTCTGCATCTATGTTACCGTGATAAAGCCTAACTTTCACAAGCGTTTCCGGGCCGATAATGGAAAGAATCGGAACATGCCGACAAAAGGCCTAGCCAATCAAATTTAAGCGAGCAGACGATAAAATAATTCAATCAATTTGTTGTCAAAGTTACGAGAACAGTATTATTCAAGCAATTTTAAACAACATGACTTTATCGCAGCTAAGCGATAAACTACAATCTGTGGAAAAGGTGATACAATTCTGCCAAGATAAAAAAAACTTATTGGCAAAATTAAAAGTTGCCGGACATGCGAGTATCCTTGCCATTTAAGAAAAATGAGAAAAGCTATGCCTGTCGAAAAACCAAATGCAGGACGTGGACTGCATTGTGCGAAGGGACGTTTTTCTCCCGGTCCAAATTGGCCATTGCTCAAATATTAAAACTGATATATCTGTGGTCACACGAGATGGCTACGATTAAAATATTTGACGAGAATGCGGCATCAACTTAGCGCATACGCTGACAGACTGGCTTTCTTGCGTTTTGTCGGCTTAATCCGATTCTTTTCGTTAACGGCCCGGAAACGCTCGTGAAAGTCTGGCTTTATCGCGGTAACATACATGCATAAGTACCAATATCTTTTGTGTTTTCCTCTTTTGGGTAAGTGATTTTGATTTAAAAAGTAAGTTTTTTGAGTAAGAAGATTTTTCTATCTTTATAATATGTTTACTATTTACTTCTGACCACCCATTCGACTTTTTTCTCTTCTTAGTTACGACTTCATCCGAGCCTCCATGGATCATTCTAAACTTACATTAACTACCATTCTGTATTCAAACAGAAACTATCTGAATACTTAAAAAAATGTAATACAAAAAAAACATGAAATTCATTTCAATTGTGTAGCATTAGAACTTTGAAAAAAGAAATACATCTCCCTTCTTTTTTTTGTCTCTTCCGGAGATTATAATTGATAGATCACCACTACAGCATTGATTTTTCCCCTCGTAATCTTGTTTGACGCCAGTCTTCTGAAGGAGTGAAATTCCCATCTGTTTTTTCATGAAATATTATTATTATTGTTATTTGATTTCTTGAGATTTTTTTTTCTCACCAACGCTTACTGATGGTCTTTCACCGGAGTCTGAATGACATCAGGTCTCCTCAGGTCATTAGGACTCTTCTCAGTATTGTGGCAAATATTAAAGTGGTAGTTGGGATGGTCATGATTAGTTCTCCCATTTCCAACTTTTCCAGTCCCTTTTCCAAGCCTTTGGGGAACGTTCAACGCGTGCAAATTACATTTGGTATTACCTTTACTCTTAGGTTCCACAGCATTTTAGTTTTCTGGTGAAGTTTAAGTACTCATTTCTCTTTTCGCTTTCTTTGAATATCACTCTTTTTTCAGCCAAACGGCAGGTTTTATGTTTTTTGTTAATTATCACAAGGTTTAGTCATCTGGCCGGGATTAAGTGATCCGTTTGTATCTCAAAATGCGTCTCTAGGACGGATTCTGGTTTGTGTATATGCCATTTGGTAGTAGGGCCAAATTTAAATTTCTTGCACGATTCAAGTGGATCACCTTTCCCAACCAGTCTTGTCAAATCTTATTATCCTTTTGTACTAGCTTGCTACATTCACTCATTATGTGATTTAAGATTTCGTCTCTATCAACACAAAATCTTCATTTGAAATTTTGTTGCATCTTATATACTTTTCATCATCATCATCATCATGTGCTGCTAGCACGAATATCCCTGACCCTCACTCGCCACTTTTCCTTATCGTTCATCGCGTCTGGCAGGTCTTCTGGGCTACATCCCGTATCCTCACATAACTGCTGTATGTATGTTCTAGCTGGTAATCCGGCTTTAGCTCGGCCATATGTGGGAGTTCATAGAAGTACATCACTTATGAGCTTGTCCCTGCTTCTCCAGCAGTGTCCTGCGTGCCTGGTTCGTCTAACTTGGATAGTTTTCGTGATGGGAGGTAGGTCGCCATATACTTGGTGCCTTGTGGGGTGTTGCCGCCAACACTTGTTTAATATTGCCTGCAACATTCTTGTGTAGTTGCCGTCTAGCTTCTTCTCCAGCCGTTTCGTTAGCGTCCAAGTGGTGCATCCATACTGCAGTATCGACACGACCGCTGCTTGGAAGAAACTGTGTTTCATTTTATCGGTCAGGTCTGATTTCCATATAACCGATAGCTTATCGATAGCTGTCCATGCCTTCGTTAGCCGCGTATCGATGTCTTTTTCGGTTGATGAGACACCGCTTACTAGGTAGGTGAATTTGTCTACCAGTTTCAGAGAGGCTCCTTCTAGTGTGGAAATGTCACCTGTTTGATTATAGCACATATATTCAGATTTGTGTGCATTGACCTGGAGGCCAATGCCTGGGTGGTTCGTTCCAAACTATGCTGTATTGTTTCGGCTTGGTTGGGTGTATTTGGCGTTGTTTTGTGTTACTATTATAAGAGAGTCAGTTTCTCTTTTAAGGTTTTCCTTTCTTATCCATATGCAGGTCTACGCGTGAGAGATATCACCAGTTTGTCGTTTGAAATATCCATACAGTTGTTTCTGTTCTTATTTCTGTTCACTAATTGTTGTTGTTCCGATTGTCCTTATGTTCCCAGGGCTAAAAAGGAAATTAGAGATTATTTGCTCTTTTTAATGTTCTCTCTGAATCCCTGTATTAATACATCCATGCAATCTTCAATGTTGTCAAGTCCTCTTCCCCCTTTTCTTCTTGACACATATTATCTTTCAATGTCATCTCCCCGTTGTAAGGCCTTCTGCATTGTCATCAACTTTCTTTTTCTCTGATCCGTTTGGCTGAGTTCTTCCTTTGTCTATTTTAAAAATGGTCTATAATATCTTACAAAAGGGACCGCCCAGGTGTTTACATCAGATTAGATTTCTGTTGCAGGACTTGGTTTCGAGAAGCTTTCTTGATCTGAAATAATTTTCTCGTTTTTCCTATTTAATCTCCCCTTGTTCGATGGTGTTCGCTTCCAGTATTCCTAAGTACTTGAAAGTTTTCTTTTATCTGAGTGTTTTAACTCTTTCTTTAGTTGAACATTCTCTTTTTCCACTTTTCATATTGAGCATGATACATTTTTCGCTGCCAAATTCTATTCCTATATCCTGGCTGTATATTCCTATTATTTGTGTCTGAGTGCCCAATTCCGTTTCCTTTTTTGCAAACATTTGAATGTCGTCCATTTACGTAAGTTTAATAATCTTTTCTTTTGATTTACTAAATTTGAAACCCATAGTGCATTTAAATTAGTATTTGATTAAGTGATATCATTGCTATTACAAATAATAATGGTGAAATTGCATCACCATGGAAGATGCTTCTCTAAATCTTGACTTCAAATAAAACTTTACTCCTCCTATCAAATCCAATTTTCAGTCTTTCATGCCCCCACTGATAAATCTTACGACTTTGTCGGATATCTTGTAAATTTTTAGAGACTACAATCCAGCTTTACGGGAGTATATCATGGATCATTTTTAGTCAATGCACTCCTTTTTGGTCTCTTTCTGTATCGGGGTAATCTTCTCCCGAGTCATTATTTCTGATACATTTGCTGAGTTGATGCCAAGAATGGAATCTACTCAGTTCAAGGGCTACCCTGCCGTAGATAGACACGATTTAAAAAAAAAACTATGTAAGCTATAATGGCCTGGTGTTTTCAAATTCGGAACATTCTTCGTTGTTGCTCAGAGAAATCTCAGTTGTTTGTCAGTTTCGAAGCGTTTTCGAGTCCTTTTAATTATTTATTCATTTTATTCCAGAATTGCTTGGCTTCCTTTGCATCCGTTTGCTGGTATGTCCTCGTGCATTCTGTACCTACTTTTCGTAGAATTTTCTTTCGTTATTTTGAACTGTTCTTTTTGGTTTATAATGCTGGAGCCTGTCTCGGTATTTTTTACGTCTCTATTCATTCACCAATGTTTTGATTTATCTCTTTAAGTTGCATTGTCAGATTTATCTGCTGTTTTGTTTGGCTGTTTTTATCCCTACATGTCTTCGTGTGTTCTTTCTTGGCGCTTTCGCTTGTGACCGTAATTTCTTCAGCTGCTCTTCTATCCTAATGCCTCTTTCATGTTTTGTTTTTATTTCTATTTGGGTTCCTTCGGAGTTTTAGTGATGTCGCTCGTTGGGATATAAGGCAATAATTAGTTTACCTTTGTGGTTTCTAACTTGACTTTTTTCAGTCTTGGTTCCTATAGATGGAGATGAAGACCCTTTCTTTACTTTATTAACTCTTTATTTTGTCTTCTTGTATTTGTTTTGTGGTACTAGAGTGTGGGATGATTAGGTCTTTTATATTTTGTTATTCTGTCCGGTTAGTGGGGTTGTTTTTTCATATTTACTGTTTCGATTTGGGTTGTGCGATCTTGTTGATATCCTTCCCTATTATTTCCATAATTCTTCTATCTCAACGTCAGTAACCTAATCTTTAACATCGCTCTAGTTTGATCAGCATGACTTCGGCTTGTATCAAATCTAGCGAATTCTGCCAAAAGTTCTATCGTTCTTTTTTTTGTACCCTCTTTGTATAGGATTGCTCTTTAGATAACCGTGAAGTACATATTTGTTGTCCTCCCTTGTCTGTTTCTTTCATTGGTGTCTCAGAGTTAAGTGGTTGCTTTGATCATTGTTTGTATACCTAAAATTAGAACACTCAACCCTCGAATTTTGTCAACTGGGTCTCCTCTGTTGGTTATCAAGGGAGAACCTGTGAATAATGACACCCAGATATGTTGACTGTGTCCCACTTTTAATTATGTTTTTATTTGTCATTTTTGATTTGTATTAAATTGTGGCTTATTATCTTGCTCCTGGAGAGTTTTTCATACCAGCGTTATGGACTCTGAGTGGTAGTAAGTCTTCTAAAATCTCCAGGACTCTGCTAACTATTCTATCCTATAACAACAATGTCAGGGTTTCAATAATCCCAATTCTTCCTCCGATTTCCATATCCTCCACTCTTTTCTCCCAGCCATTTTCTTACTGTTTCAAGTGCACCAGCTATGATTGGTTTTCACTTAGGAGGTGCCCGTGGTGTAATGGTTATCGTCGTAGGAAATTGACACGGCGACATGAGTTCAAATCCTGGACGAGACTAATTGCATTTCACATAGCACTAATACACTTGGGAAAGGTATGAATCCAGTTATTCTCCCTCCAGCTCTGGGTAAATATTAAGACAGACTGGGATCTTCAGCCTTGGGGGAGCAACTAGTCTAGGAGAAGGAAAACTCTGAATTCAAACCTGTTAAACACCGCTTAAAAATTGACCTTGTGTTATATCCTGCCCGAGTCGAGGGGTTGGTAAATATATATTATTGGTTTCACTGTTACATTTTATTCCACAGTTTTTTTAATTTTTTTTTTTTTTGCAAAATTTAAGTACTTATGCGTCTTCAGTCTTTCTTTTGATTCAACTCGGTGATTCATTCATTAATTCATGTATTTTACTATTTTTCATACCTTTATATCTTTATTAGCGCTCAGTTCGTGGTTTTGACTTTCACTGAGTGCCCAATACTTCTGTTTTTTACCAATATAATCTATCATTTGTAAACCACTAATGCAACAACTCCTTTTTGAAAAATGCATAATTCAAACAATTGATTCTATAGTTATATTTAATTATGCACTAATACTATAGAAAATCATTAATTAATTCCCCTACCAAACTATGTGCAAATCATGTGACATTTACAGTGAATTTGCTTTGTAAAATTTGATATTAGATGTTCCATAATAAATCAGCTAAAGGGCCTTTCCCTTGTTTTGATATCACATAACATAGGCCAACCTTCGTATATTGCTTGTACATATTGCTGTTATTTTTCGTAACTCAGAGAAATGTGATCAAACGTAATTATTCTGTGTATCACTTCAGTAAACTAAGACGTTATGGAAATATCCTTCCAAAAGTATTGCTAGAGAAATTGTGTATTATCATTGGGTATCCCCTCTCACTCATCTTAATAATCCTTATGAAGTTACGAGAATCCAAGAGAGAACAGGGTTAAGAAAGATCAGCTAAGTAGATGGGTCATTTATTCAGTTGGAATTCGGCGGGTATCAAAATTCTCTTGTATTGGCTTGAGAATAATTTCTTTCTTGTTCCAGATGTAGTATGGTTATTGAGTGCTAACTGGGTGAGAATAGATAAGTTAAGCAATAGCCAGCAGCCGAGAGAAAGACAAATTGACAAAGTTGAAAATCCTGCCGCGTTGGCTAGGTATAACGAGAATTACTCAATCTAGCTCCTTGGACTGAAAACAGCAGTTAACCAAGACTTTCTAACGTCACATGACTCGATCAGCCATCTAAGTGGTGTCGGGGTTGGTTGGACGATACTAGACTTAAGAGGGGCTTCTTCAATGAAAGGAACAAGCTATGTTTTTCGATTTGCCATCGCTTTTGGTGCCTGGGAATACGTTGAGATTATGTCATGAGGAAGGGATTGATTGAACCTCTCAAAGATTCAAGATGATTTGTTTCCTAAACAGAATCTATCCCAAAGCAGTATCTGTCATTCATTTCTACCAACCTCCACGGTTTCAAAAACTAAAAGTAGGCACTAAAATAAAAACTATTAATGACTAGGCTTCCAGCAACTCAGCCTGATACTTGAGGGTTTCCCTTAAATGAGAAAGGTGATGTGTCAAGTCTTTTTGGTTGGTTGCTTGGTTAGTTGGGCTTAATGGCATATCAACTGCTATAGGTTATTTAATGACATGCCTGTTTACACATATTATATGTATGGTTTGTAAACACATAATTTGATGATACCATACTAAAACCAAACAACTCATTTACTCACATACAAGTAAATATTTTCAAGTATTTCTATATGACATTTGTTTATTTAGAGATGACTGTTTGTTTTATTATTTCTCCCTACTATTTCTACAAACACAAACATAATAGCATTTTCTATTCAACAATAATTTGCTTTCAGTTGTTTAGTTTTGTTGTGTTTTCAGGATTGAAACTAAGTCTTTATTTTCTAGTACAACCTGGTCTCTTTCAAGAATGACAAAACATCATGCATGTGGACGTTCTCAAATAAGTCCTTCATAGTATTTGCGTGGAAATGGTGTTTTCTGGTGTTATTAAAAACTTTACACACAAGGAGAACGTATTTGATTGTGCAGGGTGTTTGGCATGTCGAGAACTCTGGTTGCTGTTCTTGTTTGAGTATAAAAGAGTGCGTAAGTCTGCTGTGACCAATACGCAATCGCGTTATTGTTACTTGCTCTTTTCGAGATTTTCGGAAAGCTGGGCGCCATTCTCCCCAAAAGGGTTTAACCTGAAATAGTTTATTACTGGCATTTCTATTCCAGTGTTGTAGCTATTTTTCATGGAGGAAATTATTTATTTTTGGTTTCAGATCGGTGTATGGGATGTTGTACTTGTCGGGAGTCAAGTCTAAAGCCGATGTCGCTGCCGCATCTGTAGTTATGATTTCCTCTCACCCCAAGTGGTTTGGAATCCAACAAAAAACGATTTTTTTGTTTGATGTTGAATGTAGTCAGGAAATTAGTTTGATAATAAGTGGATGTTCTAGTTTTTTTATTGTTTAATGATAATAGGACAGAGAGTGAGTCTGAGAATATGATGAATTTTTTGTGTTTTTCTTTCGAGATTATTTCGAGAGCCAAGTCTATTGCATTGGCCCCAGCTGTGAATATAGAACTTTCCATTGGAAGAACTTTTGTTTTTATTATTTTGTTTAAGACTGCTGCACATGCTATTTTATTGTAGTCTTCAGACCATTTGTATAGATACATAGGTAGTTGGGATGCTGTTGGAGGATATTTTGATGTTTTTCCTGGTAAGTGAAGGGATGTGGTTTTTGTTTTTTTGGAGTTGATTAAGTTGGAGGTTATCTTTTGGATTTTTAATGATCCAAGGTGGTATTTATGGCAAAATGCTTTTATGGATATTATTTAAAGGGATGGTCGATTCATTTAGAATAGGCTCCGTACGGAGGCCAAATGGTCTAATTGATTTTTCTTAATGGCCGAAATATTGTCTGTAAGACTTTTTTATTCACCCGAGGGTTATTCATTAAACTTGAACCCATAAAGCATGTCACTTGAGAGTAGAGCGGAGTAAATTATTATTCGTTCAGCAAAGTTGCTTTATAGTGAATAGGTTGTTTGATTTTGACTTTTGGTTTTTAAAGAAACTCTGGTGAAAGAATTTTTTGCCTAACTTTTTGTATATACCCTGTATCTGTATTTTCGGCGTGCCTATTCTCTCTTACATTTCTATCCTATAGGGACACGTTCAAATATTTAGTTAAGATTAGCATTTTAAAAAAAATGTCTCTCCATAAGTTTTCTCTACATTTCTGCCAGTAGGATGTGTATTCCCTCCAGAAAGCATTTCTGATTCAAATCTATCATTTCTGATATTTTCTTTCTTTCTGATGATTTAGTTTCCTTTGCTTAAAATCATTTTCAGCATTTTGGACTTGAAATGTTCCGGAAATAAGGAATATTAAAGTGGTTAACAAAAATAAAAGTTTCATTCATTAAATAAGAATTTTTGTGTTTTTTTCCGAAAAAAGCAAAATTTATTTCTCTTTTTTTAAATTTTTTTTTAGATTTTTTCTCTAAAAAGTAATGTTTGCATTATTTGGAATTGGTTTATAGAAAAATAAAACTTTTTTCATTATGAAAAAATTGTCGTTTTGAGACTTCAGAACAGCAGCAAATCAAACAGCTTGATCCGGGGTTGAACAGGGGACTGCCATTAAATATTCGGTGGCTGAGAAGCGCAATCAGGTGAATATTAAAGAAGAATATGTAATGTCGACGGAAAAGCATGTTTTAGAAAAAAGAGTTTACAAATGGGCTAAACACAGACTTGCCTCTACAAGCCCGTGTAAAAAAATAAAACAAAAAATTCCATATATATATATATATATATATAAATGGAAGGGTTGAGCTCTCTAGCGAAGGAAGTAAATGTGTTGCCTTTAGCGTAACGCAAGGTTCTTCATATGAATTGAGCTCTCGGTAGCCGTTAAGCGGATATATGTAAACCATAACAACTGTGATTCATAACCGTTTAAATTTCCTTCGCTTGCGCTAATTTCTTCGTGGCTAAGTGGTAGAATCTTGGATTGACGTTTGGGTCAACCGGGTTTCGTTGTCAGCTTCGGGAACCTAGCCTGTGTAGCCTCATTGAAGAGTTCTGATAGAACGAAACAGGTCTGTCTGTGGATGACAATATATATATATATATATATATATATATATATATATGTGTGTGTGTGTGTGTGTGTGTGTGTTTGTGTCTGTGTCTGTGTGCGCGCACGTGTGTGTGTATGTGTGCTCGTCCACCCTCTGGGGTTGAATTCTCTAGCAAAGTAATTGAGCTTTCGGTAGCTTTTAAGCGGATATATGTTGTCTTAATCATCATTACGTTGCAGAATCAGCACGGATATCCTTGACCCTCTCTCGCCATCCCTCCTTATCGTTCATTGCTTCCGGCAGGTCAACAGGGTTACATCCCGTATCGACAAAGAGCTGTATGTAGGTTCTTGCTGATCGGCCATGTGAAGAGGTCCACAGGAGTATGTCACATCATCCTTACTTCTCCAGCAGTGTCTCACGTGTCTAGTTCATCTAATTTTGATAGTTTTTGTGATAGGTGGTAGGTGGCCATATAGCCGCTGCTTTGTGGGGTTCTGTTTCCGGGATTTTGTCCGGGGTATCTTCTGCTTCTTTCCTTTGTTAGCTTGAAACCGTTTTATCAATATACTGATGTGTTTACAATCCCTTTGCTTACGCTAGTTTCCTCGTGGCTGTGCGGTAGGATGTACGGCTGGCGTATGAGTCAGCCGAGTTTGAATCCCAGCTTCGAGAATCTCGCGTGTCTAGTCACACTGAAGAGTTGTGATACAACGAAACAGTCTGTCTACTGATATAAATTCACATTTTTGCTTTATACATAAGTTGATGATTCACAAAAAGTTATATATAAATAAAGGGAATCAGTCTGTAAGTAGAATTAAATATTTTTCCCCTTGAGAAAGTAAATTGATCGAGTGGGCGAAACAATTGCTATGCTGTAAATTGGAGTGGTTTGGGCTTTATTCTTTAAGTTAAAACATTTGAACGCTTTTATCCTTACTGAAAAATACGGTTTACCGACGCTGACTACGCCGATGACATAGCGATATTGGCAAATACACCTGACCAAGCCGAAACACTTCTGCATAGTTTGGAACGAGCAGCAGCAAGCATAGGCCTCCATGTTAATGCACACAAAACGGAATATATGTGCTATAACCAAAAGGGGGACATCTCCACTCTAAAAGGAACCCCTCTTAAACTAGTAGACAAATTCACGTACCTAGGAAGCACCGTCGAATCAACCGAAAAGGACATCGAAACGAGGTTAACGAAAGCATGGACAGCTATCAATAGGCTATCGACTATATGGAAATCAGACCTAACCGATAAAATGAAACACTGTTTCTTCCAGGCAGCGGTCACATCGATACTGCTATATGGATGCACTACATGGACGCTAACAAAACGGCTGGAGAAGAAACTAGATGGCAATTACACAAGAATGCTGCGTGCAATCCTGAACAAGTCCTGGCAGCAACACCCCACAAGACACCAACTGTACGGCCACCTGCCCCCTATCACGAAAACTATTCAAGTTAGGCGAACCAGACATGCAGGACATTGCTGGAGAAGCAGAGATGAACTCATAAGAGATGTACTCTTATGGATCCCCACACATGACCGCGCAAAAGCAGGACGACCAGCACGAACGTACATTCAGCAGCTATGTGAGGATACAGGTTGTTGTCCTGAAGACCTACCTAGGGCGATGAACGATAGGGAGGAGTGGCGAGAGAGGGTCAGGGATATCCGTGCTGCCAGCACGATATGATGATGATGATGAAGTAGAGAGTTCACCTATAGTCAGGGAGAGCGTGGTCAATCCCAAGTAGAATCATATAAAAAATGGTACTTGATACCTCCTTGTTTAACATTCAGTATTAAAAGGGACGGAAAAGGGTGAGGGGAGCAAACTATGAAAAAGAGGTGCATCCTCCCCCAACACCTTCATATGGCAGTTATTGTTTGTTTATGGCATATCAACTGTCTTGGGTTATTTAATGCCAAAGCCGTCCCTCTAGAAGAACAGTAGTGGTACTATTTAACCCATAGCTGGGAGGATAAGGGGGTTCATACATTTCCTAAGGGTATTTGTTTGAAAGTGAACGTAAGAGCGTGACTGGAGTTCAAAGTCGCTTACTATGATTTTGCAGTCCAGCGCTTCAACCCTTACACCACGAAGACACCCCATGTGCTAGTTATTGAAAAGGGAGCCTTTAGGTCGCTTTCAATAACAGTCGTCAACTTATAGAATTTTATTGATAACGCAACATATTTTTACCTTTACTTTGTATTACACGATTAAACAAAATAAAAAAGAAAGAAAGATAACATCTGAAAAAAAAATCGATTAAAAAAAGAAAAATTGCAAACGAGAGATAAAATACGGATTAGAGCAGAAAATTAGACTTCAGTATGATGAAGTATATAATCGGTAATAAAACGAAAAATGTGAAATTACTTGAGAAATATCCCTGCGTAAATAATATTGACATTTATGACGGGAACTAAACTAATAATCAAATAAGTTCTGTAAATAACAGTTTTCACAAGACCGAGTTTAATGACCGCTGAAAAAGGTCTTTTTGCGAATATAACTCGACTGGTAATAACTACTGATAATTCAAGGGGTTTTATACTTGAACTCACATTATCATGAAGTGTGCTGGTATTACACGGGTTCTTTAATGCAGTTTCTGAAGAAGTGATTACTCTTCAGTATACGATAAATCGCTGTTATTATTTACATTTAAATTTGGGTGTAATGAAGCGTTTTAGCTTGAACTTATAAAAAGAAAAATATCGAATCTTTTCTTCATCTAGACATTGTAGCAAAAGAGGTAATGTTATGATGTGATGTTATGTGATATGAAAGGTTAGCACTAGTTAATGGCTAATCAAGCCACTAACCATTTATTCTTAGAGAACGATTTGTAAAGGTTCTCTCTTACACTTATGGTAATTAGGCAGATTAATTTGCCAGTATCACTACAGATAATGGTTTGGTTTGGTTTCTTTGTTTAATGGCATATCAACCTTTGTAGGTTATTTAATGCCAAAGCCATTCTCCTAGAAGAACAGTAGTGGTACTATTTAACCCATAGCTTGTGGGATAAGGGGGTTCATACCTTTCCCAAGGGTATTTGCCAGAAGGCGAATGTAATAGCGCGACTGGAATACGAACTCGCATACTACGATTCCGCAGTCCATCGCTTTAACCATTACGCCACGAAGGCACCCTCTACTACAGATAATAAAGGCATCAAAATGATCACTGTTTTGAAAAAAAAAATTATCCAGGAAAATACTATATAAATAATGCAAAGCTCTTTGAACGAATTGAGCACTCTTGTATCCAGTAAAGTATAAAATGTGAACAAACGCACGCTGCTACTGCCGTGGTAAGCTCGTTGGCCGAGAGGTCTGATACTAAGTCTAACCTAAAGTTGGTCAGGTTTCGCTTCAAGCGTCCTACGTGTCTAGGCACACTGAAGAGTTATGAAACCATCTGTCTGTGGATGACCGTAAATTGGGAATATGTAGTCTACAATGTTCCATTTTAACTTGTTTTAAACTCGAGAAAAATTGCGAAGACAGCATAAGGTGAAATGATTATTTTATTTAAAACAATTTACATTCGAGGAAATAGTAAAAGTAAATATTAATATAAATGTTTTCTGAGAAAGTATTTCCCTCTCCGGAAGAAAAAAAAAACTCACAGTTTTAAATTCTTACGGCTGGCGACTCAGTTTTTATAAATGCACATAAAGAACAACGAAAAATAGATAGACATTAAACATAAGGAGATTTTTCTTTTTCTTTTTGGGGAGAGAAAACCATGAATACCGATTTCTTTTTTCTTCAGTATAATAAGCCCCACTTCAAACTATCTTACTGTCTCGGCATTTTTCCGGATTCAGTCGTCTTCAAAATATTTTCCTGTGTCTTTTTTTCCCTAAAATCTTTCTCGTCTGCCTTCTTCGATAAAAATCTTTCCTTCTGTGAAAAACTATCGTCTGCCTATTATCAAATATTTTGGCTCCAGGTCCAAAGATCGCAGTCCCCCACCCCGTTTTTAAAATTTCATTAAGTTTAAAATAAACAAAAATCGTAAAATACATTCTTTTTTCTCATTTTTATTTTAATTTTTTACTTTTCATAGACGTGTTATTACATTTAACGCCATTTTAAAACAAATTATGTCTTAGGAATAGTCATTACTAGCTACTGGTGTGGGTAAACCGTAGCTTAAAAAATACTTTAAAATTGCATATAATACCTGAAATATATTTTTAGCTACTTGTTTGGAAAAAGGAGGAAATCTTAGTTGTCATAAATTATGGTGATTTTAAAATTTGATTTTTCTTCGATTCTCAAGCACTGCAGATTGTTCCTGTTAACTCCAGGTAAGTATTTCTTAATATCAGTGCAATCACTTTTGTGAGTCAACCGGTGATGATCAAACTTATTAAATTAATTAGTACATAAGAGATCGGTTAGCTAAAAAAAAGTCCCACCGTAATTGGTAGCGATATCTTTATCTTTTTTTTATTTTACTAAGCTCTCTTGTTAACAGGGTTCTTAATGAAGAGATAACTTAGGAATGGAGAAAAGAATGATAAATATAGATTGGTATCCAATATTCACTATTGCTATTCAGTTCTTTTGTTTAATTTCATTCGCATGTGCATTTGCAATGGAATTCTTTAAACTGTGCATGTGCTCCGATAATTAAATAACTAATACAGTCTCGTGTGCAACGATAATCAAATTTCTGGTGCTAAATATAAATATAGCCAAATTATATTTACGTCCCATCGTGGGTTTGAATTTTCCATCTGCTAAAGAATTCTACCAAAAAGTCTCTCGTTGTCTTTCGACTGTTTCAACCATATATTTCTTTTAAACTGTTGATATAAAAACACAGAGAAATAAACTACATCAGTCATATCGTACAAAGTAAATTTTTGACGAAATTGTGAGTCTCTCATAATCAGAATTAAATCAGAATTAAATTGTAGGATGGTAGTCTTCATTTATTAGGTTATTGAAATCTGCTTTTGTAAGCAGTTATATGTTTTCAACAAACTGATGATCTTCATTCATAAACAATTTTAGTTTCACGTAAATATTCTTTATGCAAATAATTGGCTCGTAGTAACATGCTTTTTAGTATTATTATCTAATAGCAACAATGTGCAAGCAGTTTCAATATTACACTCAGATAATAATATTTGGCACGTTGTTAAATGATTTCAAGTTATATTATTTAATAGCAATAATGTGCAAACAGTTTCAATATTACACTTAAATACAAATAATTGACACGTAATTATGTACGTAAATGTATTCATTCAGAGCCTCCTCACACTCAAAAAAGAAAGAAGAAATAAAAAAGAAAGAGATAGAAAACGAAAAAGAACAAATGCATAGTTTCTTGATCAAAACATCGAGTTTCCACATTATTTTTTTAAATTTTTATGACACTTTTTTGTTTATTAATCATCATCATCATCATCATCATCATCATCATCATCATCACCACCACCATCATCAAAGCTAACCCCCTGCTTTGATCCACTTGATTCTCTCATTATCCGTCCATTGTGGTTATTGCTCTGGGAAAGTCGTCTAAGCGGTTTCTAATGTCCGGTCATGGCTTTTTTATGTACAGTTTTGCTTGTCGGCAAACACTGATGTATCCCTGGGTAAGAGTCCATAAGAGAACGTCGTTTATGAGTTCGTCCTTATTTCACAAGCAGTTCACATTATATCATATTCACCTTATTAGGTTGGTTTGCTTGATGAGAGATAAATGGCCGTTCAACTGTTTTTTGGAAAGGGTGCTGCTCCCAGAATTTGTTCAAAGGAACACTTAGCATCCTTTTGAAGTTCTCATCTGGATTTTTCTTCCGGTGTTTAGTTAGAATTCAAGAGATGCATCTATAGTAGAGTAGAGACACAGCTTCAGCTCAGAAGAATTTAATTCGATCACATTATCCATATTGTCATATATTATTCGATCATATTATCCATATTGTCATATATATTCGATCATATTATCCATATTCGATCATATTGTCCATAGACCGGACATTGGCATAATGGTTAGAGTGTTTGCCAATGGCCCGGGAGACCTGGGTTCAATCCAAGGCCGAGTCTTACCAAAGACTCAAAAAATGGTACTTGATACTACCTTGCATCATAAGGTAAGGTAACTTGATGCTACCTTGCATTATAAGGTAAGGTAACTCAGCATTATAAGGTAAGGATCAAGGGTAAAGTTGAACAATCCTAGGAGAGTTGTAGCGCCCTCCCCTACACTTTGGTGTAGTAGCTATCAAAAAGGGAGTCTTTGGGGTCACCGTCGACTGCGGTCGCCAACTTTACTACTTACTTACTTTTAACCATGAAGTCGAAATACATTGGTGTTTATCAATATTTACTCTTTCCCGTTGGAAATACATTGACAAAGTTTTAACCCAAGTGATTGTATCTGTAAAAAAGATGAAAAGAAAAATAAAGACACACGAAAAAAAAAAAAACACGACGAAAACAAACACTTTGATGTATGTTAAATAAACATTTATGCGCGGATGTGTTCGCACACAATATATATTTCGCACATCACTTTGTTAGTCAAACGTATTTGCCATGAACAATTGAACAGAAGCTGGAGACAAATCCGATGTTTTACCCACTGGGCCATATCGGTTTATAATCATCTGTGAATTGATTTGTATCCGTTTCTTGTGCAGCTATTTAAGTGACGACAGACATCTTCGTACTTTGATTATGAAAACAAGACGAGTTTATGAAATCTCCCGTGGCTTCCAACTTACGTTCGCTATTCAGGAATGACAAAACGAGAATATCGGTGATAATAAATCATGCGATATACGCAAGAGGGAATACAGAATGCGAATGACATTGAAAAAAATAGAACCGGCCAATTGTAAAAATGTTTTTTTAGTAAAATTTTGAAGCGTCGTTTTAAAAAAAATCATGTTTATAAATATAGCAGTAAAAGTTCTGAATATCGGAGATAAAGTATATCTATTAAAAGAGCACAGCGTGGACTGTGTGAACAACACTTGTTTACTGTTAGTTTTTTTCCTATGCGATCATCAGACCTAGTATTGTGTGTGTGTGTGTGCAGATTTGGTTCGATTATCGACTTCAGAAGCAATTCCCAACACCTGAAGCTTTGTAGC
The DNA here is from genome assembly GCA_963585895.1 of Sepioteuthis lessoniana. Lineage (NCBI taxonomy): Eukaryota > Metazoa > Mollusca > Cephalopoda > Myopsida > Loliginidae > Sepioteuthis > Sepioteuthis lessoniana. Next base: position 101,552,926 of record OY757916.1, on the reverse strand, counting down.
AAACGCGAGCTACGAAAACTTTTAAGAGCACCTCGTGTATTGCATTGGTTAACGATATTGTCGTTTCATCAAGAGGAATTGGTAGAATATGGACAATACGTATTGATAAATGCAGACATATATTTAGATGACCCTGTTGGCTGGGGCTGCAGAATACACCGACTGCTTCTCTGCAGAGGGGTAAGACTCCACCAACGAATGTCCTGATATAACATTAAACAATCCTGTCCTGGATATGATATTAAACAAGCTGATGGTGAGCTTTGGGGAATGCAGAGAAGTCCATTATAGCCATAACTCCTAGGTCAACTCTAGCTTGAAGAGGTAGCACCTAATACGATCATATCTATGAGTCAAATAGAATTAAACTGTGTACTTATGTTAAAGTGAATAGTTGGAAATAGAAATGTTTATGTATAAATATAGATTTGGCATTAAATAATCTACAATGGTTGATATGCCATGAAAACAAACCAAAGCAAACAATATATTTTGAGTTGTTACACATAAATACGTGTCTGTGCGTTTGTATGTGTGTGTGTGTGTGTGTGTGTGTGTGTGTGTGTATTTGTGCGTGTTTGCGCTATTAATTTAGATAATCATCTTCATCATAATCATCTTCTCGTGCCATTAGCATGGATATCCGTGACCCTCTTTCACCACCCCTCCCTATCGTTCATCGCTTCCGGTAGGTCCCCAGGGCTACACCCCGTATCCTCACAGAGCTACTGTATGTAGGTTCGAGCTGGCTGCCCTGCTTTTGCACGGCCATGTGAAGGGGTCCATAGGAGTACATCACTTATGAGCTCGTCCCTGCTTCTCCAGCAGTGCCCTGCATGTCTGGTCCGTCAAACTTGGATAGTTTTCGTAATGGGAGGTAGATGGCCGTATAGCTACTGAAAAATAGATAATCTGATATATCGAAAATATGCATTTATATTTATGATGTATTTTGAATTGTATATATATATATATATATATAACGCTCGATTATTTGAATAATCACACACACACACACACACACACATATATATATATATATATGTGTGTGTGTGTGTGTGTGTGTGTGTGTGTGTGTGTGTGTGTGTGTGATTGTGTGTAGGGGAGAGTGATAAACCCAGAGCCGTAGCCGTTGCCGTAGTCTCAGTTAGGATTCCATCCATGGTTTAAATGGATAGATTGGAAGTTTATTCGTACGAAGTAGAAATACCATATAATTGTGTGCAAAAAAATTGCTCGTTATTATTGATTAGAAATTAGGAATTATTTTGCACACCCTGATGACGTTAAAAAAAATAGAAGCGTTAAGGCAGGTAAATATTTCTACAAATAAAATCCTCCCCTTAAGACCTTTTGTTTTTATTTATTTTATACATATATCATCAAGTCGCACTGCTGGTAGGGATTTCTTTGAGTTTCTCAAACTATTCGTTTCTTGTATCCATCGCTCACGTCTTGTCTTCCAGAGGATATCCGGTGGCCACACAGAACTGCTGTTGATAAGTTTATGTTCAGCCATACTGATACATCCACGCGAAAGGAGTCCATAGGAGAACCTCACTTATGATTTCGTCCTTGTTTCTCCAGCAGTGTACCGTATTTCTTGTTTGACTTATTTGGATGTTTTTAAAGATTGGAGGTCGGTGGCCGTACAGCTCTAATTTCGTCGGATGTTGCTCCAGGATTTGTTTAATATAGCTCATATCATTCGTGAGCAGTTCCTGCTCAGGTTCTTCTCTATAAATTTTTTCAGCGTCCCTGTGGTACATCCGTACAATAGTATTGACACAACCTCTGCTAGGAAGAAATTTATCGCGAATCGCATATTGATATCACTTTCGGTAGATTTGATACTGTTGTCGAGGTGCTTAAACTTGTCAACTAATTTTTTTAAAAAACGCCATTTTGAATGAAGGTGTATGTATATGTTTTAGCATTTTGAAATAATAGAACTAGGCCAATAACGTTCAAATAATCTTAAATTTGAAGAGCATCTTAAAAAACTTTTCAATATTCAAGGTGCAATGATTTTTTTAACATTTCATTGAAAGAAATCTCATTCACTAGAGAAAAAAGACATTTGAACGTTGAAGATAGATTTTTAGTTGTGTCTAAACATCCTCTAAAAATTTGAGATCATTTGAACGAGGATCAGTACGTTATAAGATTCGGGAATTATATCAATCTTTCTGACGCACACAGTACATCTAGAAGGATATCACGTTTTTTGAAACAGCAAGTATATACATGTGTGTGTGTGTGCGCGCGCGCGTTATAATAAGCGATATATACACCATATGACATCGAAAGGTGTTTTTCAACCTAGATAATCCTCTCAAGATTGATTCGGTAAGTGTCCGTAATTTTGTAGCCTTAGAAAGTCTATGATATCCACGAAGTATGTATGCTTGTGTTTGTCATTTATTTCAACATAAAAATAAGCAAACAATAAAAGTGAGAGCAATAAATACTTACGTTTCCCAGGTAGATTTCTTTCCTTTTACCTTCATTGTTTTCAGTAAATATTCCACATTGTTTCCTTTGAGAACCGTGTTTCAAATTGGTCGACCATTGTAGAATAATAATTCTATGCGGTATCACAATTCCTAAATTTTTTGTTTTTTTTAACGTAGTTCGAAGAAGTGGGGAAAAGTAACTCTGTGCACTGTCACCATGTTCACGGTTAGAATTCCCCAGACATAAGTTTGTCTCTTGGTTGTTCGCTGTTTCAATGGCACTCACTTATTGAATCTTTCGGTTATTCTTCAATCTTTTCCTTTACGAAGATATAACTTGACAGTTTGATCGATCAACTACACCTTCAGTGTATTGAGAATTAAAGCGATGTTATTATAATATCAGTATTCAATGCATTGTTTCTTTCTCTTTATACCACCTACTGTCTTTTAGATGTTTCTGCACGTGTGTATATGCTTATGTTTATACGTTTGTAGTCATATATCGAGCGGTCTGACTAAATGTATTTATACAGTTGCCTGACGTAGAATTTAATAATCTTAAGTTGTTTGAATGTCTTAAATTAACTATTGTCATTATTAAGTCTTTGTAGACTTTCTCGTGTTTCCTAGTTGGAGGTATAATCAAACAATTGTTGTGAAGAAAAATGTTGAAGCTAAATATTTGACTAATATGTGAACAAAGTCTTAGCTTTTCTCAACTAATTTATAAGTTAATCATCCGTATCTATCAAAAATATTCTTTCTTTAATTTATGCTGCGCAGTTTTGCACTAGTGTAGTGTTGTAGGAGCCTTACCCATCTCACCATAATGGACTCTTCTCACCGTTATTATTACTGAGAGATTTCGCTGCCAGAGAGGCAGATCAATATCGGTGTTATCCGAACAGTAAAAGACTTCTTACCTTTTCTATCTTACACTATCTTTCTTGTGTAATATAACCTTTTATCTAATATCCGTGTTTGCGTTTTCATTAGTGACCCTTTCTGGGGCCACAACATGTAGACAGGTGGCTTAATCACTTTGTGACCGACTCACTACATTCACCACATTGTCAGCTGATTTGATTTGGAAGGCAATGCTTATTCCGAAATGATAGTTACAATAGATTTGACATACCGAGGTTGTTGGTTGACGTTGGCTCTATTTTACCTGCAACCCATAAATCCTCATGTAACTAAGATCGCTCAGATATTACATCTTGCATATTACTCTCTGCAAAATACATATTAACTATCACGACAGATTTGCATTCTATTTTTTATTATACATATGTATTTAACCAACCCCTCCGAATGAGCAAAGGGTCAATTTTTATGCAGGGTTTAACAAGTTTGAATTCATTGTTTTCCTTTTCCTAGAATGGTTATCAGACCAAAGCATAGTCTACCCTAAAATTTATCTATAGCTGTAAGAAGAATAGCAGGATTCATGCCTTTTTCAAGTGTATTTGTTCTATGTAAAATGTAAACATCCACGCCAAGGATTTGCTCTCAGGTTGCCGTGTTTATTTCCTACGACGATAACCAGTACACAATGGGCGTAATATATGTTAACCATCATCATCATCATCATCATCATCATCATGTCATGCTGCTAGCATGGATTTCCCTAACTCTCTCTAGCCATTCATCTGTAGAATCCATCGATCACGGTAGGTCTTCTTGATTACATCCTGATCCCGTAAACAACTGTTGTAGATAAGTTCTAGTTGGTCGTCCAACAATTACACATCCTTGAAGGGGTCCATACGAGACCGCCGCTTATGAGTTCGTCCTGACTTCTCTGGCAGTTTCCCTATGTCTTGTTTGTCTTATTATGATGGTTTTAGAGATGGACGGTAGGTGGCCATACAGCTGCTGTTTTGTGAGATGTTGCTTCCTGGATTTGTTCAATATAGTTCTTAGTATTCTTGTGCAATTCCCGTCTAGCTTTTTATCCATACGCTTAGTCAGCGTCCATGTAGTATATCCACAGAGTAGAATTGACATGTACGCTGCTTGAAAAAATGCATTTTATTTTATCGGATAAGTCAACCTTCGATCCGATCGATAACCTATAGATGACAAATTTGCACCAAGCAAAGATATGAACATCTTTTCTAGGTGCAAATTTGTCATTCTCAGTCAGTGAGACGCTGCTTTCGAGGTAGTTGAACTTGTCAACTAGTTTCAGAGAACTGGCATTTAATGTGGAATTGTCTCTTTTTTTATTAAATCACGTGAACACCTTTTTGTCTGCATTCACATGAGGGCCAATGCCTCTTGCTGCAGGCTGCAGACTCTTAACTATTATAACCATTATCTATTAACTTTTACTTTTTACTTCGTATGTGGTACCTTTTACCAGGTACTACATACCCTTTAATTTTTATTTTTTTAAACTTTTTTATCCATTCACAATAGACAATATGGCCATTAAGGGAAAAAAAAAAGTTTCAAACTTACTCCTGACGGAAGCCTCTTCATAAATATTTTATGTAACAGTCGTTGAATCTGTAAATGATTTGCACTTTGAAAAAAAAACACCAGAAATAAAACAAAACAAAGGCTGGTGAAAAAAAAAAAAAAAAGAATTCTAAACTTCATTTCTTTGTCATTGTGAAGTTAGCACCCCTTAATTCCAGATGGCCTCGTTGGCTGGGGTTGTAGAATGTACCGAAGGCAGCAGTGCAGAGGGGTAAGACACCCACAACGAGTCCTCCAGATGACACTAAACAATCTGATAGTGAGGCTGCAGTAATGCAAGAGAACTGGGGTAATGAAGAGTACACCTTTACTGTCATTGTTCCCAGAGAGGTAGCACCTAATATAGCCCTATCTATGGGTCAAATAGAACTGCTTGACATGTAAACTGCGTATTTAAACTGAATTGTTTAAAACATAAATGTTTTCCTATTTAACTATGAGTAAACAAAAAACTGTACTTATGCTAAACTGAATTGTTTGAAATAGAACTATTTATATGTATAGAAATGGATGGATTCGGTATTAATTAACCCACAATGGTTGATATGCCATAAAACTAAACCAAACCTAATAAACTTGAATCCTGAGAGAAGAGAATAATATATGCCGATAGACTCAATAAAATTCATTCATTTTAATGGCATGTCACACGTCTTGGTTTATTTCATGCCCTCCTGAGTGTAAATCATATATTTTATGCATTTATATTTAGATTTCTATCTTTATTTTGTTGTTTTCCGATAGTCTTTGGATCGTTTTAACTAAATTCCCAATGGAAACTTCAGAGGAAAACTCAATGCTCTTTGGAACAAATCCTGGAAGCAACGTCCTAAAAACAGCTGCTGTGCCACCATTTACCTCCGATTTTACAAGCCACCTAAATAAGACCATCTGGGTAATAGAGAAGTAAGGACGAATTCATAGGGGACCTTCTTCAATGGACTCATACACATGTGCACACCAGTGTTGGCTGATCCTTAAAAACTTACATTTATCAGATATTTGTGTGGAAACTAGATGTATTCTAGAGGATTCCTTTGACTGTCAAAGTCAAAGGAATCCGTGCTGTTGAGATTGTCACTGATGATGATAATAAAAGTATTACATTTGAAACTTTAGGTATAATTGTAGTTCTTTTCTATGAACTGTGTTCATCTCTTACTCTCCGGAAATTGCACCGAGACCAAGTAATGCAGCAACAAACATGACATAAACGTATGCATATGCAAGAGAGTGCAAGCGAATTAGTATAGGTTAGTGTGGAGATACGTAGAGAATATATATGTATGAACATAGATTTTCTTGTTGTGTAGTATCAAAGAATTGGCAGCATAATTTAAGGAGACTGGTAGATTTTAAAAGACAATAAATTAGAAAGAGAAGGATTTTACGATAGAAATAAAATAATCATTTTTTAATGCTCATAATAAATAGAAGTCTTCTCGCAATATCAGATTTAATACAGGGTAATTTTAATGAGGGGGCAACGCATGAATCAAGATTCCTGTGTGGCCTTCACAAAAAGTACTTCCCTCCCCTCACGGTATTTATTTTTAGGGGCACCGCAAGCGCCAAGTGATTAACTTGGAGCTCTTAATCAGGTATTGTCTTTGAGGGAACTTGATCAACTTTAACCCCCTCAGAATAAAAGCTAGTAAGGCTCTGGATGTGACAGATAAGTTTATGTCGAGTTTTTTTTTCCGATTTGGCTACGACGGACATGAACGACTCATTTTTGGATTGTATAAATCAAGAGGACTTCACAAAATAATCATATTTAACTAAAATCATGTTTAAATGCATAGTTTAAAGCTTTCATTCTTTCAACTGGGACTTACGCCTCTTATACTATTATACTGCACCATATATATATATATATATATATATGTTTGTATATATATATTTATTTACGTTATATATATATATATATATATATATATATATATATATATATATATATATATATATATATATATATATATATATATATATATATATATATATATATATATATATATATATATATATATATATATATATATATATATATATATATATATATATATATATATATATATATATATATATATATATATATATATATATATATATATATATATATATATATATATATATATATATATATATATATATATATATATATATATATATATATATATATATATATATATATATATATATATATATATATATATATATATATATATATATATATATATATATATATATATATATATATATATATATATATATATATATATATATATATATATATATATATATATATATATATATATATATATATATATATATATATATATATATATATATATATATATATATATATATATATATATATATATATATATATATATATATATATATATATATATATATATATATATATATATATATA